>JBBCAQ010000027.1:0-1200000 GCA_038050395.1 Parthenolecanium corni | reverse complement strand
CAATTTTTTTCAAAAATTATTCTCGAAACTCAGCATATCTTTTATTCATTCAGACAATTCTGTTTGATTCATAGTTACATGCTACTATTTATGTTTCTTCTTGTGATTTACTTTTTACTTTTGCCAGTCAGAATATATAACGATAATTCTTTATTTGCCGGGCTTTTTTGACAATCTACTATAATTCAGTTCTGTTGGTGTCTTATAAATATCGCTTTGCTTGTGTATATTATACTATGCTTTCTTTGTTCAGGAAATGTTAGCATCAATGTGATTTAAGACTCCATTTATATTTCTCTCATATTCTACGATTTCTAATCATCGTGTATTTTGTGATGTTTCTTTACTGAATTGGAATTTGCATAACTCGATTTCGGGAAACAATTTGAAAACTGCTATTGCAGTGTTTCAGTCTAACCCCTTGTTTGTTTCTGGTACTAGAAACGAAAATATTCCTAACGTTTTTTAGTCGATCTAATTTCAAGTGAACTAGTTAAGATAGATAATTTTTTTAGCTTCATGCAATTTTATAGATTTATCATGAAAATTTGAGACAATCAACTATTGAGGAACCCAGAGACAAAACGCACATTTACTAAGAGAAAATTTATCGAAAAACGTAATATGCTGAAAATTTTGCGTGATTGTGTGTGCATGCAGTCATTTTTATGGCTTCGTTTTCAGCATAAATAGGTCCAAAATAATTAAATCGCGAAAATACTAAGTTGAATTTAATTTTTCTCGCTTATATCTTTTTTGTTTGAATAGTTGAAATAACGAGGGTTTTTTGTCAGGATCTGGATTAATTAAAGAATAAACTCGCTGTTTTTAAAAAAAGAAACGTGTGCTGAATTGAAATTGTAATCAAAATTTTGCAAAAGTTTAATTAGTGTAGCTCGAATTTTCAATGTGGAAAAATATCTAAGACACTCGTTTCTCCCTTCTTGAAGAGGTACCCAATACCTCAGAAAATTGTTCCGAGCATTTGAAAGGTTTCGTTGATCTCTTAATATCTGTTTTTAAAATGTTCAACTAACTGCTCCAATCGGGCAATGAGTTATGCCCCCATTTAATTTTTACGTTGTAGACTTAATTCTTCTTCTTGTTGAAAATGTTTGAATCACCCTACGTAAATTTTTGATGGAATTTTTCTTGATTAAGTATTTTTTTATTTTTACCCGCCAGACTGATGTAATCAACAAAATTAATGATTTAGATCTGTTTATTTAGTTACAAAAGACAAAAAATTTTGTTTTTTTTCAAATTTTATTTGGGTCTTGTTTTCAAATGAGAAAAAAATTTTGTTGATTTACATTTTGCAAACTTTTTCTGAATATTTATTGCACGGAGAGCCAGTTTATTTTTGTTCATCCGATTAAAACCTCTGTCTTTTCGATAATTGAGGCTTAGCATTAGTTAAGTTGGGATTTTATGCAACCTCTTATAAAATTGAATTATTGTATTACGATAATGTGTTTCATTTTCTCCAAAATTCTAATTCCCCAGTGGTAGATGAGTAGAAAATTATTTACAATTCGATATTTTTTTATGGGATCCCATGTACATACTTGTGTGTATTTTTGAAGACTGCTTTATGAACTAATCGAATGTATTGCTTACCCAAGTATTTGTTCTATCTGTTGGAATCAGTCTGTTCCTTGCTTAAATGTTGTTTGTGTAAAATAACACTTGAAATTAATGGCAATAATAATTACGTAGAGTATCATTTTAATGAAAACTAAAATTCTTAACATGTATATTTACAGTTTACATTTATTACATAAATCGAACAATTTTATTTTGGTTGATGTTATATTGGAACTAATTGATGCTCTTCGTATTTTCATTTTGTTTTCACCGTTAAGCTCGTGCAATTGGAAACGCATTCGTTGAATTTCTGAACTTCGTTGGCGCATAGCAAAGGTCGATTCTTATTCTGGTTGTAGCATTCGATGACTGAAGCTTGCGACTTTTTACACGAATTGGCATCGACTGCGTTACCTTTGGTTAAATTCTTGCCCAACGACTGATTCACCTCTTTGGTCGCCTTGTTGTATTCCTCCTCGAGCTCGTTAGTGATTTTTCGGTAGCCCTCTCGTAAGATTTTCATTCGACTTTCCCAGTAAGCGTCGTTTTCGGTGACTACTTTATCGACTTCCCGTCGAATGGCTTGCGATGTAACGAACACGGAGTCGACTCCAGCCGGTTGGCTGGAGGCCACAGAGGTAGGCTCTCGTCTCGTTTCACTTTTGGTTGCTCCTTGTAGCCGATCGACTACATTTTCGGTAATTTTGATGACGGTATCGTCCGGGTTTTCCACAGTCACCTTTCTCGGTGCACTTTGACCTCCGCCCATGGCGACGTTATTTGCGAATGGAGTATACACACTTTCACAGAAGCTTTTTTCAAAGCATTTGATATTAATGTCACCTTTTCACTCTGTACTCACATAGCGCTTATTTAAAAGTAAAAGATTTATGATACGAATGCACAAGTTTTTATCCTGCTCTTGAATGTCCCAGTGTCGATTGTCGAATGTTGTTATTTTTGTTATCTATTGGCTTTTCGTTTCTTCGGCGTCTGAAAGAAATCGGGACTCGTAGAGCTCTAGCGGTGAAATTTCAAACTAGTGCTGCTACGTTGTTCTTTTTTTTTTACATGCCCGCGAATTTGGCTGACGAATATGAATAAAAGAGTACCTACCTTATGCCTTAGAGAATTTCTCTCGGGTGTACGTTGAGTTCATTTTGAGTTGTATATTTTTTTAAATATGAATTTAAAGTTGATAGGAGATCTAACTTAGTTTTGAGTACTAGGTCTAGTGTATTTTTGTTGGGCGGTGACATAATTATATTGATGGTTCAGTATAATAGTATTATAGAAACGAAACCAATGCAGCTTTAGATCAAAATTATGCAGTGTATATCGATAGCCTGCTAGTACTGAGATTTTTTGGGTGGGCCATGCGTGAGCCCGTCATCTTTTTTGAGTGGGCCTGGCCCGCCATATGGTTACGTCCCTGTTGTTGCTGTTTTTTATTTTTATTTATTACTTACAATGAGGCACCCGAAATTAATTTTTTCAAAAAGTATAAAACTCTGAAGGCTTAAATCAAGCAGTATTCAGATTCACAGTCAAGGCTTATAACCTTGTTAGAGGTTTTCCTTTTCCGATTTCACAAACCGCTTTTTAAATTATTCAACTTTTTTAGTTTGAATACCTGAGATGAATATAATCCAGTAGTATAACTTACTTCAAAAAAAAAAAATTACTTTAGCGTACTTGAGTTGATCAAAAACTGAGTCACCCATTCAACACCGTTCTTGATTCTCATATGAATGTATAATGGATTTGTTGTTTTTTTTGCATAGTTATTATTGTTTGTTGCATTTTTAACATCACTGTTACTGTAGTGCAAAGTAATTTAGCGAAAATTGCTCTAATAAGCAGTCTAAAATGATTTGTTGATTTGTGAATTAACCCTTTTTGGTTTCTTACTACTACGTATAAGTGTCATTAAAAAAATTAATAAATTATGGTAGTTATTTTTAATTAATTAATCAGCTTTAAAGCTCCTTGATAAGAAGTTGTAAAATCTGTGAACTTGAAACTCAAGAAAATATGTGACCTAATCTAGTGAAACGGTCGCAAGATAAGTCTCCCGCCGAGATAGGCGTGTGTATGGAGTGTGTTAGAAGAACAGATGAGCAGATAGATGTCCTCCTTTTCTAGATTTCAAGACAAAATTTATATTTATTATGTAAAATTCGTTTTTTATTTGATTCTTGGAAGTAAAATTATTTATCTATTTATACTCGAATTTTATCTGGCCCTTCTAGAGTCCATCGAGAATGGATCGCAACATCGAAATGTTTATGAATGTGGAGAAGGCGTTAATTCAGAACAAGTGTTTAGTCATGCCAAATGTTTTTATTCGACCAGAGGTGGATAAAGCTACCAAAGATAATGTCAAAGATATTGTTAAACGTCACCAAGGAACTATAACTGGTACTTTTTTGTGATTTTTTCTCAATCGAATTTTGTAAAACTCATTTTCTATGATAATTTGGATTGCTCCCAACTTATAAATAATTCTTCAGAAAACGAGGATGAAGCTACTCATGTAGTCTTTCCAAGCACCGACCCATCAGACGAGGAATACGTGCGGCCAGTGTTTCGAAATAAAGAAAAATGGACTCTACTGCATTGGTATTACTTTCCTGAATCGTATGACTCGTGGGTGAATACAGAAATACATATGGATCTTCCCGACGCGCCGCCGCCGTATAATCCAAACGCGAAATGGAAGGTTCGATTCATTTGGAAATCCCAGTATTTATTTTTATGACTTTTTTCCAAGTACATAGTATGAAAAATTATACCATTTCAGAACGACGATTTTTCTGTTCTTACTCGTAGTAATTTTCATTTTTTTTTCTTCCAATTTGTTCAAATTGATTTAGAAATTAATTCAACACTGATACATTTTTTCTCCTTGACAAGTTTGTTATGCGTTCGGCAATTTTGATTTTTAATATGGACTAATTTCCGTTTCCATTTAGGTTTCTGCAACGTGGGTGCAGGCATTAGAAGAGTATAACGAGTGGATGTCTGAAGAGGATTATGAAGTAGACGATCAGGGACATAAGAAGAATCATAAAGTTTGTGGATTTCATCTATTTGTTACTTTCTCAATGATTTTTTTCTATTTATTCATTCTTTTTGCCAGTTCCGACTCTCGTGGGACGATTTGGCAGCCGCCACTGATCCTGATAAAACGAAAAGAAAGCAGAAACGTAAACGTTCTCCATCTCCAGAAGTGCGTAAGCAACTGAAGAGGAAAAGGTATGGTTAAGTTTATTTTTTAACTCGTTCTTAATTTGTTTTAAGTATCTATTCTTCGATTTTATTTTTTTTAGCACTCGTGGACCATCGACTCCTTCGACGCCTTTGAATTCGAAGAAAGTGAAAAACGAAGATGACAGCAGTATGGATGACTTGACGAAAGATCTGGAAGAACCGGTACCCGAGCCGAATATTCAGGAAGTCCCTGTTACGAAATTGGGTGTGTTTTCATTTGATTTTAAATTTGAATGAAGTTTTTTAGAGTGCAACTATTGAACGTATTTTTACGTGTGAAATCTGTGTTCGTAGCTGGTGGTCAGTCGTCGTCTTCTTCTTCCAAAAAAGATAACGATTTACAGCCGCTCAAAAGTGGAACGTTGGCCGATTTGGACGAAGAAATGGACCGAACCGAAGATAGTAATCAAACGGGGAAGGTGCCTGGTTCCGAATCGACGAATGCGGTATTTCTGCGAATAGCACTTGATGACCAAAGATTTTTAAAATTCGTGATGTTCTAATTGAAGCCATATTTATTGCAGGAGACGCCGTCAAAAGACGAAGGACCTGAAGACAATGTCACTGAGCAGACTCATCACATCATAATTCCGAGTTACGCGGCCTGGTTTGATTACAACTCGATTCACATGATCGAGAAAAGAGCGTTGCCGGAGTTTTTCAATGGCAAAAATAAATCAAAAACGCCTGAAATCTATTTGGCGTACCGTAACTTCATGATCGATACATACCGTCTGAATCCGACCGAGTACTTGACGAGTACTGCCTCCAGACGAAATTTGGCCGGCGATGTTTGTGCAATTATGCGGGTTCATGCGTTCCTAGAGCAGTGGGGTTTGATAAATTATCAGGTAGTTATCAAATTACTGATTTTTTTGTCCATGATTCGAGATGTATGGAGCTGTTATTTATCACCCGTTTCTATGATTTTATCAATTTGTTTCGCATTCTCAAACTTGAAATACAGCAGTTGCTTTGCTAGTCGGTGATTTTTAACATTTTTCATCTGTTCAGGTGGACGCTGACAGTAGACCTACGCCTATGGGACCGCCTCCGACGTCTCATTTCCATGTACTTTCTGATACTCCATCCGGATTACAGCCCATCAACCCGCCAAAAACTCCTCAGCCGTCAGCCGCTAAAACGCTGCTAGATTTGGAAAAACGACCGGAAGCCATTAAGAAAACCGAACCCCTTGACCCAACAGCCAACTTCGGTTTGAGATTAGATCAGTAAGTTTTTATGACCAACGAATTAGTTCACTGATTTTGATTAATGACCGAATATTTAATTAAATTTTAACGCTTGCTACAATGCAGGTATGGAAAGCGTGCTGGCCTTCTGAAAAACAAAACAGCCGCTAATTTAACCAGAGATTGGACCGAACAGGAAACACTGTTATTGCTGGAAGCTTTAGAACTGTTCAAAGACGATTGGAATAAAGTTTGCGAACACGTTGGTACTCGTACTCAGGATGAATGTATTTTACATTTCTTACGGTTGCCCATCGAAGATCCTTACCTCGAAGATTTTGATTCAGGTACCGTATTTTTTTAAATTTAATTTTTATAATTTTTTATAGCAATAATGTTGATCTCTGTATTTTTTGTGTGTATCGATTGATTTTCTTTACGTAATTATTTTAATTTTTTCGTTTGAATATAATCATAGGTGGTGCTCTCGGTCCGCTCGGCTATCAACCCATTCCCTTCAGTAAAGCTGGTAATCCAATTATGTCAACAGTAGCATTCCTGGCATCTGTTGTTGATCCGAGAATAGCATCAACAGCAGCGAAAGCTGCTATGGAAGCCTTTGCCGAAATAAAAGTAATTATCTTTTTTCCAGTTTATTCTGCTGTTGCGTGAGATTTTCGCCGTTTAATATTTTCAATCTACTTTCAGGATGAAGTTCCTGCGTCACTAATGGACTCGCATATCAAAAATGTTGAAGCTTCACTGGTCGATGGTAAATTTGATCCAACTGCTGGTTTGTTGCAGGTGAGAAGGCTTAATATCTGTTCTACGAAATTTGTCGATTTATGTGAAATATTTTGACTTTCTTATTGACGTTTTTCATGGCCAAATGACAGCAAACCTTTTTCTTTAAACAGAAAGCATTTTCGAATTGTAAAGGTTTATTCTTGCTTTCATACTCGTAATAATAATTATTTTTCATTTTATATCTGATTCACGAAACGAGGACGTGAAATAAAGATCAATCGGCAGCTTTTTTTGCTTTGATTGTAAATAGAAGAGGAAATTATTAGAATTGAAATTGCGTAGTCTGAATGTTGGATACTTTTGCATTAAATTGAAAAAATTTCAGTTGATTCGTCTATTCTGTTTGATTGAGATTTCAAAATTTTTCATGTTTCTGCCGAAACATTCAAGCATTTATATGATATCCACGTTCAATAAATGAAGTACAATCATTTTGGTTCTACGGTTATTTGGTGATATTTAAATTAATTTATGTTTTTAAACTCATTCGCCTTCGTCACCTTCCCTCTTGAAAACCATAAGACATAGATCTGTAAAATTTGGTGGCTCTTTGAAAAAGAAGAAAACAAATTGATTTGTTTTTATATTGCAGAGTGGCATTGCTGGAACCGAGAAAGAAGAAGATTCTGAAAAGTGCAAGAAAGAGAGCGCGGAAGAGGCGACGCCTAAAGAAGGAGAATCAGCAGCCGAAGGTGAGAAGCCAGCTGCGGAAAGCACCGCTGAACCCAAAAAAGAAGAGGGCGCCGAGAAACCAGCTTCAGCGTCCGAAGAGACATCAGCCGAAACGGCCAAAAAGGAAGCTGCCGCCGAAGGAACAACAGAGACGACAACGGCGACGACAACCACAACCACTACAACGTCTGCGTCAGAAACGACTCCCAAGGAGGAATCCGAACGTACAAAGCTGATTAAAGACGCTCAACTTCAGTCAGCTGCAGCAGCGGCTCTTGCAGCTGCTGCTGTCAAAGCCAAACATTTGGCCGCCGTCGAAGAACGAAAAATTAAGTCTCTGGTCGCGTTGCTGGTGGAAACGCAAATGAAGAAACTGGAAATAAAATTACGCCACTTCGAGGAGCTGGAGACGACGATGGAAAAAGAACGAGAAGGTTTGGAGTACCAGAGACAGCAACTGATCACGGAAAGGCAGCAATTCCATTTGGAGCAGTTGAAAGCGGCTGAGTTTAGAGCTCGACAGCAGGCTCAGCAGCGATTAGCGAATGAGCAGCAGCAACAACAACAGCAGCAGCAGCAGCAAGCGCAGCAGCCATCTCAACAGCAACAGTCCCAGCCGCCGCAGCCTCAGCAACAGCAGCCCTTACCACCGCAACCTCAGCAACAGCCTATGGCTGCTTCTTCATGATTGGACTCAGTTTGAGAACGATTCTATACAGTTTTATTGTATTATATTTATTTCTTGGCGTCTTTGATAAGTATAGAAATGTCATATTTTGTATTTTTTTTCTCCTCAGTGGTTTTAAAATGTCAGCCTTGTTCTATTTTAAAGTTGAGAGTATTTTAGTCTACTCTTTTTTTTCATTTTCGCCCCCTTGTTGAATACGATGGAGGGCTTCATTTTTGTTTTTTTTCTTCTTAATTGTAATTTATTAGGTTAACGTGGATGTTCTGGATCGTGACTTTTTTATTCTTAGAGATGAAAAATGCTGGAAATAATTTTCAAACAGGCGTATTATTGATTTGAGCCGAACTTGTCTTACTAAATACACGTGTATAAATTAATTGAACTCATTTTTTTATTCACCATTGAACACGAATTTCTAGTACCTTTTCAACTTGAATTTTGAAATTTTTAAATCGTGCCTCGAACTCATATTTTTTGGATGAAAATTTCGCTCATTCAAGTTTCTCATGTATCGTATCTGAGCCCTGTATGGCCAGATGCTATGGACCGAATTTCTTCCTTCGTCTCTATTGAAAATGAGAAAAATTGACTTTTAAAGATAAATATTCTAAAACGAGCTAATCCATTTCATTTTGAAGAAAGGAAACGCCAATTTTCACTTCATTTGTTTAGATAAACGGTAAATACCTGACCATAATTTTTAATTTATCAGTTCATTCAATGAAAATTTGAAATACACGATGTGCTCTCAGTACCCACTCTGACCTAATTGCTCGTCAGGGGGTCAAGTCTTCGGAAGCATCTCCATAAAAAATTGTTTTCATTTTCAATGAAAAATGCACGTCAAGAGGTAACATGAGAGCATAATTATGAAGACTCCGAAATTTTGTTTCATCTTGAACGAAGGGTACGGCCCTGTCATTTTATCTGATTAGCTCTTTTTATGTCTCTGTCAAAGAAGCTGAACGTTTCAACACATCAGCAGTCTATTTTATTAAAGCAGGGCCTTTTTCGCAAATCGTGATGTAATAATAGACTATACTCAGAATTTTCATACAATATTTGCAGCCATTCCATTAATTTTACTCTATAATTTTTTGGAAAAAAGTTATAATCAGAGACCTTTGAAAGCAGCCCATTAAAGAGAATTAGGTTTAACATCAAATCCTTAAATTTAGAGAAAATTTTAGGTGAACTACATCGAAGTAGGTGCGTAAATGTAATTATTGACCTACAATGAGTTGAAGGTTAACAGCTAAGTCTCACTACCAATTCTTCATAAAGTACGTTTATTATGGCATTTAAATAATAGAATAATAATTATAATTATTATAACTGCGTTTCAAATCAAATGTCAAATCTCAACGGAGAAAATGCGAGACGTGTCAAAAATAATGATTTTTTTCAAATATTTTTAACAACAATTCTTTTGGCAACACTGTTTACACGATTTCTCTGGCTGGCATGATCATATGAGCTCATGATGCAAATGCGTTTTGAATAGCATGTTCGTTCCATTCCGTAATACGTATCCTTTCATTTGTTCATGTTTTTCGTTACATCATGCAATCCCATTTTTGTTTTTTCAAGCTCCGCACTTGAATTTACGCTCAAGTGTTCATTTTTCGATTATTATCTCATTTCGTATCGGTGCTTTGCTTTTGTAATAAATAATTTAAAACGTGTTCCAAATATCAAAACGGACGGAGATAAAAGGATATAGATAGTTAACTTATTGTATTCAAGCAGATTTCTTTGCTGACCACTGATTATTCGATTTCCACTGGTAAGTAAACTACTCTAAACTACTACTCGAAAAGTGCTTTATCGAACATAATATGCTCCTGTATCTACTAGATTTCATCCGGTTGTATGATCCGAGCTAGAATACTCCGTCCCATAACTATAGTATTGTAGGTAGTTTTTATTTTAGGAATCAATTAGATCAATGGTAATTGTACAAAAATTACCAGAAATTCCAAAATTTATTTGTTAATTTTTGGGTGAAAGTTTTCATTTATTTGTGAGTTGTAATCTTTTAAAAATTGCTATCGTTGCTTTTGGTTCATTCAAAAAAATTTTTAAATACTTTATCGCTGGGTACCTTTGAATTTAATATGCATAAAGCGGAGCTAAAGCGGAGCACTCCATGGACTTAATTACGAATCATTCGTAAATCATAACAAAGACGAAAAACATTTTTGATTACTACCTTCTTAGCCAAATATTATTTTTATTGACAATCAGATTTGTTTATTGTTGTGGTTGCTTCGTGGTTGTTCAAAGAATAGAATGGAATTATATTTTTGATGAATGAATTAGACATAAAATTCAAAACCCGTGCCGATCAAATATTCTCATGAGAAAATTTTTTATCGTCCTCTCCTTTCTGTACAATGTTTTAGATCTGCCAAGTCTTATGCAGAAAATCCAATGTGACGTAGGTGGCTGTTATAGCATAACCCTCAGTAAAGAAAATCAGAAAATTATATGATGCAAACTACCAAGATATTATAGATTGTGTTTCTGTTCATGTTGGAATGTGTTTATCAGAACTTGAATGTGTAAATGCGAGTGTCCCGAAAAAAAAGTATCATAGCTCATCTAAATCCAATTTTTCTGAAAAAACATTGTCAAAAATCGATTTCCATGCATTTTAATGCACTTTATCGTGATTAATGATGTTTTTAGTTGCTGTAGATTTAACAAAAGCTTTTCGATTAGGCCTTGTGAAGAGCTTACGTAAACATCATTAGTTGAAATCGACCGAATAACAAAAATCGGGCTTTTGATGCTATGATTTTTTGTTTTTGGCTCCGTATTAATAATTAAAGTAAATTATTAAAATTTTGAACTCTTCTAAGAAGTGCAGGGTTAGAAAATTATTATCTACGCAGTACGTTCGGAAATGCTGTAGGACTTGTTTTAAAAGAAAAATTAAGGAATACCGTTTGAAAAGATTGTCTTATTTGAGCTGTTTTGAAGTCAGTGCGGTTCACCTTGCTTGGAGCAATAATAAAATCTTTCAAAGGCCTTTTGAAAGTCCCATAAGCGGACTTTAGAGGGTGACAGGGGGCTATGCACCTTCAGAGCTAAAATTGGCCCCTTCGCTAAAAATTGAATTAGTGCCCTTACAGTTCAATGAAAATTAACAAAATTTTGATGTAATTATTTGTACTGAACTCTGATAATTTATTCGTTTTTTTATATTTTTTAATCTTATCTTCTTATATGTATCTTTTCAGTAGGTATGTGGGCAGAGAACTTGTATTTTTTTAACGACATGACGCCAAGAAAATTTTTAGCCTTTCCAAACACATCAAGCAAAGTCCACCTGTAGAATATCCTCTTGGCATTGTTCTCAAAATTGATGTTATAATATATTGTTTGATAGTCTCCAGATCATCATATCGTTTGTTTTTCATAGGAATCATTCCGAAGACTATTGAAATGTACTCGATAAATTCCAGCTCAATTAGATCATTGAATAATTATTTTGAACATGATTTTGTTTTTCATGAATTAATTTTAGAATCAAGGCAAATGTAAATTTTGACTCCACTCTACTTTTTAAGGGATAGTGAGAGAAACGAATAGCTGAGTATGCCACGTTATAGCGTATAAAATTCTATACCAAAATGCATTGAAAAAACTATTGTTGGCCAATGAGACTTCATGATCCAAGCTCCATTCATTTGTAACCCGCAGATTTTTTCATTTTTGATATCGTTTTTAATGTCAACCTTTTTTTTTTTTCCAGTTCACGTGGTGAGTTTGTCCTTCAACAAAGTTGCTGAGTTCATTTGATTTTCTGTTTATCGGTCGTATTAATTTCTAAATTTGTTAGCTATTGGAATTGTAGCCCAAGACATCAAGATTTTTATTCAGGTTCGGATTATAAAGAACAGGAATACTAAATACCTACATCATTTAGTAACTGATAAAAATGTTAGACGACGTAAGCGAGTCGCTCTCAAGTGGACTAGTGGTTAGTATATTCCATAATTAGTAATTAATTTGTTCAATTTTCATCGCTTATGCTTCGTAAAATTCTTGAAATGGAACATTTCTACTGAAAAAACTTCTTCATCTTTGAGTTGGTTAGAGCTTATAGAAACGAATTTTGCGATTTGGGAAGTATAGCAATTTTGAAAGTCCAACAGAATCTAAATAAACCTTCACCAATCACTTGTCAATCTAAAAACAAATTGTTTACAAAACAATAACATGGTTCATCCGTTTGAATAATTTAGTAGTTCATTTTTAATGATTCAATTTAGCTTCCTCCTAGGCTATGTGGAAAAGTTTTAGAGTTTGTAAATAGTACAGGAGAAGATTTGACTAATCTTTGTTTTCAGTATGCTCCTCCGCCCCTCTAAAAATTCGATTCACGAGATAATTAAGCTATCTGTGTGTTTCTTTAAAACATGTCTCATTATTTATTTTCAGGAGCCAGTATTTAATGGATATCAACTGATTGGGGATAGTCAATTCCTGCGTTTTGCTGAGAGAGTGCTTCATTTAAAGCGCAAGGAAAATAAGGGCCGTAAGTAGTCATATTTTACTTGAATAACGATAATGCTCTGAACTATAAATAATTACTTCATTAAATTTTATCATTAATGTGTTTAAAGAATGTTAGGATAGAGGAAGAGTGTTACATCTCCAAATAATTTCCAAAGTTATGTAAGTACCCATGTAAGTAAGTCCAAGTGCACCCACCAAAACTGATGATAATTTCACTATGACGAAATTAATTATTCTATCTTTTTTTCCCAGCAAATAAATTTCAAAAATTTCCACAGAACTGTCTGGTGACCTAAGAGTAACATGTAATCTTACATTTAAAAAAATATTACGAGCATTAAAAACTTGAATGCAGAGCTCATAAATTATTTTTATGACTAAAATAAAGAATTCTTCTCCCTCCAAGATTCGAACCTATTTTCAGATTCACAAAAGTATAGGCTTTTGTCGTAACAGTAGTGCTAGGAATTTTCATTTCTCAAGAACTGTAACGCGAGTTTAATAACATGAATTCAAATTTCAAAATTCTTTATTCAGACTTACTCTTGTATCAAGATTTCTTGCATTTGCCTCTACCAATCAAAATAATATACGACTAAAAAAAGCGGCTCTGAAACAAATAGATTTTGAAAAACAAAACTCATTCTTTCAAAGGTTTTACTTGTTTCCGATCCAAATAGCATGTTTTCAAGTTGGGTAAGTTGGTTATCATCATTACATAAAACAGTCTTTTAGTTACCATGTTGGGTAAAACTTATAGGTAGGTATACATTCAAAAAGTAGAATTTCCGATTTCGTGTACAATTCATAATTTCTACATCTAATAATTTATACTTACAATTTTTTTTTTCAATCCTTCCAACCCTCTGAGAAATATTGGATACGTCTCTGGGTAAGTACTAAGTATACTTTCTAGAGTCAGATACATGAGACCTTCGAATTCAGTGTACCTGAAAAGGTCTGTCTATTTTTAACTAAGCTAGCGTGTGAGTAACAATAGCCCTCTTGATTGAACTTGTGGCATTTAATGTAGAAGTACTTCGGTAACTACCTGTTTTTCTAAATATGAATTTCTTTTCGCACTTTATAGTATCTTGTTTGGGTCTTTGCGTGAGCGGTCAGAAAATTAGCGATTTGATGTACCGGGTTAAATGGGATTTCGCGGGCGTTTCAGAAAAAGTTGTCGTAATGATTGGCACCAACGATTTGCTGCGTGGTACCAGCTTCGAAGTAATGCGTACAAACTTGGAATTACTTTTGAACATGCTTACCATAGAAGCTAAAAAAGTAATTTTACTGACCGTGCCTCCAGTTCCCAAGCTCAAAGAAGATAAAGATCATTGGGACCGACTGAAGAAATATAACGAATACATCAAGGAACTTGAAGACAGTAAGTCGCTTCCCAAACTATTTCATGTTTAAATCAACATGGATTATAATTTCACTGGTCCCTTATCAGTCACCTTAAAGTGTAACGGGTCTGGAAGTGTGTTCCCAGTTTTTCTAGAATTTTTCAAGTTTTTATTTTTTTTTTTAGTACTTATAATTACGAGTATGAACATTCTTAATCTATCTTCCAACTCCGTGAGTAAGAAAAATGAGCACGCCTTGTTGTGATGTTGCGTTGCCTATCTTTTAGTTCTGCGCTCTCTGCTATGTTATGACATTATTCATGCTAAGACAGCATTCCCAAAGCCGTCTTTTATTATTTTTCGAAAGACTGTTTGAACAGGCTTGTGTAAAAAAAGGGATGAGGGCCAGATGCCAGTATAATCCTCGATAGTTGTTATAGGTACTCAAGTACTGGTTTGATCAATGCTTAGAGCAGGAAAAGTTTCACAGTCTATTCAGTATAATTTGAAAAATTATCGAAAAATTATAATGACTGTTTCTCAACAGAGGTTTTTTTTTGCACTTCTTTTAAATTTACAAAAAATGGACAAGACTTATCCACTTTGGGTATGAAATGTTAATTTTAAGATGCTTTGTTTTAATTTCAGTTTAGAGTACCCTAGTTCCACAATTCAGATGTCCTACTTTCTGCTGTAGGAGTTTAAGTCATTTTATTTCTTCGTTTTTAGATGTAAAAATTTTCGTAGCGGATGCTTATTCGGAATTTATTGTTTCAAAAGTGTCACCAAAGAGGAAATTATCGACGAGCAGCCCGCATTCGACGAAACGCAGAAACCGTATGGAGCCGACGCCTAGCAAACTACATTCGATGAAATGCAGCAACAGTATGGAGCCGACGCCTAGCCCTCTAATTTCCACGAAACGCAGATGCAGTATGGAATTGATGCGTACTCACAATCGGAAAAGGCTCTCATCCAGCGCGTTCGACGTATTATTTCGTCTCGGAATTCCCTTCAATTCAAGCGAAGAGACCTTTCTTGCATCAAAACCACGTCGATCCTTACCGCTGTTATCACAGAATTCAGTTGACACTACCGTCCAAAAAAAGCCTCGTCGACGATCGCTCTTCTTCGACTCGGAAAGCAATGACACAGACTGTCAACCGCCGGCCGTTAAACGGAGAAAGCGTACGGTGTTCCCTTTTGATCGATACACGGCTAGAGTATTGGGAGAGGTCATGACTGGCCCATTAACGTCTTCTCCCGGCGTCAATGATTCGTTCATGACTCCGTCAAAGAAGATTCCGTCGAGAAGAACGCCTATCGTCAAGAAGCGACGTGTCTCGTACTCAGAAGCCGATGTCGAGCAGAATGACAGCTTCTGCCAAGAAACCTCTGAAGATTTGTCCACGACTCTGTCCAGAAACATGCTTGTCCTCAAGAAGAAACGTTACTCGTGCTCGAAAGCCGATGTCGAGCACAATAACAGCTTCGGACAAGAAGTCGCTGAAGATTCGTTTATGACTTCATCGAGAAAGACTCCGACGAGAACGATACTTGTCGTCAAGAAGCAACGTAACTCATACTTGACAGCCAATGACGAGCAGAATGACAGCTTCGGCCGAGAACCCTCTGAAGACAAAGTTGAGATAGAAACTGCGCCCAAGATACGGGAAGAGTTCTTCGAGAAGTATTATTCTTCGGACTGTAGACGACTCGATCAAATACATTTGAACGAGAAAGGCCTGCGTATCATTGGAAGAATTATACAGAACACAATCGACTCTACTGACAGATAATTCTCAGCTTTATATCAATTCTAGCTTGTTAACGTTGCAATCGTTCTTGCGTTTTGATTTTGTTTTTATATCTGACTTCCTGTTTCTTTACATTTCATTTTTACTCTAGTCAGACTCTTTAACGTAGAAAAAAGTTGATCTCTTTTGCTTACTTTATATAATATTGTAATGTATAGGTCTTCTTGTTCTTATAATATAGTCTACTCCACCCTCGCCCCTCTTACAGTATCGTAACTTTGAGGAGGGAATCCTGTATATACTAAAGTGATTCCTAAAAAAGTTTGATCTCGCCCACCAAATTTTCAAAAAAGAAATTTTTATGACAGTTATCTGAGGAAAGTATTAAAATTATGATGTTACGTGACTTATAAAGTATTTACTGTTGACAGTTAGACGTTTAGAATTAGCAATCATTGTCAATCACGAAAATCTCTCGAGAAGCGAGTGAATGTCAAGAAGTTAAATATTAAAAGTTTAAACCAGGTGAAAAAGTTGGAGGAGAAAACGATGCGGTTTATTTTGGAAATATCTACACTTCTGTATTCAACATCTATGCCCTTACATTGCTCCTTGTGTTTTTTTTTTACCGAACCACCTGGTATTTAATTCGAAAGTAATCTATAATGTGTTGAAGTGAGAGAAAAATAGGGATAGGCCGTAGACCTACTCAATGACTAGAATTCGCATGAATTCGAGAAGCACTTACATTTTATTAACTTAGTCTTTTCAAGTGAAACTATTATAATGGAAGGATATTATTATTTTCAATTTTTGCTTGTATCATCTGTTTCTTTTCGTCAACCTGTCCGGAAGGTATGCAGTTACCCTTTGACTCCTTGTACTCAATAGAAAAAGCTGCGTGTATGTTCTTATATTCGGTGATTTTTTCTCCTTGAAAAATTTTCTTGCGATTGTTACTACAAAATTGGTGCTATTTCATGATCCTTTCCATAGTCCATTACTTTTGCATTCTTTTGACTAGAATGTATTGTATTAAGGACTTACTCGATTATTACATTACGTAGGTTATAATCGAGTGATTTTTTTCTTTGCTCAATTTTTTGAAAAACCTGATTGGGAACTATTATATTTTCGTAAGATTTCCTTTGACAATTTTACTGTGTGATTATTGTCGCTCTTTATGGTTGGTCTCTTTCAAACTGGAGTTAATGTAACATAAATAATTGGGTTCTTTCACTAATTTCTGGTCAGTCAGTTTTCATTCAGATGATGCGATTTCCAACCCGGAGAAGTTAGTTTATGCGAATAATTTGTAACATTCATAAATACAAAATTGAAACATTTATTATTTTTTGTTTTATCACTCTTGAATCATAGATCAGGCCCCCACTTCATTGAACCAATTTTTGATATTCATGCAAAAATTTTAATATACTTGGTCTTAATTTTTTTTGGTGATAAATAATTCCTGGGAGATAGTGATTATCTTTTGCTGAAATTTTATTTTATCGAATTTAACATTTTTGTTTTTTATTTTTCACTCGTAAAAATTCTTTATTTAAGCTGGTTATGAAATTTACAATTAGTGACTTTTGATTTCCAAACTTGTATTCTTAGCAGCCAATCTGCAAGCCCATTGGGAAATAATTTTAATTAAATAAAATTATTCAATATCGCACTCTACACGTAGTACAGCACATTTGCCTCTTGTTTTGTTCATTTTAGTTGATAGATCGCTGTGACAAATATTTTTTCAGAAGTTTTTTGTACCTTCTTGACTCTATTAATTAATCGGCGAATTCGTCATCTTGTCAGTAAAAATTTTATGTTGCATTAATAATTATACACTAATGGAGAAGCTTGAGAAAATAAATTTTCTGAATAATAATACTAGATACGATTTTAATGGCTAGAAACTTTTTCTTCCGAAATAATCAAATTGATACCAAAACTTAATCTTCTTTGAATTATAAACTTCATGCTTGTGTATCTTCTTATCTATTAAAGATAAACCATGAAATTCTTACCATTTTATCCAGATAGCTACCTATATTTAAGATTTTTTTCTTTGAAAAAACTTGGGGAAAATCCTAAATATTCTTACGATGGGAACACTGTCTCCAGAATGATGAATGTATTAACCGCATAGCTCGAGACTTCATTTAAATATTATCTTCTGATTTTGCGAACATTTTGTCTTCTCGTATCCAGCGCGTTTTCGTTTTGTGTTTTATTTTATCTCATAAATCAGTCAGCTGTATTACATGTAGATTCGATTTTTTTCAGTTATTTCGTTTGTTAGTAGGTGCCGCTTGGGTTTGCTTACCTAAAATATTAATAATATTTGTTTTATCGTGACAATTATTGGGAATAAGAGAAAAATGTCAGACTACAGCAATGGAGACGAATATCTTTTGAATGAAGTCGTAAGTTTTAGAAAAAGTGTAACTTTTAATTTTTTCAGATATTGAATTATTTATATCAATCGGAGAAATGTAGCCTATATGTAGTAACGAACGTTCGGCGGCCGTTTTATGGTCAAAGACTCAAAAGTTATCTTTGAGGAGACTTTATAGTTGGAATATGAAAGACGTGTTGGCTATACATGTGCTAGGTATTGAACTAATTACTTATTAACTTACTGTTTTTTTGATTTTTTTTTTTTTTCAATTTTAGGGACCTGTATTTAATGGATATCAGTTAATAGGTGATAATGAATTCATACGTTTTTCCGAGAGCGTGCTCCAGTTGAAGGCCGAAGAACATGATGGTCGTAAGTATATAGGCACGCTGTACTTATCATTCTCATTTTATTTACACCTCACACTTTATACGTAATTAGAAAAGCAAAGGTGAACCGGGCTGTGGTACAATACTCACTAACAATAAGTGGAGTTCAAACGTAAAACAGGTTCGAGACCAAAAATTATGTTTGAAAATGTGGTTGAAATTGGTTTAAGTCTGAAGTCTGAATCCCATCAAAGCCGGTATTGTATCTGTCGCCCTATGACTTTCATACGAGTATAACAGAAATGTTACTCAGATGAAATTTAAATTGTCTTTTTCTTTCACAATCCCATTGAGGTACCTCGACATTTAATGAATAATACGAGCATATTATTCTTTTATCATAGCAATATGAAGATTTTATATGTATCCTACCAGATTAAAACAGATTCTAATCTACAAAGATTCGCTTAAATTTAGTACGAGTTTCTCAATACCTACTAATGTTGTGATAAAATTAAGTTCTATTTATTTATTACAAACACTTTCGTACAAGTTCATTATTTTATTAACTTAGAATTTATTAATTTCTTTATCCTGTTATAGTCACTCATTTGGGGCTATGCGTCGAAGGTCAGAAGATTAGCGATTTGCTGCTTCGGGTTAAACAGGATCTCGGGGGTGTTTCAGAGAAAGTGGTCGTCATGATTGGCACCAACGATCTGCTACGTGGTACCAGCTTCGAAGAAATGCGTACAAACCTGGAATTACTTCTACACATACTTACCATAGAAGCTGAAAAAGTAATTTTACTGACCGTGCCTCCAGTTCTCAAGCTTAAAGAAGATAAAGATCATTGGGATCGACTGAAGAAATATAACGAATACATCAAGGAACTTGAAGACAGTAAGTCGCTTCCCAAACCACTAGTCGCTTATCAGTCAGTTAAAGTATAGGTATCCTAGGCCTTTTTGGTTATTCTATGGAAGTGTATGTGAAAATTTGTTTCTATATGGGTGAACATTCTTGCTCTCTCTTCTAGGCCCGTGAGTTAAAAAGATTAGTGTTTGTGATATTGTTCAACTTTTAATTCGGTCCTGTCTGCTGTTAAATCATAAAATGTTAACAAATTAGATGTAAGGACAGCAATCTTACGACCTTTTTTTTTTTCAAGTTTTAATAATTGGGGTAGGAAGTTTTTAGTGCTTCTTTAAAATTTGCCCAAAATGAACTGATCATTTATCCGGTTTTTGAAATCGACTGCTGTTAATTTTGAAATGTCATTTTTAGATTTTAATTTTTTGAGTATTCTATTTCTACTATTTTCAGATCTTCATCTTTCTGCTCAAGAAATTGATGTCGTTTTATTTCATTATGTTTAGGTGAACAAATTTTCGTCGGGGACGCTTATGCGGAATTTATTGTTTCGAAAGAGTCACCTAAAAGAAAATTATCAACCAGTAGCTCGCATTCGATGAAATGTAGCAGCAGCATGGAGTCGACGCATACTCACTATCGAAAACGGTCCTCATTCGGCGTGGTCTTCGCATTATCTCGCCTGGGAATGCCCTTCAATTTAAGCGACGAGACGTTTCTTGCATGGAAAAGACATCAATCCTTACCGCTCCTGCCGCAAAACCCAGTCGACACTACTGTCCAAAGAAAACCTCGTCGAAAATCGCTCTCCTTCGACTTGGAAAGCAACGACACAGCCTATCAACTGCCGACAGCCGAACTAAAAAGGCCTTTACCGTTTCCGATTAATCGATATGCGGCCAGAGTGTTCGGAGACGTTATGTCTGGCCCATTAACGTCCTCTCCTGGTGTCAGTGATTCGTTCATGACTCTATCGCGGAAGATTCCTTCGAGAAAGACGCCTGCCCCTGAGAAGCAATGTAATTCATACTCGAAAGCTGATGTCGAGCACAATGACAGCTTCGGCCAAGGAGCCTCCGAAGATTCGTTTATGACTTTGACAAGAACGATACTTGTCGCCAAGAAGCAACGTAACTCATTCTCGACAGCCAATGACGAGCAGAACGACAGTTTCGGCCAAGAAGCTTCTGAAGACAAAGTTGAGATAGAAACTGCGCCCAAGATACGGGAAGAGTTCTTCGAGAAGTATTATTCTTCGGACTGTAGACGACTCGATGAAATACATTTGAACGAGAAAGGCCTGCGTATTATTGGAAGAATCATACAGAATACCATCGACTCTACTGACAGATAATTCTCAGCTTTATATCAATTCTAGCTCGTTAACGTTGCAATCGTTCTTGCGTTTTGATTTTTAGCAGGTTTTCCTAGAAAACCAGCGCTTTTTTTTTTATATCTGACTTCCTGTTTCTTTACATTTCATTTTCACTCTAGTCAGACTCTTTTACTTTGAAAAAAGTCGATCTCTTTTGCTTACCTTATATTTTATTGTAATGTTTAGGTCTTCTTGCTCTTATAAAATAGTCTACTACACCAAGTCTCTTCGACCACTATCACAACTTTCGGGAGGGGGTTCAATAAAGTCCAAAGTCATCCCTAAAGAAGTTTGATCTCTCCGAACCAATTTTCAAAAAATTTATTTTTATGGTAGTTATTTGAGGAAAGTATTAAAATTGTTATGTTACGTGACATGTAAGATATTTACTGTTGCAAATTAGGCGTTAATCAATTAGCAATCATTGTCGATCACGATCGACAAAAAAAAAAGTTTCACTTTGAGTTTCCTAAAGTTTGAGCCTGTCTGGGTGTCTTATTTTAATTATTTTCATTTTTACAGCTAATAACTTTTTTTGTAATCATTTTTTTCGACTTTAGTTAGGATCAATTATTGAGGAAAAAATTAATTCTTCACTTGCATACAATGCTAAGAGATATATTTCTGCATTCCTTCAAGGGTCTCTGTGACGATTTCAACAACGATGGGGTAGGTAATGATTTTGTTAATTTTTCTATAATTCAATTTAACGAAGGATGTCTCAGTTTATTAATTTCTTTTTTAAAAAGTAATTAGGGGTTGGAATTGGTTAACAAAATTGAGAATTTTTGAAGTTTATATTGTTTTATTAAATTAAATACTTGAAAATGAAAAAATTATTTTTCTTTACCACCCATAAATTTTTGGTACTGTTCTAATTTTTCAAATTGTAAAATCCTGCGACGAATTTGTTTCCAAGTTTCCTGGTATACATTTTTTGGGTCTCGACTCGAGCCATTATCTAAAAAATGAAAAAGTTAAGAAATTAATACAAATAAAAAATATTACCGAGATGAAATTAGAATGAACGTTTTTCGACCTTGCATGGACTCGGCATAGTGATGCTTATGGATTTTGATTTTAATACTGTCACAAAAAAATAACAGTTACAAAAAAAATTCTGGTTGTTTCAAGATTAATACTATTTATTCAAGCTTTGATGATATAGAATAATGAATTTCTTGATTTTCGTAAGGAGGATAAGGGCAAAGTGAAGAGAAAACCATTTATTAGAAATGGAAAACTTTCTTGGAAGGTATTTAGCAGTTGAACATTTGAAGTCAAGCACTCGGTGCTTTTGCTTGTTTCTCCAACAGTTTTGCAATTTAAGTATCGGGCTTACTTGCGTTCTGAAATATTTATTCGTTCAATTATTCTTTCACATACCTATAATGAAAAGAAAAATTACGTACAGGTAAAAAAAAAAGAGAAATTACTTCACTAATGGACTCGCCAGTTTTTATTCGTCCCCTTACGGCTAACTTCGAATCAACAGCGAATCCCATTCCATTTAAATTGATTTTCACCGATTTTTCATCTTTCCATACTTGCTCTAATAATTTCCTGAAAGGTGAACATTATTTGATAGTTGATTATTCAAGTCAACATTATTTTACGAAATTATTTATAAATAATAGTTGAAATGTGAAGCAAAATGGTTTAAAGATTTTAGAATTAACAATTTTTAGTTGAAATGTGAATTTCTAAATAATGAGGGTACCTTGGACCTAAAAATTTTAGTATTTTCAGGGATTTTTTTTCGAAATACAATTTTTTAATCTACATTAACCCAATGTCCATACAAAATTGCACATTTTTTGATGGGCGTTTAATGATACCTGCAGGAAATGAAAAAACAAAAAAATTAAAAAATCGGTGAAATTGTTTCACTTTAGTCTTCAATATTTGAAAATTCTAATACTATTTCATGCATCATAAGTACAATATAATAAATGCAGCTGGTTTGCAATAGAATGTTTGTTGTCTTCAAAGTTGAATCAATGATGATTTTGCCATTTAACTAACTTATGAAAACTTTGAATTTTTTACTCAAATTAAAGATAAAACTAAAAGTGTAAAGACTAAAGACAGAAGATCCCACGGTAAACCGAGCTTAATAAAGTTCAATAAAACCGGTAATAAGTATTAACTTATATTTTAACTTGCAGCAGAAAAAAAGTGACATCGACGTAATATTTTCATTTTTCTCACAAAAACTGGAACCAAGAGTGCGAGACCAACGCGAGAGGCTTGACTCGAGAGAGAAGAGAAGAAGAATAGCGTTTTCGTCTTTTCGACTTTTCGTTCGTGTTGTTTTCCAATTTCCAAAGCTCTGTTCCAAAGTTTGTTTTCGTATTTTCGTAAAATAACAGAGATAATTTTGAATTTTCTTATGGCAACACTGTCACATCCACGAGTAGATAGCGTCGAAATTAATTTTACGATATTCTTCAAAAGATTTCAAATGGCAATTTAGCGGTACTTCATAATTATTATTGAATTAATTTCGTGAATAATTACTATCTCAATTAGCAATTTATGAATTACAAATCAGTGATTCTTGAGTACAAATTGATATGCGACAGACATAAGAATTCCATCATTATTGGATAATCTGTACGATCTGTACTCACGACTGATTATGCGAATGCGTCGAAGTGGTAAGTTGAACTTCTGAATTTTAATAATACTCGTAAAATTCATGTGTCAACGGTATAATTTTATTGATTATAAAAAAATCGAGAATATTTGTTACTATCATATTTTCTTACAATTCGTTGGTACTTCGGTCAGTTTCCGGCGCAATCGTTTCTTATTTGTGTGTCTCATCGTACGATGTTTCTTATGACGTTTAACTTTGAGAGGCATTTTTGTTACCTTCTCGTTCAGTTCATGAAACAGTAAAATTAGAATTTAATCATGAAATGAGAAATTGCGTTGAAAATGACTCGAAATATTTGAACACGATTTCTAATTTTCTATGCTAAAGAATTCGCGTTTTCCAGCAAAGCCAAGAGCGCTATTAAAATACAGTTTGAGCCGGTTCACTGTGGAGAAAAATTGATAAGAATTTACGAGGGCGACCCTAGTAGCACAGATATATTACTCAAATGTGTAATACATAGTGCAGATTCTTTGAAATGTCCCTAATATAACAGCCTAGTATCTTGAAAATATGCCACTGTAATATAAATTGTTTTTTTTAAATTTCAAATATTTTCAAAAGATAATCAAAATATTTCTTCCGAGTATCTTGAATATTACTGTATTAGTCCTTCGAAAATATTTTTCTGCAATATTTTCAAGTTGATACTCGACAGTATTGTGTAGTTGTTTCGGGAATATTTTGGTTGAGAATCTTTCATCTTTATTAGTGAGAAAATATTTTTATATCATTGTGTAGAAGTTCTCTCAAAGTTGAATTCCACCTTTTCAATATGTTTGTCTTATAATTTAAGGAATAATTACGTGGCCTCTGTTCTGATACAGTTATTTATTATCTGTGACTAGGAATTCGCCACGTTTGCTAGTCTACTTTGCAAATTGTACCATCATGAGCTCTGCAGCAGAAGAATCTAGCGAGCTGGGTCAAGCAACCACTGCTGATCTAAACCAACAAATGGATGTCGACGCTGAAGCTGAAACAAACCTGTCATCTCTTGTGAATGCCTCAGAAACGATACTCAAAAGTGAACCACATGATGAATCCGCTATTGAAAATTCAATGGCAGATACTGCACCAGGAGTGACGCCGGCAGACTCGATACCTGCTGAAACATCAACAACCATGGATGTAGACAAAACTTCACCCATAGTCTCCTCATTCTTAACTAGCTTGAAATCAGGTGATGACAGCGGCGATGTAACCGACGCACTGTCTACGCTGGCCTCGGCCGCCCTTGGTCAAGACGAAGCCTTGAAGAGCGAGTTCAAGGAAACGAAAATCACAATACCATCTGTGTCTGCAACCGCCACCGTTGTCTCAGCAGTTCAACCAATAAAAATTGAGGGCTCGCCGTGGTGTGATGTGGGTGTAATCAAAGGCACCAGCTGCGTCATCAAGCACTTCTACCAGACAAATTTCACTAATGAGCACCTCTCTATCAATTCAGATGAGCTGCCCAACTATACAAACTGTCAGAAGATCGAGCTGCTGCCTGGCACAGCCTACAAGTTCCGGGTTTGTGCCATCAACGCGTACGGCCGTGGCGAATGGAGTGATGTGTCTGCGTTCAAGACATGCTTGCCCGGCTTTCCGGGTGCACCCAGCTCCATCAAGATCTCCAAGTCGGCTGAAGGCGCGCACTTATCATGGGAACCACCACCAGCTAACTCTGGCAAAATTGTCGAGTACTCTGTGTGCTTAGCCGTACGCAATGCCACCATCCAATCGCAGGGCGATTCCAAGACCATTACAAGTGTGCCTGGGCAGCTGGCCTTTGTACGCGTTTACTGCGGGCCACAGAACCAAGCAGTTGTCTACAATTCATCGCTGTCGGCTGCCCACATCGATACAACAGCCAAGCCGGCCATTATTTTTCGGATAGCCGCCAAGAATGATAAAGGCTATGGTCCAGCCACTCAAGTTAGGTGGCTGCAGGACTCGCCGTCATCATCTTCCTCCAAGTCAGCCCCTGCTAGACGCGATAAGTCACAGCACAGTACACCCTCAAAGAAGTATAAAGGTATGAATAGTTTTTAGATCGTACTCGGCTACCTAGCTCTAAATACCTTTTTTATTTTTGTCATCATCCAATTCATTGTTGCTGAGCAAGATGAACTTGGATTTTTATTTCAATTGTATGTTTATTAATGTAAATTAATAATTTGTAGTTTTGAATTTGTTATACTTGAATGGATTTCGATAATTTTACTTTACTTTTACCCAGATCCATTTTTCTAAATTCCTATTTATTTCCCGGAAATTATTTCTCCCGAATTCCCCTCCCCCCATTTTTCCTGCACCAGTTAACTGATATTTTACAGTTGCCTGGTGGAGTCCGAACTCCGAACTACGCTAATGTAGTTCTAGTCAAGTGGCATCTGATTATTATTTTTGCATTTGCTATTGTGAAAGTCAGATCATGGTAATTGTTATCTCTCAGTCATGTATTTTTTACGAATAACGTACTGCTTTAAAAAAATATAATTAGACAGATTCTCTAATTAATCATAGGGATTTATAATTATGCAAATTTGATTTTATAATGAGTAATTTAATTTGTTCCTGTGGAACTGAAAGAATTTCAAGTGGTATCGGATTTTTCTTATTTTTTCTCTTCCTGTTTTAGAAAGCTTGCACGATTAATTTTATTTGTATTTTGTAACACTTTTACCTTGTTTATAAGAAACCAAAGGCTGACGATATTTTTTTGTATCCTTAAAAATCTTTCTGGTTTCATAATTGAATTGAGGGAAAATGTTTTTTCAAATTCCTCATTTTTGGATTGGGAATGCAGTGCACTCGTTCATGTAATATCGTAGTTATTCATTATTTTCTTAATTTTATAGATTGGTACCATTAAATTGAACTTTTACTACAGTAAAAAAAAAAATTGAACAGCAATGTTAAATATTTTAGTTTTACTGTAAAATGATTTGAGTATTGAAATACACAAATATGGCAATAATTTTTATTTCTTGACCAAAAAAAAAACTAATTTCTCGCATCTCACGAACAAAGATATCCTTAATAGTGTTTGTAAAGGTTTATTTCTGTTTTAAAAAGTCATTAGAGGTTGGACTTGGTTCACAAAACGGAGAATTTTTGAAGCTTATACGGTTTGATTAAATTAAACACACATGAATAACAAAAATATAAAATTATTTTTCTTTAGGCCCCATGAATTTCTGGTACTGTTCTAACTTTTTAAATTGTGAAATCCTGCGACGA
The DNA here is from genome assembly GCA_038050395.1 of Parthenolecanium corni. Classification (NCBI taxonomy): domain Eukaryota; kingdom Metazoa; phylum Arthropoda; class Insecta; order Hemiptera; family Coccidae; genus Parthenolecanium; species Parthenolecanium corni. The sequence continues at coordinate 1,173,270 of JBBCAQ010000027.1, read as the reverse complement.
ATTTGTTTCCAAGTTTCCTGGTACACGTTTTTTGGGTCTCGAGCCATCGCCTAAAAAATGAAAAAAATGAAATTAATACAAGGTAAAAATATATTATCAGGATGATATTGGAATGAACGTTTTTCGACTTCAGACTCGAAATAGTGATACTTATGGTATTCGATTTTATAATGTCACAAAAAAATGTCAGTACATGAAAATTCTGGTTATTTCAAGATTAATACAATTTATTCAAGCTTTGATGATTCAAAATGAAAAATTTCTTCATTTTTGAAAGAATGATAAGAGCAAAGTGAAAAAAGAACTATATACTTTCTTAGAATCAATTTTATAACGTGACAAGGTGTTCCGATAATTTTGATCAAGAGACTTACAAAAAGTTACAGACGAGAAATCACTTACTTTATAATCATCGCCGTATTTCTTAATAAGAGTTGTGAAACGTAAAGCTAAAGCAGTGGGAAATTTGAAGTCTTTAGCCCTCGGTGCTTTTGCTTGTTTCTCCAACAGTTTTGCAACCGAAGTCTTGGGTTCACTCGTGCTCTGAAATAATTATTCGTCCAATTATTCACATAAAATAAAAGTAGAATTACGTACAGGAAAAAAAAAAAAAAAATTACTTACACTACTTGATTCGTCAATTTTTATTCGTCCTCTTACGGCTAAATTCGGATCAGCAGCGAGTCCCATTCTCTTTAAATTGGTTTTCACAGATTTTTTATCATTCCATACTTGCTCTAATAATTTTCTGAAATGTGAACATTGATGGTTAATTATACAAGTCAATATTATTTTCCAAAATTATCTATTAATAATAGTTGATATGTGAGGCAAAATGTTTTATAGATTTTCGAATTAGCAAATTTTTGGTAAAAATTTGAATATATCGATAGTGAGAGGCCTCAGAACTAATGAAAATTTTGAATTTTTTCAATCAAATTGAAGGAAAAAGTGAGACAAGATCCCATGGTAAACCGAACTTCATAATAAGTTATAACAAAACTTAAATTAACTTTATAATTCAACTCGTAGCAGAAAAAAAGCGACAATTTTTCACAAAACTCGCGACTTGCGAGTTGCGAGACATAATTATAAAAGTATTTTTGGCAAAATACTGACAATGAAGTAAACTGTTGGTAAACCGTAGTGTACCGTACGAAATAAACAGATTATTTATTATTATTATTTCGTAAAATACCAGAGAACATTTTGAATTTTCTTGTGGCAACACTGTCACATCCACAAAATTAGATAGCGACGAGGCTGAGGGGCGAAGAAAATAAAATCGAAATTCGATTCGAAGTTTCACGATGCACTTCAAATGGCAAATTAGGTACACTAAATTGAATTAATTTCGCGATTAATTATTGACCCAATAAGCAATTTATGAATTTATAATCAGTGATTCTTGATGAACAAATTGATGTGCGACAATAATAGGAATTCCATCACTCACGACTGATATGCGAAAGCGTCGAAGTGGTACGTAGAACTTTGAAAACTACTCGTGAAATTCACGAGTCAGTGATATAATTTTAGTGATTATCGAAAAATCACTTCATGTATTTTAGAATATTTATTTCAATAATTTACTTACGATTTAATCGTTGGTACTTTGGTCAGTTTCCGGCGCAATCGTTTCTTGTTTGTGTGTCTGATCGTACGATGTTTCTTATGACGTTTAACTTTAAGAGGCATTTTGGATTCGTTTTTTGTTTAATTCAAGAAACGGTAAATTATATCTAATTATGAAATGAGAAATTGCGTTGAAAATGACTCGAAATAATGAAACACGATTTCTATAACGAATTCCGTGAAGTCGGTATAGAGAAGAAAAGAAAACTTTTATAGGATCTGATCTCCTTGCTTGGTGATTTGGATTTCGAACTATGGTCTGCAGGCGCTGCTAGATCAGTGCAACCAAATGCTGAGAAAAAAATTATTTCACTTTTTTGTCGTTTTAACATATTTTTTGCGAGAAGTTTAGTCTCGATTCTCATTTCTCAATGAAAATTGAAAAACTTTATTTTCTGGAGACGGAAAATACGTCCAGAATTTTTTATCGAATAACTGGTTATACTTGAGGCGTTCGTCCACCAGTGGAATTTGCACTGTTTATAGCCTCAGCAATATTTTCTTTGTCTTTTGAATTGTCCTTTTCCAATATCATGAAGTTGAGAGTTGGTCACCTAATTTACGGTTGACCGGTTCTACTAATCACTCACAGAGTATAATTTTGATAAATAATTTTATGAAGAATTATTTATTATTGAGCAGAAGTTCAGATAAGATTAATAATGGCCTCTATGTCTTATTTTCAACTTGTGTAAAATGAAATTAGCTGAAGGGATACATCTATATTATTTCTGTATTATTTTTGTGAAATAATACGTAGGTACTATTTTCAATTTCCGTGTGCGTGTGCCTATTTTGTAAGTAGATACGAGGAAGAGGCACACAAACTTCATGTTGGAGTAATTTTTTTTTAAAATTAAGACTTGTAGAAAATATTGTCTTAATATTTTTGTCTATTTCGTTTTTTCAGGCTGTTTGTGAGTGAGTTGAAATTCTCAGAATTGCTGTATTTTTGGGTTAATAATCATATTTGCCATTTGTTGTGCAAGAGGGGATTATAATCCTCTAGGGACTCAGTAACTGCAGTGCTCGAGGTCGATTCCAGATTGACAGACAATATTTATACAAGAATAATAAACAGATCAAGATGTCGTACGATAGAAATCGAAGTGATTCCCCTCCTCTTAGAATAGTACGTATCGATAATTTTATATGTGTTCATTAAGCTCGGCTTACAATAAGAATATGAATTTTGTCTTTTACTTTCAATATTGAACCAGAGATATTACACTAGGTAAATGTGTTTTTTTCACGATGGATACTCTTGCTTGAAATTTTTCAGTTTGACGAATCGGCGAAAGACAATAAGGCTTAATACGATTGTGTAATTGAGTTGTAAGTATTTTGAATGAAAGTCTCAATAGACGTTTTCTAATTTCAGGAGCCAGAATTTAATGGATATCAACTTATCGGCGATAGTCAGTTCCTACGTTTTTCAGAGCAGTTACTAAAGTTGAAGCGCAAACAAAATAATGGACGTAAGTTGTCAGTCAAATAATACTAACGTAAAGATGTACCGAGTTCAAGCCAATAGCGCTGTAAGAAAATTTTTCTAGTTCTGCAAAACTTAAGTTTTGTTCCAAATTTGGCATCAGTTCCTGGGTCCGAGCTCTGAAAAATATTTTTTTAAAGCCCAGTATTAGAGAAAAGTTGTGAATTTTTTCGCTGTTTATTTGTGAAAAATCGCTTTTAATGTATGGATTTTTATTTTTTAGTTTTAGTATTGATTTTTGAAGTCTACACTTTTGAATATTTTTTAAATAGCTCACGCAAGGAAACTGCTTACTCGGCATCATTAGAAGTCTGACGTGCCTTTAGAATGTTGGAGTTTATTATTTTTTGAATTAAAAATTTTTCATTTTTCTACAGTCGCTTATTTGGGTCTCTGTGTGAGCGGTCAAAAAGTTGGTGATCTGCTACGACGTGTGAAAGACAATTTCGCGAGTGTGTCTGAAAAAGTAGTCCTCTTAATCGGCACCAACGATCTACTGCGTGGAACTAGCTTCGAAGCTATGCGTGATGATCTCCAATCGCTCCTGAAACAGCTACGTTCCAAAGGCGCCGAGAGAATAATTTTATTGACTTTGCCGCCTGTACCCCGACTAAACGGAAACGGAGATCATTGGAACCGCTTGTCCAAATATAACGAATTTATTCAGCAATGCCATAATGGTGAGTTCTCTCTTAGATGAAGTTTCTTAGAGGAAAAAAAGAACTCGATAGCGTATACAATTTATCATTTTGGGACGCAGAGGAAAAAGGGCCTTGGAGCAGTCGGAAGCTCTTTAAACTGCAATTTGATCGCTCTAAAAAAAACTCAGTGCGTGCCCTGGGAAACAAACCGTTTTTGAAGATTAATCGATAAGAGGGAACGGACACTCGTTTATTTCTCTAAACCATCTTTTGGTTTAGTGGCTTTTAGCTAAAGCTCCTATCCAATTCTAATGTAGCTCTTTATTTTATAATGTTGAAGTACAGTTGTGACTTTAAGTAAAGTTTGTAATGGGTAGTTTTGAAATTTTTTTGTCATTTTTACCCATAAAAACTCAACATTTTGCTATTTTTGCTACTTTAATTTTCTAACATAGCCGCTTCTGCTCCAGACGATTCAACGTTCAACTTTTTCGAATCACCAAATTCCTCTCGAACATTAATCTTACAGCATGCTTGGCGAGCTACTGACGCTCTATTTCGTCATTTACAGGCAAAAACACGATCGTCGCGGACGCGTATGCCAAATTTGTTATTCCGAAAAAGAAGGAATTGTCGCCGCCGCCGCCGCTGCGACCACCCAGACGATCAGCGCCCTGTACTTCGATTTTTGCTAACGGCTGCGGCACCGCCGAGTCGCCGGCCATTTGCAATCTGAAGGAGGGCACCATTCGGGTGTCGATCGGCGACCAAGCTTGCCGCCAGGTGTACTTCTCGGGCGACAGTCGCGACGAAGAGGAAGATGACCGTCCGGCCCTGCAGCGCCGACTGCCTACGCGCTCGCCCCTGCTGCAACAGGGAGCCGCCCTGTTCACGCGGCACGACTCCAGCGACTCACGAGATGCGGCCCGAAAAAGGCGGCCTCGATCGCCGGATGAGGACAGCGACGACGAATGTCGGTCGCCATCAGCTAAACGACGGTTCTCGCCGCCCAACTCCGGCTCCTCCAGAATTCGATCGCGTTCTTCGACCTCGTCGATCGGTTCCAGGAGTTCATTTGGCAGCGACTCGTACTCGAAGGCGAACGACGACCACGACGACGGCTACGGCCGCGGAAGCAGTCGCACCGAAGACCAAGTAGCCCTCAAGAACGCCGACGAGATACGCTTCGAATATTTTGAGAAGTACTTTTCGGGGGGCCGCCGTGATGATCTCATTCATTTCAACTTCAACGGGCTGTGCCTGATCAGGCGACTCATTATGGACATCGACGATTATTTTTAAAGCCGGTATTTCTTTCCGTATTTTATTTCATCCTTTGACCATCTTCGTTTTATGTGACTTTTGACTTTTATTTCAATTTTATTTTTTAGACTTATTTAAACCCATTTTCCCCCCATTTTAGCTTCTTTTTTTTTCTTTCTTTACTTTTAACTTTTGACTTTTTTCAGTCATTTTAACTGTCCTCGTAGTATTTGTTCGTGATTTTTGTGATTTTTAATGCCACTGTGTGGCAATGGACGCCCAGAATTTTTCCTCAAGGCATTGTGTATTTCTGCGATAAGTATGCTGGACGGATAAAGGAAAGATTTGTTCTTCGCCTTAGTCATACTGTAATCTCATGAAAAAGTGTTAAAACTTCAAGTCCTGATTTCGTACAATTAATGGACAATAGAGCTTAATTGTTTTTTCAAATTGAAGAGTAGCTTATAAAAAATATTTTCCTCTTTGGTTCGATGTAACCTGAAAAACTTACCCACGATTTATAAACTATATTTTTGAAACTCATAGTTTATTGTATCTATACTATCCATATGTAGATCGTCAATGGTCGAAATATATCTCTGTTATCAGTTCAGCATACCTATCGTAGAAATATACAGTGCTTTACTTTCACTATGTTGGTCAGTGACCAGCATCGCAAGGCGCTGGCGCTGTTTTGATATTCGTATTTTTAACGGCTGTAGGGCTGAGTAATATTTAAGCTATCCTAATTTAGTAGGTACAGTACTTCAATCGTATAGCTGGTGACTTATTCAGACAGTAAACTGTCAGTATTGCTAGTTCCTTAATTTTGATAATGCTATCGATGCAATGTTTTGTTGCATTAGATGAATATAATTTGGTTGATCCAAAATCTTCATAGTTTTATGGCTGGCTATACTGTTTGAAATATAGTAAAGTTTGAGAAAAATCATATTTCATAAATTACTTATTATGTTTAACTTTTTTCAAACTCTCTCAATGTCATAAAATGGACTTGTATGTATTTTAACTTGCTGTTCGTAACAATTATGTGGTTAAAAATGGTGTCATTGGGTTATTTTTGACCGTAATAGCAATGCTAAACTTTTGGGATCAACATTTCCTGCGTTCACAATGAATGCTCTTGGACCATAAGTCCCATAGACGTGGAAAGCATAACTTCTTGTGTTTTTACTATCTACACGCATTTCGTAAGAATATGAAGATCTGTTACCAAAAAAATCTTGTGTATGTTCTGCCCAAAGCTTTATGCGCATCAGTGCGTGGTAAAATTATGCGAAGAGTGGTGGTAAATATAGAAGGAAATGTTGGTCTCACAAAATTTTACATAGCACTTATGGATGATTGTCCGTACGTGAAATCTATATGGTTGATGGCTTACTTTATTTTTGGGTGTTTCCTTTAACAAATTTCGGCTTAATGACAAGTACATTAATATGGCACCGAAGGCGTGTTTCTCTGCGGATAGTCACATATCTATTTTAATATTTAATTATACCATCCTCAGTCCTGGCTTGACTTGTGAATCAACTTACCAATCATGGTGGGTTGAGCTTTTATTCTCGATTGTTTTAATAATTTATTTTTATATTCACCGTTTTTATTTATTTTATTGTATTTTACGTAAATCTCATTTTTGACTCCTGCATTTTTTGTTTACATCACCCCGATAATGGTTTTGTTCTAAGAATTATGATCTGGGGGTCCAGTAATATATATTTAGAGAGTTGTATTTTGCTCTCCTCGCCTCGATGGCAACGATCTATCCTATCTTTGAATCTAGATTTCAGTGTTTATCCGATAACGAATGCGGAGTAAAGTGCGAATATTACTTTTTCCTTTTTAGATTTCTAACGTATTTTATTGTGTATAATTATGTTTTTTACATGTATTTTTGCGAATATCGAGGCTGTGGAGTCAGCGTGATTGGATTTTAATTATTTTATTCTAGCTGTTGCTCAACAGAGCTGCGCAGTCACTAATATGGAGCTGAGTGGGTATTTGATAATCTCACGTACGGATATGATGTAGGAGACTGAAGTATCTTTAGTGATGGTTTTATCATAGATACTGATTTAACTCGACTGAACATCGTTAGGATACAAGGAAATAATGTCTATTACTATTCTTTTTTGAAAATATGAATGACATCTGATATAAACTAATTTTCTCTTATCTTTGGCACTTGCCAATAATTGTAAGAATATAGAGATAATTTTTGATAACTGAGAGTGCAGGTATATTAGGAAGGTGAGCCATGAAAAGTGTTTGAAAATTCTGACCCTAGAATTTTGAAGAAACTGTTCGTTTAGAGAGCATCATTGTACGACTAACCAGAAATTTTTTCGCTTTGTGAAACCTTGATGAGGTCTGAGTACTGCAAAATTTTCAGTTTTAATAATGTTCCTGCTCCACAGTCTTGAATATAAGGAAATTTTACTGTGTACATTAGTTGCACTTTTATTTTTTACTCCCGTTTTTACCGCGGCGTTAATTAGTTTGTATTTGTTTCGTGTATTATATTCAACGTTAAATTGTTTTCCTACGTTCGCCTTAATGGCTGATGATTTTAGTATTTTTATGTCGAGACCATCACGACCGGTTTATGGTAATAATAATTCGTATTTTTGTCGTGCTTTTTAACTGTATAAATATTTAATTTTTTGTTTGTTGTACCTATCATGATTTTATTCCGCCGACTGATGTTGACGTCATAATATAGAGCGAATTAAAGTAAACTCATTTTTTATTTTCCATTTCTCCCTTTTAAAAAATAATCGTAGGTTAAGAAGAGCTGAGTTTGATTTGCAAATTTTTTGTACCGTGTGTTATAACGAATTATATAGTGAATGAAAAATAGAAATTAGAAAATAGAAACATCGCCAATCTAATTCGCGCTCCGACGTCTTGTGTATCTGCGCGTGCGCCAATACCGATGCTCGACGCTCGTTTCCGTCAGTTTCCGTCACCGTCACTGACGCGATCTTAGTGAGACGCATGCGCAGAGAATTTGGGTTGAAGCGCGAATTAGATTAGATTAGAACTGAACATGAAACGACGATCCGATCTCCAATCCAACAGGAATTTTTCATTTTCAGCAACTTCTGATATAAGATGAAGTAATTTTCTTTTGTAAAGCGGTTTTTAAATCTTACTTTGTGAAAACGTTAAAATGGAGAAATTAGACTTAGATTGTATAATACAAACAGTGGTAAGTTAACTTTATTACTTCAATTCGACAATAATGATATATTGATATTAAATTTTGTAAGGCTTACTTCATTTAAATATGCTTATTTATTTTTCAGACCATTACCAGAGAATTAGAAACTTTGCAAAAGAAGATTGATGACAAGAAAATGCTGAACGTTAGTATAATTTTGATGTCTAATTTTAATATTCAGATGGGTTCGACTTAATTTTACAAAACCAGTTATGTTCAATGTGGCAAAAACATCTCTTTTTCCCCCTCAAACTTTGTTTATTAATTTTGAAATATTTTTCAGAACGTTAATTTGCAGTCTTTTAGGAAATTTTGTTGCCATAAGGATCCACAAGTTGCTAAACTGGCCTGTGATGTCGTTGTTAAGTTAGTGGTTCAGCAGAGGCTTTCAGTTATTGAAGCTGTAACATGGTTTATTTCTTCCTTACAATCTGCCGAGTAAGTTGACGGTTCATTGTTAGAATTATTTTTAAATCTTGTTTTATGGCTTTTGGAGAGTTATATTGACGTTAAAAAAAAAAACTTTACATTTTATTTGTTCATGAAGAATATAAATTACAATTGAATTGACCGAAGACGACTTTTAGGTATAGCAAAAAATTTGAAACGTCACTTTTTTAATTAATAGAGATCTCTAAAGAAAATTGAGCACTGTGGCATAAAATGTAACCTTACAGGATTTCATTTCTCTATTAAAATATGGTGGTCTGGCAGTTCGAAATTTCAAAATGAGTGACTATTTTGTTCATTGTATCGAGAATTTACTTGAATTTTCAATGTCTCATTAAAGCTAAGAATCTTATTTTTAACCTATAAATCCAGGAGTTACTACCCTAACCAGTTTAAAAAGCTGAATTTGTTGAAATTATTTCCTTATTATTAAGAAGTACGTATAAATTAGTCGTGAAAACTTTTATTAATATTATTTCTCAGAAAGTTTTTTTTTTTTTTTTTTTTTTTTTTTTTACCGCAAATAAGAACTGTAATAATTCTGTAATATTTTATGCTATTATTAGTTACATTATTTTTTTCTTTGCAGGAGTATAAATGTTATCACAATAACTATCCGGGATATACTTTTATTAAATCTTAATCAAGAAAATACGAATTCTATCGTCGAACAATTTGGATTGGTTTCACCTCAACATCCGTTTATTTTAATCTTGAAAGAAGATAATACCAGGTGGCCTCTTATTGAGTACCATATTCAATATATGTTTAATGTAGGGTGAGTTTTCTCTTGTTGAGTACGTATTCTTGAATCTACAAAATTGGTGAAATATTTCTTACCATTTCAGAAATGTGGAAAATGTCTTTTCTTCTCTATCGTCGTTTTTCAAATATGTCTTATGGTCTCCGCCAGGAAATGTGGATAATGGATGTAAACGATCGGCTTGGAAATTATTAGTAAATAATTTTAATGCTAATTTTTTTAAATTCATCACAAAAACTGTTTGTTGGTTGCGAACGGATGAAGATAATTCAATTTTAAATGCCAGTTTCTACCTCACTGATTTGAAAAATTTGGATATAAACGTCGAGTTTCGTCAAAAAGCAAATTTTATTTGTGTCTTGGCGATTGAAATAGCTTGCAGTGGTGCCAGGTCAGGTCAAGATCCAACATTTGTTCTGGCTTTTGCGAAGGAAATGTTGAAAAAGTATCCTGAAACCACAGATCTGGCTTTAATTTTGATTGCCGAATCGTTGCCTTTTTGTACAGTCTCATTCATTGTTCACTTTTTACGTGTATGTGAGTATAAGGCAATTCTGGTCATCTAAAGAGAAAGAAGAAAGTTCTCTATTATTAATTTTCTGTCTGTTTTTAGGTATTGATATAATAAATACGAATGGTGTCGGTGAAATGATTATAGTTTGGACTATTATAGGAGCTATTTTACCTTGGATTATACATTCGTTGGGTATTACTAGAGATATCGCCGTTTTAGCAGCTTCGTTATTTGATATCGTAGATGGAAAAACAAAAGTGCCTTTGCGAGAAACTTCTATGGAGAAATTACAAAATGATTCTTGGTTTATTGAATGTATTACCAGTTACCCAGGATCTTATTGGGCTTTCGTAATTATCAGGTAAAATAAGAAACAGAATTCTTAGAAAATGGCTAGTTATAGAATTTTTCGGATTCTTTGATATTTTGATTCTTTTTTTTCAAATTTTTCGGTGTTTTGGCTCCTCTTCTCGAATAATTAGACATTTTGGCTCTTTTTATCAAATTTTTAGGTATTTTTTCTATTTTTTTCGAATTAGGAATTTCGGCCCTTTTGTTTCGCATTGTTAGAGTTCTTTTTTTCATGGTTTGTGGTGTTTTTGCTCTTTTTTCCGTACTTTTAAGGGTTTTTGCTCTTCTTTTTGGATTTCTACGTATTATGTTTTTTTTTTTCATATTTGTAAGTATTTTGGTGCTATTTTTACGGATTTTCAGGAGTTTTACCTTTTTTTTTTAATTCTGCTGGTTTTTTGGTCTTTTTATCGAATTTGTAGGTATTATGGCTCATTTTTTCAAATCTCTATGTATTTTGGGCGTCTTCTCATGTTTTCGGGGGTTTTGGCGATTATTTTCGCATTTATAGGAATCTTGACTCTTTTTTTCAATGATTCAAAATCCCTAAAAATCCGAAAGAATAGAACAAAAACTACTAAAAATCTGAGAAAAAGAGTCAAAACACCTAACAATGTGAAAAAAAGACCTAAAACACCTATAAATGCGGAAAAAAATACCCAAAATTACTAAAATCCGAAAAAATCAACAAAACGTCTAAAAATATGAAAAAAACAGCCAAAATACCTAGAAATACGAAAAAAATCACCAAAACCCTATAAATATGAAAAAAAGAACCACAACTCCTCAAAATTGGAAAAAAGAGCAAAGACGCTTAAAAATCTGAAAAAAAAGAGCCAAAATACCTGAAAATCCGAAAAAAGAGCCGAAATACTTGGAAATATGAGAAAAAGAGCCAAAACATCTGAGAATTCGAAATAAAGAGCCAAAATAACAAAAAATATGAAAAAAAGAGCCAAAGTAACAAACAATGTGAAAAAAAGACCCATAATGCCTAGAAATTCGAGAAAAAAATCGCCAAAAACCCTAGAAATATGAAAAAAAAAATCAAAATACCCAAAAATCCGAAAAAAGGCCCGAAATACCCACAAATTTGAGAAAAAAGAGCCAAAACACAGATTTTTAGTTACTTTGGCTCTTTTTCTCGGATTCTTAGGTATTTTGGTTCTTTTTTCAGATTTTCCGGTATTTTTGTTCTTTTTTTCATATGTTTCGGTATTTTACCTCTTTTTTCCAGATTTTTAGGTATTTTGGCTTTTTTTTCAAAATTTATTTTTCAACTAAGTTGCAATTATATTAAATTTAATTTTTCGATGTTATTTCTACTCAAACTTGTTCAACAAAAGTAACTTGAATACTCTAATGTTTTTTCTGACGAAGTTTAGTATTGAAGAACTTGAAAAATTTTTTCAGCTCGATTCAAAGGCTTTCATTTGAAGATTTAGTCGAAAAACTGTCTGGTTTTGTTGTTACTTTTGATGTCGTTCAAGAGAATTTCATCGTGAATTTGTTTATTACGGCGGTGTTCTTATGTTCTGATACTTTACGCATCCAGCTCCAGACTCTCGATACTTTAGTGAAGAAAAATGCTGGTTTTCAGTTACCATTGATTTTGTTCAAATTGTCGAAAACTTCATGCTCAGAACTGCAATTGAAATTGTTGCATTCTCTTCCTCTAACAGCTGTAGTAAAAGTAAATGAGTGTTTTACGCTTTCATACTCGTATTTTATATAAATTTTTGAGTTGATTATTTCTATTTCCAACTTGCGAAAATTTTGATGGAATAGCTTCAACCCTCTTTTTATTTTTATACAATACTTACTTTTGAAAAAATTGATATTTTATTTTGTTTATTTTGAGAGGTGCATCTTTTTAGCGTAACATTTTTGAATCCCTTTATAATCTTTCAATTTCAATTTTTTCGGTTCAGTTAAAGATAGACTGAAAAAATTAATTTCATTACTTAAAATTTTATGCTCCGTTATAAAAGTACATTTTCTCATGTCAGTGTAAGAAATAGTTGAAAAAATCAGCTGCCCAAGCCTATTTTTTCGAAAATTTCAATTATTTTTTGGACGTAACCTGTAAAATATTTCTCGTTTTGCAGGAAAATATTCCTCCTATCATTGCCACTATTCGATCCCTGTCATCGAGTGGGAAGCCGGTTCTAGTGCAGCTATCATATTCTCTCTATTCAAGTTTATGGAAGACTGAAGAGAGATGCTACCAGTTCCTAAGTGATGAACTTACAAATAGTAAAAAAGAATGGGATGGATTTCATAACGATTATCACTTGGATGTGGTTACTGCATCTGTCATACGTGATATTTGTGTTCTCAAGTGGGTTCAAACTTCAAATTATATTTGAGCATTATTTTATTTCCTTCGAAATGTATACTATTTACTCACTTTAAAATTATTCCAACAATAAGTTATTGAAATTATTATTTTTTCTAAATTCTTTTTGCAGACCTGATATTCACGGTAAAGAATGGGTGAAAGAATTAGCCGATATAATATCGCGTTATCCGAAAGAAGGATATTGCTTGCCCCTTACAATTGCGTTAGAAACGGTCATAAAGATGTGCAAAACAAAAACTATAGATATTTTCAGTGTGTACGAAGAATTCGAGAAGAAACAGCTCCTTGTCGACAAGAGAACCGAAGTTATTATTCAGTAATATATTTCATGGAGTATTTACTGTGGTTTTATTTTTATTATTGGATTTTAATCTTCATTTTTTCTTCCAGGTTGTGTGACATGATTGGATTCATGTTTCAAGTTGCTTCAGAGTTGATGGTTGACTCTCATAATTCGTTGTCGGTGATTTGGAGAATACTTTATCATTCGTCTGATAGAAAAGTTACTGAAGCAGCGCTGAGGTATCGTAGTTATTTCTTTGAAAGAAAATGAATGAATAATTTTTTTAAATATTCTTTTCCCCTCGAATAATGAAATTATGCTTAAATTAACGAGATTAGATGTTTGCCTCGGCTTTATTTTTAGATTGTTCGAATGAATTTGGAGACAATGGTCAACATTCCATGAAACTTTTTCTTCTACCAAGAACATTTTCGCTTAAAATTTCTTTACATTTCAGCGCATTATCAAAATACAATTTTGAAGGAATGTCTCTCAGCGTACTTCCCGACGAGTTCAAGAAAAATTTAAAAGTGCCGCAAAAGTATTCGAAAAAAAAGCCACCTTCAAAAGATGACGAAGAATTTCTGTCATTTATCCCAGGTAAAGATATCAAACTATATTCGACGCTATTCTTGCTGTTTTTTAATTTTTATTTTTCGTTCAAGGCGTATTTTGGATCGACTACCTTCGAAATGCACTAGAAGAAGTCAAACCCAAAGTCTGTGAGTTGTTGACCGTTTGGCTTTCCCAAGAAGTTAAGAACTTTAACCGATCCATATTCCATTCGGTACATCGAGAACGTGAAAGTGTTCTGAGTTTCCACGACAAAAGTATTTTCAAAGCTACGGTCAACAACTGCAAGTACGCTGCTAAGAAGCTAATATCAGGAAACGTCGACCAAGCAGATCTGAGAATGGTCGTCTACTGTCTGCAAATTCTGAATGGACAACCACCCAAATCACTGCCTCCGTTTAACTGGTCTTTCTTAAATGATTTTATGCTTTGCAAAAATGCTGACTTGCGGAAAGAAGTGCTCAAGTTTTGGGCGAAGGAATCGATTACGTCTGCTTCTGCGAAAAGCTGTATTGAAACTTGGCTGAAAAAAATTGATTTACCATCTTGCGACGTAAGTTTTGGTCGTAGAGCGATAAAAATATTTATTATTTATTATAATTTTTAATGAAAGATTTTTCCTCAGACAAAAGACTTGGAAATGACACTCGAAATTGTTTCTAAGTTTTGTACCAGCCTTGCATCCGAAACTGTCGCGTCATTTTTTTCTGCTACTATGCAATACGTTTTGGTAAAATGTGGCGTTGAAGAGCATGGTGAGAAATTTTACAACAATTATTTTATTTATATATTTTCTTTTTGTGGTAATATATTTTTCAAAGTTGCGCAGCGTAGCCAAGGAAAATGAGTGTTTGAAAAAGATAAGTATAAAATGACTTTTTATCCCTTATTCCTTGGACCACCTTCCCCAACACATTCCAGGCATTAAATTTTTTGTAGTAATTTTTTCTTTTTTTCCCAACTTCTTTAACTAATGTTCCTGGGCTGGTGATGTACGTTGCCTTGTATTTATTTTTACCACTCGATGATTTTATCTGTTTATTTATTATTTTTTGCTAGATAATTTGGAACAGGTTCAATTGTTGAAGGGTAAAAAGTGGAATAATAGAATCTAATACTTAGTATTATACTCATACTTTGGAAAGTTTATCACCGCATCCAACCTTACCTTATGTTTTCATTTTTTTAAATCTTGATTATTTTATTACATGATTAAAATAATATATTTTCCACTGTTAGATTTATTTTTTGTGTGTATTCTTCCAGAGAGTAACTTATATAATTCTACATGCCTTTGTCTACGTGAAGCCCTGAAGCAGCCCGAAATCGACGAACATAACTGCGAAGCAATATGTAAAAATCTCGTTAGTTGGTGGGAAAATGCTGCTGTCCAAAATGAGGTAAGCTTGATCAGCGTTAATTAATTAATTAATTTTTTTTTTTTTTTTCGTCGGTACCTACTACCTAGTTAATTTGCAATTATTGTAAAATGATTTCAGTGCTTTGATTATCTTATTGATGCTGTCAAAGAAATGCCCTCGACATATGTCGACTTTTTATGTTCGCTCAGTTTAGGTGAGCACGTTTCTACCGAAGATTTGTATAAAATACTCAGGTTACGGTGTTTATTAGCGCTGAATGATTTGAATAATCCATTTTTATGGCTAAATGATTGTATCGAGGCTACGACTCTGCGATTACAGTAAGTTGAACTATAAATTTGAATGACATATCAGTTTAGTGAATTTATTTTGCGAATTTCGGTTCTTTCCAACATTCATCTACCGTTTGAGGGACTGTAATAATGTTTTTCCTAGTAAAAAATTATTTACGCTAGTATTTTTTTTTCCAGGGACAAAATATTATTTTTCGAATGTACTCTAGAAGTACTTATGAAGCATCGTTTCAATCCGTCAAAGTGGACTTGGTTTCTGCAATTGTTAGATCGTATTCAAGTTTCTGCAGACATTATTTCGGTTAGTCTTTCATTATTGAATCTGTGCATTTGTCTTCATATCCTCTGATCTTATTTAATAGCTTCTTAAATTTTGTAGGATGAGATCTGTGATTTCAAGTGCGACATTTTCATATTTTGTATTGTTAATACTTCAACGTTTCATCCATTTTTGCGTGATGCAACTTCTGTTGACGAATGTTACGAATATTTTCCTCAAGCTCTACGTAATATTATGGTCGATGATGTGTCTAGTCAGGTGAGAAGTATAATTTTCTTTGATTTTATTATTGTAATCACAGGCAAGTCGAAAAGTGTTTCAAGTTACGAAACTCTTCCAGGCTAAGGTTAATCTACTCGAATTTTAAACTCTGACATAATATTACTCTTATCCAAAATATCATCTTTTTTTTTAAATTATTTGCATCAAAACAAATTGACAATGTTTTTTTTTTCATTCTTAGGTAATCGAATGGTTGTCACATTCTTGCAAAATGAGTAAAATCAGTGAAAAACATAAACAGTTATTCATCAAAGGAATAATTGCGTCGAGAAGAAATAAATACTTGCAGAAATTGTTGTCATGGAGTAATGTGGTGCAAAAGCTGTGAGTATGGATGTTCATTGGAAATATGGTTTTTCATTTTTTTTTAAATTCGTTTATAGATATGTGTAGGTATTTCATATTGTAGAAACAACAGAGAATTGGTGAATTCAGAAAGTCTTTCTTATAGTTTAATTTGAGTATCATAAAGTAACCGAACTTTTCTTTCGTGGATTATTCTCAAAGAAAAATCACTTATCATTGACGTACATTTATCACTGAGATTTTTGTTCCTTCTATGTTTCGTAGTTAAGATGTCAGCTGTCAAAATATGATCTTTTAAAGAATGTTTTTGTTCAGTCTGTCGGTTTGATCAAATTCTAGACTACGACTCGCGAATTTTTACAAAAATGGCAACGGGAACCTTTTTGTATTCTTCAAATTTTTTGTTAAGTATACATTTTTTTGAGCCGGGCTCCGGTATGGGGGTTTTCGAGGACGCTGAACACGAGGCTAGAGTTGGATTTCATTTTATTTATACTTAATTCCTTAGTACGAAAGGATTCAAAGTTATTTTGTTATTAATTTTAATTTAGATTTAGAATTGAAATTTTAATACTTATGGGTTGCAGATTCGGATTCGGCGTGAAAAACTACATACTGTGCACATGTCTCCTGGAAAATTTCAAAAATCATCAATTTTTGTAAAAATGGGAAGGTTAACCCCTTTGCATTTTTCAGATTTTTTTTCCACAAATTTTTTTCGAGATTAGCGTCGATATGGAGGTTTTCGAGGTCGCTGAACCCGAATCTGAAGTTCGATTTTGGCGGCGACTCTCGCCAAGCGAGATATGGCCGAAAAAAAATGTAAAATGGTCGAAAATGGACTTAAATTTCGACGTAGAGTAAAATGGGCTGCAGATTCGGATTCGGCGTGAAAAACTACATACTGTGCACATGTCTCCTGGAAAAGTTCAAAAATCATCAATTTTTGTAAAAATGGGAAGGTTAACCCCTTTGCATTTTTCAGATTTTTTTTCCATAAATTTTTTTCGAGATTAGCGTCGATATGAGGGTTTTCGAGGTCGCTGAACCCGAATCCGAAGTTGGTTTTTGGCGGCGGCTCTAGCCAAGCGAGATATGGCCATGAAAAAATGAAAAATGGTTCAAAATGGACTTAAATTGCGACGTAGACTGAAAGGGGCTACAGATTCAGATTCAGCGTGAAAGAATACATACTGTGCATTCCAAATTTGGTGTTCTTCACTTAGTTTTTAGTCTCTTATTTGTATCTTTATGAGATCCCCTAAAATTTAGTACATTTTTGTTTCAGCTGAAAAGTGGGAATCTGTGTTGGGTCCAGTCAAGAGACACGCTCGATATGCAAGATCGACTTCGCGTATAACAACACACGTTTGCCCCTACACGAATGGAGTACCAATGTTCAAGATCCAGTCTAAAAACCATTTTCTCGAAAAATATTTCGAATACGTCAAGATTTTATGAAATAATTATACATTCAAAACTTGTATTTGCCAATTTTTTCCCCATATATGTGAAACCTATCTGTATAAAATATTTATTCTTCTTTGAAAATGAATAAATAAAAACTTTTTGTGAATATGACTAAAATTCTTTCATTTACGAGCAAGGAATAGTAACTCACTGAAAAATTGGATGAAAAAAATGAAAATTTATGTTATGTGTTGAAAATATACGAGAAATATTCATGAATATGGAAGAAAATCGACCTCAGCACCCTCCATACTCATCTATGAGAAAAGTTGGAGACTGAAATTTTGCTTTAAAGTTTTAAAATTTCAGCTGCAATAATTTATCGACTTCCTAAATATTTCCAATTTGATTTTAGGTCATTGGCTGGATTCCAGCTGTCTCAATTTTTGTCCAGCTGTCTCAATTTTTGTCTAGTTGTCTCAATTTTTGGCTGGATGTCTCATTTTTCGTCCAGCTGATTCAATTTTCGTCCAGCTGTCTCAGAATTTAGATCACGTACCCCCCCACGTGTTCCCTTTTCAAATATTTTTGAATTCGATTCACATACCTCCCCACGTATTCCCTTTTCAAATATTTTTGAATTTAGTAACACGTACCCCCCCACGAATTCCCTTTTCAAATACTGAATTTAGTAACACGTACCTCCCCACGTATTCCCTTTAAATTTAGTTACACGTACCCCCCCACGTATACCCTTTTCAAATACTGAATTTAGTAACACGTACCTCCCCACGTATTCCCTTTAAATTTAGTTACACGTACCCCCCCACGTATTCCCTTTTCAAATATTTTTGAATTTAGTAACATGTACCCCCCCACGAATTCCCTTTTCAAATACTGAATTTATCCCTTTAAATTTAGTTACACGTACCCCCCCACGTATTCCCTTTTCAAATATTTTTGAATTTAGATCACGTACCCCCCCACGTCTTACTAAATTTAAAGGGAATACCTGGGGAGGTACGTGTTACTAAATTCAATATTTGAAAAGGGAATACGTGGGGGGGTATATGTTACTAAATTCAAAATATTTGAAAAAGGGAATACGTGGGGGGGTACGTGTTACTAAATTCAAAATATTTGAAAAAGGGAATACGTGGGGGGGTACGTGTTACTAAATTCAAAAATATTTGAAAAGGGAATACGTGGAGGGGTACGTGTAACTAAATTTAAAGGGAATACGTGGGGAGGTACGTATTACTAAATTCAATATTTGAAAAGGGAATACGTGGGGGGGTACGTGTTACTAAATTCAAAATATTTGAAAAAGGGAATACGTGGGGGGGTACGTGTTACTAAATTCAAAAATACTTGAAAAGGGAATACGTGGAGGGGTACGTGTAACTAAATTTAAAGGGAATACGTGGGGAGGTACGTATTACTAAATTCAATATTTGAAAAGGGAATACGTGGGGGGGTACGTGTTACTAAATTCAAAAATACTTGAAAAGGGAATACGTGGAGGGGTACGTGTAACTAAATTTAAAGGGAATACGTGGGGAGGTACGTATTACTAAATTCAATATTTGAAAAGGGAGTACGTGGGGGGGTACGTGTTACTAAATTCAAAATATTTGAAAAAGGGAATACGTGGGGGGGTACGTGTTACTAAATTCAAAATATTTGAAAAAGGGAATACGTGGGGGGGTACGTGTTACTAAATTCAAAAATACTTGAAAAGGGAATACGTGGAGGGGTACATGTAACTAAATTTAAAGGGAATACGTGGGGAGGTACGTATTACTAAATTCAATATTTGAAAAGGGAATACATGGGGGGGTACGTGTTACTAAATTCAAAAATACTTGAAAAGGGAATACGTGGAGTGGTACGTGTAACTAAATTTAAAGGGAATACGTGGGGAGGTACGTATTACTAAATTCAATATTTGAAAAGGGAATACGTGGGGGGGTACGTGTTACTAAATTCAAAATATTTGAAAAAGGGAATACGTGGGGAGGTACGTATTACTAAATTCAATATTTGAAAAGGGAATACGTGGAGGGGTACCTGTAACTAAATTTAATGGGAATACGTGGGGAGGTACGTATTACTAAATTCAATATTTGAAAAGGGAATACGTGGGGGGGTACGTGTTACTAAATTGAAAAATATTTGAAAAGGGAATACGTGGGGGGGGGGGGTACGTGTAACTAAATTCAAAGGGAATACGAGGGGAGGTACGTGTTACTAAATTCAATATTTGAAAAGGGAATACGTGGGGGGGTACGTGTTACTAAATTCAAAAATATTTGAAAAGGGAATACGTGGGGGGGTTCGTGTTACTAAATTCAAAAATATTTGAAAAGGGAACACGTGGGGGGGTACTGCAACTAATATCGAAAATGGAGCATGTGGGGGGGGGGTACTGGAACTAAATTCGAAAATGGAGCATGTGGGGGCGTACTGGAACTAATTTCGAAAATGGAGCATGTGGAGGGGTACGTGAACTAAATTCAAAAATGCTCAAAAATCGAGAACGTGGGGGACAGTGTGCACAGTATGTAGTTTTTCACGCTGAATCCGGATCTGCATCCCATTTTACTCTACGTCGCCATTTAAGTCCATTTTCGACCATTTATTTATTTTTGCCATATCTCGCTTGGCCGCAGCTGCCGCGAAAATCGAACTTCGGATTCGGGTTCAGCGACCTCGAAAACCCCCAATACGACGCTAATCTCGAAAAAAAATTGAAAAAAATGCAAAGGGGTTAACCTTCCTATTTTTACAAAATTTGACGATTTTTGGGAGGTCTTTGAGGTAGCTGAACTGAATCTGCAAGTTATTTTTGGCTTCGAAGTTGATCTTTAGATGAACTAAATTTTAGAAAAAGAGTATAGACTTATCCCCCCTTTCGCATGTGGACTTTGACACTTATAATTGATCACTTAGCACACTTTGCAATTTGTATATTTATGCTTATTAGTTCACTGCAGAAGCTGGTTTCATCCTTTCATGCTATTGTTTAGTCACTTGGTTCAGTTTGGAACCAAGATTGTACCAACACTTACCGTATTTCCGCACAGATATAAGTATTATAGAATCCACCAAACTCTGTGAAATTTTTCTTTTGCACTAAACGCTTTCTGGGTCTTGCCTTTCACATGTTTTAGGGTTGCTTTTTTTTCAGTTCATTCTCGACGTCAAAATAATTATTCTTTTTGAGACAGAATTTTGTGTACAAATATATAACAAAATAAATAAATAAATAAATAAATAACAATTAATTCTATATTTCCGGATTAGTATTACAGTAAAGGCTTTTTGACGTAGTAACAATTTTACAAATATAAAAAAAAATCTTCCTTGAGAAAATTACTACGTTTCCAACTATTTTCATCTGTTTTTAAACAACAGTTACAAACTTTTTTAAAAAGAATTTGTTGTAGTTAAAATGTTTTTACATTAAACATATTAAACGATAACAATATTATCTTGGTTTTTCCCATCGGATTTTAAATCATTTAATTTAACAAATACAACAGCATCGTGATGAGCATATGTGGCAAAATACTCTAAAAATTAAATTAGAAAAAGTTAACAAATAATCACAGATGAATTATTTTCCTAAATATAACATGTTTGTCGTACAAAGGTTTCAGATGAACGCGATACTCAAAAATGGTATAGGTAAGTAAATTAACTGACGAGTAAAAAGATGATTCAAATGAAATATAGGTACATTTTCAAGAAAAAAAAAAAAGACAACCAAAAAGGGTGAATTGGTAATTTTTCGAAGGTTAAAACGAAGATTTTATAAAAATTTCATTTCTTTTTTCCAAAGTTCGTTTGTATATTTAGGAATTCGGATGATGAATCTCGACGAGTGGGAGAAAAACTGTGCATTTTGGTTTGAGCACAGGTCATCTTTGAATGGGTACTTGCTTTGGTCAGCAAAATCGATGTTATAAATTCTGCATTTAATGCCACGTAAACTGTTGACATTCGCTTGATGCGATTTTAAATCAACAATAGAAATTCGATTTCGCTGCACTCAAAGGATGCCAACTCAAAGAGCAAAGGCTGTTACGGTAACAAATCGGTAAAAATCTCATCGAGATTCACATGAAATAATCATTTGTGACGTCATTTAATCAACAAAATGTTATAAACGGTAAATACCGCAATTGGTTAAAAAATAATGTTTAATAATTCTTAGCGTATTCGTAAAAATAAAAAGATATTACAAAACGGGTATGGCAATTCAAATTGTATTCAAAACGGCCGCGTAGTCTCATTTTTTATAGGCCTTTGAAAAAAAATTTGTATTGAAAGTTGGTATGCTTGAGAAATGTGTGAAAGGAGCAATTTTCGTTTGTTGACTTTATATCTAGAGCAAAAAAATATTCAATTTTTCATACAAGAAAAAAATTGCCAGAAACTATGAACACAGTTTGGATCGAAAGATCGATTAACCTAACTAAATGTAGCCTGACGTCAGATTTCTATACTGAAGGGTGGTTAATTTTTTTATTCAATTTACGATACGCTCTTGTTATATCAACGATGGTTTCAAACATCTTTGAAATTTTAACGATTAAATTAAAGAATTTTTTTAACTCTTCGCTTTATTTAAAATATACGTGAAAATTTGTAAATCTTGGAATTAAGGATAATTTGGTAGAGTTTCATTGGTTGTTTCAACAATAATTGCTATTGTGCTTTATGTGAAAGCCAGGTTAGGTATTAAAATCACTAATATTTTGACACACCAATTTTCAAATTGTTGACGAAGTAAATGTTTGAGAAGTAAAATTTACTCATTGGAATGCAGTACCTAATCAACTTTTTCCAGGAATAATGCTGAACCTCGAACCCTGGAGTTTCTATAATGAAATCTATAACTGATTGGAACTGCTTAGACCTATTTATATTATTATTATTTTTTTGTCTCACTCTTAATCCTTTTTGTTTAATTTGATTTTCGTCGGAACAATAAAGCTAGAAGACGTTCATTTCTATTCTGTCATCAAAAATATTGGTAATATCTTGTCATATTTTATGCATACATTATCCTATGTCCTCTTTTTACAAAAATCATCGACTTAAATTTTGATGTATAAAATTTATATGGGTTAAAATACATACGTAGTTTTTAAACATTTAATGGCATTTGGTTTAAGAAATTGGTAAATTTTCAATCTAATCGTGAAAGATTTACATTTTCTCATTCATTAAAAAATAAATAAAAAGGGAGCCTCAATGACTTCAACGTTGAATATTGCTCGAATAATAACATGTAATTTTTTGCTCGGTTTATTTCATTTCTATAAGAATGCAAACTTTACAATTTTATGAGTTCAACTTGATTTTTTTTTGAAAAGAATTTGAGTTAAATAAAAGGTAATAGCAAACCCAAGACCTGTAATCAAAACTAGCTTAGTCATTTCACTTTCCCGCAACATTAAGCTATACCATGCTGTTATTAGTAGAGGCTTCTTAGTTCTTACGTAATCAAATAACTAACAAATGAAATATGACCCCCTCTCAAAGTATTATAGATTTTCGAGTAACATTGAGCATATGCCACGTTTAGTTTTTGTTCTATTCAATCAGTTTCATTTTCAACTCCTTTCTAATTTTCCAAGTTTAAGAAATATAACAATCGGTTTTTGTTTTGAAAAATATCAACCCTTGATCTCAATTCGTAGCCAAGGTTTACAAATTTTCACGTATTCCATTTCAAGTTTCGATATTAATTAGTCTTTTGCTACATATTAAAACTTATTTTTCACAGGTTTGCACTAAACTATAAAACATTCTTTTTTTTATTTTCAAATCGCTTGTCAAATTATTGCAATAAATTCAATAAATTCGTCGCCATTTTACATAATTGCGCTGCAATACGAATTAACGACGCAGGCAACAATAAATACCTCGATTTACAAGTTTTCCTATTGCAGGAAATGAAAATAAACAAAAACAAAAAAAAAAGGTCGAAATCGAAGAAAAAAGTAATAATTAAACGAAAGTAAAGGTATAAAAAACACGTAAATGTAATATACATTACTAGACCAAAGAAACTCTTTGGATCGATAACTGTTTTTTTTTTTTTTCGTTTTCTCCTCTCAATGGATAAAATCTTAAAAAATATTAATTAAATCAAATATAGGTAGCATTTTCATTTAAAAGTATAGTGAAATAAAAAATATACGTTTTTCTCATTTCTTTTGCCAATTTAAAAAAAAAAAAAAAAAAGGAAAAAAATAGTTGAAATAAAAATAGATAAACACGAAGGAAAAGAGGAAAGGGGGAATGAAGTAAAAAAAAAAAATATAATA
The DNA here is from genome assembly GCA_038050395.1 of Parthenolecanium corni. NCBI lineage: Eukaryota > Metazoa > Arthropoda > Insecta > Hemiptera > Coccidae > Parthenolecanium > Parthenolecanium corni. Next base: position 1,149,405 of record JBBCAQ010000027.1, on the reverse strand, counting down.
AAATACACGTAGACCTAGAACTGGAAGCACGTAATAAAAGCTTACGTTTAGGAAAAAGAGAAAAAGAGGTGAAATATGATAAAGGAAAAAAAAAACTTGCTGGTGGAAAAAAAAACGAGGCGATGTAACTTTATGCTGATTTGTTGGAAGTATCCATTTTGCAGAGGTTATTATCGAAACCAAAAAGGGCTGGAAATCATGGTTTGGGAAAAGGGTGCTAGAGGGAATCAAAACCAAAATTTTTGAAGGCTAATATGGCTGCGGACAGTCGTTATACGTTCTGTATTATTACTCTTTTGCTCGCTTATGGCCTATCTATCTCTGTCCTCTTCCTTACCCCTTCTAATATTTTCTGGCGCTCAAAAGTTTGTTCAAGTTCGTCGGTGGGTACCACTACAAATCGTTGCAAACAATTTATGGCCGCATGGCAGTACCACGATAAGGTAATCATTTTAACAAATACATCGAAATTTTCCCTTCTTCCGAAACAACCCTCGATTTCCCTCGCCCCTCCAGCCATATAGCTCACATTCCAGCTCACAAATTCGTGCACGAGTTTTCCTTCTGTGGTAATATAGACTGCAACTTAATCATATGTAACATATGTGTCGCATAAGTTGCCTTACAACTTCTCAAATCTTACAGGCTTGAGTAAAATTTTCACGACTGAGAATTTCGTAGTTTAGCAAGATTCGAAAATTTTTCCCAACAGCTAGAAATGAAATTTTTATGGAAATAAAAAATGAAATGTTTCTAAAAGATTTCTACCAGCAAATTGGAAAATACAAAAAAAAAAAAAAACGAAGAAAAAAAAAAAGAGCTATAAGGATAGCTACTTATTATTACAAAACCTAATGACTTTATAAATTGAGCTAAAACTTTACTATCTATGATTGTCAAAAGGAAGTTTTTTGTTTTAAATTAGGTGTTGAAAAAAAAAAAAATCGGAAATGGGTAGCAGGAAAGAAAATGTGAATCCAGAGAGTAAAAATCAGTTTGATAATCTTCTTTCTGCCCATGATGAAAAATATTTCCAGAAGTTGATCGTTATTTGATCTGTAAAGTTGTAGTAAATTTAATCTTGGGTAAAATAAGTAAAGAATTTTGTTGTCAAAAGTAGGAAATACCATTGACCTTGGTTTTAGAAAACCGTTAAAAACTTTTGGAGACAAAGTGGCTCAATATCTGCGCATGGTGGCTATTTATAAGCAGAATCAACTTTCTATTACAGTTTTTCCCCCCAAATATTTTTTTATGCCAAAATACAATAGATTTGTTGCGTTTTGTAGCAACATGAATTTTCAAATACTGGAAAGGCACTCAATTATTTTAAAAAATTTAATACTAAAAGTTTTATCCGAAGTATTGATTTTTAATTATATTTTTCAAAATATTAGTGCATTTTGCACAACAAATGTTTGATAAAGTATGCTCTACCAGAACGCCAACTTTTTAATTTTAAGGTGAAATTTATAAATATTATTTATTTTAAAGGTTAGGAGTCAGAATAGGATTAGATAACCTAATATGACTGCCTAATAATTTTATACACTATGAAGATCTGCCAACTTTTCCAGTGGAATTTCATAGTGGAGATACTTCTGATGATGAAATCTGGAAAAAATATATTTCCAATTTTGTAAATTGCCAAAATCATTCCAAATTAAAAATCTTTAATAACTAAGTGTCTTATATTCAAATGATGCTGCATTTCTTTTTTTTTTTGAAAATAAAATATAAAATCACTGTTGGTAATATTAGTGTTTTTTCCCCCTCTAATTTAGATATCTATTTTGGACTTTGTGATTTTTACGCAAAATAAAATATTAATAAAATGTTGGTAGGAAAAAAGCTGAAAAAACAAAATGGAGTTAATTCCTACGTGACGAGGTTAAATTTGGTCGATATTTTGAAAAGCGGAAAATGTGAACAGTCTGTTCTAAACGAGGCATTAGAAGATTAAACTTTCTGGTGGTGGTATTTTGCAGGTTAATGGTGTTTCAATAAGTGCTATCGAACTTATCCTTCCTATTTTAACGAACTTCTGCCGGTGGGTTTCAACGTTTTCTGTTAAGAGGGTATTGCAAATCATTTGGAGCAGAACATTTACTGTGATTTTTATCAATGAATGTCCTCGGGGGAATAATTTACGAGAATCACATCGAACCAATTAAAGTAAAGGTAAATTTATATTATTAGTTACCAACAATCACGTTCAAATGGATTAAGACAGTATTTTACACAGACGTTGAACTTTTATGTTATCTACCTGGCCAGACTGTAAACATATTTGTAGTCTCTATGTCTGGAGTAGTGTAGGGATTTCAATACTTCATACATTTAATTCAAACTAATGACTATTATATTGATAATAACTTCTCGGAATTTTTTTGGATTAAAACTGAAATTCAACTTAAATACTCAATTCATTTTTATCAAAAACAAATGTCAGAATAAGTAGCTAATAGAGGCATGCGTTATAGAAATTTATGGAAAATTAACAAAGACATCCTTTTTTAAAAGTAAATTATTTAAGAGTCGAGATTATCTGCAATCTTGCTTTGGTTCGATAAATAAATGTTGGTAAAAATGTTTTACCCGCAAAAAATTTTTTAAGCCCAATTTATTTCTTATAAGTAAGTAATATTTTGTAATTTGTAAAAAATTTTCGAGGTATTAATTTGTTTTTTATATTATTATTATAATGAATTAAATCAATTTTCGCATCCATGTTTGAATTTTTAAGGTCTTCAAGAGAAATAATTCATGAAAAAAAATGAAAAATGAAATCAAATTTCCTAAAACCAAAAAAAAGTATTTTGCCCTCAATTTTAAAATTGTTATAATTCTCATACTCTTGCACCTTTTCAACTGATTTGTGGAATAAAATATCATCATTAGTTGTAATTTTTGACACAATAACAAATTTCCTTTCCGAACTGTCTATTCTGAAAAATAATGAGTCATTTTAAAATTTGAATTTCCTCAAGACGATATTTTTAAAAATCTGCCCTCGTTCCAACGTGTATACCTTAATTTCTCCTCATAACTTTCGTTACTTAGTAATAATGGATTTAGCATACATTTGAAAGGAGAAAATGATAGAAAAATATAAATACCATTCTTTTGAATTTTTGAAAATAATGATAAATAAAATTTAGATATTTTGCCAACCAGCAAAATAATAAATAATATGACAGAATTTTCAAAAATAGCAAGAACTAATACACAAACTGTCAGACAAAAGCCTATTGAAACAATTTGGCATTATTTGAATTTTGTAAGCTCTGCTTTCAGGAAAATGGGAATAAAATACGTAAGAAAAGATAAGAAGAAAAAGAAAGAAAGAAAGAAAGAAAAAAAAACAAGCAAGAAATGGGAAAAAACTTACTCGAAATATTTATCTGGCAATAACATAAACTGTCACCTATTGATATTTATATAGCATTGGGCGATTTTATTTCGAATGATTTCAGCGTACTAAAATGCTGTCAATGTCACAAAAATAGGACTACTGAAAATTCCCAACAAAACGAGCACTTCATTTTTTCTTCTCCCTTATCCTGAACCCGAATTTTTTATCCACCTGATGCGTTTTCTATCCTTTTACATGAAAAAGGCAACCAAGCATTTTTTTCTCTTTTCATTTGAGCTCTTTTGAAAAGTAGTGCTCACCTTCAAACCGCCCTCCCCCATCCATTGATTCTGTATCGATTAACATATTATTTTGGTTTTTCGCTTTTAAAATAGGCGAAAAATTTTTTCCCTTTTTTGTTTCGTTCACTAAAAACGACTCTTATTTCAGCGAAACTTTTTTCCTTTTTTTTTCTCTTTTCTAACCTGCAATAGTAAACCCACAGCCCCGTAAAATCGATTTTCAAAAGTTGAGCCTTTCTCTTCGTCTTGGAATCAAGGTAAACTACGTGTGCAGTGAACACTATTACAGCAGTTTCTACGTAATTGCAATTTTTTTTTCTGCAAAGATGTTCACAAAATGGAATACTGTTTTTGATGGAAATTTAAAGGAAATTTTGTAAATCGAATTTTTGGTATAAAATTTTATTAAATTTTTATAGGGAAAAGCATGTTTTAAGATTTAGTTTTTATAAAAAGCAAAAATTCAAGAAACAATAATAATTTTGAACCGAGACCTTCGATAGTAGAGGTTGTTAAAATTGGCAATTTTTTATTTTTTAAATTAAGTATGCCAATCATGTTAAGGGGTATTAATAGTTGGAAAAAAAATTGCGATTTGTAGTTAGTACTTGAGAATTTCGAATACTCATACAGAAATCTCATTAAATTTTTGTCTGAGCTTATGAAAGGCTTTATCGTGGAAATTACCAGTAGAGTAAAATTCAATAACGTGTTGAGGCATGGAAACTACACTCTTACAACAGAATACCGAAAAAATTAATAGTAACTTTTACTATTCTTTTGAACGAATAATAAATATAAGTAAATGAAAAAAACATTTTTAGCTAAAATTCTTTTATATCTTCATGCGCACTCTAGTTTACTGTTTTCAAAGTCTAAGAATCCAACTTTTTCCTCCCGCATACTCCAGTTTGTTTTATAAAGTCTACTTTTTGCTCCATGTGCTAGTTAAATATAAGCATTTAAAAATGCAACAGTTAAAAGATTGTAGCAGAAATGACCAAAAAAATAGTACATACAGTCGACTCTCGATAAGTCGAAATTCAAGGGAAATACAAAAAATTCGAGTTAAAGAAGTTTTCGAATTATCAAAGTTCGACTTATCGAGAGGAGGCTTTGGAAAATTTTGAGTTAAAGAGAATTACGAAAAAAACTTACGGTTTATCATCTGCAGACTTTTTATAAACAGCATATGTATGTACCATTTTAACAAAGGTAGTTGTCCAATGTGGACTGAGTCAAATTGTGGCCTCTGTTTTTGTCCATGAAAAATTCCAAATTGTGTAGGCTGTTGAATTCTTGTAGAGTGGCTGTTACAGAGGTATTTTGCTGCTTATTCAGTTCGACTTATCGAGGTTTTATTTCGAATTGGAAAGGAAATTTTCTATAAGGCTCTTATGGCGAGGTACAGGGAAATGGCTTGGACTTCGACTTATAGAGGTTTTCGAATTATCGAAGTTTGACTTATCGAGAGTCGACTGTAATATTTTATGATCTTTTGCCACTATTTTTGCAGTGATTTCTGCAATAATCTTAAAGTGGTCTATTATTCTCATAGAAAAATATTGGAAGATACTATGAATTTCTTGCAGTATAGTAATAAATGACAAATCACGATTAAATCACGTAACTAAATGTGATCAATCATCAATCTAATCAAGAACTCTCGCTGTAATTGATAATCGTACTGAAAATTCAGACCGACGTGAAATGATGAGCTTGAATTTCAGAACCCTGAATTTCCCACACAATGAAACCGGAAGTGGCTGCATCAGCCAGACTGAAAATTCGAATGGCTACCTTTTGGTGCTAAAATGTATGAAAAATATAAACCTCGTGGAAAAAAAATAAGATGACGACGACGGTACAGTAGGTTAAGTATAGGCAAAAGTAAGGCAGTCGGAAAATTGGAGAATCGATGAAAAAATTGAGGAAAAAAAAACCTAAAAAATAAAACAGTATCGAGAGAAAGAAAACCAACAAATCCCCCCAAAAAATTACCCTCGAGCATACGAAATGTGTCGTTTCTTTGTTTTGACCGAAAAAAAAAAAAAATTAGGAAAAAAGAGAGAGAAAAAAAGTTATTGAACAATGATATGAGGAGCCGACAATAACACAGCGATTGTCGCGATAACGGTAAATAATGTAAAAATAATTAAACACAATCTGTCTACAACCATGGCAGCGAATTTCCAATCGTTGGTGATTTCGGACGCCTCCTCGTCCCTGCGGATTTTTTCGGTGATGAGTCGCAGCTCTTTGAGAATGTTGCCGAGCTCGCGATGTTGGCCGCCGCAGGAGGAGGCGGTGCTGCCGGCGTGGATGATGCCGACGCCGGGTCCGGCTCCGGCACCGCCGCTGACATCGTCGTGCCGGTAGAAACTGGCATGGTGACTGGAAGACTGGTAGGTATTGTGCCGGAAATCGTCGTCGATATCCAGCACATTGGCCAGCAGGCTTTTGGATGAGCGGTCGCGCAGCTCCATATCGTGCATCTGCATCGGCGAGCGCGAAGGATTTTTCGCCTGATCCGGCTCCGGGCGACTCATTCGTAAAAGGCACGGTAACCATTCTAAAAATAACTTTCTCACCTGTCGACCAAAAACCAGCGGGCATAAAATTATTAGTTTGCTAATGTGAGCAAGTGTGAGATATCGATCGAATACATATCCCATACCTAGATGGGAGATGCATCAAAAATACTTAGTCGTAAGTCTGTGGCTGAGAACCGCAGTATGCCAAATTCATAATAACAGTTATTTTGAGAAAAATGCAGTTGAACATATTAGAAATTAGAATACACACGTTTCACTTCCGGTTCATTGGTTCAAAAATAACCAATAGTTATTTTCAAAGATACAGGATGAAAGTATAGAAAGTAAACTGCAAAAATGTAGTGCAGTCTTACAAAAAAGGGACCATATTCTTATCAACGTACATAAGATTTGTCGTCAAATGAGACCAATCGAATTTAAAACAGGAAAATATTGGAGAATTGGATAAAATGACAGAATGGAAACAATTGGGAAAGATAGGAAAAAACTGGAAAAGATGGGAAAAAAATTGGAAAAAATTGGAAAAGATTAGAAAAAATTTGAGAACTGGATGAAATTGGATGGAATTGCAAAAAAAATGGAAAACATTGGAAAAGACTGGAAAAAATCGGAGAATTAGATAAAATTTGATAGAATTGGAAAAAATTGGAAAACATTGGAAAAGACTGGAAAAACTCCGAAGAATTAGATAAAATTGGATAGAATTGGAAAAAATTGGAAAACCTAGGAAAACATTGGAAAACATTGGAAAAAATCGGAGAATTAGGTAAAATAGGATACAATTGGAAAAAATTGGAAAACATTGGAAAAGATTAGAAAAAATTTGAGAACTGGATAAAATTGGATGGAATTGCAAAAAAAATGGAAAACATTGGAAAAGACTGGAAAAAATCGGAGAATTAGATAGAATTTGATAGAACTGGAAAAAATTGGAAAACATTGGAAAACCTAGGAAAACATTGGAAAACCTAGGAAAACATTGGAAAAAATCGGAGAATTAGATAAAATAGGATACAATTGGAAAAAATTGGAAAACATTGGAAAAGACTAGAAAAAATCGGAAAATCAGATAAAATTGGATAGAATCGGAAAAAATTGGAAAATATTGCAAAAATTAAAAGAACTTGGAAACAATTATGCATGTAATTGTAACCAAATTAGAATTTTGAACCACATATTCTACATACTGAGGCCTTACCTCCATCAAAAGTTAAGCCCTATTGGTCTATTACTTCAGAAGTAATGAGTAATTGAAGGTTTTTGCTTGTGCACGCGGCTTTGGAAGAACTATACTTGACCATTAGGGTTGAAAATTAGATCGATAAAATAATGGCCGTGTTTCTAAAAAAAATGTAGAACTCTGACTCGTATATTCTCGTTCTCTCCTTTGATATTTTTCTTTCCAAGGAATTGAAATATTTTGTATTATAGTTTACCATTGTCGTCATCTCATGCGTGTCCGCATTTCTATGATGATAATTCAGGATAAGAATTGTTGATACCACAGACGAAGCAACCATGAACATAATACAATTAAAATAAGTACCTGCGAAACAAGAAATGTACATTAATAAAAGGTTAGAAATAATAGTATGAAAATGCTTCCGACTAGGCGCGAATTACTAAAGAGCTAACTTTTTTTGTCTGAAAAATTCTCCCACGAGTAAACAAATCCCGAAAAAAACAAACGACTGCGATCATGCAAAAATTCAATTATAATTATAATATTGGCATTAACTAATGAAAGCGCAATTATAGAAATACAGTAACTGGCTGTGAGTTTACGTTATGTCGCTTCTTAGTCCAGCAAAGTCAGACATAGAACATCATATAAAATGCAAAAAATCCTGCAGAAAAATATTTTTTCCGCACAAATGTCAGGGTTACACTGTTTATGTTCAACAGATTATATTATTAATGACATTATTTAATATGTACTCGTAGGTAATTTTCGTACAAAGAAAAAGTGACTACCTTTGGCACTCTACGTAACTCCGTTCCTATGATAGATGGAATAAAACGCAAGTTTCAGTTAATCACTGTTACATCTTTATGTTAACATCCTTCATTATTTATAATGCATGAAAAATAGATAACTACAATATTCTAATACAGTAATGACAATTAGAAAATTGATAACGATAAAAAACCACCAAGAAAATTAATCAAGAGATTATTGATAAGAACAGTTCGATGATAACGCGTATCATCTATAATATGCCTTGTCCTACATTCTCGATATCGACTATCGATTTTTAACTTCGTGTTAAACTTCCAAATTTACTTGCGAAAAGTGGAAATGAAGATGTTATCTTACATGTTTGTTCCAGCTAAGAGTTCTATGACGTCACAATGCGCCAACAAATGAAACGAAAACATTTTTAATTTCAATCAATCACCTTTATCAAATCTTTATGACGTTATGGAACTCTTTAACTGGAACAGATTATAACAAATCGAAAAATATTTCCGACAAAAGTTGTAAATAATTTGAAGTTGGATAGTTTTTTTGAAAACTATTTTTGTACAATTTACGAATTGTAGCGGAAAACCCAAAAATGAGGCTACATTTGACTCCTTTTTGGAAGGGAAGGGTTATGACAAAAGGATTTTTAAGAACTTCTGAAGAATTTTTTCTAAAAATGCAGATTACTAACATTTCTGCGCAAAAGTATTTTCTGCAGGATTTTTTGCAATCTGAAATATCTATATCTTCACTGGACTATTTTAATTGAACTAGCTGTAATGTAAAAGTGTACTTTATCATTTTTGTCACCCACAATGAAAAAGCAATTTTCCAGGCAGTTTATGATCGAAAATTTTTGCTCGGATCAGGGACTAGAGAAGAATGAAATTCTCATGTATACGAGAATATTATGTAATTATCAAAGGTTAAATTACATTTGAAAATACCTACAAGCGTTAATACTTCATTCTGTTGTGGAATTGGTTCTGCAGGAAGGCTCGAAAATTAAATTCCTTTTTTTTCCCTTGATTAGCCCCCTCGGTAAAACTGTTTTTGACATCTCATCAATGCGACGTCAACAATTATTTCATCAAGTAATTAGTGATAGCGAGGTAAGAAAAAAAAATCACACACAGAAAAGAAACGAAGAAAAAAAAAAAAGAAAATTGAATGAAGGTTTACGCGTTTCAAGTCAAATGGAGACTGAAATGTCGTGACAGAATTTTGGATTCGATTCAACGTGGTTAACTGAATTTTGTGCTTCTTTGTCGAAGCGTAAATAAATAACGAAAATTTATGAACCCTATGGTTACGTCGTTGAAAAGGTTGAAAGGTTTGTTTTCAGCCTTTTTTCCTCCCGTACTCATGGTAAACGTTGAAAACAGTAATGGATGACGATGGTTGGATTGGAAAATGAATTCGCACGCATGAGCTGGCTGGAGGGGAAGGGATATGTGAGATAGGACATTTGGGAAGATATTTCTTCCAAAATATTCAGATATTGACTTGTTATTTGTACACAGGGTTTATGTTTCAGAAAGGTTCAGCTTTAACTATTTTTCGGCGGCTGGCGAATGGAGTGGCTGGGGAGGGGGGGCGGCAGTTTGATGGAAAAAAGTCTCGAAGACAGACGACGAAAGGATACAGGATTTAATTTCAAGGAATGGAGAAGTGAGGAGGTTAGAAGAAATTTTTATTACAATAGATGCCAAAAATATTTTTTATTCCAGTTAAGAATGCCATGACGTCACAAGGCTCCAACAATTCATTAAATAGTATTTTTAATTTCGTCCAATCACCGTTCTCAAATCTTTATGACGTCATGGCATTATTAGCTGGAATAGACCATAGGTGTGGGTATGATTTCGCATGAGTTCTGTATGTTCAAATCATAAGCCGTCGTAGAGTCCTAGACAGTATTTTTATAACTAGACAAAAACGGTATAAGTAAGTAAAAAAGAATAGTCTATTGCAAAAAATGCTAAGTCCAACTTTTGAAAATTCAGCGGAATTGTGTGAAATAACTTCTTTAATGGCATTATAGCCTAATTATTTTTTGATACTTATTAAAATTGATCAAAACTTGACTCATCCCTTTTTTGCAAAAAAACTGTTCCATGCATGCAGCTGAGACTGAATGACTTTTCGGATGCATTTTTTATAAAGTAGATTTAAAATAATTCGATAAATACACCACAAATAAATACATTATTACTATCAAAATGACGTTTAGCTTTGGAGTTTGGACCAATGGACCAGAAAAATCCAAATCTAAATCCAGTTTTTCAATGGAAATTTATTTGAAGTAATTGAAGTTTTTAAAATATAGAAATTTACCCTATTAAGATACTTGTAATTTATCTAACAGTACCTCACAATCATGACTAACAATTATGATCAGAGGGTCAATCTTTCAATGTATCCTGTCCCAGTGCACGATGTTTTCAGTAGGTAAATATTTATAATAAATTGAATAGGAATAATTTATGTTTTTGAATAGATTCTTTTATTAGTAGGGTATTTTTCTGAGGTTCCTGTTGTGTGTGATTTACAAACACTTAAACCTTCATTCAAACAAAACTTGGAAAAAAGCGTATTACCAATTATTCATGCATTTTCAACATTTGGGTAAAAAAAAACTTATAATATCAGGTGATAAGGAAAAACAAAAAACCACAACAATAACAAAAAACAACATTGATATAAGAATAAATGCTGAGTTAATGAAAAATAATGTTAATAAATTGAATTAATTGTACGGAAAGAAAACCGTACATTTATGTTACTTGGATGCAGAAGGGCTCACACGCATTATTTAGAATATTTTTCTTTATTTATCATTAATTAGCAGTTAATTAAATAGTCGTTAGTTTAGTTTGATGTTTTATAGTTACTAAACTTGTATTAAATTGATAATTGATTAGCTGAGATGATGAATCAGTGAGGGGATGCAAGAAAGGATGGTAGTCGATGACGAAAATTGAGGAAAGTATTACTTCATTTTATTTATGAGTATATTCACTTTCTCATTTTCTTTATAACATTATTTATTTTTCAATGAGATATAACAGGTTACACGTCTTCATTTTCGGCGTTTCACTGCCTTAAGAGAACAACTTAAAATGTAGCTAATATATCTGTAAAAGAAGAACAATCGAACAAAAAAAGTATAAAGAAAATTGGTTAATAATAGAAATTAAAATTATCATGAAAAAATATAACCGTACGAATTGATATTTTGAAAATTATCAAATATGTAGTCAGATGAATGAGATTATTTGAACCTGTGAGAGTAAAAACGATCTAAGTCAAATTTTCCACTTTTGTCAGCAGAAGACGAAAAATATGATAATTGACAGAAAATGGATGGTAACTATTTTAAAATGCACTGGCACTATCTAAACCCTTGTCAGGACGGATTTTATTGTACTATGATATCATACACAAGTATCATATTTATTTGTGTGTATGTGTGTACTGGTATGCATATTGTGTTAGCGCATAGCGCTATAGTTGAGAAAATCAGCAAGTTTGCTAATTTGTTGAAGAATTGAGGGAGTCGAATAAAAGCACATCAAAATATTTTTCAGTTTGTTCTATAGAGCAATCCTATCAGTTGAAAATTAGGTTTGTTTATACTCGGACTGGTAAAAAATGATTATCAGATTCTTGCATAAGATATCCATTAGAGCTCGTAAATAAATTTTAATTTAAAAGTCCTGAATGGCATATAATACTAGATACTTTAGTGAGAATTATATATGCTACGCTTATAGCTAAGATATTTCTCAAGGGCGAGGGGGGTACCCTAAAGCGTGCTTCTTAATTGAAAGGACGGGTTCATATAACATGCTTCCAAATATTTATAGAAACAAGGTTTTTTATTAGTCTTGATGGGGTGAAGATGATTTATATCATCAAGCTCAAGGTTTATACTTTCCAACATCAACGAGCAATTCATTACCCTACTCAAGGATATATTTTCAAGCCTGGACTTGGAGTCGTATTTTCACAAACAGCCAGTAAATAGTGCATACGTATAGAGACATTGGATACAGGTCATTCTGACATGGGAGCTCCCCCCTTAAAGTAAGAAAGTAAGAACCGAATGAATAGATAAAATAAAACGGGCCAAATGTGAACTCGAGTCGTTTTCACTCTCACCAGTTCATTATTACTCAGGTATCTGGAAGTGGCTCGATGATACTCTTGAGGAACATTTCTCTTCCATCGAGATGAAATATTTGTTCAAAATGAGTTTCAATGTCATTAGAGATGAACCGAAAATTTTATTAATGATTGTGAGGGCGAATCAAATGCGTCAGGGGCAAAATATACCCCTCCCTCTCTCACCGTTCTAAAGGAAAAATTTTATTAGTACTTTGCCTGAAGGAACAATGTCCCCCTAGCCGCCTTGTCAACATCCGTGGTTAGCTCATTAAGTCAGTTGTATTTGGCAGACAGTAAATTTATTTTTACTCTTCTTTTGGGTAACATGATTAATCTGTAGATTCATTTCTAAATGAGAAATCACTCTTAGAAAGCATATTCTTTTGGCAGGCTAACGACAAATAAATTAGTTCTTGTTATAGTTTCTCAAACAATAAATTGGTATCGTATCTATTCTTTGAAATCTTTCTTTTCAAACCCACTCTACGTTTGTAATCAAAGTTACAAAACGCTGTACGAAAACTTTCTGTCACACTAATTTTGGAAAATTTCTATAATTTTCACCGATTCAGATATCATCGGCCACATGCAAGGAACAAATCATCTTGCAGAAAACTTTCGTCTTATCTTTCTTACGTTTTCTTAATTTTGATATGAAGAATTGTTTTTCGACATGCCTTAATGAAAATTTTTCGTTGTAATTTCGTCCATCCGGGAGCGAAAAAAAGATAGAGTGAAAGAAAGAAAGAAAAAAAAAAAGGTCATCTGTCTCATCTCTTTATAATTTGTCCTCCATTTTTGACGTAACATCCTCCACGTAAATGTACGACATAAATCCATTTTTCACACCAACACTTTTGTTGAGGTACACTGCTTGAGGAACTTGCTTTCACAGTCTGTGCAAAAAATAAAAAATAGTGATCAGTGTGAAAAACATTTTGTCAACGTATACCTGAAAAAAAAAAGAAAAAAAAAGAGAATCAATTAAAAAAAATGTTTTCTACACTTGTTGAGTGAGGTCCCGGACATTCCATTTAGAATAATTAAAAATTATAAATGATGGAGTAATCATCGAGCCACTTTTAATTAACAGTAAGGTGTGCAGGATATTCGTTTAATGTGCTTTAAAATTTTAATTTTGAATTACTGGCGAATAAAATGATAGTTTTTGCTTGACCAGAGAACTTCAAACGGCCAGTTAATGGAAAAAAAAAATCAAAAAATTAAGAAGGGAAAATAAAAAAATAAAAAAGGAACTAAAAAAAAACTTAAACAAAAACGAGGAAACGCGGAAAATGTTTCTTGCTTTTGGGCTTTATATCTGTAAACTTTTTTCCAAGAAGAAGGAAATGTAAAATCTGCTGAAACGCTAAATTAGATCTGAGAGTAGGTATGTGTTTGTGGATATTTTATCTGAGATCATGGAAATGGTGATGTGCAATTGATTTTCTTATTCTACTTCATCATCGATGATTATAGGTGAAAATTGTATCCCAAAATTACAACTTCGGTTAAAGAAAAAATTCATTTGTTTGCCTGCTTCTTTTGGTGGTAGTGAGCTTGTGACTTTGGAAAGAATTATCTGCGAAAACTTGTTTAGAATTTTATCATACTCGGACAATTGTTACGGAAAATGGGTATTATAATTATTGCTTTTATTGAGAATTAAGGGTAGAAATTACGCATGCTAGTTGTATACTCAAATAAATTTCCAAAAAACAAATGGGAGAATGAAATGAACTAAAATTTTAGAAACTTAATTTTTGATTCATAATATTTCTGTGAGAATAATCAAGTAATGGGTTTATGATACTACAGCAATTTTTGAGATTTACACAAAGTTTTAGGGTACCGTCGAACGGGGTGACTTTACATTCAAGGGGCGACTTTACCAACTTTGTTTTAGCCCAATAAATAAATTGCCAGGTAAAAATTAAAACTGAAATACCATTTGGATAGAAGCAGGTAGAAGGAGGAAAAGAAAAAAAAGATCGCCGCCCCTACCTCACTTCACCCAGTAACAAAACAAGAAAATAAGGCGATATGGTTTATTCCTTTTTCTTATTCGTATTTTCTTTTTAACCATTGGCACTCAAAATATTCAGTTCGATTTCACACGGTTGAAGTTGGTACTTGACTAGTTTCTTTTCAATCGTATGTCCCAGTACAAACATCCTCAAATTTTGCCTTCCACCCATCAATAACCCGTCAATAACAAATTGATGGGTAAAGTCGCCCCATTGAGGGGTGACTATACACAAATTTTTTGAAAAATCATAAAAAATAGAAGGAAGGCTGCAAACTCAACCTTTTTTTTACAAATGAGTTGAGAAATGTTGGACCAAAATTTTAAAACCAAATTCACTTCAATAACTTGAAAATTGGAGGAGCTATTAAAGGACAAAGTTGAAAAACATGTGTAAAGTCGCCCCATTCGACGGTATAAATTTTTTTTTTTCAAACTCTAATGTGAATCCTGTCTTCTAAAATTTCTTGAAATGAGAACATAAAATTTTATGTATAAGGTGAACTATAAATACCTATACCTTTTTTTAGTATATTATTAAAATTCCATTATTCGAGTATTTGAATTTTTGGGAGCATGGCTAGTTTTATATAATGAAGTGTTGTTTGTAATGGGTGTTTATTTTCAGATAGATTATTCTACGATTTAAGACAGTTTAAGTTACCTACATCACCATTTCCATGTAACTACATATGTGTCTGTTTTCAATGTATCTACTTTCTCCACGTAGCAATCTTATTTTACCAGGACTATATAACTCATGTAAATTTTACGTTACTATAAACTTCAACGAGACGAGGAAAATATAAAATGAATGAAAGGAGATACTTTTTAAAGTGTACCACAGACAGGATGTCAAGAAAGTTTAAATGGATTATTTTTAAATGATTTGCGTTTAGAAATTACCATCTACGTTTGCTTTAATTTACCCGTTTGGGTTTTAAATTTTCAAGTTTATTGGCATTTTTTCTGGAAAAAAAAAAATTAAGCGAAAATCTGTCATAAGAACAAACAATAAACAAACAATAAACATATATCATACAAATAAAATATATCAGCCGCTATTGCTTTCGACAGAAAAATCTAAGCCCAGAAGCGAGAAATAATAAGCTTAATACAGACAACAAAGAGTAGAACTGACTGGAAAAAAGAGAGAAACAAAAATCGAAAACAGTATAGAATAAAAATAAAAAAACAGAAGAAAACAAAATTAGAAGAAAATAGAATAAAAATAAGAAAATAAACCAAACAGTGAATAGAAATTTGTTTTTTTCTGCAAAAAAAAACACAAAATTTTGCTGAGAATTTTTGTAAAATCAAAAAAAATATAGTCAAACGAAAAATTGGTTAAATATTTTTTCTGACCTAGTAAGGGAATAGCTTCTGAAGTCTGTGGTAAAGCGTCCGCAATCATTAGAGAAAAAACAGATAACGATAGTAAAATTGTTACTCCTGCAACAGTAATACATCCAACGAATACTGTACTACGATCATCATTATAATAAATTTAAAACCAATTAAAAGAATGTTTAGCTGTGAGTGCTTAAAGTTTATATGTCTTAATAGATAAACATGATCATGTATTTAGTACCTACACTTGTATCATATAAAATTTAATATCACTTCGGTATTTAAATACGATATTAAAAACAGAAGTGTTATTTAACTGTGACTAGTAAACCACTAGATTCATTTATTAGATTTATAGTTTAGTTATCAGAATAAAAATAATTTATCCACCAGTTTTGTGAGTGGCTTGTATAAGTAAATGGAAACCAGTCGAAAAACGTGGCTAACTGGAAGTGTACCTATTTTTCCACTATACGTTGCTTTCTAAATTTTTCAATTTTTTCTTTTGTTTTTCTCATCTTATAACGTCTTTTACATATTATTTTGTTTTAGTTTGGGTATTTTTTTAACTTAATAAAATTTCAATATTTTTTTCCTGCTTTGATCATCATCTCCTTCACGTTAAAGTTAATTTAAAACACACAAAAAAGAAAAAAAATGTAAGTATACCTATCACGAAAAATATTTTTTACAGTAATTTATATCAGAAGATATGATAAGTAACAAAATTTTTTATTTTGGAAGAAAGACAATTGAAAGATTTTGGTTACATTATAATATTACTGGTTTTAAATATTTCTTTGATCGTGACAAAAGCAGTGTTCCAATTTTGCCACTTACAATTCTCGAAAAATAATGTATCACAAATTGCATACTCATTTCGCCGTAAATACGAGAATTCGTTTTTATACTCGTTCTGATATTTTTTCAAAATGATATTCGATTTCTGCGTTTGTGGTGCATAACATTGTTTTTTACGAGTAGGTAAATATGTAAACACCTAAATATATGAAATAATTTACTTGGGTGTACTTATTTTCTCCTATAATTTTTTTCAAAGGGCTTCACAATCACACCTCTAATGATTCTTTACCAAAATTAGGTTGGCTTATCTGGAACAAAAACTATAAAATGACTGCGAATAATTTAATATTCGAACCAATTTTCTATTTTTCATTTTTTTTCCTCCCTTCTCGTTCATTTTATCATACTTTTCTATCGTTTTTATTATTATATAAATTGAACGAAGGGGAAGAAATATTCGTTTTTCACCCGTTATTTTCCAATCATTTTTTCCCTCGAGTTTTCACTTTGTTTGGCAGTTTCTCTCGCAAAAATTATTCGATTTTATTGATATTCTGCTGCAAGAAATTGACAGCTTCTCGCTGGAAAATTATTTAGTAAAAATCGACAAGATTGCAGAGGAAGGTGTCAATGTAAAGTGTCTCAATTGTCTGGGATTTAAATCTACAAAATGAAATACTTGAGAAATTTGGAATACCTATTTGTGTCATTTTCGATGCAAGCCAATTAACGAGTGGTTCCCATTCACATTACTTTAAGATTAGAAAAGTTATAATTTTTTCTCGATAAGTGACATAAAAATTCAAAAAATTTATAAAAATTAAGAAAAATAAGTCAACGTAGGTCAGTGTGAGTATTGGTTCCAAAGTGTAAACTTGCTGCTACAAATCCTCTGGGTGTGACTGCGGATCGTGCGGTTATTGTAAAATAAAAATTCTACTTCTATGGAGAAAGAAGTAGATTTTAAGGGATTCGTTGAAAAATATTAGTGCCGAATGACAGTGCACGAAGAAACACTCGGGCTGTGAAAAAAGAGTTTTAAAGAAAACACAATCCACAAACATCAACAAATAAAATTCAAAAAACTAACCAAAGCCCTCTGAGGACAAATCTTGACGATTACTTTATGAGATATGGGTGTCCTATGAGAATGTAGACCTCTAAAACTGATGTTTATCTAAGAGAAGAAAAAATTTTGGAGTCACTCAATTAAGTTTTTCTGCATATTTCTTAGCTAAATAAGTGAAGCATGGAGACAAAAGTCTAGTACCGAAGAATGTTTCATTAAAAAAGTGGCAAAAGAAGTGTTCTTACACTGAGAAAAAGTTGTAATAAATTTTCACGGGGTGTGCATCATTTTTCAAGTTGAATGCGCATTGTTCTCTTAATGAAAAATTTTCTTCATTGCAGCAAAATCAATTATTCAAATATAAATGCTTAATTTGGGACAATAAGTGTATTTCTTCGCGCACAGTCACACATCGGATGAACAAATGCAACTTGAAATGTTTTACAAAAAGCACAACGCTGAAATTGGGTATCGAGCACATTCTTGTAGATCATGAAATAAAAATAAAAATCTGCAATGTGAATGTAGAAAGATTGATAGAAAGACAGCTCAGAGAAAAGGGAGCTATACAAGAATATTCGAAGCGATAATGAAAAGCTAGAAAAACAAATTGGAAAATATAAATCTACAGGTTTTATTCGTATGCCCTCTTCCCAATTTCTTCTACGTAATTGACAAGTTATCTAGCAACGTGTACTTTACAAAATCGACGAACATAAATTGGTGCGCCACATTTACATGCTGAACATTTCTGTAATGAAAAAGAAATGTTTTGTCGACCATTTAACGGCTTATTTGAATGCATATAATCTGGTGAGTTATTGTCTGTTTTTTCGGTTTGATTTATATTGAGGAAAAAAATACACACAGAAAGGATGGAGGTTCCATTAGTAAGAAAAAAGGAAACACTTTCGACAGAGTTGATTATTTGTCTGGTTCATGAAGCAAATTTTTCAACTGTTTTCAAAGGCAGCTCTAATTGGCGAAATGAATTTCATAGAGAAGAAGTTTGGACAACCTAGTTGAGAATTTTTTAGTGATTTTACTTTTGTTGGTATTTTGGAACTTCGATTTTCTTCAAATTTATGCTGATTCAGTTTTTTCTAAGGGTAGAGAGCTTTTACTTACCAATTTTTTAAAATGTTCAGAAGATGAAAAAAAAGACATTTGTTTAAACTTTTCAACCCTTGAGTTTTCGAGTTCTTTACAATTTTCCTACTTTTTTTTTTTGCTGAGTTTTGCACAGAATTTGCTTTCTGAACGTATTACTCTTAGAAATATTCTCTATGCTTGGAGTTTGGACGAAGCTTTTTTTTGAATTTCAAAATTTCAAGACATCTCAAAAAAAAAAACTACAAAAAATTAAATTGAAAATAAAATGCAAGTTTCACACCAAAAAAATTGACAGGATCTAAAAAAGAATATTAAAATACGAGTAAAACATTTGTTCATATTGTGTAATTTTTTACAAATGTTACCCTTTAGATCTAAGTACGGATTATGGATACAATTGAAGATAGAGAATTATGAGGAAGAATCTTTTGTTAACTTCACCAGATTATATGATTGGTCCCAAATTCTTTACGAGTAGATAATAAAATGAATTTCTACAACTCTGGATCAAATAATTTTAACAAAAAAACTTCATTTTTATAATAGAATCTATCTTTTTGTGTGGCTTTCTAGCGAGAATTTTTGTTCAATACTCGAAAATCGCACCTAATACCGGCATTGCATCAGACACTTGAGGCAATGTTTCTGCTACCAAATTATGAAACACAGTTAAAGATAACAGTATAGTAACTCCTGAAACAAATAACTTCTTTTAGTAACATAAATATGGTACTGATTAGTATAGGTACGTGTGATCAGTATTCGAGTTGGATTAACATAATGATTACCGAATAATTATACACAATGCAATTTTTAGTTTAGTTGATATTTTATATAAAAAATATTGAATAATGCTATTTATCTGGTTTAAAAAAAATATTTACGAGTATTATTACAATAACTAATTAATATGTAATGATTTATTCGCACTCATTTACCAACAGATTTGAAAATAAAACTGGAAAAGATGACCAGTGACGTAATTTTTTTTAGATCGATATCAATTTAAAATGTGCTTCATACATTATGAAACCAGTTTCAGAATAAGAATGTTTTTGCTCCTTCTAAAACATTATCTGAAACATTATTAATTGTGGAAGAATAGCAAATGAGTGCGATGGTTTAAGTATTTATAGTTGCTACATGATCGGTATTCAATGCAAAAGTGATGTTGATTATTGTGATTAGAGGCATCACGAGACGTATGATTGATACCACACTAACAGCCAACTTTATTCTAAATACACATCAAATTAATATTTATTTTAGATATTCTTAATATGTATTTGCATCTGTACCTTGAGTCATCTTAAATAATATAGTCCAATATTTTTGTAGTACATATTTTCTATTATGAATCTTGAATTGCCTCGATTTTCCAATCCAAATTAGTAAAAATAAATATACTGACATTTTTTTTCATGGTATTTAAGTAAAATTGTGACACAAGAAAAGATAAAGACCTAATAAACTATCCTGAGTGACTAACTTGTGAGATCTCATTTAGATGAAAAAATATTTTTGAGATATATTTTTAGATTTCATGTCATAGTACATACTATTGTGTCCCTTCAGGAAATGGCAAAGTTGTGGACATCGGAGAGACTGTAATTTTACTAAAATAATAATATGCTCTTGAAATGTATTTAATGAAAATTTTATTTAATATAGTTGACAACTGGTTACAGGTTGGTTTTTATTTACTGAAGAAAATGATGAGATGTGAAGATAATTTACGGTAAAGATGTTCCTGCATAACTAATTATGGCAGCCTATCTTATGATTGTATGGATGAAATTCATCAACAAGCTATCAGCCTGATTATCCAGTATTTCATAAGAAGGTACCTGTGGCAGGTAAATATAAAGTTCTGGCCAGAGAATGAGAGGTAAATTTCAACACAAGAAATTGGCTTGGTATTGTGAAAAATTTCAGTAGCCAATAGTGGCATAAGTTACTATTTTTAGGTATCGTAAGGCGCAACTCAACCCTTATACAGCATTTCTTTCTTCTCTTCAGTCAAAAATAAATTTTCAATTTTTGTCACCTACTTCATAAAATAAAATTTTTTAAAATAAATAAGTTATATAAGTAAGACAAGTTATTACTGAAATTGTTTTCACTCGGTGAAAGTATGATTTAGTAAGTATTTTAAAAGAAGATACCATTTTACTAAATGCTTAAGGACTAGGAGTTATTTTTTTGGAGAGTGTGGAAAGGGAGCATTTGTACAACATTTTTCAAGTATTTGAAAAAAATTATCGAAAAAGCACGACAAAAAAGTTAGAAAAACGATTTCGACTCACCCGTCCTAGACAAATAGCCCCAACGTTTTGATAAATCATCAAAATTCTGTAAATGAATGAAAACGAATTCTCAAAGCCTATTCATCGCCAAGTAGCTTACAGAATTCAAACATCAGAACATCTCTTTATTTTTATTCGGAGTCTGTATATTTGAATAATAGGTTTTCATTACAGAATTTATATAAGACTACTTCTATCTGAAAAAATTATGGAATTACTGTGAACTTGGAAAGTGAAATCATTCCAAGTCATGAATACTTATGGGGGCAGTGAATTTTTCACCATAAAATTCCAGACATTCGCAAGCTCATGACTGACAAAACGAAAATGAAAGTAAATTGAATAAAAGACTGACAAATATTTTTTCTCTCTCTCTAATGAAATTAAAATGTAAAATTTTTCATTTGAAATGCGTACGTACGCCTATCATTTTAGAAAATACCTGAATAGTCGTAAGAAATGGCGGAAAGAGGCGAGGGGGAAGAAGGCGGAAAGTGATTCAAAATATCGTAAAAATAATTCTCTGGAGAATAAAGAGAAAACAATTATGTAAATACACTTTTTTTCTCTGTCGAATTCATCTTACCCAACTCATTTTTCCATCATCCTTTATATACATGGAAGCTGGTAGCTCTAAATTACTATCAACTTTGAACGCATTTTTCGAAGCTTCTCAATGAAATTGCTTTCGTGGTTGATATAATTATACTTGAGATTATTTTAATTGAATAAAACTTTCCTTTGAAAACATCGAAAAATAGTTCATAATTTTCCATTCTCAAACTTTCTTCGGCCAACTACTAAATTGGTTTCAAAAATTTACACAGCTTCGAGTATTTTGGGCAATTTTGGTCCATTATATTGGACTGCGAAACTGCGAGTATAGTTCGATTATAAGTCAAATAATGAAAGGGAAATTTTTCTCAAGTAGCAAAAAAATAAAAAAAATAAAAAATAACATATAAAAGTTGATAAAAAATTTGAACTACCTTTAAAATACCTACAAAAATGAGGAAAGGGTTCAAAAGAAAAAAAATTTTCTACCCATCCAACCGATTCAATTCAATTCAAACTTGTACCAAATAAAAATTTAAATATTCATCACAATGCCAAAAAAACAAATGTCCAATTCCCAAGTATTTATATTTGCAAAAATTACCTAAGATACATTTTTTTTGGTTTTGTAGTAAAATACTCGTATGTTCTAATAAGCTGAATAAATTTAGATTGAATTAGGTACTTGAAATTCTATGAATCTTAAAGAAATTGCACATATTTTTGAATAAAATCATAACAAGAAATACGTTATCAGATCAACAAAATATGAAGACGAAATTAATACTTTCATTGAATACACAATTTTTGTTAATCCCACCATAAGTTTTTCGGCACTGTAGAGCAGTAGAGGTTAAATTTTTGGGTCAGTAACTTGGCATAATATTAGGAAGTATTATATAGGTACTATATTTTATAAAATAATTAAATTGAAAAATAAAATTCTATTTTATTTTACTCATGTGGACAAGCTTGTTAGGATTTATAAACAAAGTGTGCCCACTGCCCAGTTTACTGTTCAATCTAGAGAAAATATTGATGCTCGAGTTTACAAACGACAAAAATCGATTTCCCATTTCTTTCCTTTCACAAAATCAACGGAAGGAAGTATAACTTTAAGACTCAATAACAAAGGCTTAAAAAGTATCATATTTTTTCATTTCTATTATTATTATCTAGAACAACATTTTCGATTTCTTACAAAGCGTACCTTTGCTTTTGTTAATAGATTGCAAAATTACTTCCATAAAAATCGAATACTCTACCTTCTACAGTACCTAGTGAAAATAACTGGGGTATGTTTTTGCGATAACGAACCTCATTTTTTCTCTTTACTTGGAAAATGAAACGACATTTTTTCCGGTTCATGATCACCAGTCGCAGTCTCTACTCCTAACTCACCCCTTCCTACTCCTCCCAACACAGCCTCTCCCACACAAAAAAGTTATCCAATTTTACCGTAGCCTTTATCATTTTTCTTTATTAATTTATCGCAAGTATAATCCTACAAATTGCGGCAGGTCACCAGTTTTTTGTGTTCCGAATTTTGCCAATGTCATTTTTCTTTATTGTTTGGATTTACTGCGATATGAGATTTCCACAATGTCCCTTCTGCCAATCCCATCCAATAAAAAATCTGTTTTACCAGAAGATACCAATTATACTGGTCAACAAGCATTTTGTTCTCCAACTATGAGATAAAACAGGGGTTTACAAAATGTTCCGCACCATGTATTCTTTAAACTGAGCTACATCAGTTTTTTTTATCGGAAAAAATGAGTGTTTTCATGCTCTTAACTCAATTTTGCTTTTCAATTTTGAAAATAATAGGTTATCGTATTGAAAAAAAAAAAGAAAAAAAGAAGAGCATAAAATAAATAAAAAAAGTTTGATACTTGTAACAGAGGATCGTACAAATGACAGAATAAATCTCAAATTTTAAATTTATTTATTGTTTTGGAATTATTACCTAGGTCTATGATATCGTGCCACTAAATTTTACACACCTTTTACGTTGGTAAATTTCGAGTTATTTGATATGTACTTCTACATTATATAAGGAGGTAAAAAAATTAGAATTTCGGATTGGAAATCTGCTAAAAAAATTATTTATGATTGAATCAGTTTTTTTTTTCTTGCTTAAATTGCAATTTTTGTTTTCTAGTGGAATTTTATAAAATCATTTCAATTTTTTTGATTATTTTATTAATATTTAACTTCGTGTCATACTATTCCAAGTTTCTAGGACCCGTATTGAAAATTATTCTCAAAAATATAGAGAAAAAATATTACAAAAATACAAAAATTTGCTAATCTAGGAAATCACAAATAATTTTTTTTTCCAATATTAAAATCATTACCTATAACTCTGTATTTTCTCATAAGTTCGCTGGTATCTTTACCTCGCATAGTCAACTTATATGTATCTCTCAGATTGAACATATTTTTGAGAATATTTGCTTTGCTAGAATTTATTGAGTTTGAGTTGCGCCTTAATTTCATTAAATATTCAAGGATTTGTTCAATAGAACTTTTTCGTTTGCTAAAAATCTGACCCAAGAGTTCTTCTTTCAATAGAAATCTATCTTAGCAAGCAGACTCGTATATCTGAAATTCATCTAGGATTTTAAATCGTTGTCGAAGTTGAAAAAAAAAATGAAATTAGCTCATGTATAAAATGTTTTAAATAAGTTTCAAGTAAGAAAAAAATTGGCTCTTCTGAAAATATTTCTAGAATATAAACCAAATTACTACCCTTTTCAAGAACAAAATTAGCTAAAGCTATAAGTACATAAATTGTTCACTATCTTCTACTTTTGTTCATGAAATCGTAATGTCCTATTAAATTAAATGTTTCTGATAACTATAGTAGAGATATCGTATTTCATTATAAGTAGATTTCCATCACTTTTTATCTCCTACACTATTTAGCATTGAAGAGTACTCCTGTAGGTGCATTTTTGCATTACTCCGCATTAGTTTCAAATGGGTTCTGACGAATAAATATTTTTCTAGTGGCAAGGTTTCCAACGAGCCATGAGGTGTTAAGATAACCATTAAATCCTTAAAATAAAAAATTAGAATACATGTAATTAAGTCGCAAACTATAGCGTCTAATATTACATTATAAGTGAGCTAAAGTAAGTACCCTATAAAGACATCTCAAGTACGAGTAGAAGAAAAGTGACATTCTGGCTTGCAGAACTAATGATGGAATGAAGTAACATAATCACTTCCCTCTATAAATGTAGCTATATTTATCCATAATATGTACATAAAGAAAATTCAATTAATTCAATTTTACTGAGACAGGAGATAGCGTTACTGAAAACAAATAAAAAGTTGATGCTCTGAAAGCAGTACCTATCTTGTACCTGGATGAACCTATAAATAAGAAGAGTATTCGAGATTTTATACGTTTGGATTTATCGGCCACAAGAAAGCAATATTTTCGTAAGATTTTAGCTCGTGTACCATACACTATGAAGACAAACTAATGGTATGAGATTCTGAAACGCATAATATCACATTGCTTTTGCACCTAACTTTTGAAAATGATAACAAACACCTCACGTAAGACGAGGATAGGCGTGAAATATTTGAAATTTTCGTCGTCAAACTGTCGTCTACACGGAAAATTATTCGCGTCGACGAAAAGTTGTGAAAAATTTTGAAAATTACAGCGTAGAACGCGCATATTATGGTAAATTGTTTGCAACAAAAGGGGCAGGGGCAGAGTAGACAACCATCTCCAACCGAGAGTACATGTCAAGGTGAGTTGCCTAACTTGAAATTCGCATTATCTGTTCGGCAACGCCTCGTATACGTATGAAGTATAAACTGATGGTATGGAGATAAACTCAAATGCAAAATTAATGTGCCAACTTAAACCAATGGCGAAAATGGAGTAATATTAATGCGTTTAAATCCACTAAAATAACAACTGATGTAATCTGCGTTATTCATTATCGAAATAAATAGAATTTCAGACTTCACAGGATTGTTTCTTTTGGTTTTTCATATTTTTACAGACTCAAAACTCAAATTAACCGATTCATTTATTCAAAAAATTGTATTAATAAAAATTTAATTTGGAGGATGCTACGGTCATGGAACCAAGCCGGTGGTTACATCTGAGTGCAGTGCACTCAAATAATATCAATAATCAAAGTAGAACTCCCATAAGCTGTGTAGTGGTGAAAATTACCCAAATTTGGTCGAAGCCCAAACTAATCCACTCGGTTTGCTGCGTACTAGCGATTTATCGGTCACAGTGTATCACATAAGTATACGTAAATGCAAAAAGAGGGCTACCTTTAAGGTTATAATTCAAAAACAAATGGGAATTTGAAAAAGTGTTTGAAACAAAAGTTGTATAAAATTAAATTTTCTATAGAAAAGTCAGCAAACGCTTGTCTGAACCTCCCATGGGTGTGAAACTAGATGGTTTCGGAAGATTTGCAACAGAACAATATCCACGAATTTTCTTGGTTCAGAGTGAACAGGATTGGTCTAATTCCTATTTTATTGTAGAAAGCCAGTCTATATATCTCTTTACTTGCGCTGCACAGTTCTTGCCTCAGCCAAAAGCAAATATTTCAACACCATGAAAATGCAATGCTGGTCGTTCACCTTTGCATGATTTTAAGTAACACATCAGTTACCATTAACACTTGTTATAAAAGTTGGAGTGCTGAATTTCATGTGCCAACTGAATTATACTCTTGAAATATTTGGCTGATGGAAGAAGTGGAACGAGACAGTCTTTTGGTAGCGGAGTGGATGGTACAAAAGACAGTCTTTAGAAAATAGTTTTCCAATCAAACTGCCAGCTATTAGAAAAAATTCTTGCGAAACCATTACCTTGTCACGAACTCCAAACGTACATTAGATATTTTTTAAATTTATAGCATTGATTGTTTCAGCGACAATAGATACACTCCATTAAACCTTCATTTTCAACTTTAATTTGAATAAAAGAATCAGTTAAAGCCAACAGAAACAAACCTATATTCACTTAAAATATCGATAGGTACATGCTTATTTTACTTATACCCGAATACAATCTCATAGATTCAAGTAAAGCAGTTTGGTCAAGTGTTGATGGATACAATCATGTTCAGTATACGTGTATTATGTGAGGTAGAAAGACAAGTAATAATGAACCTTTTCGCTGGTTTCGAGTGCGTGCCCATCTGTAACCTTGTAGTATCTTTTCTTTTTTTTCTTTTTTCGAACCAAACGAAAAAAGAGGAAGGACAAAAAAAAAAGGTACAAAACAAGAAAAACACTTAGTGGAGCCATTTACCTAAAAGAGGAACAGCATCCGATGTCACTGGCATCGTTTCAGCAACCATATTTAAGAAAACAGTCAACGAAAGAAGAACAGTAATACCTAAACAATAATGGATGACTATACAGACAATGCTCGTTGAAAATTATCAATTATTTTATTAAAATTCATATTTTTATGAATTACACGAGTTATTAATTATATTTAGAACCGAGTTTAATACGTTGAGCTTTTATTTAATCAAGATTTATGGATATAGGTACATGTGTTAGGATGGTTCTTTTTGCATAAGTCGATTTTAGAGGACTTTTAGGGTGTAATTCTGAAGAAGGTACCCTTGACATTTCTGTTGATGAATTTTTTTTGCCAGATTTTATGCAATCTGAAATATTTATCTGCACTGGACTGTATGGACAAAATGAGGTAAACAATTAAGAATGAACCACTACTTAAGAAAAAGTAAGTTCCTGCCTTCGTATCACCCATTGTACGAACATATTTAAAATTCTATATTATAGTCTTAATTCAGTAAAAATCAAAACCTTGACATTAGGTCTATTTCACAGAATATTGATGAATACACCGTTAATATAAGCAAGTAGCTGTGTGGTCAAATATTCGATTTTTTAAATCTTTCATCTCGAAATTTTCAATTAAGTATACTTATTAATAATAAAATCCTCCGAAAAATCAAGAGGGGTTTTATATAGAAGGGCATCAGTATCCAGGATTATCAAATTCCAAAGAACCATCCTAAAATACTCGTTATTTATTTTCATTTACTTAGACAAATTAATACATTTAAACTTTAGGCATTTTACTGGTCAAAGGTTGATTGTTGTAGTATAGTTCCTTGTTATTTTTTTAAAGTGTAGGTCTAGTAGTTTTTAGCACCAGTAAGAATCTGAGTCGATGGTTAGACATAAATGAGAAAACTAAATGAACCACTAACAAACTTATTATGGTCGTTGGAGAAAACCGAGGTAGTTTTATAATCAAAAAGAGGTCCCTCTGAAGATTTCGTTTGCCTTTTTTTTTTGTTTGGAAAAGAGAATTCTTTATCTAGAGAATAATTATTTCTAGTGAAATACACAACTACTTTCGAAGTAAATTATAAAAATCAATACACCCACTTTGCGAATGTAATCCGGCTCAAAGTCTGCTCCAAAGACTCAGTTGTTTTAGTTTACGAAAAGATCCACTAATTTTTATCAAATCACATGGAGAAACGAATTTTTGAGGGCAATTTACGGGATAAAAATAATTTGAGGTTCATTTGTTGAAGCAGTCCATCACTGGTTACATGTTTAAAGAATTTAATTTTGAATTATTATTGCCTTCCTCTCTTCACCCCCTTAAGAGCTTAAACACTCTTAAAGAAATTAAAAAGATTATCTCAAAGTTAAATAAAATCCTCTAAATTATCAAAACAATTTCAAATTTATGAACTTAATAAAATACTCAAGTAACTGTATCTTTTGTTTCGCGTGACTTCTATTTTATTATTTTTTTAATTCTTATCTTATCAAAGGGGATTCTTGAACAGTTCTTCTTCTGCTCATAGTTCTTATATTCAATTCGAGGAACGTAAGTTAGCCTTTTGAAGAGATAGCTGTGACGTCAATTTTGAAAGCCCTCCATTCGCCAAATTTCTACTAAATTGTTACTCATTCTGTTTGAAAAAGAAATATAACTACCAAAGTTGTAAGTACATATTTTCTTCATGGTGGACGAAAAATATTTGACTTTTAAAGCCTGATAATCGCATATTGTTATGGTAAGAATATTAAACTTCCACCTTCTTTTGTGAAATACCAAATTTGATTTGGCTTATGAATTCATAATCCTTTTTCTACCCTTCTGATTCAAAATATAATTGAGAAACCATGATTTTAGGACGAATAATTTTTGAAAAGTTTAGAATTTTGTTAGAAAAGAATTTCTATCATTTTCAGTCGAAGCAATGTTTGTAGTTCTTTGAGTGCCAAGATGGAGAAGGAATTTAGAATTTTGCAAAATAGCTTTTCCGATATTTCCCATCCTCTTTTTTTTAAGTTGTCTTTAACTCGGTCGAATATCTGAAAGAGCAGTGTATGAGAATTTTTACATTATTCTGTTCGGTATTTGAGTAATTTTCCGTCACGCAAATTATTTTTTTAATAAACTATAGCAGGTTTTGATTTAATGATATAAGATAGATATTCACGAACTTCCATCAGATGGTTTTCAAAGTTTAAAAAGTTTCACAATTTTCAACAGATCATGAAGGGAAAAGTATAGCTTACTATTAACCTTGAAAAAGTCAAAATAATGTAAGTTACAAAATGATACAGTGCTTTCTCTTTAGTCGCTTGCAAGGGAAGAAACATATTCACTTGTTTGAAAAAGCAACATGAAAGCCTTGGCAAAGAGGTGTGCACTTCAAGTACGCCTATGAGAAGGAAAAAAATATTTTCTAGAACTAGTCTCAATTTGCTTGGCACAAATCTGCTCTAGTGTGTATGTCTCGACGAATTTCAAGAGAAAAAGCACAAAGTAAAAAAAAAATTATAAAAAGGCAGCAGATTTGTCTCAAAAAAAGGGTATCTTTTGAAGTTCTATTATCGCATACTGCGTATAGACGATCAAAAAGGAAGTCTTTGTCCGGAAAATTAGTTCCTTTTATACATTTTTCAACTTTCAAAAGGCGTAAAAATTGTGACGAAATGACAACTGCTTTGATTTTGTATCGATTTGTAAAAAATTCAGTCGAAATTGGACTGGCTTTTCTATATTTGCTCATCTCTCCATTTTCCTTTCATAAAATCGTATTTTTATTTTAAAAATTCAAATGAAGGGAAGTAGGCCTACATTTTTTTCCTCATATTTTACCATTATTTTCGTTTAAGCTAAATGACAATATAATGAAAATTGAAAATATGTAAATTAGTGATTAGAGAAATGCAAATGGCATTTAATTTTCATTTTTATGACGTGTTAAAATAGTAAAACAGCTTACTTCAACACATAATGGCAAATTATTGAAAGAGTCATAATGATGGGAGGGAAACAAAAATTGTATATATTATTAAGGAATAGTCTAATGTCTACTTCGTGATATTCATCATGTTTCGACATTAAGAAAAAAAAAAATGGTTACACTGAAAATATTATCATGTAAATTCAAAATAAAGTACCCGCTGGAAAAGTATCAGAAAGTGAAGACGATGCTGAAGATATAAAAATATCTTTTTAATTCTTCAATATTGTTTTCTAACTAATTTATAAAAATATTCATAAATATGATCGGTTTTTTTTTCTTTTATGTCTCTTCTTTTTGAGATATGTATTAATTTTCAAAAAGCAAATAAAATTACACAATTTCATAGACAAAATTTTTATAAATGTTTTTTAAATGTTGGTAGGAACTCCAACGAAAAATATAAAATTATCATTTTCTATTTAAAATAATAACCAACTCACATTAATTACTCTGAAACTAAAAAAAAATTATTTTAACATGAGTGGGGTAAATTATTTTATTTTATTTCATTTTTTATGAAATCACCTACCCATTTGAAAATATGAGAAAGGTTTTCTATTCATATTACTATATTATTACGATAATAATTGAGACAACTATTGAATTTGTTTTTCTTAAATGAGTTTTTTTATTCATTTTTATTAATTAATCAATCATATTTTTTCTGATGATAGGTATAATTTTTTTTACCCTCGAGTAATTTTGTTAGCTAGATACTTGAATTTAATTGGTTCCAATAATTGGTAGATTTTTTTCCCCTTAAATCTTTATGTTCTTTGAATTGTAGAATATCGTGTAGAAAACTTGGTTAAAGAGAAAGTAGAAATAAATTTTCAAGGTGCTCAACTTGAATAAATAGATTTTTTATCTTTTTCTTTCTAATAAGTTAATGACAGTTTTAAAATAATTCTTATCCAACTATCCTACATGAGATAAGTGGTGTTTCAGTTTTTGTAATTGTTTCGCATGAGTCAAGTGCATCGTTAATTCGAATCGATTTCAGATTTATTCAATCATCACTTCACACGCACAATTTTTCTCAGAAAATGCCCAAAGAATAAATGTACTGTTTCCGCAATAACGATCTATAATCCAAAATTCTAATAATAAAAAATATAAATATTTCCTACGTAAAAAAATTGTTAATCTCTTACTGAAGCCCTTTTGCATTCCAAGTAATCGTAATTTACTGATTAAAACATAATTAATGCCTTTAAGGGATGAAGAAAAGGAATTTAATCTTCACCCAAGACTAAACTGAGACTAGACAAAATTTCAAAGAAATTGGTGGGTATTAGCAAAAAATTCCTCAAACAATGCCTGTATTTTTTCCCCTTTAATTTGCAGCAAAACCTAAGAATAATCTGATAAATTTTAATTTTATTCTCCCCACTTTTTTCTAGTTAAAGGTAATTAAGCGATTGATAATTTACCTAATAAAGGAACAGCTTCAGAGGTAGTAGGCATTGTCTCAGCGACCATATTTAGAAAAACAGTTAATGATAAAAGAATAGTAATACCTAAACACAATAAGATAACGAAAATAATCAAAATGGCACCTATCATGGGTATAATTTTTGTTATTTTCACAAAAAAACCTATAGGTAATATTATTAATTATGTACACAAAATAAACATGAAAAAAAAAATTCATAAAAATAAATGGATTGATCGTTATTTATGCAGTTTGTAAGTGTGGTAGGACTTCGTTGGTCAGATGTGTTCAGAAAACTGAAGAGGTGATACTGGAACTATAAAAAAGACATTGTAAATGATGTGGGACCAATCAGCTGAAAAGAGTGAGTGAGAAAAGGTAATGGGTGGGTCAAGACTTGCATCCTTATAATCATTCCCTGTCTCTGTTTGGGCCATCAAGTCTAGTGCTCGTTCCAGTATCTTCATCAGTTTGCTGCATTTAAAAGGTTTACTTTCGAAAACCAGGAATTTATTTTTTAAATCTATGGCTGAGAACCGAAGTTGATTCAAGTCCAAAATCGTGGTTTTGAGAAAAACTCAGTAGAAGTTTTCAAAATACACCCAATTTCCCATGTTTTGAGTACTTCTAATTTTCATTTGAATTATAATTAGTGCCTATCTTGAAAAACTGAAGTAACAGGATGAAAGTGTTCGAACGAGTTACGTCGAAAATACCAATTCTAAATCTCTTCATCGCTGAATTTGGACTTGGATTACTCTGGTCCTCAGCCATAGAAATACGTTTACGATTTATATCCATATTTTAATAAATAATATTGTTATGATAAATTTTTACTGTCATCGTAGTTCAACATTGTCAGTGGTGAATTTTGAATTTTGTCAAGGAGAGAAATAAGAGGGATTTCTAATTTTATGTTCCGCTGGGAGCGCTAAATTTTTAAACTAAGAACATACCACAATAAAACTTTTGCTTAATTCAGATTAGAAAATATGGAAATTAATAAAAAATATATACTTTGGGTGCCTTCCCAGTTGCTCACAAAAATTCCAATAGATGTCATCATGAATGGAAATCTGAAAAATTTTATAAAAACGAATCGTTGATCACTTTTTTTTTTTGTAAAGGGGCAGTCACGCTTTAGATTCACCACTGAACTTCCCTCTTGTTGTACGACGAATTGTTTTTAATTTCAATGTCAAGTGTGATGAACGAGTACACCTATTTTGGTGTAGGTACTAATGTGGATTAAAGAATATATTTTTACATTTGAACTTACGATTGGCTTATACTCTGTAATTCAGTCTACGACTAACAAAAATGTTGCATAAGTTAAGGCGATAAGTAAAATGGAGGATTTAGTTGAAAATATGACATACATTGGTAGATACTGAATTTTACGATAGTAATCTTATACGCACTTCTGCTGGGGAAGGTTTTATTCGAATTTACTTCTAACATTAAAAAAGCGAAGAGAGAAAATTACTGCATACAGCTTTCCTGCGATAATCGAGGGTAATTTTATAATAGCCAACTTTTGAAATGAAAATCAGTAGACATAATTATCATTTCGTAATAAATGAAACTTAGGATGGCCAGGTACATCCTAATTTTTTCGAAAGTGTTCATAAAGGTCAATGGTTTTAAATCTAAAATATCGGAAATCCAAAACAGAAACGCAGTAGCGCACCCAAAAATTTTCAGAGAGGCCGAGTCTTAAATTTAGTACCAAAAGACCAACATTTCATAAAAAATTCACAGTTCTTGAACAAAAACTTTTATCAGTGAAATTTGTGGTTAAAGGGGGCACTTCAGACCCCTCAGCGCGCTCTCAGGTGTGCTCCTACAGACACGTGATGATTAAATGCGACCATTCATGAACAAAGAGACCTTGATTTTTGATTTTTGGTCGATTTCGAACAAAAAAGATGTGCTTTAAACTGCATTTTCGAAAAAATTAAAAAAAAAAAAAAAAAAAACAGAAAAGTAGGTACTTTACTTTAATTACGAGAAAATGTATTTGAATTCATGAGAATCATTTTTCTCGAGTATCTCTATTAAAAATTGGGCAACTTGATGCTAAGGATCCTAAGTTTTTGACATGTCACAACTGATAATAACTTTTTAAACGTTTTCTATTGACGTCATAGAATTTCGGATAAATTACTCAAAAGCGTACAAATATTCAAATATTTGTTTTATTACACATAGTTGTGTTGTCAATAAAATCTTAGTTAAATAAAAAAAATGTTTACTAAGAAAACTTTTTCTGTACCTGTACTATTTCTGAATGCCTCAACGATGGCCACGCACAGTTCACTAACTGTAAAGAATCGATCAGGATTCACACATTGAAAAATTCACGAAGAAATTTTGATGGAAAAATTAATTATGAAATTTCAAGTCAGATAATGAAAATAAAGGAAGATCATAATTTTTAATTAAAAAGTGCACAATTTTAATAAAAGGTTCTGAAAAATACCTACTTGCAAAAGCAAAAACTGAAGATCAGAAAAAACTTGATGTTGCTCGATTCGCAATTCGAAGAGAACTGACTGCGTGAATGAACATTGAACAGAGGAAGAACAGAAACTCAAAAACTAGATGAAAGGAGCTGATGTACCAGTCACAGAGTGGTACACGTAAACACTATTGTTCTCCAAAAAGGGAAACAATAAAGAGTGAGAAGAAGTATGAAAGAAAGAAAAAATAACAAGCTGAATCCTGAATCTTATTACTCCCTTCCTCCCTTCATCTTGGCAGTGTTGCCAGTTAGGGAAAATAAAATTATTACACAATTCAGCAAAACATGTAGAAATGATTTTTAATTTCCAACACTAACTGTAGATGGTACATTGCCAAACCACCATAATTTATTGAAATAAGAAACGAAGCCGGAACGAGAAACCACAAATTCATTTTATTTGTTCGGTTTGGTTTCGGGTAAGTAGGTTTTTCCAAAATAGAATAATGTTACCCATACAATGCATAGATTTTTGTGAAAAGGAAGTTAGATACTGGGATCGAATTAAAAAACGAGTCACAGCATCCGAAAATTTTCAGAAAAAATCTTAAAGAAATTATTCGAAAAAATTATTTCCTGGATTTAATAACATAAGTTTTAATTAACGCTGAAAAATATACCTCAAGTTGATTGGCTACAATTCGATAAGTCAATTTTGTTTTTCAGAATTTCGTTGACCTGCGAGGTTGAAATCTACTTTCGGTAAGAAGTTGACAAAAACATCGTTTGTAAAACGATATTTTGTAACCAAAAATTAATTTATTTGTTTTTTTTTCTTAAATTCGTAAGGACGCACACGAATTAACATTTTGTAAGCAGGTATCTGCACAAAATTCTCTCGGGTATATAATGTACCCTTCATGCTCAGACAAAATTTTTTCATTTACTTGAAAAAATATCCTAAAATATTGAAATTTAAAAGAAGAAATTTGTCGAGGCATAGCTATATAGACGAACACTCAAACTAAACATACGCACGTATTCAATTTCACAAAAATCAGTTCAGAATTCAGCTCGTAAAATACGAATTTTTCAACCACTAAAACACAGCATAGGGTGCGATTTAAAAAAATACATAAACAAAAAAAAAAAACTAGTTTTGAGCAGTCAAGACTGAAGTAAATAAGCCAATCGTAGCTCGAACTGGGGCATTTCACACATCACGATCACCAGCTATAGAATTATGCATGATGTTTGAAAGACAAAGAGAATATAAAATAATTTTCTCCTCTTCGAAGCAGAAGAAATTTATAAAAATCTCTACAGAATATTTAATTCAACTTAGTTTGCAATAATATAACGAACGTTATTGTGCAAAATATAGTTACGAGCTTAAGACTATACTTTATATACGTATTGGTGGTTAATAAAAATGGAAATATCAACAATTCCTAAAGTTGTCACTATTTCAACGCAGACATAAAGGCAATGCTTTACCGATCGATTTCTCCGTTTTCAAAATACGAGTACATCCTACTCATTAGGCCATTTCTCCCTCAATTTTTAGCCAAATTTTATGATTTTTTGGCATATTTTAGGTAAAAGATGGCCTGTTAGCGCTATAGAAGTAGAATTCTGAATTTCAGTTTGGTTTTATAGAAATTCTGGTCCTTTGAATATCAGTCTGGTTTTGCTGAAATTTTGGCCCAAAGTTGTCCATTCTAATTCCGTAGCGCCAGCAGGTCAACCCTCATTAGTAACATATATATCAAAAAATAACGAAATTTGGCATGAAAACAGAGAGTAAAAGCTCTAAAAAAGAGCAACATGTTTTGGTAAATCGTATTTATTTGATTTTTCATTCTCTTTTCATTTGTTCGTCGTCCGAAATATGGAGTACGGGATCCGGTAAAGCGTATAGCCTTAAGTGCATTAAAATATCTTAAGCCTGCCCTTAGAAGACCTTTTCCAACTTGAACAATCAGTTATTCAACTTTGTGGGCAAATATATGTTAATTAGATGACTGTTGGCGGTGGGTAAAATTGTTAACCATTTTCTACCTCCTTGAATATATGATTTGGTAGGCTCGTATAAATAATGCATTTGGAATGAAATTGTGGGTAGCTGTAAGTGGGTGCGTCGCGTTTTTGTCGAATGTTACGAGTAAAAACTTATTTACACAAGCTTACGCTTTTAAAAGCTTTCGAGCTTGTAAGTTATTTTACATACAGCGATATAGCAGAGCGAAATAAAAAAAAAAAACATAATTTTCTTTTAACTTTGATAAAAATGCTAGATATTTGTCGTCGTAAGCATATTTACGGTTAGAGGCCTATACAGGGTTCATTAAATGATGAAACTCGATGCCACATATTAACTTTTATTATTTATTATATAAGTCCCGTGATCGTATTTTTGTACATACATATACAATATAAGCTAAGTACGATGATAAGAAAGTTGAGTCTGATTTTGTCGTGAAATTAGAGGTTTACGCCAATAAAGCTGCAGTTAAAATAGTTGATCCTTTCATTCAGATTTCAATATAATGAGGCTATATAAGAATGTTATGTTTGAATACGTCTTTTTTGCTGATTTAAAAACAGCGTTGCCAACCCAAATTGTTAAAAATTCCCGCTTCGAACAAATAAAAAATTCCTGTAGATACAAAAAATCGCTGCAACCATTTTTTTAAAATAAAATTTGAATTTCGTTGAATTTGTCCGCTAAAAAGGAGAAAAAAGGCTGGAAAAGGCTGGGTGGGCTGACGACTCTTCGTAAAGAATCGAATGTAGTAATAAAAAAAGCTTGTTTAAAAAGTGAATAATTGTACATAGTTGTTTGTTGTCATACCTATAGTTCTTCGTATTTTCAAAACGGACTATTCAAAAACTGTAAGATTTTAATTTGAAAAATTTGAAATCACGAGAATAAAATATAGTGTAGGAACCTATGATAATAATACTAACATTTTTTATTTGAATTATTAGGTGGAAATTAAGAAAAAATTCCTGAAATCCTTAAAAATCCGTCGGTTTAAAGCTGATATTTTCTAAGACGGTAAAAAATCTCGGGTTTCGGGGATTAATCCCTGCAGTGGGCATCTCTCTATAAACATTACGCGATTTCTGAGGTGTTTTCAACAATATAAACCTTGGAGTATACGCGGTACTGGGATTTCAACACCAGATGGCAGACATATGTGCGTTTTTTGTAGAACTGAAATTAGGGGAACAATTTACTAACACCAAATGCTAGTCACGTCACCTAAGTCCATCACGAACTTAAGATGGTCTGAATGTGTTTTTCCCGATTCTATGTAAATCCAGTTTACTCTTTCCTATTCAAAATAAATCGCCTGACATGCAGCTAAAATTTTGATTTTAAATACTCGATTATATTTTTATTTCAAGCGTCTGCTCCTTGAGATGCTTCTGAAGCAAAATTTTCAATCTGTAGAAAAATAAGGATTATTTTGGCGGCCACTAGAATCTGCCAATGATTAGCATTCAAATACGTAATACCAAACACCCAAACTGAATAAATAATTAAAAATATTGTTCGTTTCATATCTGAGAACCTATTTTATTTTAAAAAAAAAACTGATGTCTGTTTGAAACAAATTATTAAAATGGTAGCCTGTATTCAACTTTATACTCGTAGTTAGTTATAATTAAGAAAAATATCGATTTAACCTCTCTTTTTTATTTTCATTTATTTCAGCACATTTTTTGCTTTCGGTTGAATGATATTTTTAAACGACGCAGGTAGGGGAAAAAAATGAAACGTGACAAGCTTAAAAGTCAATGTGAAAGTCTTGGAATTGAATGCGTCAGAGAAAACGAAATGGGTGGGACAGATGACAGAATCTCATCCATTATGAAAATTTTGCCAAAACTGACTCCATTCGCGCGAATATCGACGTTTCTATGGGAAATTTAACAGAATTATAATCATCCAACGTGAAAGATACTTTTGACATGGAAACTATAACGTCGTTTATAATTAAAATGAAGCGATATAAACGTGTCGGCAGCGAATAGGTGTGCTGGTCTCATGAAAGAAAACGGCCTCAGTAATCGATCTTCTCAACTTCGTGTGCGAATTCAAGCCAGCCAAAGCCAAATTATATTCGATATTTATTGGACAGAATACTATCGAAGCATTGGTTTTTAGACAGTAAATTAGTAATTTTGCAAGGGTGTACACTAATTTTGCTCTTTCAGAGTAGATAGTTTAAAAATTTTTTTTTTTCAAACCAAGTTTTGAATCATATTGGCTCAAATGGACAAGTTACTTTAAAAACATAGTTATTCTCCGTGCACGAAGCACTTTTTAATTTCAAGTTTTAGCGCATTTTTTTGGGGTAAGGGGGCGGAGCATTGAAAAACAAATTTAAAAAATGAAGACTTTATTTTTGTTGGACAGAACTTGAGTTAGAAAACAAAACGTGAAAACTCATTTTTTTTTAAAATAAATATTTAGCAGATTTGTAAACACGTGTAAACCTCTAATTTCATGCATTTCTAACGAAGCTCTAATAAAAATTGAGAAATCCTCCAGCTTTTTATTTTTTTGTAATTTAATGTGATTTATGGCATTCTAACATAGGCCATAGTTTCAGATTAAATTCTATCAATATAAAAGCGGTTTGAGATTTACTTTAAAACTTGGTTCTGAAGGTCTAATTACACAAGAATAAAATATGGCATCGGCATCTCTAATTACGAGTAATGCAGCTTATGAGAAAAATATGCACCATATTACCTGAACGACCTTCTGTTCGTTTGCTATATGTATTAATTAGCTATCGATTGTTTCGCCAATTAGTAAACGTAAATATTTTACGAGAAAATACACAGTGTTGCATTTATACTCGTAGGTATAGCTATTTATCGTTTAATGTGCTCCTACTTGTGTGTATAATATTGTGGATTGGCTGGGCACTGGATTCATTTTCCTTTTCAATTAATCTTTCTATGCGACCCTTTACCAAAAGCCACAGACCGAAATAGGGGCACAGAGTTTGTCTACCATGGTGATGCCTTCATTTTGAATACCGATACTGTAATTCGAAATTTTATTTAGAATTTTTCTCGGATTAATTGGCGGTTAGACTGGGTGGGTGAAGAAAAAAAGCTCGACCTAGATTAGGTATATTTTTCTAGGGGGGGGCTTTATTTCCTCTATTTTTTCGCTCCTCTTTCTTTTTGGCTCACTAAGAATATGTCGGTGGAGAGTAATCTGATCTGGCGTTTAACCAAAACCGCAGAAATTTATTTGCCGGCGTTATGGGAAATGTTCTAAATCAATTAATGTCGACGTATACGACAGCAATGGAACATGAGATGCAGGTTGTGGTAGAAACGTGTGGTTTAAAGAAAAATCATCCAATTAACCCTTTCTTCTTATGCGACATCGAAATTTCGATTTACAAGGACAGATTGAATATGTAGTTACTCGTACTTAGGAAAAATACCTACGACAAAAAAAAAAAGTGGCTTAGAAAACACCGTTTCACGAAGGAAAGAAGGATCCATCCTTGAATTTTTGTTTAAAAGTTCTCAATTTTCCAACTGGGCTATCCTTCCTCTTTCCATGAAATACGAGTAATAAAATGTTGCTTATCTTTGTTTTTTTTTTTTGAGGTGCCCATTTAGCTATGGTATACTCGTATATTTCAAAAAAACAA
Source organism: Parthenolecanium corni (assembly GCA_038050395.1). NCBI lineage: Eukaryota > Metazoa > Arthropoda > Insecta > Hemiptera > Coccidae > Parthenolecanium > Parthenolecanium corni. The sequence continues at coordinate 1,109,927 of JBBCAQ010000027.1, read as the reverse complement.
AAGTAGCTGCAGGCCCTCACGTGCTTTGATGAATAACCTTTTACATGATCCACATTACTTCAAAACATAAATTACTAATAGACTAAACATAACAAATACCAATGTTTTAACTTCATAAAATGTATAACACATCAAAAATATTTATGATATTTCTGCTCCTAGAGGAATAAATATTGACCTCTAGCTTGATGAGCAAAACTGACCCTGAAAATGATAACGACTTTTCAAAAACTAATTCTTTGTGTTCTTTACATCATTCTTCACATTCTTCATTCCATTTACTATTTACAATCTTTTCACCAATTTTTTACATTCTTTACATTCTTTACTCTAATTCTGTCCATTCTTTTCATTAATTCTATACGTTCATTACTTAAATTTAAAAATAGCCAACGGATATAGTCTACGGATGGACACGCGGACACACGGACTAATTTTCGACGAGCTTTCTCCCGCAAAGAACTTCATAATGTTTTCAAGACTGATTCGAATCAAGAATCGTAATAATCACAATGCAATATGCTTAAATGTGCCTATCACTGATTATAATGGACAAAAATTTGATAATAAGATTAAAAAGGAAGAAATTAAAAAATATCAAGAGTTTGGCATAAATAAATTAAAATTTAAGGTATTTTCTTTGAACGGGAAGGGGGGCGGGGAGGATTTCTATGAGGAAAAGAATTTATTCGCATGAATAAAAAGTATATATGGACAGACATACGGACAATTGGATTTCATTATATACTCGTACCTAGATATTAATTGAAATACTTTTGAATCACCCGAGGGGTACTTCATTAAGAAAATGAAATCACAGAGACGTAGACTTTTTTGAGAAAATTTATGTAAGGTCTCTAACATGAGTGAAGGGGACGCTAGTTGCGAGGAGACTCAAATTCAAATAAATAAATAAATAAATAGAAATATTTTCTGCGTGTTTTTTTAAACTTGCAGTACCTAGCTAAAATGACTAGACTAATTCTCGATGCAGACACAGCACTGAAAGGTGCAAAACAAAGTTGAAAATTTCTCTATTATTCTATTGATTTTAGGTATGTTTTCAGCTTTTTTGTTTTGAAATGAGAAAATGCTTTTCTCACGTAAGCGCATCGTGCCGATGACATTAATACAAGATCTAATCTCTTGCCTTTTGCCTCCAATCTGTTCACGAATTAATGCCCTCATCTTTACTTTTGAAGATGAATTCTTTGTACTGGGCGTTAGTCAATTTCAAAACATAATGTCCGCCAAGTTTTTTGTCCTTCCGTGAGAGTCCAATGTTAGGATGACTTCATCATACCTACTTATAACATAGGATACACAGATTATGACGTCATCATACCTAGATATAACATATTGCTCAATGTTATACTTAGTTATAACAGTTAAAAAGCTGTTGATGACGTTATCATACACTTATAAGATTTCTTTATAGCTCAATGTTATAACTGAGTAGATGACGTCATCATATTTATGTATAACATAGAACACTAGATATAACATTTCAAAATATGTTGATGACGTCATTATTTATACATTTACTTATAAGATTGGAAAAGCAACTAAGTAAAATTTTTCAGGAAAGCATTATGAAGAAATATTTATATGTCCCTACTCCCTATGCGCTTCATATTCAAACAATTTTGTTTTTATAAGAAACATTTTCGGATACTTTTTATAATCTCCTGTTGTAAAAGAGAATTCATCTTTCGCCTTTACGAAACTTCAGTGAAGGCTGCAGCTATTTTCTCCTAATTTTCTTCATTTTCTACTTTTTTCCCCATTCAAAGTCGTCTTTCTAATCGGTTTACACTCTGGTCACATAATTCTTCGTTGTCTCTTATTTTTTCTGGTTTTCAGCTCCCTTGCACGTGGATTAAACGACTACAGTTTGCGGTAAAAGTCTTATTCAGCTTTCATGATTTTCCACAGGATTCTCGTTAACTATTTTTTCCCCCATTCTTTTTTATTTTAGCACAACAGCAGTTGATAAAATCCCTTACAAGGCATATTTGACGGCTAAGAATTTTTTCTATTACCATTAAGGTCTGAAATTGTGACTTACAGAAAATAAACATGGCTGAGTGAAGTTGAACATCGATTTCAGATAATTTTTACGGCTTAGCACTTATACATGAGGTCTAAAGTTGAACGTAAAAGGTCTCCCATCAGAAAGATGAAAAACTTTTCAAAGATTTTTTACTCAAAACGTGCTTCAAAGTAAACGTGCCTAATATCAAACACTTTTAAAAAATATACTGATATAAAAGCAAAAAAAAAAATTTGGGTTGATTATTAATTTAAAAAAATGTAAAGCGAAATGTCAAAATTTAATAAAAATTAGGTTTTCCACACGTATTTCCACAAAAAATGTATTTCAGGTGGAAAATGTAAACGAAAGGTGAATCCGGATTAAAGGATACAAATTACGAATCACAAATAATTTTTATTGCGACGCGACATATCTTTTTAATTTTTTTGGCAACTGATTAATGCCATTTGGGAGTACAACTATCCAGTTATTTTCCGAACAATTTTGACTAAACATAATTATACAAAGAGTTGAAGTAATTTCACACCACTTTTGAGTGACAAAAATAGGACATTCAGAGATTGTAGCAGAAATCACGACGAAAATAGTAAAAAATATTATTATACATTTTATGACGTTTGTTACAATTTTTTTATAATTTCTACTACAATCTCAAAACTGACCTATTTTTCTTAAGAACAAAAAGAAGAGTAAAAATTACCATTCAATTTTTATCGAGTAGTCGAATAAACTCCGGGCTGAATTCAGGGCCATAAACCTACGCGTATGTATCAAGGCACTGCACAGTGGATTGTAAATAAATAAATAGCAAGGCCGTAGTCGGGGGGGGTGGGGCTGGGGGTAGTGTGCCTCAAACAAAATCGCTATCCATTTTACATTTTAGGCATTTGATCGCCTTCCCCAAGTATTTTTCTCTAGCTACGGCCATATGAAAAATAATCTCCACCAGATCAGATGTAACTCCAATATACACTGCCAAATCAATTCACCACTCAGACTAAACCGCCGGATTTTAACGCTTTAATTAAACTGTATATATTTTCAATAACTACTTTTTAGTTAATACGTGTATTTTAAAGAAAGTATATTTTAATTTTTAATTTTTGGTACTCGTATTTTTTAATAGATCGAAAGTGATGCGAGATAAAAAGAAAAGTATATAACTGACAAAGCAGTGGCATAGAATGCACCGCCTAGTACCTAATGTCAATTTTTCTCCACATTCGTTAGGCAATAAGAATTCGAGTAACGTCATAGAGGCCAGCAGAATGCAAGGTGCTATCAAATTCACCAAATAATAAATGGTTCTTCGTCGAATATGTAATACAAACAGAACATGGTCGTATGCATTCGGACAGCAGGCGTATTTTGTGACGTTCTTGTATGCTGGCAGGCCTGAAAAATAAGATGTAAAAAGGCGAAAGGTTGTATGACCTTTATCAGGTCAGCGACAATGTCTACCTTTTTTTTTTTTCCGATATATACTCGCAGCATGTAATATATGAACCGACGACAAATGAGTGCTTATTTTCTCGTCTCGGACAGTTTATATGCACATCTAATGTACTCGTAAAGTGTTTATAATAATACCTATGGTTAGCGAGTAGATGTGGGTGGGTGTGAATATATTTGTAGATTATACGATATTGGTTGTACACACTGACATACGAGGAATGTACTGTGTTGAATCACATGTGTGCGTACACGAAATCGACCCTTTAGAAAATTATAACGGGAATTTCGAAAAGGAAATCGAAATAAAAAAATTAATATACACACGCGCAAAAGAAGGGGGGAAAAAAATGAAAAACGTTTACATTACCTAAAGATAATTTTTCGCCGGAATCCGGTGGCAGTGTAAAACCTAATACAGCCATGGAAGCAATTAGAACACAAGGCACTATTAGGTTGAAAAAGTAGTACAGTGTCCTTCGTCTTATATTAATTGTGTAGGTGATATCTACGTATGGCTCGGGACAGCAGTTGTAGAAAATTTCATTTCGCACGCCGGGTACACCTAGAAAATAAAGCGATAGGAAAAGAAGAAGAAAATTATTCTAACGGCACTTACCTGCAATCAAACTTTACTTAAAATAACAAAATATTTTATCCAAAAAGAACGAATGAAAAGACAGACTGAAAGAAGAATATAGAGTAAAATTCTTTGACTATATACAGGATGAGTCGTTTTCACACGCACCATAGGAAAACCATATTTGGTATGCGCGCTAAAACTATACTCACAATACAAAATTGCGCGCAGGAGTTGAATTTGTATGCACCAAGTAATAAAAAGTTTTTTTTTAAATATTTTTGTTCGTTTCGTTTTTTTTTTGTTGTCGAATTAAAAAAATTTTTTTTTGATAATTAAAAAAAAAAAAATATACATATACTTACCTACTTAAATAAAGCTAGATAAATGAAAAAAAAAAAAACTTCATTATCTTGTACGTACAAAGTTCATCTCTTCCGTACAATTTTAAATTGTGAATCGTTTTAGCACGCACCAAATTCGGGTCTTCCTAAGGTGCGTGTTAAAACAACTCACCCTGTATATTAGATGGACTGAGCTTCGCAATGTTAAATTCTTCTTGTCAGCGTTCGTGGCATGTAACCTGATTTTAAGGATATTTGGTGTGAAGGCCAGTGGCGGAACCACGTTTTTTATAGGGTGAGCCAAAGTGGCCAAGAAAAATTATTCGAAAATTTCAACACCTAAAAAATTGATACAGAAGCTGATTTTCTATTACATATTTTTCAATAAATTCTAATTTTTACTGGTTTTTAGTTCATTTCGAAAAATGTTTTAGTGGATCAGAATTATTTTTGGGGGGTGGGGCACGGCCCATCCAGCCCTCCCAATTAGTTCCGTCACTGATGAAGGCGTGTTCGTCTTGCAACAAATTTGTGAAACACATTCATTTATCCGTGGCAAAATGAACTTTGCTACAACGCAGCTCGATGGTGAGTTCGTTTTACAGCAGATTTATGAATCTGTAGCGTGAATACGTTATGCGTTGCACAATAAACTTACCTTCACACCAAATATCCTCAACTCAAGCTCAATGCCGCGGACGTGATCCTTATCACTCAATTCAGTCTATCTAGTGTAAGGTCAACGGTAAAACTGAGTGATGAGGAAGTAGCCAAAGCCAGGAATACTCTGTAATTGTTTTTAGATTTAGGTGCTGCTTAAGAGTTTCAATGAAATAATCATTTCAACATATTTATTGCTTTCCTAATGTTATTTTTATAAAATAAATATTGAAAAAATTAAAAATATTAATGAAATGAAAGTATGCAGAAGGGAAGTATATTACATCAATTGAAGGAGAACTTTAGATTGATGTAATACCTATTTAGATTCATTTAAAAGTTATCTTAAAATTCTTTTATTCAAAATCGGATCAAATTCAGAATGAAACTCCTTCTCACTGTTCACCTTGAATACTTGGTTCCAGCACCAGCGCAGAAATAGTTGGTTTGGCCATGACACACATTTTTTTGAGAAAATATTTACACTATTTCAGACATGTTCTCTTGATTTTCTCAAAATCATTATTTTTGGACTTATCTAGTTTTGGAAAATCCATCCCCCCCTCACTCATATGCTCTCATAAATTTAAATTCATGCTGACCCAATCGCGCATTTAAATTGCACTGCAGAATTTCAAGTACGAGTGAAAGAATTTCGGAAGCCATCGACACCATTTCAGATCGCACTCAAATCCGTTTCGCTGTAATCCCCTCACATATTGCAGCATTTATTGGCCTTTATTACTCGGGATAATGATTCAAAGGAACTTGTTCGGAGGAAATGAGAAAACGATATGAACGCGATAGCCGGCAACATATTTAAGCCTTACTCTTGTTTCACCCCCAAATATTATTATTTTCAGCAGCGTTAGCCAAATTCGGTGACCCCATTTTGTTAAATAGACCTTACACGGTTGAGATGAAGAGTATCTCTGCAGAATAATGCTGTAATAACATGTTGCCAGCGCTAATTTGTGTCAAAGGAGTGCTGCTTTTGTACTAGAATTATGGGTTCACTTTCAGCGAGAGGAACTGAATGCGAGTGCAAATAAAATGATGAGTGTCGAATGACAATGACATAACGCCATGCTGTGAATGGGCTATTCGTTAATATCATAGAGTAACTATTGAAGTACAGGTTTCTGTTTTGAGGAAGCGGGAAAACAATATGATTATTTTTTGTCTCGAATACTTGAGTTGGAAAAAAAAAAAAAAACAATTTAGCCTACTCGTATTTTAACGTAAAGAAAATATTGCTTTAGCAAAAGCAGTAATGCAGAATGGTATTCAACAAAGTTTGATTATTGCGAAACAGTTATAAAAAATAGAATAAAATGCTAATGAAAAAGTTTCATTCTTGGAATATGCGAATATTAAAATTCACTCCCATGCAACCGAAGATGAAGATGTTGACATAAATCAAAAAGTTTGAACCGATAGAATCAAAGTTTCAAATGAAGTTCAAAATTGTCTGGTTCAAGCAACTCTGACACTCGGTGTTAAGGAGCCGTTCAACAGAAGTATTTTCATGCAAATCTTCAGTGTATTCCTGAAGATTACAACTATTTTGCAGTAATGTGCTGTATTTTATCGTTATTTTTATTTTTCAAACGTGCAATAAAAATTGAGTTGAACTAAACCGATGTTGCTCATTTAGTCGTCTATCTAGAATCTAGATATATACAGTCCATTTTTGCTTCTACTCGTAATAAATCGGCTAACAGAGTCCTCTGGAGACATCCACTGGGAACAGATTGGTAAAAATGATCAACTGGTACAAAATTGAGCGATGAAAACGCATTTTCTTAGCGTATTGGAACTATACCCTTAATTCAAATATTACATAACTCAAAATTTTCATTACTGTATTTACATTATTCTAAAATTTAAATTGGTAAATTTTGGAACCGTACACCCTTAAGCAATTTTATATTTGTCGTCAAAATTTTCCAAAATTTTTCCAAATATTTCAAATTTCAACTACAAGTATATAAACGTAAAATGAGCCTCAACTTTTTTTAATCTATTTGTAATTAAAATACATTTAAGATTGATAAAAAATCTGCGCGATTAACGGATGAACGAAAAAAACGACAAAGAATGACAAAGAATGGAAAAATATAAAAAAATAAAAAATATGAAGAGAAAAAAATACTGCTTGAGGGAAAAAAATGGATGGGAAAAACTGACGAGCTTTTTTTGTTTATTTTCGTTTTTTTTTTTTCTTATTTTTCAGCAGCTTTTGTAAATGCGAAGCACGAATCTGCAGTGTTCCGCGTTCACTTTCTTTGGTTTCAGTCGCTGGGCCACGAATTTTAGGGATTGTTGATTATTGGAAGGGTTGGGTGTGTGGGAATGAAAAATATGTCACAATCCAACTCTCGCCCTCCTCCACAAAATGGGTATAAGTTTTTCACCTTCCAAGTGGCACCATAGGGAAACGTGGTAACTTTTCAAATTTCGAAAAGTGCCATCGCACGTAGCCCCTACCTTCCTCCACGACTATTAGCTAGTTCACAATTTTCTCCAGACACATTCGCACACACCTTTACCAAGCGAGCATTTATGTTACTCTATAGCTTTTATTATTTTTGGAAAAAACTTGAGTACATACTGGAGCATTCAAAACAAGGTGACGTTATCGGAACTTTAATTATGAGAAAATGAAAGGAAAGATTTCGAACTTTTCACTGGATCTGCCTATATTAAGCAACAAATAAATATACTCGTACGTATTTCGTCATGTGGAAGAGTGACGACTTTTTAATATGCTCTACATTACGACTGAAGAAACGTTACTCTTTACTCGAGCAGACACAAAATTTCCAAACTTTTCCTCAACTTCCACACTTTCGTCGCCGGTTTTATAATTAACACTTTTCTTCACTTGCAAATATTTGGCGTTTCCTTGGTCTCCTTCGACAACCTAAGCAAGAAAATCGATTTGTATGCGCAACGTGAAATCGAGTTCAAAGGCTGTTTTCAATAGAAAAAAAGAAGAAACTTTGAAACTTTACAATTTAAATACTTTTGCTAGGTTCTCCGCGAAATAAAAATAAAGACCATTCGATGGAAAGTCGAGAGAAAACCTTCAAATACTTTTTTAGGTGTGGCTAAGCATTTTCTCGCTAGGATGATTACGACCCTTTTCGAAGTAAATACTCGAAATAATGCACAACCTTCTTTTCCTTTTTCTCATTTTATCTCGTGTCTATTTATTTGTCGCCTTATCCTTTCTTGGCTGAGTCTTCGAGCTGAGTTTTCACGAAATACTTGTAAGTTTGGTTGAAACAAAACAAAAAAGAAAAAAAAATGAAGATTGAAATTCAGGTCACGAATGAATCGTGTTTGTGACACTTTCAATTTTTCTCTCGACTCATATTTTTCTCTATAGTTTCTTATTTTTATTTTCGTCTGGCTTAAGCTGGTGAAGGTAGAAAAGCCAATTAATAAATGGATTTTCAATGTCTCTAATAGGGGCATAATTGAAGCAGAAAGTGTGACGTCATTCCTATTGAAATGACACTGATAAGTCGTGATAAGAGACAAACTGGATCCAAACAATCATACTCGTACGAATAGTAAAGCTTTAGAAAAGATTCAATGTTTCAAACCGAAATTAATTATTTAATAATATTGAAGTTTCTCCATAATATTATAATCTTTGTTTGGATCCAGTTCTTTGTCAATCTATTCTCTGATTGGTAAACTTTTTCAAACATTTAGAAATTCTTTTTTGATGACGTAATCATTTAGAACTTCGTCTATACGTTTTCATTATTGCAACAGCAACTATATTATAATTGCGCGCGCATCAGCATCATAAATAATTTGCGTTTTGCTTCACTATTCAATTCTCCCCATCGATTTAGCTATCGAATTGAAATCCTCCCAACCCCATAGCCGTAACAAAAACAAAGATATTCACACTTTAAAAAAAAGTAAAAACATTAGCTCATTGAGTTATGAAAGAATCTAATATTTAATGATTTACTAATTACTCCCTCCACCCACTTCTAATCACAACGAAATGTACTATTTCAGCTCGAAGAAAAAGAGCTATCGAACAAAATTAATTCCAACGAAGTTTTATTTTTTTCTCAATATTTGCCTTCAGCGGAAATCTGCTAATGACAGACGAACTGTTGGGTCTTCCTAGCCTTCAGTTTAATGCACGTTCGACCGTCATTTGTGTAAACCAGAGAGTAATCTAACTCGCTAGTATTTTAAATGAACAGGTCGAATGAAATGGAAAAATGTGGACTTGGGTTATTTTTCCTCTCACTGGTTCACTTACTTTCACAGCATTTCTTACAGGTCATTTCCTTATTATTTGTTTGATAAGACGATGATAACAAATGAGAGACGATAGAAGACAGTAGAATAATGGAGAATTTTGTGAAAAAATGTAAGGAATAAAATCTCATTTACTCTTCTCTTGAACCCTGCAAATCCACTCTTAATTGAAATCTCTTTCGTAAAATCTGTCATATTTCAGCATCAGAAATATGGGTTCTTTTCTTTCACATACAACAATTAATGTACATATAATACATATAAGTACAAACATCTGCTTTTCTTTTTTCACACTTCAATGGCTTATAATGAGTTTGTAAATTTTTAGGGACGTCTGCAGAGATGCGTTCTATCAAATTACGACGAGGAAATGAGATTTTTTCCAATACTGAATATTTTTCAAGTTTTGCTGCAATACTTTGATCTTGGCTTAGCAACTTTTGCACCAGTTTCCATTTACATTATTCAACAATTCTTCGCTTCTCGTGACAATATTACTTAAACAGACTTTGGCATCACTGATTTCATGAAAATTCAACAACAAAAAGGTTTCATATTCTGCTAATGAGGTAAAATTTTCCACAGAAGCTGACCAATAGCTAACTTCGTTATTTATTTTCTTCACTCATTTTCATTTTTCTTTCTCGTCTCTCATCTCGTACAATGTTTGATTCGAAACTGACAGAAAAGTAAAAATGGAGAAAATCAACAAAGAACAAATTTTAATATTTCTTATTCTATAGAAAAATAGTTTACCCATTTTAGTATTCGAATCACGTTTTATAAATTTAGTATGCTGGCTACTTCGTTGGCTTTTCTTTTAACTCAATGTCCAGTAACAGGGTTTTATTCTTTCATCGATTCTCTTTCTAAAAACTTTATAAATTCTTTTTGTGGTTTTCTAATTTGACATTTCTAGTCTGTATGGAATGAAGTAGCATATTATGCGTCAGTTTGGATTTAATTTATTTTTTCACTTTATTAGTACCTGGTATGTGATGATGATAGAACATAAAAAGTCCATAAGATAATGGTGCATGCAGTTGCATATTACAACTGTGTGTAATGGAAATAGGTATAATCTAATAAGCAATCCATTAGTACAGCGTTTGTAAACTAATGAAATTGGTCCAAGATGAAAGAAACTGGAATGTGCGTTGGAATTCATTCGGATATAAGGTTGTAAAATCTGAGAATACAGAGAAAGCATTTTCTTCTTTAGAATAATACAAATTGCAAGATTCACGCAGTATTCTTACACAATTAGTGTTTTACAAGATTCACTCATTTTTTGTTAGGCGAGGGAGGCTGAGGACAAATGAAACATTTTTTATATTCTACCATAGGTACATATAAGTGTAAGATATCTTAATAGTGATTATCACCCACCGAGTTTTAGCAATTCTCTCCCTCAAAGTATATGTACATTGATCCTTATAGCTAATTGTGTATCAGATGTTATCTTGCGAGCGTATTACTTATACACAGAAAAAAATGAATAGTAATTTTTACTATTTTCTGTAAAAAAACATAGACAATTCACGAGTTATTGTAAATATTCTTAGTGTTTGTAGTACTTTTCATCTTGGATGGTACATTTTACTATTTTTGTCGTAGTTTCTCCTATAAATCTTGAATTTTTCCTGTTTTCTTATACAAATACTAAGAATTACCATCGAAATTATTTTCAGTGTACCGTCGAATGGGGCGACTTTACACACTTTTTTTATGTTTTTCAACTTTGTCCTTTAATAACTCCTCCAATTTCGAAGCTATTGAAGTGAATTTGGTTTTAAAATTTAGGTCTAACATTTCTCAACACATTTGTAAAAAAAAGGTTGAGTTTGCAGCCTTCCTTCTATTTTTTATGATTTTTCAAAAAATTTGTGTATAGTCACCCCTCAATGGGGCGACTTTACCCATCAATTTGTTATTAACGGGTTATTGATGGGTGGGGAGGCAAAATTTGAGGATGTTTGTACTCAGACATACGATTGAAAAGAAACTAGTCAAGTACCAACTTCAACCGTGTGAAACCGAACTGAATATTTTGAGTGTCTGTGGTTAAAAAAAAAAGACGAATAAGAAAAAGGAAAAAACCATATCGCCGCTTTATTTTCTTGTTCTGTTACTGGGTGAAGTGAAGTAGGGGCGGCGATCTTTTTTTTTTTTCCTCCCTCTACCTGCTTCGATCCAAATCGTATTTCGGTTTTAATTATTGCCTGGCAATTTATTTATTGGGCTAAAACGAAGTGGGTAAAGTCGCCCCTTGAATGTAAAGTCACCCCGTTCGACGGTAGCTGATCAAATTAACTTGTGGTCTACCCAGTCAAGTAGTTGAGTAGAAAATTGGCTATAAATTCTGGGACATGCCACGAAATTAAGATTGAGTGATTGAAAAATTATTTAGAAATGCTTCAAGCGAATATTATTTCAGGTTCACGTCCGTTCATTCTTTTTAGTTTTCTTCCGTTTATATTTATCAGTTTTCATTTTTTAAATAATCAAGCTGCGGCGAGAGTGAGTCTGTGAATTAAACTAATTTTATTCGGCAATTTCAAAAAATGTATTGCGATAGCCAAATTTGAAATTGAGGATAGGTATTCTATATATTAAAAGAATCTAATACAAGTTCGTCCGGTTATTCTATCCAGTCGATTTGCTTCATTAAAAAAAAAAAAAAAATGAATGGTATTTATGTGTAGATATGTCATCAAGTATTGGAATTCACTTGACTCTGACCTTACTCAGGTTATACTCAAAATTTATACTTTTTCCAAGCTTTTCCACCACTCAAACATCAATATCTCAGGTTTTAATAGAGGCAAGGAATTTGTTTTGGTCTAAGAACACTCAGTGGATCAAGACCTTTCATTTGAGCTTTTGACCACTCAAATCGGTTGAGTCTGAGGAAAGTTTGTGAGTGGACATTCAATTTGATTTTTGATATTTTTAAGATTTTTCTTCACTCAAAGATCTATATCTCAAGTTCTAATTGAGGTAATGAATTTGTTTTGCTCTAAGAACACTCAGTGGATCAAGACCTTTCATGTGAGCTTTTGACCACTCAAATCGGTCAAGTCTGTGGAAATTTGTTAGTGGAGATTCAATTTCACCTGTTATTATTTTAGAAGGGAAAAAAATAGTTCCAATTAACAACTCATGCTGCGGAGCAGCACCGGTCTACTAGTAGTTGAGTTAAAATTCTCAAGGGTAAAAGAAGTTGAAAATATTAGCGATAGCCAGTGAAATTTTTGAAGACATATAAGAAGAGGGGTTTAGAGTGCCATTTCTCCCCAAAAAATGTTTATATGTATTTGATAAACATACAACTTGAAACACAGGAGCATAATTTAACCTAATTTGTAAATACAATAAGTAATTTTAAAAAAATTATAATTTTATTTCTTCCTATTTAATAAAAAACAACATTTCCAGACTTATTGGGTAATATCGGCCTTTCACCCTAAGGTCTATTCTGTAGCAAATATTCGTCAATACACTTGTACTGATACACTGAGTACTCTTGGGCCACTTGATATAGTAATATTACACAAAAAACACCCCCTCACTGGTCATTTTATTTTACAAAATTCAAAGATTCTTTCCGGTCGGCAAAATTTCTTTTTTCCATGAAACTTTTAGAATTCGACCATTTCCCTTATTTCTTTGGATTCTCTCATTTTATTCTCCGAAATAAAAGTATATTATTTTCAAAGGAATGGCAGTTCGTGGTGTCTTGTGAAGCGCGTGGTTATAGAATGAAATGAAATTATATGGCTACTCGCAGGTACATATTTTGGACGGTGACGATAAAATTAAGCACATAAATAGAAAAAAAAATTAGAGTAGATATATTTTTTCGCCGCAGGTAAGCCGCAGCTATGACGACATTAAATTTCTTTTTGGCCCAACAAACGCCGCAGTCGAAAATAAAATTTAGCAATTAGTTTGACCAAATTTGAGTTTATGTTAGTTTTTAGGAAAGCCATAATTACGAGGTTTACACGCAATTTATTGCTACGTTTTACAAATGGCGTTTGGTTTAGTGAAAGGATATCATGTACGGTCTCAAGCTTGATATATAGCTACCAATAAAGAAGTAAGGATTTATAAGTGTAGCGGCAGCTTTCATTTCACAGGAACTACAAGAATTATCGTTTCTAGTAGTCGCATACAAGGTGTCCTTCATAATTACATCTAAATTCCATAACTGAATGTTGAAAATCCAACTGGAAAAAATTAAGTACTTATTCAAAAGTTTTGGGATAAATTTGCTGGTGACGAGGTGCACAGTTTTATACTAAGGTAATATTTTTTGATATTTTTCTTACATCTTTCATAGTTTTTTAAATGTATTTTTTATAGTTACAATTGTGCTCCAAAGTAGTAATTAAAAAATTTTGTTTCTGAAATTTTTTGATGGTTAGTAGGAATAAATAAATGGGTAAATAAATAAAGAAAAAAAAAACTAATTGTTAATCTAAACCAAGTTTGAGCTCAACCCAAAATAAAACATTGAAAATTAGTATAAATATGTTGAAAATTATTGAGCTGCAGCATACTAAAATTTAATATAATATTTTGAACTAATTTTTCACACAAAACTTGAATTGTCCCAAAGGCAGTAAGTAGCATACTAATTTTTAATATTTTTTCTCTGAGTTTAAGGAAAATAAGCAGCAATTTTTCCACCTCAGTGTATAATAGAATCTTCTAGCTCAAGTATACATTCACTCGTCGAGTCTGCTTTTATAGCTTCATCAATTTTGAATTGGACCAATTTTTGAATGTATGCCCACATTCTATTATTTTTAATGGCCAAGAGAAGTTTTTTTAATTTTTTTTTTACATAAAATTACATTGTTCGAATAATTTACGTAGCAGGCACTTTTCACCAGCACAGTATGCAACTTTTTTCACTTTCTTCAAAGTACCCACACCTTTTGATTTTTCCTCGGAGAAAAATATGTTTCAGACAAAAAGAGAAAACATTTTTTTCTTTCTTCCATAGTCATTCGAAGAAAGCAGGTGTGGAAAAGTGTAATGCGCAGCGTGTAACTTATTTTCTTTCGACATTTTTATGTGGCTTAAGCCTTTTTTTTTTTGCCTTTTTCAGTCGATAAATCTTAAAGTCACTTCAGTCGTAGGTGAAAACGAAGTCATTTGAACAGAACATTCGTGCACACACTGGCACTTCCAAATAGAAAGAAAAGCACTTTCTGAGGTTTATACTTTTAGCTCAGACTGCCGTAAATTTCTAATAAGGAATTTCAAAGAGTAATGAGCTTTGCAAGTAAGTGAGAGGAAGTTTTAGTTGCCTGCGTCGGTAAAATGGCGGATGATACTCGAATTAATTTGAAGATTAATGGGGAAATAAAGTAGGTGGTTTTAATGCACCACCTAGAAAACGTTTGAGACATTGTACATGATATAGTATTAAGGTGTATTAGGTAAAAATCCGCATGCATAAATATTTCTAATAGTATCTTTTAAATCATTTTTAATTAACAGCTATGATCCCAGAATACTATACCTCAACGATAAAGAAAGAATGATCAATTTACTTACGAGCAATTATCTCTGTTTTAAATTTCTCACCTATACATTTTCAAAGTTGCAACTTCAGCCTTGCTGCTCAGTGCGCTTACCTCTTCGGCTTTTGCCGAATAAAGATGAATAATTTTGATTCACTTGATAGAGTAAACAGCCAAAATACTTGAGCTAAAATTAAAGTGAAACAGTCATTTATCCAACTGAGCCACAGGATATACCTGCTCAACTCTAATCAATCCAAACATCTTTTTTTTTTTTTTACTTCTAAAAACCTCTTCAAAAAAAAAATTATAATTTTTCACTCATGCTGTTACTCCATGGCAAGCTAGAACTGATTTGTTTAGTTTCAAAACTTATTATATCCCTTAAATTTGAATTTTACATGATCTAAAAAAAAAAAAAACTGTCGCTTTTCGTCTACGAGTATTACAGCGAAAAAGCTACTTTTTCGTTTTTATTTTGAAAATTTGATAAATCTGCTAAAAAAAAAAAAAAAAAAAGCACAACAGTTGATAATTCGGCATTTTCGGGATTCGAAACTTATCGAAACAAAACATGTTGCGTTTAGGAAGTTACGAAAAAAAAAAAACTTCGAAAAATTTTAGCATGCTCTTTTGTGATGTTTAAATTTAAATGCTTCGAAGTACGAGTAGATAAATTTTTTAATTAAAATATTATTATAGATACTTAATTTGGCAATTTTTGAAACTTGGTATAAATACAGTGAAGCTAATTTTGAAAACAAAATGGGTAGGTACTTTGTAAAGGTTTCAACAAAATTACTTCAAGTTGCTGTTGGAAGCTGTTTTGATACAAAACGTAAATTTGACCTTGACTTTTCAATGGACAAAGTAATTTTTGATGAAAAAATAATAGCACGAGTGGATTCAGGAGTCTTCAAAATATTAAGATCGAGGAAAATATATTAAATTTTCTTGGCACTTGGAAAGTTTTGAAACTACATGAATCAATTATAGCTGCAGCCAACTGTAGAAAAAAAAAATTATATCGCCGATACTTGGATATTATATTTTCATGAAGATGGCATGATTCTTGAGGTGAGCGTAATGTTATCCCCAAAAATGGGTTCATACTTGTTTCCTCTCTTCTGCCTAGAAAAGCCGTTATCAGACCAACTCAATAAAATGATTGAATTTTATATACTGACATCATTAAACTTGGGCTTAAGGTACCTACTAAAAAATTTCATTTATTTTTTATTTCATTAGTATTCCGACACCATAGCTATGTTGTGTTTAGAGGTGGATAAAAAATTATTTACTTCATTTTTAGGTACTTATTTCAATATTGAAAAATGTACTCTAAAACATAGCAATTGTAACTCAGCTACTATGTTTGCTTTTTATGGGACCCCATGACGTGGAAATAAAAAAGTAAATACATAAAATATAAGAATAAAAGCTTATAAATGTTAAGGAAACGGAAGTACAGTAGAGAGAAGTTTATACTGGATAGATTTGTATATATGTATTGTATACGTTCACACTATACATACATACGAGTACGTAAAATCGTTATGTGACAGCAGCAAGAATGAGAAATAGGATTTACAGTTTCTCATATTCTCACAGTCAACAGACTTCGAAGCAAGACTGTGTACCTTCCTGAACGAAGATACGATATCCACGATTCTCTCCCGACGAACAATTCGACGTTCAATCTTGATTCCAATTTCTACTGACAGATTTCATAAAGGTATACGCCATACGGTTACGAAATAAATAGCGATTCGACCAGTATAAATAGGGTATTTTTCGAATGAAACGTTTAGGTCGAATAAGGTAAAGCGTATTCAAGAAAGGACTCTCAGTTCAGATGAATTTTTCGACCAAGTACCCTCTCTAACGAGTCAATATTTTTTTCTCTTTGCTTGGGAATAAATTAATGTCAGCCAGACGTGCTGCATTTATTGAAAAGAATTGTAAAACGATTTTTTACCCTCTGTTTGCAGAAGGGTATCTTTTGTATCCTTTGACAAGAATATACTTTTTGCGAAAGTCCACCGTTTTAATTTGCATAGAGGCTGCTTAGAGAATACTCTCATCACTTAGATTTGATTCAAAAAAAAAAGAAGAAGCCAATTATTGGAGCAAGAAAAAGTAAAGTAAGTTTGCACTTGTGTGGTATATTCCTGTTTTTATTTTATGTGGTTCATGGTTCGTCGTTTTACCAGCTCAGTCAACCTATGTTCGATTTTTTTGAATTTCAAATTTGTAAGGGTCACAAAAAACATTTTTCAACAACATTTTAAAATGGTTAAAGAAATTAGAATTTGAAAAAAGATTAATCTCACAGTCTCACTGGGAAAGCAAACTAAAAGGGTAATGAGCATGAAGAAAACGCGAGTTAAATGTTTGAAATAATTAGAATCGACGAATTTCGCGTTTTCACGGGCCTTTTAGAATAGGTACGAGTATTTCAAGCTTGGCCATACTTTCATCAAGAATTTTTGAATATTTATCAACGCGAGAGGAAATGTGAAGAATAAAAGAAAGTTGTTCGTACATTGTTCGAATGACTGCGATTAAAAAGTTTTCACGAGTACCTGAAAAATTTTTAATGAACAAAAAGCAGTTGACAAAGTTGGAGAATGCATTTTTTGGGCGAAATGCCTTCAGCCTTGGCTTAGTTCTCTTTGTCACGACTTTTTCGAGCAGAAAACATTAATTTTTATTCAGACCCGAAGAACCGTGGACCTTGAATACCTAATAGGACCTATCTGAACACAAAGTGGGGAAAGATCTAGAAAATTTTGCCTTTGAATAATAGAAAATGCTGAACCTGTCTTTGAAAAGTAAAAACGCTGAGTGCTTTACTTTCGAAATCAAGCGAAATAGAATTTAAAGTTTATTTGTCTTGAGAGGATCGTTGGTAGAAAGCAGTAAATACCTAGTAGCATACTGCGACAACAAAGAAATGCAGATGAAAGTTTATTCTTACTGAAGGCTTTTAAATTGTTAACTTTAGCCCTGTTTTCCTATCAAAAAACAAAGAAACAAATAAAAGATTTCACAAATATAATTATGCGACGCATCAACAGAAAAGGAAGCACAGGATCAAGCAAGAAACAACTTTTTTCTACATATAAAGAGATTTGTTGGCGCGCAAGCGCAAAATCAGATGAGAAGAATCAAAATTGGTGATTTTCGAATTAAGTAATTGTTAAATTCCAAATTTTAATTGTTGACACGTCACATATGATTTTCAACAAAAATTTTTTTTAATAAGAGAAGCTGAGGAGGGTAGACCGGTAGATTATTAGTAAACTAAATATTTTAAATATTTATGTATTTACGTTCAGAGGATACGTTAGATTTTTCATGAGAAAAATTTATGTACCTACAGTAAGGAGAAATAAAGTTATCAAGCTTGAAAACATTTTTATGGTCCCCATTCCCCCTTGCTGGCAAAAATATGTTATCGAGGCTAAGTAAAATATAATAAGAAGACCAAAAGTTCAACTTTCACACTACCATCATAAAATAAAATGATTGAAAATTAAATGTACGACATTTTTGTTTTAGATATTTTTTGCTGTGGAAAAATGCATTTCCAAAGTCGTATTATTGTATACCTGCAGGAAAACTCCAGACTAAAATAAATAAATCTCTATGACGTTTTAAATAAATTGCAACCTTTTTTTTTTTTTTTTTATAACATTCGAGAAAAGTATAAAATTTTATTTTTTTACATTAACTTTTTGCTATTTTTATAAAAAATACTCTGTAATTTACTCCAGTATAATTTTTCATTTTCAGATGGCTTGTTTTTGCATTATATAGTGTTTCTAGCTTCTCTATGAGATTTATTTATTTTAAAAATTTTCTCAAATTCAACGTATTGTTATAGAAAACTTTGGTAAACTCGTATTTTTCAGATTTTTTATGACTTTTTCCTCTTGACAATCGTTTTAAAAAAAGGTAAATTAGGTAAAAACTACTTAAATAGATAGATTACGTTCATTCAGAAATACGAGTATGATAGGAGTTTTGAAGTTGTGTTCAAAGTTTCGTCAAGGTCTGTATTTTTCTTCAGTAGGTAGGCTGATAGAATTATTTCCAGAATTTTTCTTTCGTAGAAAATTTATTTAGATTTACAGTGAAAGAAAAAAAAAGAAGAAAATATAGCTCTAAAACTATAATGCCTCTGACCAGATTTTTCATAGCAAATGCTCATGAAATTCGTTGAAACTGGTAAACACGCAGTCAAAAAAGAGAATATCAGATAGATTATCTTCTGAATAATGTTGAATAAATATGGATGATTTTAAAACTAAATACATATTTACATTTCACAGGTCCAAGTTCAAATCCTGCCAAGTCCTAAACAAATAATCACACAATTTTTTGGCTGATTTGGCAACATTAGCCTTCAAAACATCGCAGGAGTGAAAAAAAGGAGTAATAATATTTTTAGGACTTATCGGGTTTCGGACTTGAACAGGTGATTTGTATTTCAAGAATTTCCTGAGAGGTATGAAAAAATTCATCTCTCATAGATGATGAAATACATTCAAAAAAGTTCTGCTGGTCACATAACGATTTTCATTTTTACGAAACAGGCTACTTCAGTACGTTATTAAATTTAAAAACTAAGGCTAACTTGAGAGATAGTTCACGTAAGAAAGTTTTGAGAAAGCTGGGTGAGTAACTAAATTGTACTACTTTGATTAGAAACATAAAAATAGTACGTGCGAGTATAAGTAAACGATAAAACCTTTCAACTGCCACCGGCTTGTCAACAATTTGGCTTTCCTAAAAACCACTGTCCATACTAAATGATATTATAATACTGCTATTAGAAAAAAAAATTAATATGAATGAGTGAAATAGGCATACTATTTTTTCTAAACAAAATAAAACCATATTTCTCTGTAAAGAAATAAATATCATACAATTTACACATTCTCTTTTTGGAACTCGTCGAAGATGAAAGAAATATTTTGTGGAAGAATATGAGAGGTTAATACGAGTATATGCCATGCTGAGAAAAAATTTTAGAATGTCAGTGTCGTACAGATCAATAGTTATTAGTAGAAAGTGATGATGAAACTACGAATTATTAAAATGTGATGCAATAATAACTAAAAACCCCGTTTAAGGCGAGAAAGTTGTAAAAATTTTCAACTGAGACTTTCACAGGGAACTTTCCAGCGAGGGTTAAAGGGGCTGCAGTTCCCACCTCAGGCATCAAATTTCATATTTTTAAAAAAATAGACCGAATAAAAACATTATGCAAAGTTTTCATAGAATTTCCGCCGTTTGGTGATAAATTTTCGACTCAGTCTAGGGTTGCAGCATCCAAATTTCTGATTGCTTGGTAATTGGGTAAAAAGAGGTAAAAAGTGTGGTAGACTACCCTCAGGGGCATTCAAATGTGTTAGAACGATCATCAATGTGGTGGACAAGACAACCTTGAGTCACTATACCTTTCTTAGAAAATTTATGGGTGCTACTGTAATAAAACTTTGCAAAGTACAATAGCCAGAAATAATGAAAATGTCATACCATTTGCAGTAACAGAGGAGATAGTGGAATAGATAAATCTGTATTGAGGTTTTGAAAAACGTGTGAAAATGTCGTCCACCCGAAACAGGGTTTTTGCGATTTGCATCACAAATAAATAATAATAATTCATTGATATCGATTTGACAATTTAAAACATGAAGTGTCTGATTGACTATGTACAGGTGCTAGTTGTAAAGATTTTTTCTGAAAATTTTAAAATTGTATAAGATACGGAAATGGCTTTTATTACGAGTAAATAGCAAGAGTACGAATTTATGTCATTTATAAAAAAATTATATAAGCACTCTGTATGAATAATGAATATACGAGTAATTTTTAATAATTAAAAATAAATAAATAAATCAAAGCTGGAGTTCTATGAAATTTTTGGTACTCTCATTCCACGGTAAGTACGCTATTTAAGTTTACGTACAATATACAAGGCCTTAGCGAGATTTCGTACATATCAGAGGTTTTTTGAGGTGACAAAATACGAGTATACTGCGTGAAGATTTTCTACGGTACACGAGCAATTTAGGGTTAAGGATAAATATCTACAATATAATATTTGAACTGATGGAGCAAAGGCGAGGAATTAGTTCCTTTCATTTCCCTCACTTCTGCCATTTTTGATTTTACTTTCATAATATGCATATTATTCTATAATTTCGAGTCATTTCCCCAAATTAGTTTGCCCGAATAGAATTTTTTGCTCGATTTTTTCATACTGAAAGCACTTTGCTCTAATTTTTAGCACTAAAAAATATTAATTTTATGGGATAATTTTTGCAATATGCAGAATAGACCCGAAAGAACCTCATATCCTCTTTAAATGTTTACTTTTTTTCTGTTGTTAATTTTCATAAGTTGAAAGATACTAAACATTTTTAAAACTACAAATGCTTGCCGAAGTCAATCAGACACTTCATTTTTGAAGAGTGGTACTATACCAGGTAAGCCTTCTGGTAAGTTGTCAGAAGTCAGAACTAATGATAATGCAAATGTAGTTTCGCAATTTTAATATTAATAGTTCACTTACTCAGTAAGTCCCATTCGCCATTCGTAATAAAGCTAGACAGATCTCCTCCCGTTTCATCTTGTAATTGTAAATCAAGCTGTGCAGAAAGCAGCGATAAAGAAAAAAAAAAAATTAAAAACAGGTTAGCTAACGATTGATCGTGAAAAATTGATCGAAAATTTAAGTGAACTGATTAGTGTAAAGCATACATAATATGTGTGAGTGTAAAATCGTACAGACGAGGAAGTCCAATCAGTTTGTACTGCGAGTGTTTCTTCATCAACAACAGCGCTATAATTGGCTCCAATTTCTACCAAATTTAGATCTTTGTATCCATAAACAAAATTCAGTTTGATGGCTGTCCAGTATAATTTAGTAAAATAATATTTCCCAAAGAAGTTCATTTTCATTTTGAACATTTTACTGTTCTGAAACGTTTTTTACACAGTTCAAATGGAACCAACCACTTCGGGGGTGAGATGGGGTGGGAGCGGGGATTGAAAAAAAATTCACTACTTATTGGCCTTGCAAGGCAAAGATACGCGCTCTACCGGGCAACGTAGAAAACTTCATAATACAGAGATGATGTTCTTAAAATTTTCGATTTCCTCATTGTGGATCATGCAGAGTTTATCTAATTTAAACAAATTGTCATGGACCGTTCTTACTCAAAACTGTATCACTTAGTTATTTTAACCAAAAGAAGTATGTATTTAAAATATAAAAGTTAAACACTGTTAAACACTTTCAATTTTCGTGCAAGTTGTAACTTGCATCAAGATCATCTCTATACGATATCACTTTTTGGTTGCTGTTTAGCGCTCCTATCGGTGCCTTGCAAGCCCAATATATAACTATGAGGACCACTCTCAACCAAAATATATTCTACAATAATGTGGCCTTTTGGGATAGAAAATATTGTTTATTTCCCTAATGAAGTTCTCAGTCTTGCAGCCATATCTACCTACTTCTGGTTATGTAAATTTTGATGAACTAATCGCTTCCCTGTTTTACCAATATGATCAGACTTCCTTCTCAATGGAGATATTAGTGTGTGAACATGTGTGAAAATGAAAAATGGCGCCAAAAAGGCGTCCCTTACCTGCGATCCGTCGTACGTCCAACTACCAAATTTCATCGTACAGTGTTGATCATCGAAAGGAAACCACGTAATATCAATTTTGCAGGTACTTTTGAATATTCCAGGAGGCACGTACAAACAGCTACCGTTATTTTTCACGACAACGTTGGTTGGGTACGTGCCGTCGAAACCTTCATCGGCGCTGTAAATTAGTTTCGCTTTTAAAATGACGTTACTTGTTAAGGACGGTAATACCGACGTTTTAACCCTCAGCAAAGATACTCCCTTCTTGGAGTCGTCAGTCTCGCTGATTAGATATTCCATACGTTAACGACGTTGTACAAGAGGCAAACGACGCAGCAGTACAAAAAAACTCATTTCAAAGAGGAAGGTCAGCCCAGCTCCCTCCTCACTACGGGCAAAACACACACAGAAGCTATACGGCGAGGCCTTTGTGCAGTAAAAATTAAATGGATCTTATCGAAGCGTAGACGAAATGACGTGCTTTAAAATTACAACGTCTCCTTTTTCAGTATTCATTTCAGCTTTTACAGCCCCAAAGAATTGGTAGGATTGGTGGGAAAGTATGAAATCGTCTAATTGGCTGATTTTTAATGAGCGACTGACTTGAATACGGTAAGTGCTAGTACGAAACGAAGGCATTTTCGATACAGTTGTCCCAAGATGGTGCACTATTAATGACGTACTAAATCCAAAATTCACAAACTTCAAATTCAGGTTTACGCAGTCATACGAGTATAACATTTGAAAGAAGGTCGTATAAGATGATGACAGTAAGCCTTGCTTGTATAGTTTTTTCACCAGTAGCATTCTTAAAAAACATGTAAGGCAGTGGCTGAGTCTCTTGAATTTATTAGCAGAAGGGAGAAGTTTTATGAAAAATCTACGCAAAGTGCGAAAAATGCTTTTCCATCGACTCAATCTTGCGTTTCATTCAAATATTTTCGAATAAATCACTCAATACTCAAATTATTTAAGCAGAGGCAGTACAGCCGTAAAAGGTGAAAAACAAATGAGACTCCATATTCCAAACTGTCGACGTGAATTTCTTTTTATTTTAATGTTATGAGATACAGTCACTACTCATTAGCGATTCTCTAATAGAATTATACTTCAATAAAAAATAATGGGGGGAAATATTTAGCCCGTTAAAATAGGTGATTTGAATAACAGACTTTTTTTCAACAAAATAATTTGTTTCAACAGGAAAAAAATATATAATGCACGACAAACCAGGCCCGACAATATAATAATTTATCCCAGAATTATAACCCATTTTGCCCGCCTATATATGATAAAGCACGATAAAATTAGAACAACTTGTACTGCACGACGAATTTGAGTTATCAAACAGTATTTGAGGTGCATTCAACAAAACCATATGAACTGGTTGTTTCAGAAATGCACTCATTTTACTCATCCTCATTTTGAGTAAATAAAAAAGAACCTTCCTTATTTTTCCTTAAATCTATCTACGAGTATAACCTTCAAATTCTGAATATGAGTATCCTACAGCATGCTTCATGACCCGCTTGAAGAGATGCAACTTTTGAATACTATGACTGCCAATGGAGGGGGTGAAAAATTAGAATGAGCTCCTTTTCCTATACAATAAATTGAAGGAAATGAGGAGTCAGAGTAGAAGAGTCAAAATTTATTCAACTTAATATCTAACAAAATATCACAAACGCCCTATAGATATGTGAATTTTTGCTTTTCTAAAATTTCTATTTTTTCTGACCCCTACCATGACTTTCTTAGCAAACTGGATTATAAGAGTATAACTAGAAGAAGTACGAGTAGGTATTAATTGCCAAATACACAACTGAGAAATACAAACTATAAAGGGAAAGAATAAAAGCAGGAGGTCTTTTGTCTCACTCCCTTAACAATTTGGCCTTCATTTTACCTAATTTTAGTTGATTGATTTATTGTTCTCAAAATTTATTATAATGCTGAAAGGTATTTTTTGATGTGAATTGTTTGAAATCTCGTTCCTTACATTTTTTTATTGTTTTGGTCATTTTTTTCCTGTTCATTATTCTTTTATGTCGTTAAATTCCCAAAAGTTTGTTGAAACTATTTACTTGTCGGTATTCACTCACTTTTGTTCATTAAAATCACCTTTTTTGTCGTGCAATAAAATCATACCCAAAAATAATGCAATAGTCTCTCTAAAAATTTTTTGTCAATTAAACTGCTATTGTTGGTTTTTGTATTTTTGTACACACAAGTACCTAGTTGTCAATAAAACGTTGAAAAAAAAATCAAACAATCTGCATTCATATTTCATCCACCTAAGCTGATAGGAAATATCTTAATTAAAAAAATTACCACAACGAACCTTTGGAACTGCGTAATAATACGAGTATTAAAAATAAAATGTGATATTAAAGAATTCTTGTTTGCAAAACTATGGCCTGTTCCATAAGAAAAACATTACCATAGATTAAGTTGAATTATATACCTTTACTAACTGGATATCTACACGTAATAATGGCTGAATTTTTGTGACGCATACATATGTGGCTACCTCTGACGGTAAAAATAGAAAAAGTTTAACCTTTTGTGATGATTAAGTTATATGTTTAGACGATAAAATTGAAGAATAATTAATGTACGAGGGACACGATAAGGAAATTTTCAATACGTCTCCCTATCATCAAAAAATAGAGATGTAATCATTTAAACAATTTCGTAGCTATAAAGAGCCACAGATGACTACGTTACAAAAATGTGGTACGTAGTAAATGGAAAGTTGGACAATGGACATCTATAGTTAAATAAAACGTTACATTTATGCATGTAATACGTGACCGAATACTCGAATAAATACAAGCCTTTTGCTAGACTAACCAATAAGAACTGGGCAAATGGTTGCATGTTTTATGTTCCTCTTTGGAAATGAAGTATACATATATTGTGTTGCTCAGTGTAAATTAAAATTTTCAGTAATCCTCTTCTTACCGACAAAATTCTTTCCTGCACAATTTTATTCTTCGTGGAACTTGTAATGTGCAGTTCTTGCAACAGTTTAACTGAATCGTTGATTTATGGGTGTTTTAAAAGCAAGCTTACCAGATACTTGGTTTCTAGTGTTATAAATTCGGTGAGAATTTTTTCGTAGTGAGATGAAATTTTCTGTCTCGGATTACATGTGAACGATCGATAATTTATTACTCCCTCAGAGCGCAAAGCAATTTCAAGTATACGATGAAATAAATTAAAAAAATAGGTATGAATAAATATTTTACCTGTTATACATGAGCACATCTGGTTTCCATATTCGATGTGGCGGTATTCTGAGATCTTTTACTTTACCAAACTCGCTAGCATTCCACCTTAAATTTACATCTGTCCATTCCTAGAAACATCAAATAAACAAAGTTTTTATTTTAGCAAAAAAAAAAAATAGTTGTAAAAGCGACGAAAAATTATAAGACAAATTTACTCACTAATTTTAGCCAAATATTTGTTACCAAAAGTTGGTTTTTTTCGTCCTGTGAACAATAATGAATAAATATCAGAATTAATTCGCGATTAGGGTAGAAATAAACTCACAAAATGTAGAATAAAATAACGTTAGTTCAGGTCGGCCTATTGGTTGAATGCTCAGCATTGTCTTTGAAGGTTACAAGCTTGAGCCCAGACACGAATAATATCGTACGAGTATAATGTGCCTCTCTACGTACATTTGGTTTGCTCTTATACCACTCACAGTTACAGAGTGTTCTGTAAAATATAGGCGAAGCACAGCTCTCTCTTTCAGTAAAATGTTCGATAAAATAACTATGATGCTACAGCCCATCAAACATAAAATCAGAAATATGTAGTTATATTATACCGCAACAGAAAAAACCGTTTCGTACATACCCCTTACATGCCCATGTATAGGGAATTAAGAAAATGCAGGAATTTAGCTTTTTTTTCTCTTCCAATTTTTATTTATTTATTTATTTATTTATTTATTTTTATTTTTTTTGGGAGAAAGATGGAAAAATTTCAAGTCAAGAAACCTGGGGAAGAAATCAAAAAATTGCTTCTACTCTTCCCACAAAAAAATAAAATAAGAGAAACAAGCGGTAGCTTAATTTAAGAAAAATGAAAATAAGTCAAAGTTTTTATCAACTTATCGACAGATAAAATGGTTTTGTTTTTTTGTGGGAAATAAATTATTTTTAGTGAAAAAATACGTACCCTCTTATGCGACTTTCTTAAATCATCTATAGGTACATTATTTTCAAACCCATTTCCGAATTAACTCCCAAAGTAAAAGTAAAGATATCGACATATCAAAATGAAACTTTTGGGACTCTGGGGCTGGGAAGCATGTTTCTGAAATATGTCTTCAAGGGCCGTATGTAATGAAATAAGAATTTCACAAAATACTAGCTTTCTAAATATTTATGTTGTAATTTCTTTCTTTCTTCTGAATAAATTATAATAAATTA
Source organism: Parthenolecanium corni (assembly GCA_038050395.1). NCBI lineage: Eukaryota > Metazoa > Arthropoda > Insecta > Hemiptera > Coccidae > Parthenolecanium > Parthenolecanium corni. The sequence continues at coordinate 1,082,884 of JBBCAQ010000027.1, read as the reverse complement.
ACTCGATACTTTGAAAATCAAAATATTATGTATCTATAGTCACTTACCACGTCGATGATCTGCATGAGTGTGAGTCCGAAACTGAGCTGAAGAGGATCCGATTCGTTTGCTACAGGACGTTCCAGGGTGTTGTATTGGTCTAGCAGATTGTGTAATAATTGCTTTTCATATTGGCCTCCGATACATACTAAAACAGTACAACGAAATAAAATTATGAATTATTTGAATAATGTTGATAATCCGACGAATGGGGGAGGGGGAGATTCGAGGATAATTGGACGCAAGTGGTATTTTTTAACATTTACACCCCTTCTGAACAATATTGGCGGCGGCGGGGGAGGGGGCTTCCTTTAAAACAAAAATATTTCAACATTTTAAAATTATTTCTCTTCTGATTTTAATTTCGTTGAAGTTTAGAATAATTAAAATGTTCCTCTCTCTTTTTTTAAAAATTATGGTGATTATTTCTAATGATTTGGATTAATTGTCAAGTATAAATGGAAAGAACGTGGATCAAAATACAATTAAATTTGAAAACTCTAAAACCCCTTTCTATTGGCGATTGACGCAAATCTGAATATTGTATTTTATTTTCTTGTTTGGACATGCATTTATTTCAGATAGTGGTGGTTAATCTCTATAGAGATTAAATTTTTTCATTGCTTACTTACTCGTAAGTACGTCAATAATAATATTTAATTATTCTAACTTATACTGTGACTCCTTGGCATGCAAGGATTACAAATGTTATTAAAACTTTCAAACTGAACTATTCTCCAGTTCAGATGCTGGCACCTTATAGATCACAATAAGGATTCCTATATCAATTCAGGAAGTGACTAGAGCAAATCTTTCGACATGGATCAAAACTGAAACAAACTTTACTTCTTTTGTTCATGATTTACATTTGAGTTTACATTTGACAGCTCTCTCGTCCCTGTACAATCTTGACAAAAGTTAAAAAGAAAACTCCAAGTGAATACTCGTATTTACATTCCTACTGTTTTCTTTCGGTCTTTTCAATAAGTTTTAAAACACGGAACTTCAAAACATTTTTCTGCAACTCTTTCTTTAATCCAAACATGCACAGACATATACTGGGCTAATTCACCGCTGTAAAAGTTTTCTTTGCTTTTTATTTTACTTGGACAATTCTCTGCATTCTGGAGGCATCGCTGAATGACTATACTATAAATTCTCATTTCGCTACAAAAATATATAGGCGGTAACAAAGAAAAATGCGCGACTTCATCGTTACAGAACAAGAACCGAGCTACAAATTTAGAGTTCATTAAGCTAATTTAAAGCAAATGAGAAAGAACGAAAAACGGTGAAAGACCGCGAGCAAGAGAATACATAGGCCAAGACGATGGTTTATTATAAATTCAACATTTAGAAATTATTTAAGCGTTTAATTTCGTTGCGAAAGCACGTTTTTCGCTTAAGCGACGATATGTCACTTTTTGGACAGTATTTTAGTGTGTCAGCAACATTTGAACAGATAGGGTGAGAAATTCTGTGGATAGACGTAAGAGATGTAATGGTTTCCGTGTAAGATATAGCGAATACAGAGCTAAAGAAGATTTTAAGGGTTGGAGTAACCTTAATATCTTGTACTTGAGTGAATCCATCATTTTAAAAAACAAGCGTGTCCATAAAAAAAAATCGAAAATGCTTCTTATACAAAAATTTGACGAATTTCCTATCCAAATAGTAAAAATTACCATTGAAATTTTTTTCAGAGTAGATTCAGAGATCTTTTTCTGATGGATATGAGTATCTCAGTAAATATACCAGGACTTGATGAGTAGGAGGGTTGAGTATCAAAATTTTACCACTGTATAGATTCACTGCGGTTGGAATGTATCATAAATTATATGCTTCTCAAGTTGGGTGTGAAATAATCTTCGTATCTTTTAACCATCATAAAAACCACTTCACTCGAACTTAGAATTTTTCCATCTTTAACGGCTGCGAAAAAAATAGAGTTAAAGTTTAAGGACGAAAATAAGACGTGTTCGACGTATTTTAGTATTTTATTCACGCCAGTCGTAAATTACTGGATACAGGCGTTCACAAAGCGTAACATTTACCGACAAATTGTTCATATAATTTTCTCCCTCACCCCTTTCACCCCCGCAGTTTCACTGCCATCACTTTCCCATTCGTATATTTTCTTCTCCGTTCGACGATTTTTCGTCGATAAACGTTTCAGAAATTAGGTTTTCTACTCGACAAACACACACGTACACAGAATTTCAGTGCAGTTCAGGTTTAACCTATACGCGAGTACAATCGATACTGGAACGAAAAAAAAAAAAGAGAAAAAAAAGAATGGCCACCCTTTTCTATGCGAAAGATTTTGCAACCGCTGCTGGGGCTGGTAAAATTGTTTTCCACAAAGGAGTGGAGCCTCAATCGACGATTAACAATAACAATGCTATTGTTCGCCGAGCTTCACCGCCGCCATTTTTGCACCACATACGTATCTTTCTGGCTATAATTAGGGCTGTTGGTTTGTTTCCGATGAAATTACCGAGCTCCAGTCAAGGTATGTCTTAATTTCGTACACTTTTAGTTGCTGCGGCGTAAATGAAAAAGAAATTTGATACTCGTGAAAAGTTTTTACTGGAAATTGTGCGAAAATCGAAAAGCTGTAATTGATTCGTTAAAGTTTCCAACAATGGTTTCTTCTACTTGGCGAAAATACGCCTTATAAAGTAATTTACCCTCTACTAACTAATTGAAGACGAAATCTAATCGTTTATTGGAGGGCGAATTTACTTGCCGGATGAAAGGGGTATCAAATTGAGCGATATGAGTTCTCTATATTGACGCATTTTGTGAATTTCATCGCACGAGATTCAAATTTTTTTAGTATAAGAGAGTACCAGAAAAATTTTTAGAAAATTGAAAAAATAGGTATATCCAGCGCGAGTAGATCAATAAATAGTAAATTGAGAAAAATGCATTTGAAAATTGCAGTCTTCTATAATGCAATATTTGTCTGACGAAAAGAAAAAAAAGAGAATACCTAACTTGATGGGTAAAAAATGAGAAAATGATCCGGAAAATGCGAATTTTATCCGTTGTCAGTCCGTTTTTATTTTCGACCATCGGATTTGAAAATTTGCAGATATTTTTGTCATCTTGATTATTTTTCCAAATCCGTTTGTAAAACGGATTTCCTGATTATAATCAGTGATAATTTTTGGGCAATTTTTCTAAATCCGTTTGTAAAACGGTTTCGCGGATTATAACCCGGGCCAACAAATATCATAAAACAGCCTTCACGGAAAATAATCCGGACTCATTTTCGGCAAGACTGATTACAATCCGTTCGAAATCCGTTTTAGAAGCCGGAAAACAGGAAAATTCCGGGTTATAATCCAGAAACGGATTGTAACCCGGAATAAAACGGATCCGTTTTCAAAATATTTTGCCCACAGGGAATTTATTGAGCGACATATTTGATTGTTTCTTATCGTCGTTTTCACATCCAAATTTTCACTGCTAGCCATAAGACATATCCATGATCAACTGTAAAAAGTATTGTAAGCGTGTGGGAGAGTGTTGTTTTTCCATAGTAATTAGATATCAGATAGAGCACGTTGACTGCTTTTTTCTCATATTTTTTCGTTGTTACTGCTTTTCCACCTCTTTTTTACTCAATAACTGAATAAAAATAAATATAAGAAGCCAGATGCATGTTTTTTTCATTTCATTCAACTACCTATAACAGAAACAACTGAGAAAATTAGTGGAAATGCAGAAAAAAGCAGTCTGAGTAATAGCTGCTCTTACAAACCGCATTTACATTGCTAAACAATTGAGACTCGGTACAAATATTTCAAATTTAGCTATCGACTTTCCAGAATTGACCTCAAATATTTCACAATTTTGAGAAAGATGGCTCAGTGAGAAAAGGTCAAGAATCTGTTTTCCATATAATTTTACTTTTTCAATTCCTTATTTTGTTTGAAGAAAATTTATTTTAATTTTACATGGCACCATTTACATGCACATACGTATAAATGTTCCTCTTGATAAATGTTTCCCAAGTCAACACCAGACAACAAATTACAGAACTTGCGAGTATACTAGCCCATGGAAATTGAAATACTGATTGAAGTATCCCTGGAAAAATTTAATTTTTTGGAGTTATGAACCTTACGAACTGTGCCATCGAGACAATTCAGTATAAGGATCCTATGAATAAGACGATCATCCGATGAGGGAACTAAAGAGAAAACACGATGAGAATGGAAAATCTGAATTTTCATCCAACAAATTTTTTCGCTAGTAAACTCAATTAGGTAATGAATATCGCAGTCAATTTGAGAATAAAACGTGTTACACAATACTATCACATCTGTACCACCGAAACCAATAACATATACTCTGGTTGTCCAGCAAAAAATTTGATGAAATTACATACTGAATGAAAGCGTGTGAAGTTTCAAGTCCTTCAGCTCTTCATCCTCCATACTCCTCGACGGAAAAAGTTATATTTTACAATCAAATTTGTAGCATTATGGTAGCGTACATAATTTAACTTCTATTATATGAAAATAAAATGAGATATTGTTGTTTTAAAAAGGTCACAAATTGGATTACCGATATGGAGAGGAAAAAAACTGGAGAATAGCTCATTTTGTGCTCACGTTTTCAACGGGTTATCTCCAATCATATTTATGTGTTTTGTTATATTGCAGAATATCCGCAAATAAGCTACGTCGCATTCACGTATTCGCTTTGTTTGTACTCCATCATCATGTACCACATCGTAATCATCTACTCTCACAGTATTCCACGAGTGGTGGCACCCAATCAAGCCTTTAACGTGGTCTTATACATTGTGGGAAACCTAGCATTAATCCACACGTTCACACTTATTCCATTTTCTCACTGGTGCAGCGCGAAAAAGTACACTGCATTATTTATACGTTGGAGTAAGTTTTTGGTGAGTGTTAAAAATCGTGTTTCCTGAACTGTGCTAAATTTTATTCAAATAAAATCGCACCGAATAGGTGACAATTGCTTTCACTGGACTACTATAACTTCTTCAAAAAATCAATAGTTCAAGTCTAAGACCTGCTATAAGTCCTGAAAAAATATTTGTTTTTTATTCACGTGGCAACAACAGACTCTGATACAACATTTTAGAAAAAATAAATAAATAAATAAGGAGAAAGTATTTTAGATTGCAATCAATCGCCTTGTTCAAACCAATTATGACGTCATGGAACTCTTAATTTGAACCAACAACATATATACGTGGGTAAAATGTAAAAAACGAAAGAACTGCTGGTTGACCAAAACTACTATGGCTTCAATACGGTTAAATGGTAATCAGCTGGTTAAATTAAAAAATGTAAACATAATTTTAGGGGAAAAAACAAAGTAGTTTAAAACTGTATAATACATAATTGGATGTAGAGAAGAGAGTGCTGAGTTCCAGGTCAAATTTCAGATACCCACCTTACCTCAGAGATGAGGCTGAAAATGGCTGAAATCAGAATAAATCGAATTTTTAAGAAAAATGTATCACTGAATAAAGATTCTAGAGTCCTTAATTCGAATTTGATGTCAAATTTTAGTTCCTTATTTCTCCTCTGTCCTAGTTTGACAAAGTATTTTGAATACATACGTTTAAACAGATCATGTGAGTGGCAGTATACCCTATGGGCAAAATATTTTGAAAACGGATCCGTTTTATTCCGGGTTATAATCCGTTTCTGGATTATAACCCGGAATTTTCCTGTTTTCCGGCTTCTAAAACGGATTTCGAACGGATTGTAATCAGTCTTGCCGGAAATGACTCCGGATTATTTTCCGTGAAAGCTGTTTTATCATATTTGTTGGCCCGGGTTATAATCCGTGAAACCGTTTTACAAACGGATTTAGAAAAATTGCCCAAAAATTATCACTGATTATAATCAGGAAATCCGTTTTACAAACGGATTTGGAAAATTAATCAAGATGACAAAAATAACTGCAAATTTTCAGACCCGAAGATCGAAAATAAAAACGGACTGACAACGGATAAAATTCTCATTTTACGGATCATTTTCTCATTTTTTGCCCATCGGGTACTGATATGCGACAGAATTGGAAACTGAATTTAAAAAAATTATTGGCTCTCTTTCAATAGGGAAATGCTTACTAGTCAAAGCCATAAATTTTAGAGGAAAAACTTACCTTGTTTCTCCAATTTTATGACCTTCTTAGTAATACCATCTTCAAAACACAACCCGATCTATTTTTTTTTTCAATCAAATTTTTTTTGTTATCATCTTACAAATTTTTTCTTTTATTTTCCAAACGTTTCATTCGCGCCTTCTCCTCTTTTTAGTCACATCAAAATGTTGAAATCAAAATTGTCAAGTACAAATTCATCTAATTGAGGAAAATTTCAATTTTATTTTTCCTCGCTGTATGCCAGAAAATAGGGACGACTATCGCCTTTAACTGTTTTTGTGGCCATTACACATATAATATTGTGTCGACCGTATTACACTATTCACTCACAAGGGGTACAAATCGTTTTCAAGGAATCGACTTCTTTCTATCAACGTTAACCCCTTAGTCCACACAAACAGCCTATTCAGTTCTGAAACACTTACACATAGCGAATAGTTCCTTTTCACGGAATATAAGTGGCCTGCTTAAAGTAAGAAAAATTTTATGTCTGAAACGTGCTGATACTTTTTCTATGCCTGCAAAATCTCGTCAGTCGTGTGGAAAACTGATTTCGGTTTCGATTTACGACCAAAATATTTAATGTTGAATGTCGGATACGATTGCCAAAACTTTATAGTTTCATTCTTTTTCCTATCAATATTCCACTTTTTTTCTGTGAAACAATAAAAAAATAAAAAATGAATAATGATACGCGAGTATAATGACGATTCAAATGATGCACTTGAATCGATTAATATGCAAAGGGAAAGACTTTCGAAAGCATACACAGAGAACAATGAGTACTAATTTTCACTATTATTTCGATGAGAAAACAGACAATTCAAGATTTAAATTGCAGATTTTCTTCATAATTAGGAGTGTTTTTCATTATCTCAGATAATAATGTTTTACTATTTTTGTATAATAATTTCTCCTATAAATCTTGAATTGCTCCAGTTTTTCGATCCAGAATGGTGAAAAGTATTCATTTAAATTCGCACTCGTCTTCTAGTCCCATACTCATATTTATTTTCATATTATGTATATTATTGCACATCAAACGAAAAGGAAAAGAATCCCAACGAATTCACCGTTTAAAGATCATCTATAATTGTACCGTGAAAAAAATTTAGGCACTAATTTTCGCTATTTTCATTAGAAAACAGGAACTAATTCATGATTCAAAGTAGAAATTATACATATCTTCTACGATGGTTAAAAAGTACCTACTATACAAATACTAAAAAATATCGATAAGAAATCATTGTCCCTGTTTTCCAATTAAAAATCGTGAAAATTACTATCATTTCTTTCAGCGTGCAGAATGATTAAAATTCTCATTGTTCCAGTAAACTGTCTTTTATTGATTTAGGAAGATTTCGAGAATACCTACGGCTACCATCCGAATTTGAAAACCAAGAAAACCGTCTTCCTCGGCTTCATTGGTTCAACACTTCTACTGATTACGATGGGTACTGCTGTAAGAATAGGAGTGCCAGGAAGAATACACATATTATGTGAAATATCGGGTCTTGTAATAATCCTCTCCTCTTCGGCCATACTCTACATAATATTTTGCAATAATGTGCAAATAGTTTCGGACAATTTGTGTTCGAAGTTTAGACAGGTAAAAGATCTCGAACAGAATTTCTTTGATAGGTAATAGAAATACACTCAATTCTAATTTTCAAATAATTTCTACAGGATTCTCCTCCATCCTCATTGGCTATTCACAACGCTCTAGACTTATGGATGCAACTGTCGGCGATAATGGAGACAATGAATTCATTAGTAAATATGAATATTACAATCTCCCTGGTCTTAACAACTACTTCAGGAGCCTTAGCAGCGTTCGGATTGGCAATTAAGCTACTGAAGAAAAACGAGCCAGATAAGTCGTGGTTCATGTCATGTTTCTTTCAAATTGCTGATACTATAAACCTTTATTTACTCAGCAACAGCGCCGAAAAAGCTACTAAACATGTAAGCCTTTAGTATAAAATGCAGTTTAATGACCTATTTGTATTTTCGTACAATTGATTCTATAGTCAAGGATAGATATCTCAATTTTTTCCAAAGTCTTCACTACAGAAAAAATAATTCTGAATAAAAAGTTCGTAATTAAACGCTCTTACTAATGCAATACACGTAGGTGCCAAATATAGAACCTTCATACTTTCAACCGTTCTTCATTGGGTTTACTGGAAAATGTATGCCGTAAAAAATGTGACAGATATTTTACTGGTTCCAAACACACATAATAAAGTCAGCTTGAGTATCGATGATTTTTTTTTTTTTGGACAAAAAGAGTACGTCTACATACCTAGGTATATTAATATTTCTGAAAAATGGTAAAGAATTTATTCTTACGAGTCCATAACTGTATAGAATTGATCGTTGTAACAGAGTGAGGGCGAGGGAGAAACTTTTAATGGCGTGTCAGAGTTGAAATATTTCTACATTCGAATAACTTTTTTCCGTCCCATTTCGACATGTGAAGTTCGACTGATTCCATGTGCTCCAGCCATTTGTTACACTCCATTTTTCCTCGATTTTTCCATACAGACGACAAAATAATATGCGGAAAGGAAGAGTTTCTTTCAGCAGTGAAGTCAAAGTAAAATATTTGGAAAAATTGAGCGGGATGAATAATTTTTTTTTTTAAATTCAATTTTTCAGCTGAAATAAAAAAAATAGCGCTTTCTCTGCTCACGTATCGGGTATTCTTTCAGGCTAATAGGTCAAAAATTTATCAAACTGGAAAATAAAGTGAATTAAAATACAATACAATAAAATAAATAATATTATATCAACTGATTTTTCATAAATGACAAGCTGAACTGTTTTGCAGTTAATACATGCACATATGCATAACATATTAATTTTTATTCGTAGTTTGTTTTTCTCTCAGAGTCGAGATTTCGGCCATCAAAATTAAATAAAATGAATACCGTTTCAACGGTGGAAACTGCAAACAAAACCTCTTGTGGCTTGCTCTTATGATTTTTACTACATACATTAATTTTTCACAAATAGTTTTCATTAACTAAACATCATTGTCTGTCATTCTATACGTCACGTTATTATTAACCTTACACGGATGAATATTAATAGAACATAATTAGGAAGGAGAAGCAGATGAAACAGTCACAAGAAAAAAAATATTCAACTACCAATAAACCAGTAGTTAAAAAAAAGTAGTTTTTGAAAAAAGAAAAATTGGTACAAAAGGTTTCATTCATAATATATGCGTAAGTTTGAAGACAGATTAACAAAATGATTAAGTATCTATAACTAACGATGTATAATATTAGCAGAATATCGATGATTTTAGCATCACCACTCCACTTTTTCCCTTTTTGAACTACGATTCGTGTCATTATTCATTTTATACGGTAGACACAATATAGTGTAATGCTTATTGCATAACCAGTTCGCCGTAAATACGAATTGAGATTTGTTCAACGACGCGCCGCATAGAAAAACCCAGTGAGTTATGAAGGTACTTTTTTTTTTTTTTTTTTTTCAAAGAAGGAGGTGAGGTGCTGATAAATCACCAAAAGAAGATTTTTTTTTAAATTTGAAAACAAATTATCGAAAGAAATGAAAGATAATAGGAGGTTTTCTGTTGAAAACCTGCTAAAAATCTCAAACCTCTTTTACTTTCTAGACGCATAAATGGGGTGCATCAGAGTTGCCTCAGAAGGAAAGCAAAGAGTGCTGGATTCAATTTTTTCAACATCCCTTAAGCTTCAAATTTGAATGAATAACACACACTGTTTTTCTTTTTAAATATTTCAATATTGAACATTTTTATAGCAATTATGCTACTTGATTGTTCTAATAAAAGCTGCATTCGGATACACATACACATATGTGGTCTGCGCAATGCCGATTATAATGCTAATTTTTAAATTAATGGATTTTCAATCCACTTGCGGCATTAATTTTTTTCAACCTATAGGTGGCTAAAATTTTTAGGGACTTTTTTTTTCATGAAATGGAACCATTCTGCATGGTGGGAGGTATAAAATTCAAAACTTCAAAATAACGACCACCTATAAGTATCCACCCTATTCACAAATCTACACAATTTACTAAACCAGAGCTAATTTAAATAGGAAAAAATAAAAAGGAAAACTTACATTCGGAAAAATCTCAAATCAACTTTCAAAGAGAAAAACAGATTATCTCTAGCTTTTTTTTTTCTTTACATTCCTCGCACGATAAAATTGATGACTTTTTCTTTTTAAATCATTAATTTTTTTCAATTCCATCCGGGTCTGTTTCTTTTCTTAATTTAATGCAACTCTTGCAAATAGAATGAAAAAGTTACAAAGTTTTTTTTTTCTTCTTGCTTTCAAGGGAAATGTAAAAAGCATCAGTTTATCACCAAAAAGTAGAACAACTGCTTTGTAAAAAATTTTACGTTTTTCTTTTCCTCAGATTTTATCGACGATAATTCAAAAAATTTTTAAATGCCTGCCTGGTAAGTGTTCGAGTTTTCTGGCTGAAAATACGAGCTTCTGGCTTGTAGGCGTTGTGTATGTGTCGAAAAGTTTTTGGCGAGAAGAAAAATTTACTTTCACTGGATAAAAGTTTTCAAGTTTCATCGAGGCAGAAACGATTTCGTAATTATTAAAAAATATTTTTCATCTCCTTGTTTTTGTTCCCAGTTGAAGGAAAATGTTCGACGAAGAATACTGAGTTGTAATTTCAGCCATGCTTCATTTCAGGAGTTACAGCAGGTAAGAAAATAATTTTCTATAGTTACATTTTTCAAGACATATGACACGAATATGCGAGAAAAAAAAATTAAAAAATTCATTTTCGAGTGTACTTTGGATCATGTATAAGTTTATTCGAGTAATGTAGACTTAAATGCATAAGTATGAGGTTTGCAATCATTTTGATTAACTTAAATTCTTTCGTAATTTATAAAAAATTACAAAAAATGTTTTTTAATAGTTTAATTGAATAATGTTTCGCGAAAACGAGAAAAGTTCACTTTTTTTCTAAAAATGAGCTCCTCTTGGGTTTAATTGAGGTCGTATATATTATGTCACGATGAAAGTTCTTAGGTATAAGATTAATTCAGGATTTGGTTCATAGAACTCGAGCCCCCCCCCCCCCCCGTCAAAAATTCTAAAGCTACGTTCTCGTGATAATGGCTTATTCCTTTTTGTTTTTTCAATTGAACTTGTAATTGCTGCGCATGAAGAGGATAAGTCCTTCTATTTCAACTATTTTTTCATTTTTGTAGCTCCTGCGAAGCAGTAGATGTTTGTTGGGGTTAGAAAAAAAAAAAAAAAAAAAAACAGAAAGTAGAAAGATTTGGCTAATTACACACTTATGAGTGATAATGAGGAACCATAATAATAAGGTATAGACTGACTATAGGTAAACAATTAATTAACTTCAGCGTTAACTCGTTCTTCTTTGAAAAATCGATAAATTATTCGCAATTGCATTCTCTCTCTCCAATTTTGATCTTTGCCCTATTTTCCTTTTCCTTTTTTTTTTCTTTTTTTTATCTATTGAAACATGAGCCTACACGTGTACGTGTATTGTTGAGAGAAAAAAGACGATAGACTCGATAAATGATATCCTTACATCGAATGAAAATGTTTGCAAAAAAAAAACTTACAACCTTTTTACATCCTTCGTCAAAGTCATCATTTCTAGTAAAAATTCCACCCACTTTATTCATCCATAACAAATACTCGTAACTCGAAGCTATAGGTATCCTGCTCTTGTTTTTGTTTGACAGTCGTCAGTTGGTTTTCCTATTAGTGTCTCTTTTTCACGCTGCCTGTGGCAGCCTCTTTTATACTTTTCTATAGGTAGTATACCCTTTTTCGATAGTTGCGTGCAGTGCCACTGCTGACACCTAAAGGCGTGCTTAGTACTCACCACGTTAGATTATGGCAGAATAGAGTAACGTTTCGACTTCCTGCCAACGAATATGAAAATTTCGTTACACACAGTGAAAATCAAAATTTAATAAACTTCAATGTCAAAACAGACTGTGAAGCGGAGCGAGCAATTTAACGACGAGAGGATTAAGGATACACGGAGGATTTAATTAGAAAGTGGGTAGAGAGTGAGTCGTAGGCTTCGATTTGATTCCATTTTCCACTTAAGAAAAGTTTTCCTTTCAAATCCATACGTATACGATATAGTACAACCCTCTCTTCTATACCAGCAGCCACCAACACCACCCAATTAGCCCTTTTCTCATCGTCGATTACGTATCGTTCACGTGTTTATATTTCCTCTCGCAGTGTGTAGTTACCTGTTTTACTATTTTCTTTCATCTTTCGATTTATTTTCTCGCCTTTGTTTCTACTTTTGTACACCTTTTTGGATTGACTTTACTAACACTGGATGAAAAAACACCCACACATTGGTTAGCTGCATGGTTGAAGTTCTAAGTACCGCGACTATCGTATGAAAATAAATAAAAATAGATGTAGCCTTCACGAAGATTCGTGAAGGCGATGACGAATTCTCTTTTACACCATTTAAAAATTTTGATACATGTAAATGGATGTAAAATAATGTAAGTGAATGTAAAAGAATGTAAAAGAATGGGAATGAATAGTAAAACCCGAAAATTTCTTGAAACAATAATTATAACACATTATTCTATACAGTTTTGCGTTGAAAAAGCTTCAAATCATAAAATGATGATACAAATAATATATGTTTGAACTAGCAATCTGCAATGAGTGATTAAATCCAGTAACTGAGTGATTAGAAACTGGAAAAAGTAATCGCCACTTCTAATGTAATCATGATTATATGTGGTAAATACCAATTGTAATCATTGGAATTAGGATTACTGTTTGCCAAATGCCATAACTAACTTATCAGGTGTTATAGTTATTGACTGCAATACTCTACTCATAACTCATCATTGCATGAGTAATTGTGGTATAATATAATCATGGCAAAATTAATCATGGTATAACTAATCATTGTATAATCATAATAAAATCATACTGAAGGTAATCATGACTAATATAATCATGCCTGATGTAATCATGACTGATATAATCATGCCTTATGTAATCATGACTGATATAATCATGTCTGATGGAATCGTTAATGATGTATATCAGACATGATTACATCAGACGTGATTATATATCAGTTATGATTACATCAAACATGATTATATCGGTTATGATTGATTACATCAACATATTTTCAAACATTTCATCTTTGAGAAAACTTTGAACCATAAAATGCTCAAAGTCCGAAACGCGCGAACGCACGGACACGCAGACGCTCAAAATTTTTTAACTAATCATCTCCTATGAATAAATTCATCTTTAATAAAACTGAAGAAATGGTATATACTCGGTATGACAAGGTTTATCTCGAAACACTATTCACAGTAATCGAAAATTAAATTAAACGACAATGTATTCATATTTTATAATTTACCAATAATTTAGGATCTAGATGGAAGAATTAATTGGAAAGGAATATAAAGATGTACGTTGTAGGCTTTGATTTGATTCCATTTTCCACTTGGGGCAAGTTTTCCTTTTGAATCCATACAGCCGAAATACAACCCTCTCTCTTAATCTACCATCTACCCACATACCCACCGAATTAGACCTTTTCTCATCGTCGACGTCGATTACATATCGTTCACGTGTTTATATGTAGTTATACTATTACAGTACCGTCTCCAATTTTCCTTCACCCTTTGGTTTTTTTCTCCTCCTCATCTCGAAACGAGCCAACTTTATTTTATTTCAATTTCGCCAACCGTGGATTTCTAGTATTTCGTATCGATTTTTTCCCTTCTACCCATGGTGTCATCATCCATTTTCGAAACTCACAGAGAAAAAAAATATCTTGCCAGTAGAAAAATACCTATACATATAAAAAACTGAGAAAATGTGCAACGTGCCGTCGTCGATACACTGTTGAAAATTTCTCTATGATAACATTTTCACGTTATTGATACGAGAACAAATCGCTTTTATTATTGGATATATAAAATGAATGACTGTTCAGCACTCACACGATGAAATAGTAAAAAAAAACAAGTACGAGTATAACGTTGCAAACTCCAGTAAAAATTTAAGAATACTCTCATACGCAGGTGTTTCTACACGATCAGTAGAGATGTGCTTCTAATTTAGAAAAGAGACTAGAGGTGAAAAACGGGTAGGGCTGTCGATATTTCAAATATTGCGTCAGAAGTAAATCGACTGGAAAGTGAAATGAAATAAATAGACTATACATGTTAACGTGAATACGAATTTGAATTTTGCGAGAGAGAATTATTATTGATTTCTGATTTTTTTTTTTTTTTCATAAAGAAAAAAATACTATAGGGTAATAACGTTGTTCTAGAAGTTAGTGAATGTAGGAAATATTTTCTGAATTTTTTATTTTATTTTGCAGGTTGATAAATTTCTACAAGCAATAAAAATCAATAATCCAAGTCTTTACGTAGTCGGATTTGTGAAGATAAATCGCAGATTATTTGGTAAAGTAAGTATACTCAACCGGTCAACCTGTTTTTATAGAGAATTGGCTACGGTTTAGTGAACTTTTGCTTTGAGATAACGTCTCAAAAGTTTGTAACTTTACCAGGCTTGAAATATATTAAACAAAGATGCTGACTAGTAAAAAATATCCGAGAAAAATTGGGTTCCTACATTCTTATGGGTGTAAGACCGAATGAATTTGAGTACTTACCTACCCATATTATTTATATTCGAGTTTTCACCAACTTCAGACCTCTTCGTGTTACCATTATGACTTCTCCTACTATCTTTCTATACTTATTAAAAATTTCTCAAGGAAATAATATGTATACTGAAACTGAATTTACCTAGCTCTAACACTAGAAGTACCAGGTGGCGTCATATACGATGGCCACTCAAAATTTTCAGATGGATTTTTCAAAGGACCATTGAGAACCCCTGATTTGTGTCATATGATGCCATCTAGTCCTTCGAGATTATTCTTGTGGCGTCGTATATGACGCCACCTGGTCCTTTGAGTAATCGAGTAAAACCTGGTTTTTCTAGTGCTAATAAGTTTTCTTCATTTGCAGATTTTCTCTGTTTTGGCCACGTATATGATCGTCTTAATACAGTTTCAGATGACCATGCCATACCAAATTGTTTAATCAATAATCGTTAAACATATTTCAAGTAAATTTTAAAAAGAATTCTTCTTTTAGTTACTGTATCTTCTAATATACGAGTACAAGTTGCAATTTTTTTTTTTGCCAGTGTTCTCATTAATAACTGAATAAAATATTACAAAATTTATGTTATAAATGAAGATAACTCCAAGAAACATTCCTAGACCACAAAATCCAAAATCCGTTCGGCTAATCAGCGGAAATTAATTTTCAAAGTCGTCTGCATAAGGTTTTGCGTGCGAGAGTTTCTGTGATAGTGAAAACCAATAAATAAGATTGTTCTTTTTCATTATCAGCAAGTAGGTTTGTTCATCATCAAAACCTTTTATTTGTACAATGAGTGCAAAAAGAATAAAGGTTTTTTTTTGTCATCAGGAATAGCTTAGTTATTTATCGAATAATTTCGTTAGGAAAAATGTGAAAAGAACAAATCCAATGACCATTTTCAATATTTATGAGTATAAAGACAAATTGCAATTTTTCTTTACCGTTATTCTCAATATTAATTACAGAACGACACGTGAAAACTACATCATAAATAAAGATGCCTCTAAGAAACTTTTCCAGCTTAGTCAATTTAATAATCAGTCAGTAGCTAAATTATTCAAATTAATTGTTTAATTACCTAATTCTTTTTGTATAACCCTCTCACGGGGACGGGTTTTCCAGCTTGTTTTCTGCTGTTATTTTTTACAATCATGCGCTTATAGTATAATCAATACGCAGGGAGTTGGAACCTTGTCTCGAGTTAAAGGACTATAATGATAAAAGCTATCTCACTGAAATATAAAGATGTGACAATATAAAAGCAAGAGATCCCTCCTCGCCACTCGCTGCAACCCGAAGAAATGAATCTTTTAATGATTTTAGTTTTCTACCCAAAAGATTTATACCTGCTGTTCGTTGCAACCAAGAAAATTTTCTGCGAATATAGCTTTTAACCAAAAGATGCGGTATTACTTTTTGACGTGCTTTGCTACAATGCGAGAATGACAAATCCTTGTATGACAAACGCACGTACTTTTTCCGCCCCTCAGACCCCACCTCATTCTCAGTGGTGTGTATCCAGCCATCACAGAAAACATATTAAGGTACCCGAGTATAAAGACGTAGGGAAAAACACGTTACCTACATTCTTAAAGAGAAAAAGGTAGGTAAGGCAAAAACAAGGAGAGGGTGAAAGTGAGGAAAGGGTTTTCTTCTATTACCTTTTGCTTATCTCTTTTGGTTGAGTTTTACCCACGAAGTTGGATATTTTTCGACTCGGGCGTGATGGGCGAGGGACGTTTTCGTATTCAATTTTCGAAAACCGTCACCCTTAATACACGGTGCGCTTTTAACGCGGCGGTAAACTTTCAGGTTTGAATATTTGTTGTCGCTTATGTGAGCTGAATTTTGTATTTTTCGAAAGTATTTTCGGTTATCCAACCTTGTAAGTTCGAATTCGAATTACGTGCATCCATGATAAATGTACTGGAAAGCGTTCAATACCGACCTTGATGGGTTAGATAGATGAAGAAGGTCAAGTTAAGCTAGAATTCAGAGAGGGAAAACCAGCATTCATTAGAGGGTGAAAAGGTGCAAGAATAGAGGAGTCGATTTTCAAAAATTCACATCTTGAAGTGAACAAGGTATAGGCAGTATAAAATTATCAACTTTGAATACGCGTGTACTCGGAGAAAGAATATTAAAAAGTATGCTACATACTAACTTTGGGACTATCAAGGTTATAGGTGAAAAATTAATATAAAAGATTATAAATTTTAGTAGCCTATGCAGAACAACAATTTTGAACATATTTATACTAATTTTCAATATGTTTAACTAATTTAATTCTTGTAAAATTTGCATTAATTTTTCATATAAAACCTGGATTGTCCTAAAGTTAATGTGCAGATATTCCAATTGAATATGCAGTTTTCCCTCAGTGTGACTCGAAGATATAGGTAGGTGAAACAAAATAATATTCCAAATATTGTGTTGTTCTTCTGTAGAAAAGTAGATAATAATAGTATGTAATATCCAAATATGCCATCCATTTCAACTAATGCCTTGAAATAGAAGTTCGAGCTTTCGAAATAAATTAATGAGTTTACAGAATTCTTAGAACGATATTGAAGAAATGCTCTAAAAACATGTTCAACCATTTTATTTTTGACAGCCTTAGCAAAACGGAATATTGGACCAAAATTGAATTCCTTACAACGCTATAGGTACAATTTTTTAAATACCTACGGTGTTTGCAGTAAATTACCAACATGTAAGTAAGCACTTCATGAAGTGACTGAAAATTTGCTTCGCTAGTATTATTTAAAAAAATAATTTTTCAATGGATTATATTTTGTGTTTTTGAGGATAACTATGTAATTGACTTTTGTGCGAAGATAAATAATACCCAATTTGTGTCTCAAACTTTTTTTTCCTCGAACACTTAGAAGCTTTTGTATGCTTTCTTCAGAGCCGACGAAACATCAATGGTGTTATTCGCGCATACCCAACGTCGATAAAAAGTTGCCAGGTAAAACATAATTACCATTTATTTTCCATATAGGGTGTATGCTTACTTTCGAGCACGTTATGTTAGATGGCTCCGATCAAGGACGAAACTCAACCTCCAGACGAAGTTTCTCTTCGCCCAGTTCACTGAACTCGCTGCGTGTCTCCGGACGAAGTCGTCGACGAAATGACGATTCGATCCGGAGCTACGACTACCAACGAGACCCGACTCTCGACCCAGACCAGCAGGTCGACGGCGACGTGGAAACCGTCACCGAGCCGCTGGAAATGTACGAAGGTGGCAGTGGCGCTCCCAGACGGCGAACCAACACATCACTAGCGCCCACCAACCAACAAGTAATCAAGATCGTACCAAATCAAGGCTACAACGACTCCCAAAACGACTGCACACCTTCGTACGCCAATACAGCAATATCGTTCCCCTCAATCCTTTGCATCCCGTGTCCCTGCGTCACTGGCCCAAACGCCCAGAACTGCCCACCCACCTGCGTCACCTACCATCCAGTAGATCCATCGGCCGCTCAGACCTTGCCACAACCGTCCAACACTCAAGCCGTCACTCCGCACCTGCCACCTGCCACTTCACTACCAATTCCTGCTTCTTCGATGGTTCCGCAAACGCAGGTCAACCACATCTACACGTATGGCAATAATGCGCAGTTTGAACGCGACCACCACTTTCCACCAGCAGCTATGGCTACATGCTGTGGCCAAATTCAGCTGCAACAACGACCTGCGCCTCCACCTCCGCCGACTTGCTACGAAACCCAGCAGTCATGCCCGTTTAATCCGAATAATTCGTTCAGCTCGACTTCGTACTTTCACGAGTCACCGCAATCAACCTGTGGTGGGGGCGGTGGTGGACAACAGGGCTGCTGCCCAGCCACCAGCAATGATTACAGATACTTTGCACCACGCCGTAGAAGACGTTGCCGGCGAGAGTACTACTTGCAGATCACAAAAGGTAAATGCCGTACCGGGTTTGATGACAGTGATTCTGTAGATACTGCAAAAAGTGTGACAACTAGAGATCCAGGAAGGGTTACTGGCGCTGGCGCTGTTCGTTCCACTGGAGCCACAATGCCTGCCACTCGTCCAACAAACTTCCCCGTCAACTTCCGACTGCAGAAAGCGTCGATGAACGAGCCCATCACCAGACCAGCTCTCCCACCTACCAGACCTGCGTTGACCATGGGCCGATCAGCAATGCCAACAATGAGACCTGCCCTACCTAGCACTAGCTTCTCCTCCAAAAGCAGCAACAGTTCCTCCAGCAAAAATAGCAGTATGAACGAAAGTGCTGAATCGATAAGCAGTGTTGCCACCAACAGAAGCGCTTCCAGTCCCAACAGCCCACGCAAAACACCAGACTCGGCTGCTGATTCCAACACCAGCCCTCCTTCCGACAAGAATTCAGACGAGAATCTGCTATTAAAGAAAATCCCAGCACCGGCGATGCAGATAATACCGACAATAAATGGTGGCAAAAATGGCCATATTGAGAAACGTGAGCCCATTACAGAAAAACCCAGCACCAATGGCAGATCCAATGGTAATGCTGGCAAAGTCAATGGTAAATCAAACGGCCACTTGGGCAAACCGAACACAAATGTTGGCAAGAAGTTGGTATTCAGTACCCATGGCAACAAGAAAACCTCACCCAAAGATGCTGAAAGGCCACGTTTTGGTAGCGTGCCTCTGATCCAGGAGACAGCAGCATCTGTCCTCAGAAAGAGGCACAATGAAATCAGAATGCAAGCGATTCGGGAGATGCTGGAGAAGGACATGCGTAGGCTGAAGCAGGCTTAAATTTTGGTTCTTTATGCTCTACTAAGAGCAGAGATTACAAATTTAGTCTGGTGTATGTCATTCAAATCCTGTCTCATTGTCTGCCACCAGTACGAGGGTTGAGAAAAAGTGAACAGCCACTGAAATTCGATTTTATACGAAAGCTCTTTTATTATCAACGTTCATTCGAAAAACAGCTTTGGGTAGGTAGCCAGCAAAAGGCGCATAGACAAAACGCATATTTCTAATTAATCAAGTTGAAAATTCATCAACGTTCGTTAACAATAACCCTCCTCCTCCGCTTCATGTACACCAATGAAACGTGCACTAAGTATCTCGTTTTTCAATTCGTCTTTGTTGTATAGGTATAGTGTCCTAATTTCTCCAACGAAACCCTAGTGAAGAGAGCTATGAGAGAAGCTCGCTTTTAATGTAGGTAAACAATATCCTTAAGATTATAATCCTCTCTTTACCTCTATTTTTTTTTCTGTCAAAGTTACCTTTAAATCGCTTTGAAAACTTTTTGTGTACGAAAATGGCGTCAAAACTTCTTGCTTGCTTTTTTTTTCTCGAATAAAAGTGGGAAAAAAGATAAAACCAAAATGAGAAACTTTTAAAGAATGGAAAAGTAAATGAGGTTAGGGAGTTTGATAGTTTTTGGTTTTATTCCAAAAATTCGTGATGTTCATTTAATGAAGTTTGAGGTGGGAACAAATTGTGTTAATTCGACTGACTTTGTGGAAGCGGAGTGAGTAAACAAGTCAAATTCGATAGTAGAAAATGATGAAGTTAATATTGTTGAATAAAAGGTTGCTGTGTTGCAAAACAACATCAACTCGAACTGAGCACTTTTTCTGAAGCATTTGGAAATATTCATCAGCTGTATTTTTATGGCACGATGCATGGCTTCAAGTTATTTTGTTTCAAATTTTCAAGTAATAAGATAATATTCAGTCAGATATAAATGCATTATGATTCAGATCTATGTCCCCAAACCCCTCACCCCCTCTTGATCAAGAATTATAGAGTGAAATTAAATGTGTAAGGTGTGCTCAAGTTGTGCTTATTTTTGCACAAACCTTCAGACTTTGTGCTCATTTCCCCACCGAGATAGCCTACCTAAAGATTCACACCTAGCCCTCCCTTTAGAATTTCAAAAAGAAACTTGCTGGGTAATTGTCTTCAATTTGTGCTTATAGCAAAAAATTCCAGAATTTGTGCTCACCTCCCACGCCAAATTTAGAAATGTGTAAAATTCACTCGAAACCCCGGAAAGAAGGAGAGAATAAATGAGTATCGATTCAGCAGTTGGTGAGAAAAAACACTTTATTTTTGAAAATGAAGATTCAAACTTCAAACTCAATTTTTTTTTTAAGAGTAGGATTTTTAAATTTGAAAATTTGAAACGTCATATCTCAGTCAGTTTTCAAATAATGGAGATCGTTTTTACGAAATGCTCACAAAACCCTCTCCAATCAAAAGCCATCATCAGTTCGAAAATTAAAGTTCCGACTTGAAGTACTTTTTCATAGATCACATCATATTTTCTAATTAAAGCTCATGTTGAAGTATACCTATCGATTTATCAGTTTTTTATTCTAGGGTTGTATTTGAAATATACACACACACGAATCCAATAATATAAAGACTCAAAAAACAAAACAAAACCACTTTCATAAAAAGTTAATCATGCTTATACTAAGGAAGGGATTGAACGTCGCATTATGCATAAAAATTGAGCTGCAACTGACACTGTCAATTCAAGGACGACTTTATTGTGATGTTTTATGATCCATGAAAATTTTCACGCTTTGCAGCAAAACTCACAAACCATTTTATCCTTCCTCACCTTAATCTCAATACTCATTACAAATCCTCTTACTTATCAGTTTGTCACATCTGCTCATCTGGACTCGTTTAGGTTAGTTCTTTCTAGTATTGGAGTACGCTCGAGTTCTTCATAATAAAAATGGAGACTGTAAGAAAGAAAAATAATAATAAATTTATGGCCCTAAGTTCAGAAAAATTTGAGACTCCATACAATCCGACCCTCATAATTTAGAAAAAGCCGACAAAATTTTTCGCATTCGAGAAACGTTTGCACCGACATCTCTCTTTGTACTCAAAAACGAACTGAATAAATATTTTCCAACATTTTAGGCAAAACACGTACAAGCGTCCGTGGATGTAGATGTACTCGTATTTTTCAAAAATCATATGCTTTTATCAAAACAAATTTCTTTTTCACAAGCAGAAAATTAAATTTTCAAAAATCTACTTCGTACCCATTCATTTTAACTTATTGTTTGAATCATATTTTTGGAACACGCAATGGTGACTTTTTTATTCATGATATTTTGTTTTAAAATTCTTGTCTCGAGAATGCATTCGGAATTCTGTTTATGATTACGTGATTTTTATATCTTGGTACTGGTAGTTTGTTTGATTCAGTGAAATCTATAAAAGTTTGAATATCCTTGAAATGAAGACTACACTGAAAACAATTTCAGCAGTAATTTTCACAGAAGGAAGGACAAAGAATCGTTATTTACCATGCATTTTAATAATTCTCCATGTTCCTTTTTTTCAGAATCAATATAATACCTAGAGAGTTGAAATTTTGAGGGACTTTTTAGTCAACCTTTAAAGGTAGAATTTGACACTGGGGTTTCAAAATCCAACTCGAATTTGAAAAATTATAGTGATTTTTTCAAGTATGGCTTTTCCAAAACACTTTTTTGGCAGATGAAAACATTTCTAATGCCACCTAAACGAGCTAAGTAAAAAATCTCAGATTTATTTGTAGAGTACTATGTATAACCGTGTGAAAAAAAAAAATCAACCTTCAATAATTGGAGTCGTCATTCCTCAGAAAAAAGAACATAAGTGTTGAAAAAGTATATTTGAAAAAAAAAACAACCTTCAAGTTTTAAAATTAATTTTTTAATCTTCATCTTTACCAAATACTTATAGTTTTTAAATAAGTAGTATTGATATGAAATTGGCTTTGTTCTAAACGGCTGGGTATTTTCCTTTTTTTTTTTTTTTTCAACAATTTGACTTTTAAGGGTTTCTTGCCCTATAAAATCACAAATCTGAGACACTAAAAAAAAAAAATCAATGACAATACATCACTTCAAAGAGAAAGGAATAAATAATCAAAAATAATAGAAAACTCAAATTTGTTTTTGTTTTTTTAACCGAAAAAGACTTCTGCCTTCCCTTAAGATAGGAAAACAAGGACCTTATCTTGCTTCTAGGAAATATGGCCAATATAATATAAAGAATAGGAAACATTTCACACATTTAAAATCTTAATGATGTTAATAAAATACGAAATGTAACTTTGAGCGAGTTACGCGCTCCAGTTTCTTGTTGAGTATTATACGAAGAGCATGATATGTATATTATATTTTCAAAAAAAAAAAAAAAAAAAAACGTGCTCCAGTGTAATTTTTTTGTTGTATTTCAAGCAATTTATGCTTATTAATATGGGTGAGCGCGTACGAGTTTAAAATGGCAAATATGTGTTGCGAATGAGAATAAGGAACCATCAAAAACATAACTAAACTTCCATTCTAATCTAAAAATTTTTCATTCGTTCTTATATTCGTATTTTGGTAAATTTACGACTGACCTTGAGACGAAATTTCATTCATCACCTCGATGAAAAAGTCATAATTTAATTTACAAGTATTGAATGTGCCAAAATAAATAATTGTTTTATCCATTTACCCCTTTCAAGATAAGGCAGTAAACCTTTAAAATGATTTCTGATACAAATTGCTTTTTAGGCACTTCGTGCGATTTGTATTTTCCACTTTCAGTGATATTCTGAAAACAATTGTCATAGGCTCTAAACATTGACACACTGAAAAAAAATTCAGGTAATGTTTTTTACTACTTGAATGGGAAAATATGGTACAATTCAAGATTCAACTTACTAATTTATTCCTTGAGCAGAAATCAGGAAATGCAAAGTTTTTGAACATATTATTATAATAGGAGAAAGTTTGGTTCAATTGAAATTGATCAGCAAATTATCGAATTATCTGTTTCTAAGCTACTGAATGATGAAAAAAAATTTAGCCTAAAAAAGCAGTGTTCATTCGGACATTGCATATTTCAAAATAATCTCCGGATAAAAATCAGCATCAGAGAAATCGATAACGCACAGCAAAACATGATGATGCGCGCGCCGTTGTCAATTATCATCGAATGGTTTTTATCATTATGCAATACGATTAGATACTATATCGTGAAAGATGTTAACACTATACAGACGTAACAGAGATTAACTAAAACTTGCGTTTTATTTTTCCTTCAAACAATGCAAGCAGGACTATAATTGGATTCGTCCTTAAACTTTGAAATGCTTATCCTGCGGCCAGTTATTAAGCCACCATCCTAGTCACGTAAATAGATTGTCATTGTGATGTATTCGAGAAAATTACATCCAATAACTAAACGAGGAAAAAACTAGAAACAATTTGAGCACAGTATTACGGTCTTAAAATCGCATTTAAAATTCCGAATAGATGTAATCGTATCTCTGCCTTGCCAAGTATCCCTAATCGATTTCCAAAAAGGGTTTGTTCGGAATACTGTTACAAATACACGATTTCTATTTTACCAAGTTTGAAGTTTTTGCAAATCGTTTTGTTAGATTACATTTAGGCCATCGTAGAAAAGTGTATTTCATACGAGAGAGTTACCAGCTGAAATTCAGTAGGACGTTAAGTTTTCTCTGTTTCTTCACGTTGCTCTCTCTCTCATTCCTTTTTCTTTGTCAGTATTGTCATTTCGCTTGACTGTAAGAGCAAACATCAACTTTCTATTGAGACGAGATATTCATGGTACGTAAGCAAGTAAATTCAATGAGGAAAAGAAGAAAAGGAGAAGAGAATTCTATTACTGCGTGTATGCCCTTACATATGGTACTTACAAAAGTTCATGTAATGGGCTTAGTTTTTTATCTGCTTTGTAAAAGACCCAGATGTGGTTACTAGGCAGAAATGAAGTGGGCTAAACTGCTTCATAAAAATGAAAAAAGTCCTTATAACTTTTTTATCAATCGTGAATACCTACTGTCCTTCTCAACTGTAAGCTCAGGATAATAGTTGAAGCACTGGACAAAATGTTATTGAACAGTAAAACTATACTCCGTTCAAAATAAGAAGCTCGCAGGCGCAGCTAAGTGCAGTCTGGTACAGAGGAAGAGGCCAGAAGAACTAAGAAAAATCGAAAAATAAATATCCAAAAAAATGAAACTGAAGTGAGACTCCAAAATAGAGTAGACTCCGGCCATGCTCCCAATTATAAGCGAAGTTTCTGGTATCTACTAATTAACACAGCCATTTTTCATTACAAATCATTTCAATTTTTTTTCTTTCCCCATAATTTAGCTTGTTTTGTGAATCGTAGATCACCCCTCGTTCCACCAATGAATATAATAATTTAGTGGGTACCCGCTTAATTTTACTGCATGGTACAATGAATTTGATAAGTCTCTCATAATCTCTTCTCATTATTCTATTCCCAAAATTCTGTAAATCAAAAATTATTCAACTTGAAATTTCAGAAAGTAAAAACGTATAGTGAATTAATTAAATTTTGTTGAGATTAAGAAATGAAACGAAAATTTTTCAGCTGGCGCAAATTAAATAATTTTTCATTTTAACATCGGCTAGGATTAGTGAAAATTGTAATTATACGAGAGGCGTAAAATAACTTGGACCTGAAAAATAGCAATAATGGCGTATTTGTTGCGCAGCAAAAATATAAAACAGTGCCACACTTCTTAACTCCAGTCCGGCGGAAAAACTTTTTATTTGGGAAATCCACCATTTTCTCCACTATTATCTTCCCTTCGCCCCACTCTGTAGTATTTTTTAATCTATGATTTGCTAATCTCAAATTTTTCTCTTCATAATGTAAATTTCGAGCCTCGAATACGATGAAGATTTATAACGGAGAAAAAATTAAGGGTGAATATTTAAAAAACTTATTTTTTACTTGGAAACTGAATACGAGTAAAAAATTGAATCTGTTTCATTTAGATGCTCAAAATAAGCGAAAGATCATTAAATAAACCGACACGATACTTTTGAAAGAAAAAAAACAAAAAAAAAAACAAAAAAAACTGTATAGTTGCTAAAATTGATACAATCACGGCCGAATTAAATGCATAAACACATTTATATGAAATATTTTATGAAAAATGAATGGCTTTGTGAAAAATAAAAGAGTAAACGAGCAAACTAGAAAGAACATCTGAAAAACAAAACGGCATTGGAAAGTGGAAAAAAAGTAAATTACGTACCTATACAGTAAAAATCGAAACGCTTTCCTGTTTTTTTTTTTTATACGAATTTATTTTTGCTGAAGGCAAGAAAAAGGGAGGAAAAAAGTAAAAACGTGTAAAGTTAGGAAAAGGATCGAATAAAGGGTACAAAAAATATAGGTCATCCAAAAAAAAAAAAAAAAAAAGGTTCTTTCAGGGATGAGCTATATTTTGTGCTCCCTTTGATTAGAATAATATGTAAGCACATACCTACACAAGAGAAAACAGAAATGGTGCCACCTAGACTTGATTTTTAAAGCAAATTTGGTATAGTATCTGTGCTTTTTGAGAGTTATATACATACAAACCTCTGAAAAGTTTTTTATTTGGTTTTTATTCCCTGAGAAGGGTTGAATCTGTCTCACAAAAATGACTCTTGGAGCTGGTGAGGTATAAGAATTATAATGGGTTGATAAATATTATCATGCAACTGAAAAACAATGTTCCAAAGTATCCTTCCTGTGTCTAAAACGCAATTTGAAGAAAGAAAAAAAAAAATTAAAAATTAGAAAGTTATGTTTTAATTTTGTTGCTACATAGTTGACTCGTTATTATTTTAATTAGGTACTATTGATGATTTAAAGTTTTATATAAATCAATATATTTTATTTTGATGATTCAAAAAATTTTCAATTTCACTATTTTAAGGTCAGTTTAAAATGATAGTTGATAAAGATATTTTCCTCCCAGAGAGCCACACTTTTAGTAGCTTGCGATTGTCTAAGAATATGTCGCAGATGACTGATTAATTTCGTCCAAATTTTACAGGATACATTCAAAGCCATGTTTGTAATGACATAAAAATTTCATTAAAATCGATTCAGTCGTTTTTTAAGAAAAAATATTTTATTTTTGATAATTATGTACTATTCAAACATAAAACTTGATTTTCTCAAAACAAGGATTTTAAAATTCAAATGTAATTTACCTATCTCAGACACCTTCCACTATCAAAAACACTCGTCACCTTGACTGCTTGAAGAAGACTTTTCCGATTTAAGGTAATACCTTTTCATAGATCACATCACAAAATTCAAATTCAAATTTCTTCATTACTATGGTTAGTATACAGCTATTCCTATCTTCTTTATAATTGAAAGTATTTAATGATTATGGATCTAGTTTTTTAACGAATTAGTTTAAAAGTTATTTTGCTAAAATTCGAGACTGGCGCTTGCTATATAATAGATAGTAATTCATATTCTTATAAATGATTTTCACCGTATTTTTATAATCGAATCCGATTCAAAAATAAACTAATTCTTTCTTTCAGCCTCCTGATCTTAAATCACATTTGAGAACGTGATAATTGAATACTTCTATTAAACCCAAACGCCTTATCCAACATCCTACACACACGGTATTTCATTAAATTTATGATAGATTTAAAGTCGTTGTCAGTAGGTTGGCTGATACAACATCGTAAATATTTTTCTAATCAATCTCTCTTAAGTAAAAAGGCAGGACGAGAGAAAAATGAGGGAAAAAACGTTCAACAGTGTCCACGTGTTGAACACAACCTTTTATTTTTCTTCCACAGATTAAAAACTCTGTAACGAAGAGAAAGAATAATTTGTCACGTAAGGTGCTCCGGCTGAAATGAAAATAAAAACCGCCACTGGGTCAAGTGTTTTGAAGGGGCAAAGGGTTTGTAGACGACGGATGAAGCTAAGTGTAGAAAACGGTGAGGGATGCGAGAAATAAGGGTTGGACAAAACGTGGTTAAAAAAAGTTTGTCCTCGTTGTCCTCGAGTTCGTGGAGTCGTGAAAGTAAATTGGCGTGTACGATACTCCGAGTGGCTCGTCTTTTGATGTAAACGTGTAGAATATATCGTTTTCCTTTCTAAATTAAATACACATCACGATAATTGGGACCGAACAAATGGTTTGCCCCGAGAAAATGGAATTATGTTGTCGCCCCATCCTATTTGATTTAGTTTCAAATAAAAACTAATTACGATAACTTTCCAACCCCTCTTTCTACTCGATTAAATAATTGTATAGATGTGGAAGTAGCATTGTAAATTCAGTTAGTGAGGCTTTTTTTTTTTTTTTTTTTTTGGAAAACAAGGTGAAATAGAAAATCAAATGTGACCCACCAAGCATAAAGGGACCACAAGTCGGAAAACAAACCTTTACGCTAGATGCAAAAAAGTGAGATCAGGTCAAAATTAACGAAAATTGTTTTATGGCGGTTTCTCGGGGTGAAACATATGTAATCTTCCCTGTCCCAAAAGTAGAAGGCCGAACTCGGCTGGGAAGTGGGGTAAAACTGCGTTGAAACAGCTGGAACATGTTTTTAATTTTTTCGATTTTCCAATTGTTTTACGGGGGGGGGGGGGTGTAGTCATAATGATGGACCCCCCCTCCCTTGAGGTCAGTCTAGATACGCCCCTGTACCTACGAGCTTATTGGGTTCAATAAAGACATAAGTTGTACTTTAAAAAAATTAAATGCAGTAAATGTTTGATTTTCTTTAAACCCCTTTTTCTCAAAATATGATTTTTCTTAACTTCAAGTTCAAACAGTCATAAAACCATGAATTTTATAGGTACGGGCGTCGTTCTGGTTTCATTTTAACGGGAATTTGTCTTACTTTCTAACATGGCCATAAAATTAAAATTAAAATTTCCTACGTGTGGTCCCTTTGTGCTTCACGGGTGGGTCACAAATATTTTACTTTTTCATTTTATGTTTAAACAATGGGCGCTTCGTTTCCCAGAGGCCCTCGCTTTGCTCAGCCCTCCGAATCCTCTCAAGTGGAGAGAGAGCTTAGGGCGAAAAGCCGATTTTACCCAAAAAGAGTGAAAGTTTTCTTCTGGCCGATATTACCCAAAAAGTCTTGAAGTGTTTTCTTTTTTAAACGAGAAGAAAGATATATGTACGTATTGGCTTCCTTCTATTATTCATAATGGTTCAAAAATCAAGAGAATCCATTTTCAGCTTTTTATTAGTCAACTTTATGCTCCAAGTAAAGGTAATAGCTAACATCTGAAGGCAAAATTATAGGTGGGGATCCAAATACTTGTACTTACGTTAAAAGATGAAAACAAATTTTCATTTATTGAAAGAATGTACTCTTAGGTATGCATGCTGGTTGTTTTTACGTTCTGAACAGTTTCAGTTTCAGAATTGAATTTTTAGTCCCTTGGATCACGTTAGCTTTTATACTCTAAAATTTTCTATGCGGTTGAATGTGACGACACAAAATACTTTTTCGTTATACGTTCCAAGTTTACAGGGTCTTTAGATATTTCAAAGGTGACCATTTTTTTTCTTTTCTTTCTTTGAGAAAGAAATTCCAAAAGTTTGATTTTGAATTAAAACTTGTTCGAGAACTTATCAAATCGTATTCAATATCCTCCAACGATTCCTAATGAGTACTACATATAAGGATAGAACACTACATTAATTTAGGTCAAGTTTAAGGAATAAAAAATTTCTGTTTTAATCGAGAAGATTGATTCTCCTGAGAATGTAGCGATGTTTCGTAGTAAAACATAACCAACAATTGTACTCTCAGAGAATTTTATCACTCTTACTCTGATTTATGAACACCATTTACGCAGCTTCAGCTACTTCGCTTCAATTCCCCTTCGGTGTAGTACATAATACGAGTTTTCTCTCAGTTTTATACTTTTGAGCATCCCTTACTGACCCAAATCGAATAACTTGAAACAGAAAACGCCAAAATGAGCAAAAAATTTGATAAAAATGAGAGAAAATATAGCGTCCTCATCCTTTTACCTTAAATATTTACAGTCGATAGGACTAATTTCACGAGCAAAGTAAACTTCACTTTATAAACAACCCCTTTCTGCATAATTTTCTCGACAGTAACTTTGTCTCCCTGGAGTCATCCATGCTAAAAATCAACTCGCATAGTTTATGTAGTTCGGCATTCACACAGCTAAGGCTATTTAGAATTTATTTTTAGTTGAGCAGCGACAAAACTTCCTACACAAAAGATAGAAAGTGTAGAAACATAGAAGGCAACGCTCTGAGATAAAGACGGATAACTAAGTTACTTTGCTACAAAGTAAGCCGAACAAAGAGAAAAAAATTGAAATACTACTACCAAAATGACGTCCACATAGAAATCTTCATCTTCATTGTCAGCATTTCATCCTAGTTTATGAGCTTCTGCGTCAATTATATAAATCATCAATCGAAACCATGGATATGTTGAAAAATAAAAATTAATATTAAAGGAAACTAGAGATCGCTTCTGGCAGGTAAAAATCTCTTATGTACGAGTACATATTATATGTATGTAATATATTTTTCACCGATTTTTTATTCATTATAAATGAGAATTTCAGTTGTTGAGAGGAAAAAATAAGTGAAGAAAAGAGAGAGAAAGATTGAAAAAAAATAAGTAGCAGAGAAAATAAGTTAAATAAAATGCACTGAGATAAGAGATTTTCTAAAATGGACATAGCCCTTTTTAGCTACAAGATTGTCGATAAGTTCTAGTGTGATCAACTTTTAGCGTTTCAGCCTTCGATGTCATTAACCTCGAAAATTCTTTTGAGAATCTACGTTCCTTTAGAATAAAATATACTCGTACCTACGGGTACTCAAATAAGCATAAATTAAATTTTTTTAAATATTTTTGAAATTTACAAGGGAAAAAATCTATTAATGGGCATGACTAAATTATGATTAAAATGATGATTAAATCAGAATTCAAATCAATCATGACCAAAACTATCAATGATCAAATAGTAATACAGTCGAACCTGTTCATAACGAACCCTCCCCAAAAAGGAATCCTTACTATAACGGAGAAAACTCGCAGGTTCCCGAATTCCTCTTATGAGAAATACGCAAGTAAAGTGTACCTTGCTAAACGGGAACCTGTCCAACGCAAAAACGGGAAGGGAAAACTGGTTTTATATGAGACAATCACATGTCTCATACGGAAATATCTTCAGGTTGAAATATGAAATTATTTGTCGACTCAATGAAAAGGGAAAAAAAGAGCTTGAATTATCAGTTTACCGATTTAGTTTGTCAATCCCATCAGAAAAAAATCACCAATTTTTTCGAATAATAAGTTTGACTTAATTTCTGTTCTGTGAAGTAAATTTTGTTAAAAATATATTTGACGGTACCTCAACTCGACGGAAACCTGTCCTTTACGGAAAAATTGTTGGGTCCCCTGGCCATCAGGTATAACTACGAGTATGATGACGTCACCATCAGCGTATGCTATGTTATAAGTAAGTATGATGACGTCATCCTAACATTGGACTCTGATGATGACGTCATCATAACATTAGACTATCATGGAAGGACAGGACATTATGTTTTGAAATTGACTAACCCCCAGTGCAAAGAATTCAGCTTCAATAACATTTAATCATAAGATTTAGTCACAATTGAATCTGTCATTTTTGAATGTGTTAATGACTAATTCAAAATGACTAAACATTTAGTTAAAATCTTCAGTCATGACTAATTTAATCACTTTTTACCCAACACTGAGTTACAAGGTGTAAATGTAGTTCGAAAACCAAGTTCGCCTACAGTTTTGCATTTTCCTGCCATTTTTTTAAGGGTAGGTAGATATACTTGTTAGACACTTTACAAAATGTATACCATTAAAAACACCTTCACCTTATCTCTTCTTCACTTTTTCTGAGAAAAATGGAGGAGCAAAAAATTTCCAGACGAGTGAACGAGGCACCAGTTTTGAAACTTTCTTCATAAATGTATCGTCGAGTTTCACTCTTTTTAAACGTCAGTTATCTCTCAACTTAATTCATTAATTACAAACGAAGAAGAAAAATACAAGAAGCTTTCGTTAAAGAAAATATGCAGATCGTCCAAGTATAGTAATTTAATTTTTTTCTCACTCTCTCGTGGGTTAGTTGGTTGGTCGGTAGGAAATAATTTTCGCAGCAATTTGAGTGTAGGAAAAAAACGTGCTTCTGTTTTTGTCATGATTATAATAGATTATGACGGTATGCTCACTTGAATTTTCGAGACTTTTCTTTTCCTTTCGTTTGTTTTTTAGAACCCTCCAAGTAAGTAGAAGAATTAGTGGTTGTTTGGTGAAAGTGGTGGTAAGTTTAGTTTTACAATGAGAACTTGAAAGTTTCTGTCTACATATTTCGACTTGTAGAGGAGAAGTGTGAGAATGTCAACTTTTAATTAGTCAAATGACGGTATAACCTCTCCGCGGTGGCTTTACAAATGATCAGAAAGAATTTTAAAGGGAAACCGTTGCGGAAAATCATTAAAAATAGTTTCGAAATATGAAAACAATAATATTCTCAGCAGACTGAAACACGTCTCTAAGGTGAAATAAAACATTTTCTAAGATAGAGATTCACCGTAAGGTCGCTTAATTTCACAGAGAGACTTCTTTAGTGATAATAATCGAATCTCATCTCTCCTTTCAATATTCTCAAGTACTTATACTGAATAATTATGAAAGGTATCTAACTATACCTACCTATACGTATTTAATTAACAAAAATTTCTTTTACTCACCTTTTCTTATCACTTAAGCATTTTGTTAAAAGTTCTCAAAAATCACCTATGAAGCTTTTTTAGACTTTAAAAACCAGGCAAGAAATCGAAATTAGGAGTAAGAGCTTCGCAGAACTCTTAAAGTAAATTTAGCCTCTAGTGATCACAACTTAAGAAAAAAGATAGAACACTGAAAACAATTTTTTTTTTTTTTTAAATAAGAATAATATTTTCTCATAATTTCGTAAAAATTTTTACTGTTGATCTAGTAATAGATAATGTAACATGAACATAACTAATATTAAATCAATAGTTTTGGCATGGTCGAGATTATAAATGAAAGTTTTATTGAAAACTTCAGATAAAGTAAACAATGTTTCAGTATTTAATGAAGTAAAAATATATCACGTACAGTTGTGTAATCAGCGAGAAGGAAGAAAACCGTTTTAGCCTCTAAAAGGAGAAATTCTATTCCCAAAAATGAAAGAGTTTAGGGTAGTAGGTACTGATTTATTGAATTTTTTATTGGAAAATTTTGAAGGAAGAGAGTGAAAAGATATGTTAAAATACACGAGAAATCTTGAGAAAAAGGATGAAAAATATTTCTGCAGCTGTTCCTAACTTTAAACGAAAAAAAAAAAAGTTTTCCTCGTTTTCCACGTCCTATACCTCCTCCTTTTCCATGAAAAAACACGACATAAATGTTAGTCGGCTGTCATAAATCAAAAGCAGAGAAGAAAAAAAAAAGAGAAGACCTTCATAGGATGAATTCAGATGAGTATTCGCATGGTAATCTCACGGGCGAATTTTTAATTTAAGGAAAGGTAGCTTTTCTTTTCTGAGCGAATATTTTGACAAATTGTTTTTTTTTTTTTTGTGGTTTCATCATCATGTTGTAGAAGAATATTAAGAACACACTCGTAGGTATAAAAAAAAAAAACTGAGATTTATATACTGGTCAGCTTTCTGTAGAATCGATGGAAGATGATTTGCTAATTAAGTTGCAAAAAACTGTATGTGTATATGATTTAAAAAAATCTGAAAAGAATTTTTTGTTAGCTTCTAAGCTTTTAGTCAGCCTTTATTAAAAATGAATTAAAGATGAATTCTTTTTCCTAGATGTTTAGTCGAAATTTTGTGTGTCCGTGTGTGTCCAATGTTATCGTATGATGACGTCATCATAAATAAGCTTGATTACGTCATCAAGCATATATGCAAGTTTGTGTCCAATGTTATCATACGATGACGTCTGACTGGATGAAGCATTTTTTTATTCCCTAATTGAGCTTATAAATTGAGACTACAAATTGAGACTACAAATTCAGCTTAAAAATTCAGCTTACTAATTGAACTTAGAAATTTAAACCTTCAAGCTTTCATTATGGGCA
The DNA here is from genome assembly GCA_038050395.1 of Parthenolecanium corni. Taxonomy (NCBI): domain Eukaryota; kingdom Metazoa; phylum Arthropoda; class Insecta; order Hemiptera; family Coccidae; genus Parthenolecanium; species Parthenolecanium corni. The sequence continues at coordinate 1,049,007 of JBBCAQ010000027.1, read as the reverse complement.
TTTCCTCTAAATAATCACATTAGACCTTCAAAACAAATTTGATAAAAAATTTTACCCGAGGTAACAACTTTCTAAAATGTAATCATTATCAAAATTGTACACCTAAAAAAAACTGCGAATGGAGGTTTACTAGGCCATGAAAAAAAATGTAAGCTGTGTTTTTCTTTCTGTCTTTCTCCTTCACCTCCTTTTCTCTTCTCGTTTCATTTTCAATTTCACCTTGTCTCAGTCCTTCATCCTCAGGAAAAAAATTACTCAACAGTTTATTCGGTCGTTGTTACTCGAAAGACGAATCTGAAAATAGCCAGATTATGTAATAACATTAATAAAACAAAGAAATATTTATAATAAAAACTCGAATAAACTCGCCTAAGCGGGCAATTTTTTCCCTGCTTCCCATCTAATACTCTGAAAATGTTTTAAAAATTAATCGGCATAACGTTTCTGTATCATTTGGATGTATCCGGATAATTTAATAAGCCCGAAAAAACCGTCAGAAGAGGAATATGAAGGTCTTCAAAATAGGACAAAAGCGATTTGTTGGATTGGAAAAGAAAAAAGAAAACATGAAGGGAATGGTGGAGTTGGAAAGAGTAGCATGATACCGCAGGGAAAAAAGAAAAGAATACACAGACCACTTATTTTAATTTCAAGCATGATTAATTTTTATGTTTCGTTTATGTAAGTTACTCTAACTGCGTATGAAAGCTCCATTACAATGATAATCTTATTGATATTTTATGGAAATATAGAAGACGACAAAAATTCGACGTAAAATTTCTACGTCTTCTCTTATCTCCGTTTTTTTCTGTAGCTTTTAAAGGAAAATTTTGATTGAGAGAAGCAATTCTTACTCATTTGTGCCACAGAGGTATGTTGGCGCGAGGGGTGTAACTGAGAGATTATATTCACAATGTTGGTTTAGTTTACAACCGACCATCATTTCCTTTTCCTAAAAATTACCTTACCAACTCGGAAACAAGTATTCAAGAGAAACAAATTTCTCAGATCGAATCATAGGCTTCTCTTCTACTAGATTTGGGACAGTATTTGTCTGGCGAATCATTTTTTCAAACAGTTCTTAATTTTTACATTATAGATTAAACCAACTCTAAGGAGAATGAAAACTATTTATCTTTCTATTTTTATGACCCTCTATTAACTGCAAGCTATTTGAGATTTTCTCGTATACAGGGTCTCACATCTGAGTAACTCATTTTTTTGATGTAAATAAATCAATGGGATCATTATCCTTGCTTCAATTGAATTTCTGTTCAAATAACAATAAGCTATTATACATATAATGGTATCTGCCCAAATGAATAGGTTATACTAAATAATATATTCACCTGTTGCATAGAAATTCACCGATAAAGAACAAAGCTACTCACTGACGATGACGGCGTAACTACTTTCATAATTATATTTGTAAGTACACAGTCACACACAGTCAGTTATGCAAGGATGTTTGAAAACTGCTACTTGAAGCTAGGGTCTTAAAGAAAATGAAGATTACACAATTTATACCACAAGACGTTTGATCAAGAAAAGTAAAGGGTAGTAAAGTATTGTTCACAGCCTGAAGAAACATTGATGCCAAACTCAAAACCAACTATAATCTTTGATTTCTCTATATTTTTCACCTAGCCTCCTTTGTAAAGCATCAAATTTAATTTAAAACGATGACTGATTCGAAAATTGATAGTAATTGTTGTTTTTGATTGTCATATTTACTCGTGCAGTATTTTCAAAACGGAATTTTCTAAATATTATGTAAAATTTCAATTCGAAAAATTTGAAACTACAAGAATAAAATACCTGTAACAATAATAATATCATCTTTTATAACAATAACTAGCTGAAAAATAAGAAATAAATCTCGAAAAATTCCAGAAACTATTGAAATACCAAAAATATTCCTGGTTTTATTCAGAACATAAGTACTCGTATTTCAAGACAACAGAAAACAGTGGGTTTCAGAAATAAATCTCAGCAGATGGCAGAAACTATAAGAACCGATAACAACTCGGTGTTGCCTTGTAAACAAACCAAAAATATAAACATGAGAATTTCAATTTCAACAGAATTCGATTGAAAATATTCTCCTTTAGTATTATGGTCCAAATGATGAGAAACGAAAATATTATATTGTTTTCACACCTGCCCTTAGAAATTTGAAGAGCTGACTTGCCCTTCTTTGTATTCACCGCTTTCCAATTTTTTTTATCCCTTCATGAAAAACAATTAGATGCTAAGTGAGAGTCACAGCTTCAGTATAAATCATTCTCCACGAGAGAAATTAAAAAACAAAAAGTTTTTCACTCGTTCAAATCTGCTTAAATCTCTTCACTTCGAAACTTTTTTTCTCTTCGTATCGAATCGATGAGCCTCTTCAAAGCCGGAGATACGCACGAATGAGAGCTCTTCGAGTGAGAGGGTGACGAAAGAGCAGCGCTAATGAAAGGTATAGCAAACATTCTTTTCACAGCTAATTATAATAATAAGTCTCCCTCTTATTTTCTCGAATTGCCGATTTACGGAATAAATCTCGCCATCCATCTCGAACGACTGGGAGGTGATACCTACTTGGAAGAAAATGATTTAATTATAGAGACGCAACACCTTATGGAAGTGATGATGATGATGACGGGTTGGGATTTCTCTCGATGACCTAAATTACGTTCGTAACAATGTCACCGCAAATTTCAACAAGGGTGTTCGACTTTTCCGCGCATATTTTCTTCAGTTCCCCCCCTCCCACACCCCCCCACCACTCATACGGCAAACATTTCGTGTAATTCGATACTAAACGAATTTTCACCCGCGTTTCGACGACAGCAAAGGAATTATACAAGAATGACATCGCACCGGCATGAAAACGTTCGAACATCTGCAATTTCGTCCAACGAGTTAGAAAGCAAGGTGGAGGGATGAGGGTGCGAGATGGGGGTGGGGGATTAGAAAGTAAGAACGGCGAAGACGAGGAACCGCAGCAAAAATGAGACAAAAGGTGAAATTCTTCGTCTTCGCCTGACACCTTTCCCTTGGGTGGACTCTGTTTCGCGTTCGCAGATTTACATTTTGAAACAAGGCAATAAATGAGGTGTAATACATCAACGGTGGCCATTTTCGGTTAGTTACTTGAAAGGCATGAGTGGTTCTGTGTAGGTTATAGTGTAATACATTGATGATCGAAGACTGTGTGAACAGCTTTCTGCATCTTGGATGATTTTTGTTCGACCCGATCGTTAGGATATTCTCAAACATGTTTGGTATAATTTTTATTTGGTGTTCGGTATAATAATTATTACTGTTCTATTTTGTAATTCTGGGCCTGTAAATCAGAGTGATACAAGTCGAAATTTTTTAATAATAGGCAATTTTCATTATTTTCGGACGCGATGTATGTACTCGTACATACATCCCGTTAACTCAGCGTTCCAAAACATATTATCTTTTAAAATTAATACATAAGCATCCAAATATAAGGGAAAGAAGAGTATATTTTCAAAACTTCAACTGAGAATATCTTGAAAATTGAAATTAAGGCTTAAATCACTCTGGTTCTTAGACCCAAAATTGTTCTCAAGTCAAGTGATAATAGTTGCTCAACAGTTTGAGAATAAGTACTAGACTATTTGGTGACGATGATAATTCAACGATTTGGTATACTTAAGGTCAAAATTACTATAAAAGTGTTGAATTAAAGAGACGTATATGTTTAACCACTGTTTGTAATACATACATGTATTGGCCGTAAATTGCATTCATAAATTTGACTGGTGAATTTAATAAGTTGTTGTGACTATACTAATATTTTATCTGTAACCAAATAGGTCATGTATGATCCTCTAACTAAGTGGACACGTAAATTTTACTTCTGCTCAAAATTTAATTAAATCTACGCAATAATGGCGTTCTTCGTTTTCCAAAGCCAACTAGGTCCGAGAAAGTTGATATTTATTCAGTTTAAAACCTGATTAGGACGAAAATCCAATCTGTACGTGTTTAGTTTTGGAAACTTTAGCACTTATGAGAAACGTTGTGAAAATATAAGTTCCAAAGGACCATTATCTCCATAGTAAGTGGATGAGTCGATTTTTTCAAAATCCAAGTTCTTCTAAGTTGAAAAAACAGTTGAAAAACATTCACTATTGTCATAAGAATACCGCAAAGTAGAGAGCGATATGAACTTCACCTCGTTTCAAAATAAATAAAATAGATTTTCGGCTGGTACATTCCAATACAATGTAGATGAATACGATGGTACACAAACTACCTACATTCGTAATTATTATTCGTGCAAGGGTGGGTAGAGAGGTGCAGCCAGACAATATAACGAAACGAAGAAAGACGTACAGAGAAAATCGGATTCGAAGAAATGAGGCAGGAATCCGTAGAAAACAGAAATTATAGCGCAGCAAAATGTTTTAGCTCCCTCTGCAAACCCTTTACCCATTACAGACCAGTATCTCATCTATCTCTCTCACTCTCTCTCTCTCTTTACACTCAAATATCTCTGCAAATCTCTCTGTTCGCCTATCTACTCCCCTCTGTCAGTACGTTTCCTTCATCTCATTTCACTCTGTTTGCTTCATCCTATCCTGTACTGAGTTAAATAATGGATTACTTTTTGAAAAACGAGGCCGCTCGTACACTGCGCAGAATTGAGACAATTTTGGCTGCTCTACAGTCGACTAAGCAATTCTCAATCCAGCGTTTCTTCATTTTTTCTTTTTGCCTTGATTTTCCTTCTTCTTTTTCTTCGTCTTCTTCTTTTTTTCTTTTTTTTTTTGCGCAATGCGGAGGCTTTCTTCATCTCCATCACATTTATTCCGCCAGTGGTCCTTTTTGTTGACGAAAGAAAGCAAAGACAGAAAAAGAAACTTGGCAAAGGGAAAGAAAAATAGACATTTGTACCGATTAAGTTGAAATTATAGATACGTAATATTGGATTTTTGTTATGGTATACTTATTCACCAAAGAGAAAAGTAAGTTTTTGATTTACGATTGCAGTCGCACCGGGAGAATGGATTATAAAGAAGACGGTATCATCGTCGAAATATTAGCGTAATGTTGGAAAATATTACAGTTTAGGTGGGTTAAACGGTGAGACAAAGAGGTTCGAAAATCCTGCTATTAACCCCGCCCCCTTCCTCCATTGTAAAAAGTACACAACGATCAAATTTGTGGTACAGAGAGTAACGTTAGAGCTGGCCTGCTGTTTTGGGATTTCATGAGAAGTTTACTCAGCGTGATTTTCTCTAATAAGAAGATACTTTTTAAAATGAACGCTTTGTACACTAAATCCCGCAACCCAACCAGGGACCAATTTCGTTACTGAGTAAATTTTTCAGAAAAAAAATTTAGAATGCATTTAGTATTAGTTTCGAAAAGACTCAGAAAAGCAAATAATTATTTTTGAGCGTCACTTAAGGTAAGGTGAAAAAAATCATCCGCTATTTCAAAATGAGAGGTGTAACGTATTTCAAGGAGATCATATCTGTTACCTCAAAATATTTTTAAGCCTTCACAATGTATCGCGGATGCAGAGTATTTTTTCATTCTAAACATCCCAATATTTGAAAACTTATTTTCACACCCCTCACCCTCTCTTTATCGCACAAATAATATCAATATCTACCAGAATATAGTTTTTTCAAATTAATTTTGGGAGTGTAACATTAAAATACGTGCTCCTGTGGTAAAAGTACATGTACATATACAGGGTCTTTCACAATAAACGCTCACGAGAAATATGTGGTTAGCAAGGGTCTAAAATAATTTTTTTCTTTTGTTATCGCCACCACTGCTTTCTCCCAACCATGACAATTCTCACGTGCTATAGAATGACTTAATTCGGTTTGATTTATCGAGGATAAATGTATTCTTCCGAAAAAGTATTTTTTAAAAATATAAAATACAGAGTATTTTTTTAAATAGGGCTCATCAGAAAAACAAATTTTATGATTACGTGGATGAATTTTTTACTAAAAAAATGATACCACTGTATCCGCCCAAACATACCAATCATAAATACGCGGGGGTTCCACTACGGAAATAGGATCTTAGGGTGAAAAAAAAATTTTCTTTCTTTTTTTATGCTCTAAACCATAAAAAATTGAAAAATTTATTTTTCACCTCAAGGTCCCTTTTTGGTATGGATACCCCATTATGAAATCGTCAGAGTAATTGTCATGGTTGGGAGAATGCATTGGTGGCGATAATAAAAGAAAATGATAGTTTTAAACCCTTGCTAACCACATATTTCTCGTGAGCGTTTATTGTGAAAGACCCTGTACATTATAATATTTTCCAGATGATGGTGTTTTGTCCTCAGGTAGGCTCCTCTTCGGAGGAATCCATTTGCCTAACCCTTTTTAGGTGGAGGACTCAACAAGTTAAAGCCTATTGTTGGTTTAGACAGGTAGCTTCAGGCATACACAGTGCACACAAATTTTCTATACAGGTACTTTAAATCTAGCTTTTCACAATTTTGCTGAGTGAAAATGCAATGATTATTAGTCTTGAAGCATTGCTGAGGACAATGTGCGAATATCTGATCAGTGATCTCGTCTATCACCCATTTGGCGCATTAAAAAATGGAGAGCAAAAAACGTCAAAATAATTTACCTGTTTTTGTCACGTAACTACTAAGAAAAAAATTTTCTATAAAATTTTCACCCTTTGCAACAATTTTACGCTACGTTAATCTTCGACAAAAGATTCTTTTCTCGTACACGCGTCGACAAATACTCAATCTGCTGCTTTATTATCTTCAAAATATCATTTCGAAAGACTTTCGTCATTTATCGGATTTTTGCACCCGACAAAATAACATGTGCCCTCCTCGACTAGCCTCCAAAACTACCTCCAAATCGCAAAGAGTATTCCACGCACTCGTCGAACAGCATAAATAAGCCATAAATTGTACCTTCGACCGAAAATGATGAGAAAAAAATTGCAGTTTTAGCGTCGATAACGAATCTGGTGGTGCTGAAGCACCGGTGTCATACTCCAAAACGGGTTAAGGGATTAACTGCGTCACGTTCTAAAAACGAGATGAGAAACTAAACACCCGAAAAAAAAGTAATTTTTCTCTTCTTTTTTTTTTTCCATATCCGTAGCTTCACTAAAAATCTGAAAGTTATGAGATTTGGAACGAAGAATTTCGTCAGAATGACAGAATTGTTTTATGGTCAGAGGTAGAAATTAAATTGGAATTTCAAGCCCACTTGCTTCATAATGTTACTATTCGTATACCTATTATATCACTGACAAACCATTATCAACTAAAACTCAACACATATAGTCTTGGAAAATTAATGCTGAGATGAATTCTCTTTTGCGATCATTCTCTCTATTTCCACATTGGCAGGGTAAAACTGATGAATTGTAAAAATAATCATGACCTTAACTTAACAACCTTAACATTTTGACCTTACCGCGAGAACCTTGACCTTGACTTGACAACCAGGGCTGTTTCTAGAAGGTAGAAGGTGGCTACTATAGACAAGGGTGATATTCGTATAGATCAGTGAATCTCGGCCGTCATTTAATTGAGTCCCGTCTTCGGGGCTCATTAATATTTGTATGTGAATTGAGTCCCGGGTATCGGGGGCTCATTAGTATGCGTATTCGAATTGAGTCCGTGGTATCGGGGGCTCATTAGTATGCGTATTCGAATTGAGTCCGGGGTATCGGCAACTGCTCTGGACAATCTGGACAGAGCAATATTTACTAGCTCTGAGAGAGTCTAAGAATATCGTCAGCAGCAGAAGAGCCACACTGAAGCAGCCACTAGAGGGCGATGTAGTGCTCATGGTGGATCCATCATTGCGCCGTGGCTTCTGGCGCACAGCAATCATTGACAGACTCATAAGAAGCGGAGATGGGCAAGTACGATCAGCCCAAACGACTCTATGACATCGAACGGTGCGAGTTTTACTATTGTTCGTATCATCTTGTTACCTCCAGCAAGACGGATTTGGGCTGATCGTACTTGCCCATCTCCGCTTCTTATGAGTCTGTCAATGATTGCTGTGCGCCAGAAGCCACGGCGCAATGATGGATCCACCATGAGCACTACATCGCCCTCTAGTGGCTGCTTCAGTGTGGCTCTTCTGCTGCTGACGATATTCTTAGACTCTCTCAGAGCTAGTAAATATTGCTCTGTCCAGATTGTCCAGAGCAGTTGCCGATACCCCGGACTCAATTCGAATACGCATACTAATGAGCCCCCGATACCACGGACTCAATTCGAATACGCATACTAATGAGCCCCCGATACCCGGGACTCAATTCTAATAAAAAAAACCATTTGGGACTCAATTAAAGACCGGCGTGAATCTCACATCATATCAATAAGTGGTTTTTTCGAGTTACTCGATGGATGTAGAATTCAATCTAAAATTAAACTAAAGCTCCTCTTCAACCCTAAATTTTGAAGCTCCTATGTTCACAAAGTCTTCACCCAATTTTCTTCTCAACTATATAGTTAACAAAATTACGTTCATTTTTACAGCCTGAAGTATGATTCGACCCTCTCGCTCTCTCACCTTGAAAAATTATGACGATGCTTTTAAACTTCAGCACTAAGATTTGTTCGCTTTGTTTTATGTATTATACGAAAGTAATTTAAGCACTTCCGAGGATACACACATGATGATGGCGGTGGGTCGAGGAAATCGAGCATATGCGATTTCCTGCTTCCACAGTATAAACTTAACGATTGTGGTATGAAGATATTAAAATTTATTGTTTTCTGCTCGTAGCTGCGCCCCTTGACGCGTAATAAGTTCCTTTTATAACCTCTGAAATTATTGCGTGTTCTTTGGCCCTATGAGTTTTTCGTTCACGTTAAAATTATGAAGTTATAAATTTCAATAAAACGTTTGGCTGCGCTTGGCTTACGAAAGTACATTTCGTAATCACACACTTTGGGTACCGTCTTCAGTCTCTGGTTTCTGCCCACTGTTCCACTTTTTCAATATTTTTAGTTGACATCTCACTTCCTCGTTTCTGGTCTAGTACTGCTGAATAAATAGAACACCTTTATTCCAAGACTTTTAAGATTTCAATTGACTTGTGAGAGATGAGCATAGATTATCTTGATCTAGATAATTCCCGAATACTTTCCCTAATCTATTTTCTCGGAGTATAATTTTTTCTAACGGACATTTTCACAAACATGTACATAATTCGATTAATTCTCTAGAACACACTACCTTTAAACAAGACTGTTTCATTTAGTGATTGATGAAGGAATCAATTAATGAAGAATTTACTAATCAACACTTCAAAAAAATACCATTCTATAATCTTCTCCTGATAGAACTTACACTCCCTAACCACTTATTTTCAAGAAATTTGAAAAAGTCTGATTTTCATTAAAAGAAGATTAAAATGGCCTAAGTACGAGTAGCTTTGTTTTTAACAGTCTGTCCTGGCTTGATCCATGTGTAATTTACAATCAACTATAAGTATTTAACATTTTTATACGATTCGACTCTTAAAAGAAAGTGTTCTTGATATTCCTTCCACAAAAATAATGAGATGCTAAGAAATTTTTATAACCAGACGTTAGAGAAACAAATCGGGGAAAATGCCTAACATATACTGGTTTTAGGGAAAATTGATTAACCATGATGGGATTAGGGAAAAAGGAAAATGGAATCGGCCGACATTTGGTCCCCTTTCTCAGATCCGGTCACATTTAATGAATCTCAGAAATATGCGGATGAAAAACATTGCGGAAGAAAAAAAAGTAGACGAAAAAAAAAGAGGACGAAAAACAAGTACACTGTCTGAGAAAATATTGTTCTTGCCAGTATTTTGTACGTAGATTGTGTAAACTCTTATGCTATAGTGTATGAAATTTGTGACTAAAAGATCTGAAATGTTTATGGTCCAACTTCAACTCATATATTGGGATATTTCACTCTTAAATACACCCTACTTATATCCTAAACATTTGTTAGATCTTTTTAAATGTCTAATTTTCAAAGAATTTTTTAAAGTCACAAGAAAAAGTTTTTTGAGATCCTCAGAAAAAACCTTGAAATTTTGAAATACAAAAAATCCGAACACTGAATGCGAGTTCAGAGTTCAGCTCATAAAATGTAAAATATGATACACAAGAAAATAAATAAATAGACTACACCCTTAGGCTCCGAGCAATGGCTAAGTCTGACTTCTGAGTAACTAAAAATAGTAAATTTCTTCCATAACTAATAAAGGGTAGATGTGACATTAAAAAATTTATATATCAATATGATTTAATCTCATGGAACGACCTTCGATGTTACGAGTAATAACGAGATTCAAGCTAAATCTGTAGCACAGTGCAATAGTCTAGTTCACTTTTTTTCTTCGCAAAAATTGCACTTTGGACAAGTTTTTAAATATTCGTCGATTTCCCAAGGCTCCTTATTCGCGCTTTATGAAAGGCTCCCGTGTAAACCAGCTACTCGTTTAATCTAAAATTTCAGTTTTGTTTTCCGTCAGGCTGAACGCAATTTCTCGCATCACGGTTTTACTCGTTTTTAGCCGAGTTAATATGATACAAAATTCATTCTTGTTACACTCCTTGTTAAATATAATATAATGGTTGCCTGCTAACGCAGTACAGCGAGTAACAAAGGATGAAAAAAATGAGTGGAAAACTCACGTAGAAGAAAGATACGAGTATAATGAATGAAAAAAAAATGTGTTCAAGTTGGTTTTTTCTGTTGATGTAGGTAGACGAAAGCATAAAACAAACTTTTCTCTGACAAACACTAATATACACGCATGTTATTCAACTTTGGAGAAGAAAAATATTCTCTACATGGATGATAGACTCGCTGAAAGTCACAAGAGAGTGATTTTGGGTTTATTGGAAAATAAAACAGCAAAGCCTAAATAGATTTCATCAAAATTTACAAAAAATCTGGACAACTACTATAGTACGTTATTATAGTGAGTGAATTTTGGATATTGTAGCCTAAAAATGTTCCATGGAGTCATCTTTATAATATGGTCTGAGCGTTGTATAATATTTTATTCGGCGAACCTCATTCTTTGTTTCCATAATTCTTTTTCGAGAGAAAAAATTACATCTTGTCCTGGTATATTAGATAAAAATATTTTTTACTCGCGCCGAAGTTGTTTCTTATTAAAGACTCGCAAAATGGCCGAAAAAATGATAACAAAGAAAACAATTATTTTAAATAAAGGGTTTCGAAATGAAAACCCGCTAAGCATATTATTTTTCTTCAGCAACACCTTATTGCGTCGTTAAAAAAAAAAAAAAAAAAAAAGCCCGAGAAAATAAAGAAAACGGAGGAGACGACTAAAAAAAAAAACAACAACAGAAAAGTGCGAGAACAAAAAATAAAATAAAAAAAATATTTGAACTTGAAGAACATCCAGGTACGAAAAAAGAAAAATGAATCTTCGCCGCTACAGTAAATCAACATATTATTTTAATATTACAAAATAAATTTTTCCTCGCCGAACATTTAATTTAATTTTTCGTTGGTTCGAAATTGCGTAAGGAAAAACAAAATTTTAATAAAATAAATAACGTCATACGAAAAATCACTTATTTTTGCATCGCATTATGAGCCTTATATAGTATTATATTATATAGTTTCTGTTCATTACTAGCGGCTTATGCAAAAAAAAAAAAGAAAAAAAAAACAATTGGATGTATTATGGTTCTCTTGTTTCAACAGGTTTTAAATATAAAACTAATCGGGCTATGTCTGGCTTTCAAAAATATTCATGGGACACCCGTAGTTTTTTTCGTTTCATAATCTCAGGCGATTCCAAAATCATCCATCTCGCATTTTCGTATCTTCGGCGGTGGCGTGGCGGTGGGGGAGGGAGGTGGGTGGTTGAAATAGAAATTTTAAGACAGTTTTATTATTATTTCTTTCGTGGTTTCCTAGAAATTAGAAAATGTAGGTAAAAACACAGACCTTTGAGAGTTTTTTTTTGGATCGTTCACCCTTAGAGAAGGTACACGAAGGGTTATTGAATTCTATCTTTGCGACGAAGTCAACATCGACATCTATAAAGATCTGCTTGAAAATGTTGAATGTAGGCGATTTTATGGACACGTGCGCTGCGGATTTGCATTTTGGCAACCAAAAAATAATTTTTACAAGTCTTCATCTCAAAAGTACATTTTGCATCAAATTTGCTCAAACATGGATATATCCACTCGTATTATCCTCGAACATACTGTATTTTCTATGCTCGAACAAAAGTGTTTTTTTCAATTTGATTTTTTTCACCTTCTTACAAAGCCCCAAAAAAAGGTTCTTTCAGACCTTCAAAAATGCCTTAAAATTGAAAAAAAAAAGCGCTCCACCCAGCCGTAGAGAATATATATGTTCAAAAGTAAACAAATCCGCCAGTCAATTTGGAGCAAAACTCAGCGAAAAAAATGGCAATATTGTAAACTATTCGAAAAAAAGGCAAGGTATATAGTTTCATTCAAAAACTTGCTTTTCTGGGGGAGATTACTGCGTTGAATTATTTTTTGTTAGAGAAAACTGGGCTTATCCTCTGCAGCTTCTCTCACTTTTTCTACAAAAACGATATCCGATTTTTCCTTCTGACAGCAAAAATGTTTCTGATGTTGACGTGTTGCTATGAACACATATTCATCCCTTCATTATTTTCACGGAAATCCTAGATAGTACTACGAAAATCGTTCATCTTTTTTTTAATGAAACTGTTGAGTAATTTTTGGGTATTAAAACGGGTCGATTATGGTGGTAGGAAAAAATTAACGATTCTCTTATTTGTCCCTCTTTTTGTTTCTTTGTTGATGGAGTTTTTTAATAGAAAAAGATCCTCAATGGTTTCCCGACTGGATTGCGCATAAATTTTATGAGACTCATCATGAACACAGTGAAAAAAAAATCCATCGAAAAAAACAATTTTTCACGGAACCAACTGCAAATAAGATTTACGCGAACCGTATTTACGGCGTTTGATTATGCAATTTACTTGCCACTGCATAGAGCGAGTTCGATTATTTGCGGCGATTGAGTATGCAATTTGCGAGACAACACGAATTAGACTAAACAAATTACGTTGTTGGAAAACATTTTCAACGAATATTTCACAGTGGATAGATATTATTGAGAGCACTAAACCATGTGTTCTGCTAGAGGTCGAAGCTTTCTACCCGTTTTTGTTTACGTTAGAGGGAAGACATTCCTAGTACGTAGTTTCTCATATAAAATGGCTTTAAACTGATTTTGATTCAAGAGGTTTTCACCATCGACTCGGTGTCGATTTTAAAATTCGTATAAAGAAGAAATGAGTTTGATATCACTCGTGAGAAGGTTAAAATTAATAATATTAATGAAGAAATCGGTGAAATAAGGCCTTCAAGTTGATTCAAGTCTCTTTTCTATGATACACTAGATTCCTTAAATATTGTCTTTTCATTAGTAAAGGCAAAAAAAAGGAAAGCAATGAAGAATTCATGAAGTTATTCATGAAGATTTGAAGATTTGAAGTTGAAAATCTGCATCAAGATTACCATTCTAGTGAATATTCATTTGAAAAATTTCAAAGTTGAAGAGAAAAAAAAAGAAAGGATTAGTGACTTTCTCACATTTCGTTGTACCTATACATTATGTTTTCAGAGCATTTTATAACATTTTTTAAAGGAAAATAAATATTTCTTCGAAAGAATTTTCTTTCAAATAACTTTACACACCACAATAGGGTAAAAATTTTTTTCGTGACAATTTGAATTGTTTAAAAAAAAAAATTACTGTTTTAGAACAAAATTAAGCCTTGAAAAGCAATAACTGATTCAACTTTTCATAAAATAAATTAAAAATGTTCTACTTACAAAAAAATGTGAGATATTGATATCCATCAAAACGAAAATGAAATTAATGCAACTCACCTGAAAACAGAAAAAAAAAATGAAAAAAATGTAAGAAATTATTAATTAGTTTTCTAAGATGGGGGAGGGGGAGTTGGGGCTGACAATAGAGTTTAGGTATAGATAATTTGATTGAGTTGGTTTATTTCACTTCATTTTATGGAATGCTTTTTGAAAGCTAATGAAAAATTTAAAAGAACAGTTATAATATTTGCATATCTGTGATAATAAAACTACGAGTAAAAATGTATTAATTCAGCTTTTCTCCGTTTCTCGTCCTCATGTCTGTAAGCCTAACCTTATTACGAGCAATAGGTAGTTGAAGATTTTATGCTAATTTATTCTTCCTTAGCAACTTTACTCAGACGACTAATGTAATTTTTTAAACATGCTATTTCGATTTTCCACTTTTAAGTAGTATTAAGTCTGCATGAACGATTAGAAACGAATCTTTAAACATTTTTCTAAATTTTAATGCAAAAGGGGAAAAAATGCATGATATAAAACGTAGGTTTTTTGTTGATTTATGCGCATTAATAAAAATAATATCTTCAGTATCTTGTCGACAAGACGTGGCTCAAAATGTTTTGCAGGTTTTTAAGAGGAAAAGAGACTGCAAAAAGAAACGACGAAGAATGTATGGAGGAAAAAGGAAGAAAGATAAAGATAGTATGCTGGCATGAAAAAAGTTTCACTTTCTAAACGAAAACGGCTTTCGAGTGGAAAAAAGAGAAAAGAAAAAAAATATGGGAAACGAAAAAAATTGATATGAGAAACTTAGCTAGTGTTAGGAAACGTCGTTCTTGGTCGACACAGACCAAATTCTTAACATGGAAAAATATACCTTTTGGCTGGTAAAACGTTATTTTACACACCTTTTATGGGCGATGGTGGTTTTTCAGAGTAGCGAGGAGAAAAAGGTAACCATTTTTGGCTTCCACTGAATTCACGTATACGATCAATACGAAGCGAGATGTAAAGATGCTTTTTGTTTACAGGGCTGAAGGTATTCATCCTTTATGAGGGTCTGATGATACGTTTTTTTTTTTCTTTTTCACAAGAGGGAATAGCTATAGAATAGCAACTGAAGAAAAAAAGAGATAGGAAAATGAATGAGGAATCGACCATGCAGAATAATTACATGAATTTTATTCTTGAACCTCTGATGAGAGAGTAATTTACTCATTTTCCTCGAGCGGGTAAGTCGACAATTTGGGAGTTTTTAAAGGAATTTTTTTCTCTTTTATTTTGAATAAATTAACTAAAATGTTGGCTGGGTGGCCGAGAGGAGCATGTCAATTCAAGCTCCAGGCAAAAATATTTCGAATTAACATACATATATGAGGAGTTTCGGCGTAAAACACATCAAACGCCGTGATTATACTCGTATATTAAGTTGGTCTATAAACTCGACGATACTTCACAAATGACTAGATACCAGGGAAGAGCGGAACATTACTATCATGAAATACTGGTAAAGTCAATCGAGTCGAGTTTCGCCGCAAAACGCAACAAACACCATTGAAAAAATGCTAAAAAATCACCGAAAAACTGTCCAAAAAAGAAGAAGCAGCAGTTGCTCCATGCATAATGACTCGATCTTTTCCTTGGAGTTGATCGAATTACTATTTCATCATAGTGATACTCCGCTTTCCTCTGATAGTCATTTGTGGAGGTTGGAACTACTTACTATGAAAATGGTGTTTGTTGCCTTTTGCGGCAAAACTCCTCAATTCTAAAAAAGAGACTATGAGTAGTCATGCATAGAAATAGAGCCACTGTTTTTTCATTCTGGGACAGTTTTTGGAAATTTTCAGTACATACGTATATTTTCAATGGCGTACTTCGTTGCATTTTGTGTCAAAACTCGACAAATGTTCAAGAGTGTATTCTACCTTTACTATCAAGTCAACATCAACGTCTCAAAAACTGCTTGAAAATATTGAATACATACGAGTATATATGTATTATGCAAAATATACATTAGCAATATTTTTGACATGGGTGTTGCGGATTTGCATTTTGGCAGCCAAAATAACAATTTTCACGCATTTTAAGCTTAAAAGTACACTTGAAATTTATAATTTTGTCACTGATTTTTGGCCGAAATTTAGTTCAATTTGGATATGTGGAAGGGTGAACATATTTTTTATGCTCAGACAAAGCTGTTTTAATTTTCAGTTTCATTTTGAAATGGATATGTCTTACTGCTGGGGTTATTATTCAAACACTGAAAAAAAAATAGGCAGTAATTGATGACGTCATCATAAATAAGCTTGATTAGACTTTCAGTCGACTCTTCGTGAAGGCTACAGCTATCTTTCACCTTTTTCACAGCCCCAAAACATATGTTTCTCAAGATCCTCAAAAAATACCACAAAATTTAAAAAAAAAAAGCGTTTCGTCTGGGCATATAGAGAATCTGTTCAAAAGTAACATAATTATGTATCAGCCGATTCAATGCAAAAATTAACCGCAAAAATGGTATATCGTGAATTAGTCGGAAAAAAAAAAGTTAAAGTACACCCTTAAAACACCAGGGAAAACGAAAAAGAAAAAATACTGTTGACGATTGCCAAGATTATTTTGAAGAGTAGTCTATAAAATAGGAATATAAGTAACTTGTAAACTGCCCAGTGTTCCCACCAACCTATAGTGAATTAAGGTGAATGATTTTGCAAGGCTTGAAGAATATGGGAAAGTTGTACGGGCTTCAAGGACCAAGAAAATTGTCAGGATTATGAGGACTGAAAAAAATCGAAGAAACTTGAAGGATTTCCTGAGACGGATAAAATTGAAAAATTGGCAAGATTGCTTAACATAAAAATGGTGATTTTAAAGCACGCATGCGTAGTAATTTTGGCTTCGTTATGAAAAAAAGTATGAAAATACAGCTTCAAATAAAAGGCCTAAAAAACCACGAGAGTGGTTGCAAAAGGGTGAAAAAGTGTGACAGCGCTCTTTAGCTGAGCTTTTAATTAAATTTATATTTTCAGAAAAAAGGGGTAAACGTTGTATGTGGCTACTGGAATCGTCGTCTCATTTAAAATTTTGATTTTTCCACTCCAGCATTCTCGTCTTTCACCATTAAATATGAATTACGTCTGAAAATCTAAATTCGTATCGAAAGCTTTACATTCTCACAACGTGGGATGCAAAACTCAGAATTACAAAAAAAAAAAAGTAAGTAAATATAATAATATCTTCGCCGCATTATTTATTGGCAATGTTGAGACTGAAATTTTTTTATTCGTAGGAAACATTAATTTCGACTATTAACGTCTTTCATTCTGGATTTTAACTGCTTTGAATTTTACTCATTGAATGAGATGATTTACATATTATAGAAACGAGTTTAATTTTTATGACAATTTTATCATTCTGTTTGGCTGCGTTTTATAGTCGGCTATAATTTACTGATACTATGGATCACAAGTCGTGAAAATAATGATGATGATGATGATGATGATGAAGATGACATACAAACTTCGATCGTTAGAAGTTTATTTTAACGTTATGGGACCCGCCGCGACTGATACTGCGTTTAAAAATTTCCTTCGTCGTCTCTCCAACTTTATATTATTCAAAAAGAAATGATTTAATTTCCAAACTTGGGCACGATGAAAGGCAAACGCCGCGCCGTATCTTGAGATGTCATTTTATTGTTAAACTTTGAAAACACGGACTCTCATATACCGATGCATGGCTTGCCTTGTTTAGGCTCCTCTATGACTTACTGCAAGAAAATAATCGTATCAACATTATATTGGGTTTAGTGGAGATAAGTTGAGGTACTTCATTGGTGCTGAAATTCATAAACGATAACGTAGAATAAAAGTAAACCCTCGTAAGTCATTCGAGAGTTCCAGCAAGCGAAAAGTAACAAGAAAAAATTTTCAAAAATTCAGACGTATTTTTTCAAAACGTCATAAGTTCAGATTCGTGGCATTCTCACTTGAAATGGATTAATTGGCCGGTCTATGATTTTTTTTTTTTTTGGAAAATCGTGGGAAAAATGCTGTTTTTTTCAAACCTGGTGAAGTATCCCTATGGGCAAAATATTTTGAAAACGGATCCGTTTTCTTCCGGGTTATAATCCGTTTCTGGATTATAACCCGGAGTTTTTCTGTTTTCCGGCTTCTAAAATGGATACTTGTTTCCTTTTTTTGTCTTTTCAAAAACCTGAGCGAGTCTTCAAGTGCTGAAAACTACAAAGGGATATTTTCAACTTTGATAATAGCAAGTGCTTCGTGTTGTTTTTAATTGTTGCCACCTCTTTGGCTGCATTTTTCTGAATGAGAACCCCTTTACCGATAATTATTTCCTGACGAAAGAACATTTGGGGTGAAGTAACTGAAAACCAACTATATAATCACAAACCGCTAATGAAAAACAAGTGCTTTTTTTTAGCCAAGTAAAAGCCACCGAGCGATAAAATTATTTAATCTACTTATAAAACGCTAACATTTCAGCACCAATTATCAAAATGATAGTATCTAATGAAGTTGAAAGAAATGAGGGGTGAAAAACGTGGAAAAATTTGTATGAGACAGAGAAAAAGAGTTGATATATATGCGTGTGATTGCGAGATTGAGAAAGGTGGGGAAGAGCGAAAATATAAGGGTAGATTTAAAGAGGGGTAATTGAAATTTCAAATTATCTTAAATATTTGTTGAACGCAAATTATTTGACGATTATTGGTGCGACATGCTCGCATAATTTAAATATCGCGTCCTTCATTTAAATTAATTAATAAGCCTCGTTGGCCGTCCAGTCATAAAATTTGCATAGAAAATACGGCCAGCATTACTACTCGTACTTTGCATTTTCATCACAGTCTACGAGGAAAAGGCTAAATAATGGTAAACTTCGATGCTAAATTAATTTGCCATTTGAAGTACCATATAATGAGTAAGTGCCATACCAAAAGAGAATGGTACTTTTATTTTAAACGAGGATATGAGCGATAAATCTATAATTCTGGTTGGATGATAATTTTTAAATACTACGTGATAAAATCTGAGAAAATGTAGTCCACCTTCGAGAAAAAGAGGTGAAAATTCAAGTTTGATAAACCGTTGAATAACAAATTCAACAGTCCAAGAATTATTCCTATTTTCTGAAATACGATCCTTCAAAGCTGAACAATGAAAAAGCTGATTAAAAAAACATTTAGAATGTGATTATTTTTTTCTAATTTTTGATGTAAGTATTTTAGTTTTTTTTTTCTTTTCAATGGACACTTAGAACACGAATTAATTTTTCTTTAAATTTACTTATCTTTAACGGAATAGGTAGTACAAGCTGCTGCATTATTTCAATTATTTCGAGTATCCAAAAAGAGACCTTTTCACAATGTTATTCGAGCATTTTCACATGAACTGTCATTTTTTCCCAGGTTAATTGTTCAGATAGGTGTCCAACAATTTTCCTGTCAGTAATGACGACTGCGAGCGCGTTTTCTGTCCTTCATTTCACAAAATGGAAAAAATTAATGGAGTCAGATTAATGAATTTATAACCGAATGATGAAGATGCGTCCTGTATTTCCCACAGATACAATGTGTTACAGTGCTATAACTTGACGTGTATTTCCATTTTGCGGCTCCCTTTTTTTTCCACTTCACATTTTTTGCTTTTGACGCTCTTAAAAATTAAAATGCAATTTACTCAGAAGGTCTATTTTTACACCTTTCTCCCATTTTTGAAATCATTAAAGTAGATATTTTTGCATATTAGAAGGCTATATAGGTATGCGGTACTTGAGGAAAGAGAAGCCTCTATCATTAACCACTTATAAATCGAATTTAAATTGAGGGATTATTAACCTATTCTATATGCGGTTGAACGAGTTGGCGATCTTTCTTGGCTTTTTATAAGTCATTTCTAAGCACAAAAAAATCTCTAGAGTGGTTCAACAATTTTGATAGTCCCCCCTCCCCACCTGTAATGCTTACACCTTTGTGATCAGTAGTTACTTATTCTGTAAAATGAAAGATGGCATCCAGCAGCCTAGAGAAGTTTGAAAATTTAATTTGAAGGTCAATGTTTGTATTTTATGCAAGTATCCTAGGAGAGAAACTATACGTTTGAACTACTCGTACTTTACTGAGCTAATTTCTGTTCGCGTATCAAAATTGTTTTGTTTGTGCAGCTTTCGCCACGCTTCCTCAAAAAAAAAAAAATTTTTCATGTCTGCGTTGGATGAAATTTCAACATACACTACATCAGGTATTTCATGAAATGCCAAGGTAGTCTATAGAATTATTGATTGAATTAACCTACGTATATAATAGGTATGATTTGCAAGTAACAAATCAATTTTGATATAGAATTTTTCTACACAAGCATTTTCTATGATGAACTTATTAATAAATCGATGTAGATATTTATATAAAGAATTTCTAAAACTCATATATTCACTGAGAGAAAACTGCATACTAAATTTTAATATTTCCATACTAACTCAAGTAAAATCCAAGTTTTATATGCAAAAGTAATACGAGAATTAGTAAAAAATATTAAAAATTAATACAAAACATTGGTAATGTTTAGGAATATGTTTAAAATTAATGTGCTGTATACTAAAATTTAATGTATTTTCAATTAGTTTTTCAAATAAAACCAGAATTATCCAAAAGTTAGTATGCAGCAAACAAATTTTTAATATTTTTCATCCGAGTGTTGTAAATTTAGATCAGCTTTTTCATAGTAAAGGATCTTAGTCAAGAAGAGGTGGCTACGTAAAACTATAGAGAGCTAAATATAAGAATGAAATGAATTTTCAAAAATTGTTCATTTCGAGATCGTTCGTTTAACTACATATGATTTTTATTTTGTCACAGAAAAGTCGCTTTTCAGTCAGACTGCTGGAGCTATGAAAATTGGAAGCCTACGTAAATTATAACGTTTGTGATATTCGTTAATTTCTGACCTCTCCTACCTTCAACTATTAATTATATAGTTTTGATTAGTCCTCAATATACTCGTATCTGTTGTATATTTTCACAAAAAATGACCTTCGCTGTTTATCAACAACAAATTTCGTTACAACGTCCCAGACTAACTTCTACAGTCTTTTCAATATTTTTTAGACCCTATACATCAGTCTAATGACGTCTTTTTGTTTTTCGAGGACAACTCTCAACCACTTTCCCATCTTTGTACGCTTCAGATTCCGTTATTTTGACAAAAAGAACTGTACCAAGTTTATCATTAAAATTAAATTTTATTCAGATGAATGAAAATTTTTTGATTACCAAACCAAAAAGAACAAAGAGTTTCGACCTGGGCAATTTTCGTCTCCTGTTTTATTATCACGTGTCTCGCGGATAGGAAAATTTCATAAAAAACCAACAAACTTCACTGAAAAGTGAAAGCACTGTGGTAACCGCATCACAATAGTAACGGTAAATTTTTAACTTAGTCGAGCGTGAATGAAGATAATACGATTTGATAGAGTTTTGTTAAACGAAATTTTACCTTTCACGGTTGAATCAAAATGTCAAATGAATCTCTTCATTCGTAGAGATAAACAGACACTGATTTTTTGGGATGTGTACACCAACACTTTCTCAGGCTGTAAACATTCAAATCTTGCTCAACCACTGAATAAGGTTCAGATATCAAGCTTCAGTCAACTGCCATAAAATATTGAGAATCGAAACAGAGATGTTATCATAAATTCATCAAGGTGAGTTTACTCTTTAAAAATACCAACATATTATGGTATAATAGCTTAAAACAAAAGAGGATAAAATAAAAATATATAATACAGTATTAAAGTTTTGAAGAAAGTGTAGAGCAAGAGCGGGCACTTTTTATGCAGAGAAAATTACATGTGAAATTGATTAGATCGTGTCCTTGCGGTACTGGACAGCATTAGTGAAAAGTATAAACAAAAATAAATAAATAAAACAAGTTCAAGAAATTTGAAATTTTATGGATCTCATCTTCTTCTATTCACGAACAAATGAACACTCCGGAATAAAGATGGGAACTTTATCGATAAGTGAATTATCGTTAGGTTATTGATAAATTATTTTGATTACAATATAGTTACTAATACGAGTAACTCTGAAAAATGTGGAGTATTTAATTTGATTTCATGCTTGAATTTTGTGCAAAGATATACGAGTACTTACTAATGAATAAATTTTCAAATTAGTTTTTTTTAAAAGAAATTTTTATCCAGACAAACCACCTGTTCCTTTTGAGATGACGCAATATGTGAGATTGAGATCTTAAAATTAAGCGATCTATTCCAACTCAAATATTGAAAGAATTCGGTGTTAAGGAAAGAAACTTAGATATACGGAAACTGAGGACAATGAAAAAATAATTAGCGATTGAAATACGATCGAAAAAAGGCACTTTTTGTCGTCGTCAAATGATACGGAATTCGTTTGTAGTGTTGGGAAAACGCAGGCGTTGCTGTTATACGAACAGCGAAATTGAGAGAAAAAAGTTTACTCGTGTGAGAGTAAAGCGCCCTCTTTATAAATTAACTCTCACTGATAGGTGGATATGGACAAAGTCCAGCCGGAAAGTCACATACTTGACAGTTAGGGTTATCGAAAATGAAAATTAATGATGCCTTTTTGGGTTTTCAAACGATGTTATATTCTGTATTTTTTTCTTCTCGTCTATG
Organism: Parthenolecanium corni; assembly: GCA_038050395.1. Taxonomy (NCBI): domain Eukaryota; kingdom Metazoa; phylum Arthropoda; class Insecta; order Hemiptera; family Coccidae; genus Parthenolecanium; species Parthenolecanium corni. The sequence continues at coordinate 1,026,461 of JBBCAQ010000027.1, read as the reverse complement.
TTCGGCAGAAAATTGTAAAATAGAGTCAGCAGGTAAATTAATTGGACCTTCCTGAGAGACAGGAAATCACCAAATGCATCGTTTCTAGAAAAAAAAAGAAGAAAAAACACTTCTTTTTTCTCTCTTCATTGACATTTATTAGGAAAATAGTTTGTGTGGTAAGTACTTTATTGGCAATTTATTTTTGTAAAAGACCTAGAAAATTGTCAATAGTACATATAAATACACGCGAAGTACGATTCGTTGATGATTTATTAGTGGGTAAAGATAGACAGTTTTCAAACTAGGTACGGCAGGCAGGTTCAAGTGTAGGCATGCCCTTGTAAGAAAATAAAAAAATGTATTCGCAATAAAAATCAAACAATATTTTATTGGGGAATAATAAACTGCACGCAAGAAAAAAGAGGTTTGCACAAAATGTATGGCCACGAAAAATCAGTATGAGATAACAAAATAAATAGTGGAAATCACGAAATGCAATATAAATAGGTTTGAATGGAAATTTTAAATGCTTCTCACCAAATTTGAGCGCCAAGAGGGGAAGTGAAAATCATTTGAAGAATTTAAAACATGGCACACAGAAATATGGAGAATAGATATATCAGAGGCCAGGTAATGAGCACTTGTCCATTTTTTGTTTATAAAAATCAATGCAAGCATTCAGTTGGTATGCTAATCAGGCGCAAAGATATTCAAGTGCCACCGGAGGCAAAAACTGCTCCATAGGGCCAGAAGAGAAAGCGAGGACAACTGTCAAAGGCAACAAGAGCTCTTCTTATCCAATTTATTCATTTCAAGCTTCAATTACGAGTAAAACTTAATTTTTTTAAAAATAATTTCAAAATTTTAAGCTTCAATTAAAAGTGAATTTTATTATTTTTTTAAAATAATTTTTTGACAATAGGGAAAATCACTTTTTTTTTGGGGGGGGTACAGATTTTTTGGGCGTTTCTATCTCCCCCCCCCCCGTGCAAATGTCATTTATTTTACGTGATTTATTAGTTCCACAATTATAAGACATTATTATTGCGTTTGATCTCTTTTTTTTATGGGCGACATACAATTTTTTTGGGAAATATTTGATCTTTCGTGAATTCTATTTATTTTTGTTCATATGCATTGTTAATGCCTAATTTTACTCGTCGCATCGCATCTTATCTTTTTTCACGTCTTAGGTTGCTCGTATTTCTTTGTATGTTGTGTGTATGGTGTATTGTTGTCTTTCGTCTATTTTTCTCATTTTTTCTCTTTTTATTTTTTAATTGAATAGCCTGGCTCTCGTTTTCGTCTATATTTGTAGTTTAGTTAGTTTTCTGTTGTTGTTGGATTAACACATTACATTTTCGTCCAATATTTTTCAATCTAATAATTTATTTTCTCTACATGCATTGTTTTTTCCGTGCATTCCTCTTTTTACTTGCAGGCTGAAAAATCACACCCTATTTTATTTTGGTATGGTGTGCTACGAGTATAATGGAAGTTAATCTTGTGGCATGAAAGTTCTTACTTTTGGGCAAACTTACAAAAAAAAAATGCTGCGTCTGAGCTGTTCCGTATTTTATAATATTGTACTCGTATTTTGTGCGTGTGTATGTGTGTAGTCAGACTGAAAAATATTTTACAAGTTAAGGACCAAAATAGGTTTACATGGGATTCGTATAAGTATAACTGCTATTCAGTCTCAGGTATTCGTAGCAATAGCGTCCCCATAGAAGAGAGGTTTATTTTTACCCAATAGGTAGGTAATTATTTATTATTTCATCGGCAAGTAAATGTGATGAAGTCTACCATATATAGAGCACTTTTCCTCAACATCCTCATTTACAAAATCCAAAAAAGGATATGTACAACCAAAATGTATCTTTTGTTTGAAAAAATAACCAAAATAGCGAGGGTAAAAGGCCATTTCGTAAATTTTCAATTATTTTTTTCATCCCGTTTGCTCTTGCTTTTTATTTTTTTTTTACAAGCATTTTATATAGATGTAAGTGGTGTATTTGGGTCGTCGTCGTCGGCTAAACTGTAATAGAAATGCGCAGTAATCTTCTGTTCTATTACCGTATATACCTACCGAAAGCGGTGCAATAAAATGGGGTCATCTGTTTTGTATGTGAAGCGCAAAACTCTTTCGCCAGCAGGACTTATAGTGTTCGCTTGATTTGTGCGGAGAGGGTAAATTCGAGACGAGGTGCGGAGGTTTCATTATTGTTTATGTGAAGCACATCCTTTCTTCGAAATCATCTTCGTACTTTTTCTCGGAACGAAAAGATTTTCTCGTACGTGAAAACAGATGGGAAATAACAGCTTGATAAGGAGGATAACTTGGAGTAGAGCTTGGGTTACAACGAGTTATTTCATACTTTTACTTAATTCATATTAGGAGAAAATTCAACTTTCAGCAGGTTTTCGACAGAAAACCTTCTATTAAATTTGGTCTGACTTTCACAAATAGGCACTAGACCATCATAGTTATTCGTTTCACATGATCTCCAGATTCCAAAAATACCCATCTCGCATTTTGCTGTTTCTTTACTCTTTTATTTTTTTATTTTTCCCTATATTTCCCATCGAAAACCTGCTTTTCTAGCGGGGCTAGCGGCGCTAGAATTTTTTTACGAGTAAAGTGGAGCAGTTAGAAATAGCCTCGTGCAGAATGTACATATATCCATCGTACCCGAGTCCAGTACAGTCTGGTCATAGGACTCTACATGATATCGGAACGCTCATAAAAATACGGTATACACATGTACGTATGTCCACAAATTTTGGAATTAGGATTACATCTGTATTGAAAAATCATACTTGGTGTTTTAGTGACGCACTGTGCGAACGACTGGGACATATTTGTACGAACTTTACAAATAATTCTTAAACGACCCTCTTAAAATTTCGCACCCTCGCACTCCACACGGCTTGAGGTAGAATCAAGAGAACAATATAGATTAGGCGATGTTGATATTACTGCCCTTGTGAAAAGAGTTTCGTTACTAATTGGGTTCAATACTGCGTAGTTTAAAGCCTCTCCCAACACTCCAGTGTTCATCTCATAATCATCGTTGAAAAAAGAACGCTGGATTCGGAGAAAAGTGGGTTAATTAAATTATTCGAAACAGTTGTAGCAATATTCCACCCTGAAACTGAGTAAACGAGTGTTTCTGAGCTAACCCCTCGATAGTTGTATAACTGCCTACGTGGACTCGCATTTTCATCAATTAAAGTTTTGCAGCGCATACAGGCGTTGTACACGACCGTTTTAAAACGTTCAGTGGGATTGCGTCCTGTCACATTTAATTTTGTTGTCGACGTTTCACTCGTTTTTGACACCCCCTCCAACTCTTCACCACCTACATCGATCTCCACCATTTTTCCAGTGAATCATTTCGCGAGAAAACTGAGGGCGAGAGGGTTGAAATTATGTTGATGGCTTACTTTTTCGACGAGAACGGTTATAAAATGGAGGAAAAACATTAGATTTGATGCGAATGTGCTGCTGTGTGCACACTGTACACGTGTTAGTACAGCAACAATGAATGCCCCAGTCAGTATTTTGTGACACGAGGACGTTGTACGTTGGACAGACGACTTTTTCATTTGCAACGAATGGAGCTGCGATAAGGTTCTGGAAAATTTTTGAAAATTAGAAACCATGTTGGGTAATTTTCAACTGCAGTAGGTTCTCTGGGTGAAGCTCCGACAGGAGGTATTGACCAAAAATCCGGCATTGACATTACCTACTCAGTTTTCACTTTTCAATATGACAACAACGTCAAGATCGGACATGTTTTTCTACTGAGTACAGATTATTATAAACTTGTTTTTAAATATCTACTTTGTTCGATATAAGTACTAGATGTGGGTCTACGGTGCATAAATAATACGATCCCGTCAGGCTGCTATGTTTAACCTTTTCTTCTTTGAGCTGCTATCAGCCGTGGAAATAAATAAGTAAGTAAGTTTAAATAAATAAACAAATAAACTTAGTTGAATTTCGCTTGGTGAAGATTGTTCAACACTCGTCTCTTCCTCAACAAAAATAAATCTAATTTCATGCCTCTGAGGCACGCAAACTTGTATGAGGCAGAAAATGTTTGAGAACTCAGCAGTACCTTCTCGGTTCAATCATTCGACTTTTTCCACGGCTGTCACAACGAGTTAATAACTTTTCTGAGAAGATAACTTTTTTCACGCATCTGTCCGACAAACGAATTTACTCGACAGCTAACAAACTTGACGAACTTCTTCATAAAACTTTCAAATCGTTCGACGAACCTGACACAAGCACTTTGGCCCAGACGTGTAGAACTGATTTTTTACGAGAGAAGAGACGTTGACTTGGCATTCAAGCAGGTTTGCGTGATGTCCGTTTCTACCAGTTTGTAAGAGGTAAGTAAGGAAATTTTTCGGTTGGTGTTCTTTTGGTGGCAATAATGTGTTTCTAAACTCGGATGAAGGCTATAACCGGCAACGGTCTCGAGATCTGCAGAGTTAACAAATGCAATATAATTTTGGGAATGAGGCATAAACATTTTATTGAAAAATGGATGTAGCACCATTTTATACTTTCAGGTATCAACATCTACTCACACTGAAAAAAAAAATGAATAGTCAATTTTACCATTTTTTATTGAAAAACAGATACAATTCAAGATTCATTCTAGATATTCTCAGCATTTTTAGAACTTTCTACCATCTTAGATGGTATATTTTACTATTTTTGAGGTATTTTCTACTGTAAATCTCGACTTGTCTCAATTTTTTCAAATAAATAGTAAAAATTACTGCCAAATTTTTTTTTAGTGTAAACCAAATATCTAATACTCGTAATAAATACAACTGTCGATTTTTTATTGCCAGTGTTTTCATATTATTCACCGAACAAAAAATTATGAACTCTGAAACAAAAATAAAGATACCTAACTCCAAATATGATTTCTCAAACATTAAATCTTGAAGCTAGAAAGCATTCAGCCAATTCATTCAAATTATAAGTGTTGAATCAATTTTTGAGTCTATTTACATATCAATTTTTTATTTTATAACCCATCCGTGTTTCCAGCTTACACAAGTAAAACGTTTTCTTTTAATGGAAGAAAACTGTTTCTTCAGAAAGAATTCAACCACGCAAGGTCCAACTCAATTCTTAATACATACATATCAAGCTCTACCACATAAAGTAAGAGCTAAAATGGATAGAGGAAGGAAAATCGATGAAAAATTGAGTTATCTGTCAAGAAAGCATCAAAGTAATAGAGACAGATTTTTCAAAAACATTGCGCCAGTAACTGAAAACCTGCTTTTTGCAAATTTCTTCTTGGCAGTCCTGCTGTAAATGTAGGTTTTGATAATGTATTTACGCATACATTTTGTTGGGCAAAAAACATTTTGCTAGCTCTTTTCAAGCAGTTTCTCATGCAGAGACTCAAAAACCACATTAACATATTTTTAACGTCAAGAGTACGAAACTACCAGGTGGTTTATACGAAGGAAAACTTGCTTGAGGTTTCTCATTTTATCCTTCTTTTTTTTTCTTTTCTTTCTTTTTTTTTTTTTTGAGTACTTTTTTCATGAAATTCGTTCGAACGAATTTAAAAACGTTACTAATTTACATTTCATTTTGTCCCCTTTAACGTAGTTTGTGTGGTTACGAACTAACTTAGTTTTATGGAAAGTACTCCACACCGACTACCACTTTTACTGTTTTTTTTTTTTTTCTTTTTTTCCATCTGTCTGACTTCATCGGTCTTTTTATTCGCAAGTTTTATTTTTACTTTTTATTTTCGTTCGTAGATATTTACCGATGTTTTACATTCAGTCCATTACGTCGAACGAATTTCCATTTATAGTGAGAATAACTCGCGGCTAACTTCGAAGGTAACAAAGTGATTTTGAAAAAGGTACCGAAGAACTGAGAATATGTTTTAGTCCCAGATTCGAATTCGTGGCAACGAATGGGATGTGTCCGGGATAAGCTAGGTGTGTGTTCGAAATTTTGGCGGATCAAAGTAGACTATTTTTGTGGGATTTCATTTCAGGGACATCCTTTCAATTTCGAACGGTTCACTGAGAGAAACTTAATTACAAACAGGATAGTAACTTTTCTCATTACAGCGAAGGAAATTATTATTTATAGTGGAAATTCTTAATGTTAGTGGTACTTTTTGCCGTCTTAGATAATATTATTATTATACCAGTTTGTAGCAATTTCTGCTACAAAAATCTTGAATTGTTCAACCTTTCGCATTCAAAGTGTGAAAATTATTATCTTTTTTCTCAATGTAGGTAAGCTGACAAAATCATCGGACGATGCAGATCGCACGCAGAGGTCATAAATGTGAGTCATAAATTTGGTATTTCGAAGCTTTTGAGATGAATGCAATTTCAGAGAGTGGGGTCAAAATAAACGAGATTTCAAGTTTAAACTCATTCTGAGATAGTTATATTCACTTTACTGAATCATGTGAACCTTATTTTTCAAGCCTCTAACAATAATGAAGTACATTATTTTCAAACAGAATAATCATTTCTCTAAATGGATTTTTGAACAGTTTTTACTCTGTTTTTCCTACTTACGAGTAAAAACAAAAGTTTCTTTGGAAGAGAAAAAAAATACTCAAACCAAAATATCGATAAAATAATGATAAGTATAAACATATTATAGAGTAGGACTGAGAGTCTTGTTATAACGACTATCGATAATAAAGAATAATCTACTCACCGATCGTGTCTCCTCATCAATAATCAATACTAAACAATTTTTGGCTTACCTGAAACAAAAAATCAAAAAATCTGTTAAGCAACATTTTTATGCCTTAGAAAAAAGACAGGTGACAAGGGTGATCATAAAATACCAACAATTTATAAGTATAAAAGAGGAGTAGGATACTTCACAGAATTTTACTTTCGCGAGCTTGAATTAAGTTTGATGTATTTTATTCAAATCATTTTGCCCATTAGTTTTATAAAGATATACTTTTTAGAAGGCCTCACAATAATAATAATTATTTTCTTAGTCCTTCCTGCGGTTTCATCAAAATGAAAAGTTCGGATGACCCATCAACAATTCAATAATCCACGGGTTTTTCACAAAATTCAGTTATTTTCTTCTTGTACTCGTATTTCAATTTATAGTCTATTTTTTGGTTACTGCTTCCTCAATTGAGCCAAAATCGATATTAGCTCTAGAGACTAAATGAGCTCTCACAAATTTCGGAATATAAAACACCACACACAATTATCAAGCAACAAGATAAAAACATTTTTTTCTTTTTCTTTTTTTTTTTTTTTTTTTAATATTATACGGATTGTTCATATTAAGCTTATCCATGAAATTTTTTTTTTTGCGAATAATATAAAACTAAGAGGATTTATTTTTCTGAATTATGGGATATAAAAAAATTGAAAATTGAAACCTCTCCGAGATACTTTTTTTCCTGGCAGAAGAATTTATCAGATAATTGCCTAATCGAGTGATCAGTGAGAGAGAAGAAGGTGAAAAATAAAAATGAGAAAAAAAAAAAGATCAACGGAAAAAAGTTTGCAACAAGTCTAGAGGAAAAAAAAGTTATTTAATTCGTATTGTAGAAAAGTCCGTCTGACTTTTACCGTTATTAAATGTCTAAAAAAAGAAGGAAAAAATGAGGAAATAATGTAAGAAAGCAGCTTAAAAAAAATATAAAAACGAGAGTGAGAGTATTGTAATTCATCATGAAAAAACAGAATTCCTTTTTGTTTTTTTTTGTCGTTGGAAAGGAGAATAGTGGTTGTATTTTGTATCGTTGATAATAATATGTATATGTATCCCGGGGGAGTGAAATATGTCGACGTGGAGTTGAAGCCTTTACTGAAAACATGAAGAAGGTGGCGTTGGAGGCGAGATAGTCGTCGACCAGCTCTTTTATAATGGAAAAATAATAAAATGAAAACACTCACACGTACAAAGTATTTTATAAATATTCGCCTTCACACTAGGAAACATTTTTTATTGTTTTCTCAGCCGTTTTCGACGTTGTAACACATTTTTTGTTCGCATCTTCCTGGTCCAGGGCGAGAAAATATGACGTACAAAAAATGTCTCTCCGATAATTGTGGAGATTTTTTAATTTTCCAAGACGTTATTCTTCGGCTTTCTCTCTCTTTCACTCCTGCACCGCTCCAACCTTTTATATATTGTTCTCTTGATAGGAGAAGAGTTCAGAAGAAGTAAACAAAAAGTCAATAGAGAAATCGATATTTTACTCGTCGTTTCGAGTTTGTGTTGGTAGTTTATAAGTATAAGCTCTTGAAAATTACAGTAACAATAGTATATTACCTAGTAAGGATAAAAAAAAGTGTTTACGCTCACACGTTTCCCTCGTTCGCAAACTTTCCTTTGCATACCAAACTCACTTCTGACCCTTGCTACATAGGATATTTTATTCGCGTAGCTGCTAATAATTCACAGTCTATCCGTGAATTCATAATTAAAACACAACCTGAATGTAAAGCAAACGTGCCTCAATATAAAGAGACGAAGTAGGTCCCCTTACTTTGATAAATAAACACGTTAGGGTTCACGTTTTTACATTCAAGTTTGAAATGTCATTTTTTTCATCTTTCAGTCATTTTTCAATCACATTTTAGTCACAAGAGAAGAAGATAGCAACAATTTGACCCAAAATTCAGATTTCACACCCTAAAATCTATAGGTACCTATCCGATGATGCATTACACTTGAAAATCAGCCATTTCATGTTTCAGTCATTTTCCAAACACAATGAGAAAAATTTCAATGGTAATTTTTACAATTTGAATAGGAAAACTGGGACGATTCAAAATTTGTAGCAGAAATTGCTACAAAAATAGTAGAATATGTTATCTATGAGAATATTCACAATAAATAGTAATTTTCACAACTGTGCCGATGACAGTTACTATTCTATTTATAATTAATATCTGCTATCCATTTCTCTCAGAGCATAAGAGATGTAGGTGGCCTTCGATTTGAATCAGTGACCTGTAGAATGCTAAGCTTTATTCTTGTCATTGCGCTGCTCAATATTTCAGGTTAAAAATAATTATAGTCGCTATAGGTCTTAATGGAAGTCCACTATAACTCTAATCTGCAAACTCAGTCTTTCCTCACATTTTGCATCCCATACAAACGAAAAGTTGCACATACATTTTTAATGTGATAAATGAATGTAATTATCAACTGCCGAGATCTCGATGCGCACCTTACCCTTGAGATTCCCGACGATGATTTTTCCAAAAATCAACATTGCATCAGCTACCCCAAAACTAAGCTGTTACAATTTTCAAATAGATGAAGCATAAAATATCAAAAATAAAAAACACGATGATAACAGCAGGCGCTTGCAATATAACCCGCAATGAAATTGTTGCAGGGTTGAGGATGCCAAGCGAGAAAAAAAAAAAAAGTCGTTTCATACAAAACCGTATCTGGCAGTTTTCTAGGCCTGTGGAACATTAAATATTTAAGCGAAGGATTTTTTTCCCTTCTTTTTTTCTCTCCTCTATTGCTCCGTTTCTCTTCTCTTTTCCCCTGCTCCATTTTCAACCCTTTTTTTTCTTTCTTTTTTTCGTCTTTTTTTCACGGCCCCTGCCTAGCTTTGTCCCACTTTCCTTGTCTATTTCTCTTTATCTGTCCCTGTCTCTCTCTCTGTCTGTCTGTCTCTCTCTCTGCGGCTCTCTTCCATTTCGACTTTTGCGTTGCGCGTGAAAATGCTCTCGCTAATGGCCTATTTTTTAACGTTTCATCATCCCGCTACTGTAGCACAGTTCATTTTGCAGGCATCCACAGAAAATTACAACGATTTTCGACAGTTTCTAGAAGTGGCGCAGCGGCTGCACAGACAGCAGCAGCCTTAGCAGCGTCTGAAGCCACTGAGGTATTTTCTTCGTTTCGTCGTTAAGTGGAATTCATTTAATTGAATAATTGTTCGTGTCGTCGTCGTCGTCGTTTGTCGACGTCTGCGTCATCTGCCCAATTCTTCTTTTCCTCTCTCGTTTTTTGCATGAGAAAATGACAAATAATGAAAGCAAATTAGAAACTCGATAACGCGAAAAATAATAATTTGAATTCTTCGCACGTATTGGTTTTCGAGTTTTGTTTTTTGCCGCCTCCTCCACCATTCAACTCGAGCTCACGAGATCCTGCCCTTGGGACTGATTTTTGGTTTCAAGAGACAACGTTGACAGAATTCGCGGAGAGTTCATCTTATAGAATAGATAGTTGAGAGTAGATTCAAAACTTACTGACTCAAATTTTGGAAAACCGGAAATACACGTACTTGAAATTAGACAAATTTCGAGTCATATTATAATAATTACTAAATTTATATGAAAGAAAATTATGCGAAATAATTTTAAAAAATTCTCTTATCTTTCATTACTTTGACCACGCACGCAAGAATATAGAATAAGTAGAATTTAAATTACAGCGAAAATAGTTTACAACGACGCGACGTACGCACTTTTAAAATTCATAGACACCAAGGCATAATGAAATATTTACAATAAAAAATCAGCTAAGTTACCTGTACTCATAACGACAATATTAATGTAGAAATTTTGAATTTCAATATTATATTGGGAAAATTTATAAAATACACGAATTCCAATAATATTTTACAAATTTTGTTAAGTAGAATTAATTTATTCAAAAAACAAATTACGAGTACATTACGTGCTGTATATTTACATACTTTTTGAAAAAATCAGTTTTCTTTTTACTTTTTTGATTTTAAATTTCTGTTTGTTTAAATTATGTTGAAATGCAAAAAGATTCTCATCAAAATCACTTAGTACAAAGAATTCATCAAGTATTTGGATGTAAAGAGCTATCGAATACAGTGGCTAGGCCCTCCAATTCGATACAAACAATTTTTGCAGTAATTTTAAGTCAAATTTCAATTTGCAACGTGGTAAAATAAATGGGGTCTTTGGGTGACAAACAGAATTTTCTGGCAAACGAGAAATCAGAGGAGACGGATTAAAATCAGTGAGTCTCGAGTTCAAATATCTGATAAGCGTTTCTATAACTCTGAGAAATTTGAAACTCACTAGTCCTCTTGACCAAATATAGGAACTGAACTGTCAAATCTTAATTGAAAGTATCTATCATCAACTAGGGCAGAAAGTGGAACTCATATATGAAGACTAGGTTGTTTATCAGGGGTCCAGAGAGTTGAGAGACAGATACAGAAGAGGTAAAGTTCCACTTTAATTGCTACAGACTATTGATATTTAGGGCTATGAGGATAATGTATATTTTGTTTAGAAGACTTGTGAAACCAGGCCAGTAGTAAGGTGGGCTATGGGAGGCTAAACCTCCCCCTTTGACCAGTTTGAGCCGCTCTATTGTTAAGCCCCTTCAGATTTTTCGAATGTTCTAGTGTTTTTTAAATAAAATCAACAAAAAAATCAGATTTTATAAAAAAATTTTTACAAAAGAAACACCAAAAAAGGCAAAAAACTACCAAAGTATTTATTGACTGGATGAGAGTCATATCTAGCGATAAGTAAACCTATCTTAAAACTAGTTTTTAACTTTTCTTATTTTCCTGTAGTTTCTAGAAAATTTAGTGCAGTAAATGAAAAGTTACATTGTTTAATGAGATATGAAAAATGTGTAGATGAATTTCCCTTAGCTTACCAAATTATTCAAATTTAATAAAATAAATCACACACTTCTCATAACGTAAATCTATTTTCACAGCCAGCAGGTGAGCCAACTTGTCCGATTTGCTGGAAGAAACACTATTTCTTTAAATTGGAGAATACGACGAATTCGCTCATTCGCAGCACTTTATTCTGTTAAAATGCGGTAAACGTACTCGCCATTTTCAAGTAATAATTTTCAACTAAATTTCATTTACCTACCCCACCCCATTAACGCTGCTCGCTGGTCTTGATAAATATGAGCAAAAATGAGGCACACAAAATAAAGGGGAGTAAAGGAGAAAAAGGAAAAAAAAGAATCATTGTGCGAATCATAATTCTCCCTCCATTTGAGGAAAATCTGTGTAAAATTCTGCGAAATAAACTATTTTTGCCCCTCCGTTAACGCGTTCATTAAGAAATCCTTTTACTTCTATAATTAATTTTTACCCCGCAAACAGCGCACTGGCGGTTATAACAATTATACGTAAAAATGAGAAATAAAAAGGGGCATATCGTTGAATTTCGAGTTTTTTAATTCGTTGCTCCTTTTCGTTGGCTTTTTTTTTTCGACTTCATTCATTGAAACTTTTTCTACCATTTGGGTTTGAAGGATGGAAAATATGAAATTATACAAAGCTCGCCTCACAGACCCTAAAAAACAAAAATTAATAGTAATTTTCACAAGGTTATGTTAGATAATTCAAGATTTGTAGTACACTGAAAAAAATTTAGGCGGTAAGTTATAAAATTGGAATAGAAAAACTAAGACGATTCAAGATTTGTAGCAGAAATTACTGTACTATAAAAATATAGCAAAATATAACATCTAACAAATGAAAAATAATATTTTTATGCACTCGTATTGCCTGGAAATCTGATTTATCAGTTACTTAAGGTACGATCTTTAGTTACCAGAGGGCAGTTTTCATTTTCTTAGCAATGACAAATGGTCATACAACGTCTCAGTCTGTGGTCTTTTTGGTTACTCAGGTTCTTGATCACTTTCTGATCAGAATTATCTTGTAACAAAGCTACTTGTTCCTGATGATGAAGAACCGACCTTTGTGAGTATTATAGCATCTTAATTGTATTACAAATGTTTACAAAGAACAGACCTACTAGGCGATGAACAAAAAGAAAACAAACCTAGGTATTCATTAATTGTTCATGCGAGGCAAATCAAGCGCACGGTTAGCTACGTACACTGAAAAAAAAAGAAGAATTTTTACTATTTTTTCATAAGAAAGTTGCGACTATACTTAACGATTAGTAAGAATCACTACAAAAACAAAAATAATTACTATTTTTATTAGATTTATTATTATTTTTGTAGTAATTTCTCCTGTAATCTCAAAATTGTTAAGTTTTTCTCATAGAAAATATTAAAAATTTTACTACATACTTATTATTATTTTTTTTCAATATATTATGGCCTTAAAGATAAAGATGTCTCGTCATTCGTAAACTTGTAAAAACTATAATGGAGAAGAGTTGTACCCAGCTGTAGATAAGACTTATCCTGAAATATGGTAAGTACAATTCAGTTATAGATAGATCAACTGACTTCAAATTTGGATAAGCTCAACGAGCAATATCCCACTTTGTGTAAAGACATTCCTCCATCAAGAAGAGTCATAAATGTAGTATAATGACAACATTTAAAAATTTTCAACTTTTTGTCGCCATTTATTTGCTATAATACAAGGAAATTTGACAATATTTTGCTCGTCATTACTTCGGCGAGACAAGATTTATTGCACTTTGTCTAAATCGTATATGCCTGGTGCTCTGAATTCCTCTCGGACAAACCAGCCTAAGCTATTATTTGCGGGCAAAATTTCGAAAGCCATTCAACACTTATTTGTGGACGTCGTCTACGACCGTAACGTACGAGATTCAATTTACGAGCAGACTTTCGAGCAGAAACTAGGATAGAACTATTTTTCAATTAACAGTTTCGGTCGCCGACATAGTTTTAGATACAGAAATACGAGAAAAGCGTGCAGTGATACCCTTATAAATAGAAAAAAAGGGGGAAAAGTTCAAGTTGAAAGTAAAAAATAAATAAATAAATAAATCGGCAGAAGCTCGACCATAAAGACAGTATAGTGGAAAAAAAAAAGAATGAGAATTCTTTCGTTTTTGTTTGTTCGCCACGTTTTCTCAGCTCCAAAACATTCTCCATTTCTTTCTCGATTAAAGTGTTTACGAAAACTAATTTCCTCATTGTTGAGAGGGTACGAAAATAAAAGGCTTCGAAATTTGATCTTTCGCCAAGACAAATAGTAATTATGGACAAACAACTGTAGTCTAAGGGATGTCATTATCGACGCCTGTGCTCGTCTTGGAACATTATTTGGAACTGTCGCAAACATCTCGTTACAAACACAACTCCAGCCCAAAATTTCTTATTCAAACGAATTTCGACGACCATATTTTTCTCCTTTCTATTTCTTATCTTTCAATCGAACCCTGCCACTCGTTTTTTCTTTTTTTTTACACACATATTTCGATATCCGCCATTTTTCTTCGCTTTTATACCTTCTTCTAGACCAGACAAAAATAATACTGTGAAAAAAAAAAGCCAATACTATAAATGCTGAAATTTATAAAAACGGTGTGGTCTACCTTTGCTTTCTTCGAGTGGTTAAGGATTTACAATTTTTTTCTCTACGTTTTTGTACCAAATTACGGCCCAACTTTGGATGAATTCGGACACGTTACTCTTAACAAACGCTTTTTTGATTTTCAGAATTTTTGTACATTTTTTGTGGGTTTTAAAAAATCGTTTTTTTTTTCAGCTTTCAAAACAAATGAAAAACATTAAATTAAAAAACCAGCTTCTTTGGAGCATAGAGAATATGTTCAACGATGATAAAGATATGTACATACTTATATGTCCAAATTTGAGCAAATTTAGTGCGTAACTCAGTGAAAAAAATAATAAATCGTAAGTGAACTTTTGAGCTAGAAACTTGAGAAAATTGTCGTTTTGGCTGCCAAAACGCAAATCCGCCACACACGTGTCGACAACATTGCTTATACTTTGCCTAAATTCAACAGATTAAATTTTCAAGCAGTTTTAAAGACGTTAATGTTGACTACACCTCCATGTGGGCAAAATATTTTGAAAACGGATCCGTTTTATTCCGGGTTATAATCCGTTTCTGGATTATAACCCGGGATTTTCCTGTTTTCCGGCTTCTAAAACGGATTTCGAACGGATTGTAATCAGTCTTGCCGGTTTTGTTCTGAAATGAGTCCGGATTATTTTCCGTGAAGGCTGTTTTATCATATTTGTTGGCCCGGGTTATAATCTACGAAACCGTTTTACAAACGGATTTAGAAAAATTGCCCAAAAATTATCACTAATTACAATCAGGGAATCCGTTTTACAAACGGATTTGGAAAAATAATCAAGATGACAAAAATATCTGCAAATTTTCAGATCCGATGGTCGAAAATACAAACGGACTGACAACGGATAAAATTCTCATTTTCCGGATCATTTTCTCATTTTTTGCCCATCGGGCTTTATCAATACTATTACAGGAGTACATTGCTAGAATCTTTCTATTTTTGTAAACCAACTTACGAGTAGCTTATCATCTCTAAAATATGAACCTTTTCAATATCCAATTCTGAAAAGCAGCGTAACTTTTAATTTTTTTGATCTCCGTTCACTTCTTTTGCATCTTCTCTAATTCCTTATCTGAGTCTCACTCGTGCTCTCTATTTCCTCCACTATGATCTGTTAATTTCTTTCTCAACTTCGGTCATCAAACGTTCTATTCCACTCAGCTCTTTTCGACATATACATATATACTTTTTTTCATTCTCTCTCACTCACTTTACATTATCATTCGCTTCTACTTTCTTTCTAGGTCCTTCCATCGTTCTCTTCGTCTTTCATTTTAATCGCGTTATTTATGACTTAACGTCATCGTCAAACGTGACACTTCATCAATTAGAGCCAGCAGACGGGTAATTCATAATCGAATTTTTCACAATACTTCCGAAGGTGTCAGAACTTTGAGCACAAAACTAGAGAAAGAAAGAGACATTGTCAGAAAGGGAAATGAGAGAGAAAAGGCGACATTATAGATATTGAATATTTATGCTATAGTTACGAAAAAAAAAAAAAAAAAAAAAAAAAACATGAAAAATGAAAGGTGTGCAGTAGGCAATGATTGAAGGTTATCCATACTGAAGATAATTTTTGAATAAAGCTCATACTAAACGAAGATCGTTGGATGAAGACAGCTTTTAAAGAACAACGACCATGTAAATTTTGGTTTCTCTTATCATCTCTTAAAGAATTCAAAGCAGTTTTTCATGAAAAATATAAATTTCCAAAATAGAGTTCCACACAAAATCTAAAAAAAAAAGTGTTAAAGCAAAGGTCATTGCAAACCGTGTTTCTCTTTATGGAAGCGGTGAGATGAAAATTATCTTTCAGGGGTTGAAAAAACAGTTTTTTTTGGGTAGGCAAGTTCGTGAAGTCACAAACTGTACTTTTTCTCTCGGTTCACAAAGAAGTTTGTTGAAATTCAAACAATTAAATACAAATTATAATTTTTGATGATACATTTCATATTATATATTTCAAAAATTCTTATATTTTTCGCAGCCCCGAACATAAATTTGCAGTCAGTTTTTAGCTGTAGTTTATCTTTGAGGCTGAGACATGGAAGCTTTATAAAACTGTATTTTTCAAAGACTAATATTATGCTCTACCATTTTTACCTTCAATGTTTTATCAATTTAGACTACTAATGCTATTGAAAAATTATCTGAATTTTGTCAAAGACGATGTACGTTATAATACATATATGAGACATACCTAAGTATACTAAATGTGAAAATGGAGAGGTAGTGGTAGTAAAACAAAACAGAAGAGATAAACCAAAGAAGTAAATCCGAATAATTTTTCTTTTTTTTCTGTTTCATCTAAGTAACAAAATTATTCTGCAGGATAAAACGAATCAAAAGACTTTGTTTTAATTACTTTGAATTACTCTCAAACTTCTCCACATTAAAAACTGATCTGCAGTTTCCAAAACTAATCGTCTCCATTTTTATTTTCGTCAGGGAATTCACTAATTTGCACAAGGTACGCTACATGGCATTTAGTTTATTCAAATGTATTTAAAATTGTGTCTTACTTGCTCTTCTCTTCCTAATCGGACAAGGAAATCCAGAATACACTTTGCAAAAAGAGATTTATACTATGTTCAATTAAATAAGTGAATATACTAAGTTCTGTAAACTTCTTAAGACGTGCATTAGTCCTATAATCTACGAATAACCTAATTGTATTATACCTACATATTATACTCAAAAAGCAAATGGTATCAAGAAGTTACTGAAACGATTTTTTTTTTTTTGCAAGACTGACTTCGGCATTAATCTCTATTGAAATTTTAAGAACTGTAGGATTGAAAATTTAAATTTAAAATCTGTATGAAGAGTGCATGCGTGGAGAAAAATGGGTCAATTGAATTCAATTTTCGATTTCAACTCTTCAATTTCAACTCTTCAAAGAAGAAAAAATAGGGTTCAAAATGTACTTACGTATTTACAAAGATCATATAAAACATTACTAGTCGCTGACAATTTATATTATATTGCTTAGAACATTGAGTTAACAATGAAATTAATTTTTCCGAGTAATGATACCTTGAAAAGTTTTCGACTAAATGCTAGAGGGAGACATCATATGTATAGGTCATCAGTCGAAATTTTCAAATGATTGAAATGAAACGAACAATCAAAAAGGATTTTTTCAAAGAGGAGAAAGAACAAAAAAACAAAAAAAAAAAAAACAGAAGAATACAAAAATTAGCATGAATAAGGCGTCAAGATTCATAAGAAACAAAAATGAAGACAAAATATGAGAGCAGTGAGTAGAAAATAGAAAGAAGAAAGTTACAGGAGCAAAAATTGAAAAAAATAGAAACGGGAAGAGGAAAACGAAAAAGGAAAACAAGGCAGGAAATTTTATAAATTGAAGATACACCTCATTTTCATTTCGAATTCACGAATTCGCGAAATTCGTCTTGGGGCTGAGCCGCTGATACTCGTGACTATAGCAGCCATATTATTGTGGAAATGGCAATATTTTATATCTTGTTGTTTTTATAACCGCAATACACATATAAATCGAAAAGCGTGAAATATAATCTCCGATATGACGTTCGAAGATAAAAACGGAATTAAATACGAGAGTCTGTCGAAGTACCTTCCGTCAAAAAGGATTAATATCGTCGTTAATACTTACAGTGAGCCAGAAAATCCCTCTCAAAAGTCGGTGAGAAAAAAAAGTGGCCAGAAACGACGTTTATGGGAGACGAGAGATTTGGGCTCATATAAATTTGTTGACTTTAGGCTGGATACTTTGGTCTATCGTCCTGCTGAGACCGAGTAATCAAGTAGTCGAAAAAAAAGGACAAGGAAAACGATCTATAAAATGGGAGTAATGAATTTTTCATTTGAAGTAGAACTACAGAAATATTTCTCCTACGGTGATGCTAATGGCAGATAGTTGCGCATTACTATTTTCAAGTATTTAGACAGTGTTTGGCAAAATGACCGGCTATACATTTGTTTTTTCAGTTACATACGCGAAAGAAAATAGATACAGACGTGTGATTAATTTTGAATTCCAAAATTCATTCTTTAAGGTTTATACCCAGATGAAATAAAATTTCTCTACAATCCTAACTATTTCACCAAGAACTTCGAATGAAATAAAAGAAAAAAAAAATTAAAATTTCAACATCGACTATAGAAGGAAAAGATATTTCACTCTCTTATTCTCAGTACTTTACTCTTAGAGCACAGCAAATAGAGATAATTAACACAGTGGAAAAAATTATATCACAGCAAAATGAGAATCCCACATCAAAAAGAAGAATGCACAGCAAAAAAGCACATTGAACAACAAATTGAGTATTGCAGAGCAAATAATAAATAGAACTGTAAAAAAAAATGTTAAACAGCAAAATGCGTTCATTAAGCAGCAAAATGCGTCAATTCAGCAGCAAACCTCTAAAATGAAAACGATCGAATTATCTAAAAAAAAAAAGAAAGAAATTTGTTTGATGACAAAAATTACTGCACTAAAAGTGCTTTCTTTGCCGCTGCCAGGCGCATGCGTTTCTGCCCTAAGGGCACATTTTTTGCCTGAGGAGGCACCTCACAAAGCTGGAGCTGAATGAGCATTTGCAGGTCAAATGTTTTAAGAAAAAAGGACACGAACAAAACAAATTTGAAATATCATTATGATCAACATGAATCT
This sequence comes from Parthenolecanium corni, assembly GCA_038050395.1. Classification (NCBI taxonomy): domain Eukaryota; kingdom Metazoa; phylum Arthropoda; class Insecta; order Hemiptera; family Coccidae; genus Parthenolecanium; species Parthenolecanium corni. The sequence goes on along the minus strand of JBBCAQ010000027.1, from coordinate 1,007,500 downwards.
CCTAAATCCCAAACTGATACATTATTGAAATGATAAAAACGTATGTAGGTATCGTGGAAAATATTGTGAACTGAGTCGCAAATGTGTTCAGACTGAAATAAAAACTGATAGAGGAGTACAGTCGAAGATGAAAATATTATCTTCACTGGCTATCAGCTTAGTTGTTCATTGAATAGGTTTTGTATTCCATTGAGGGTATAGTATACCAATGAGTTGCAGAATGTAATTTTGAAGGAAAAATTTGCGAATTTCTCATCATTTTGAGCTCCTGAGGTAGTATTTCAATGTGTTGAAAAGAAGGGTTTTTACAGTTGCTTGAGGAAAGCCTCAAAAATTTGAATTTCAAAACAAATGAAAAATATTTTTACCTTTTTGATGTGAGAAAAATTTAATTACCATTCAACATTAACTGTTCATTTTATTCTTGTTTTGCTGCTGAAAAATTTTTACTTTTGATGTTCCACTAATTCTTTCTACTGTGCAGAATTTGCTGTTCATTTCATACCTTTTTTTACTGTTCTTACATTCCTTTTTGCTGCTCACTGATTTGCTGTTCAAACATTCTTTTTTGCTGTGCTATTATAATTACCCCCTTTACTCTCAACTTTGCAACCAATTGGACGACTTACTCAATTTTTCAAAAAGCATCCCCTATATTATGCGTTTTCAAAATTGTTGTGCTTACTTCGTAAAAGCACTTCAAAGGTGCCACCTCGTTCTCAATTTTGCAATCCAAATCGAGTACCTACCTATTTCAAATTATTTCATAATTTTCAATTGTCACGTACACCGAACCGTATATCCTACATTACTCAGTTTTCGTTTCTCGTTTGCAAAGCATTTTCTCATTCTCCAAGTTCTTGATTTGTTAGACGAGAAAATTATTTTCATCAATTCGAATACTCAAGTTCGCGTTTCGGATTAACGGAAATTCTGTTCGCAAATTCTACTACGATGGTTCTTTGAATTAAGTTTTTTAATGATTATTACAAACCAGTATCTCGTATATTCCAACAAATCATTTTATAGCTCGTCTGCGAAGTTAACTTGCCCTACTTGTTTCTTGGTGCCTAATGTTTCTTACAATTAATGCACTCGTGAAACTAGGAAAGAAAAATTTCAAATAAAAAAAAACCTACTTCAACATTTTTCCCTAAGGATGATGCATGCGCTTGGAATGAAAATAATATGTAAAGTCTGGAATCTCAATTGAGCTGCATTGAAATAAATAAATAATTATTCATTTTTTATTGTTTGTAAATAGGTGATCTGTACGAATGTTGATATTTTAGCTCTTTTTTTTTTTAAATTTAGCCATTTTGAATTTTTTGCTTTGAGTTACCAGATAACCCACAAAATACGTATTATAGTAAATATCAGACGTTCAGGAAAATCCTTTGAACAAGGGCCAAGGATCAACCAACTTTTATACCCACGCCATGTCTAGAAGTAGCTAAAAATGCAAAACTAAAACAGACCAACCATTTTTTAGAAAGTGATTTGATGTCAAGAAATAGAGATAGATGAAAAATGAGTCAAGAATTGAATTCCTCGCGTTTTATTTTGCACAAGGAAACATGTCAATTCATTTTTCATATAGTTTTTGATATTTTGTACTATGGAAGGGGATTTACGCCACTGACGAGGCCCTCGTTTTGCTCAGCTCTCAAACCCGTTCCTGCAGAAAGTACTTTGGGGTAAAAGTCCAATATTACTCAAAAAGTCTCAAGGCTTTTTTTTTTGGCCGATATTATCCAAAAAGTCTTGAAAGTTTTTTCATTAACTAGAAAGATTTTGATGAAAGTGAAATCGGATTAGTATATTATGAAAAGTGGTAGCCATCTTGTATTTTAATGCAGAAAGGGCTGGGCGTATAGTGCGTTTTGACACAGGCAGCGATTTTTAGACGATGATTTGACGGCCAAAAAATGGTGTCCGATGGAAAATAAGTCAAGAAATGAATTTTCTGTTAAATTTTATCAAAGGGATTAGGATTTTCATATACGAATTTCAAAAATAAAAGACTAAAATCCGTAAATATCGATACACATTTAATTTTCTTGAACCTGAACTCTTGTCATACTACGCAATAAATACGGCATAGAATTCAAAGGAATTCATTATTTTATAAAAAGTCTATCATCATTTTACACAAAGATGAGTTCACTTGACTAAGTGAAACTAGGTCATAACCTCCTTTTTAGCATGATTGAAACAACTGGGAGAATCTTTTGCTTTATGAATTACTAATCAAGACTGAAACAATAAAATACGAGTAGAGTATAAATCTTTCATATTTTCGTTTTCCTTATCCATCCGACAACATTTCAGAAAATATATTTTTAGCAACTTTCACTTCTGAAAATAAGTTTACCGAACAAGGAAGAGGGGGTGAGACCAACATCATTTTTCTGTTTACAACTTTTATAAATATTTGCAACAAAGAATAAAACTTCAAAACATTTTAGTATCAACTTTCAATATTTTGAATAGGAAAATAAGGTCAATTTCAGATTACAATAGAAATTACTGCAAAAGTACCGTAGTAAAATGTATTATCTATTAATCGTAAAGATAGTAAAAAGTGCAAAAAATGTTTAGAATATCTATAATAAATGTTGAATGATCCGTACTTTCTCATCTTAAATACATAGTAAACACTACTACAAATTTGTCTCAGTGAATGTATCTATATATGGAGGGTCCTGTCGTCTTGAACCTTATTATATAAATTGAATTATGTAGGCACTTTTAACCATCTTTGGACAGCTTTAAGCATAGTTTCCTACAGAGAAAGAAAGATGGGACGTTCTTCCATTAAAACTATCGATATGTCAATATAGACACTGGAAGGATGTGACGTCATTTTTCTCATTATTGTGATCCAAACAATGAAAAATTTACACGAGTTAACACAGCTTCAAAATGTAACAAATTAATTAAAATTCAATGCTTTTTCATAAAATTTTGTGTTAAAGTAATATTTATGTCATTTGTGAACGATTAATTTTAAGATTCAATCATTTAGAAAATTTTCATTCAGAAATCAATTTTTAATGTAATGAATTTTCAAATTCCAATTTCAAAGCTTTATAATTTTGGCTCAAAGAATCTTGCAACGACTAAATCGCTCAAAATCTTCGTTAAAGTCTGTGAATTTCAGAAACGAGGTACCTACTCAATATTAAAATTTGAAAGTAAGGCATTTAAAATGTACCAATGTAAAAATTACTAGGCTATTTATTGTAAATTAATAGTTGAATATTTTTAGTATTTTTTACTATCTTAGATAATACATATTACTATTTTTATAGTAATTTGTGCTACAAATCTCGAATTGTCCCAGTTTTCCTATTCGAAGTATATAAATTACCATTGAAATTTTGCTCAGTGTAAAAGTTGTACAATGGTGATGAGAAAATATCTCATTAAAAATAACTTTCTAAATATCAAATCTTATGAGAAACATATTTAAAAAAATGATTATCATTTTAAAACTAATTTCCATAAGTATTCTCCAGGTTTTTAATGATTAATAAACCTTGCGAACTTGGCATTTTGGTGAAAATTCATTTTCTCGTTTGTTCGGATCGCGGTGATAACGAATTTCACATGTAAACCATCGACATATTGATATTCCAAAATATTATTGAATTTCACTTTCTTTCCGTATAAAAAACGTTGAACCAGCATCTAGCTGCAGATTGCTTAGAGTTAAGGAGTATGGTGTGAGAACACATTGCCAATACTACACTAGATGCATTTTATAATATTTGAAGCTTTTTATATTGAATAACCATTTTTTCAGCCCAGAATTTATATGAAGGTACCGAATGGTTGACGGATTAAATCATAGAGGGCAACTTAAATTCCATAAAAAACATATTGCAGTCCCAATTCCTTCGAATAGTGATCCTAAGCTGTGCCTGGTTTTAATCACCATCCCACATTTTTCGTTACTAAGATCAAAGCCATCTACATTCAATCCAAAATTCAATATGTTACGTTATTTTTTGTAATCCATGAGCACTCACTTTTATCCAAAACAGTGCCAAGAAGATTACGTCGAGAGCTTATAAAATTCTGCTTTTCATCTGGGAGGCGGCCACTTGTCTGACGAAAGAGAAACCCGCCAAACTATTGACTGGTGAAGGGCTTTTCAATTATCCAACCATAACAACCCTTTCGATCTCATAAAATTCTTTTAATATCAATATCGCCAATGTTAATGTGTTATAAATTGAATTCGTGCCATGGTAAGTCTAATTTTTTATTTTTTCCTTTTACACCAAGGATAGTTTCACCCTGGAGATGGTTGAAAGAGCTCTTTTATGGAAGCCTTTATTATTTTTTCAACGTATTGCGCAGCACGCCATAAATAGGATGAACGTTCAGATTTTCAAACGATAGACGCTCGGAAAAAGAGTTTATGAAAAATTAATTTCACCATGCGAAATCATTTTTGTTTCGTTTGTTGCGTCGCTGATTTGAAAATGTGGACTTGGCAGACAAATTCGGACGATGAAAGGGATTCTTTTGTGCAATAAATGTTCAACAAAGTGGAATTTAGTATCGATTTGGTTGTTTTTGAAAAACAATGGATCCATTGTTCTACGGTTGGTACTTACTACAGCCACGATGAAATAATTACAAATAACAACTTTTTTTTTTGCTCGGCGTTCTTCCAAGCTCTTTGAACAAGTACAAGCCGGTACGAGGGCATACTCCTAGTCTAAATGCAAATATTAAAAAATTTATATCGAAGAAAAATTTACGAGTCAAATAAAAGTGTAGGTATACGAAAGAGTAGAGAAGTTTTAAATTTAAAAGATGCATATTGTCTTTTTTTTATATTGTTATACAAAAATATAGAATGAATCACTAATGGGATGAAATAGGTAAAACCGAAAGGAGACACTGAGAAACGCGAACCTAGAATTCCAAGTCTCGCTTTGCCATTTGAAACTGTGATAAATTCTGTGAGAAAATAGGCCATTTTATCCTTCATTATTAGAAGTAGCTCACTTTTCCGGTAAGATCCACTTTTAAAATACAACGCAGTAAGAACAAAAGAGAAAAAAATCAACCATTAGTCATAAAACATTTCGACTCAGTCGTTTAAGTTTCTTTATTTTAATTGCAACTTTTTCTTCCTTTTTTTTTTCTTTCTTTCTTTAATTTCTGGAGAAGCCTTAGGTACCCCCAGGTCTATAAATATTTAATAACGTCGGAGTATTTAAACTCCCACTTGATTATTTATTCTTTTATACAACGCTCGCTGTAATTCGTTTCATTTTCCTATCCTATTTTCGTTTTCTCTTCTTTCTCACTCGATCTCTCGGTTTTTTTAAATTAACGATTTTATTTTATGGAAGACCCTGTTCTCAGTTTCAAACTTGTGAAAAAGTTGAAGGAAAATTTCAAGTGGCAAAAAAAAGAAGAAAATATAAGTTGTAAAAAATATTCTTCGCTCAAAATACATGCATCATACCCATATAGTACCTAAGAACCAAATACGAAATAAAAAAGTGCAATACTATATGGAACTAATAAAAGCTGATCGTCAAAAATGTAGACGAGCGAGAGAAGGACGGGTTATAAAATATAGTGATCGTCTGCGAAAACGAAAATCTGAAGAATAAAAAAAATTGTAAAAATTTTTATGAACTACCTACCTATGACGTAGGCATAAGGATGCGAGAGGCAGAGGTGATTTCGTCAGAATTCTTTCTCTTTTAATATTCACCAAGTATAAGCAATAGAAAAATTTTAAAAAACGCGTATAAGTGACTACAAACTTGAGAGAAAATGTTTTACAAGACTGAATACGAGTAGGTAGGTATGTATGAAAGACTAAATTTAGGATTTTGTTTTTTGGAACCATTATCAGCTTATATCCAATAAGTATCGAGGAGTCGAACAATCTGAAATATAATCTATGATGAGATACCTTAAGGCCAACAATTTTTGAGAAGTAGGCAAGAAATAATTGTCAGGACAGAAAATGAAAAAAATCTCACTTTTACGTTTTCATTCTTTACATTCCTTTGACAGCATTTTATTAAAATTTTACACCACTGAATGGATATCATAATAGTCCTATTTTAGGCCAATTTCGTATAGAAAACGGGGCTATTTTCATCATCTTTGTTTCTTTTCTAATAACCTACCCTATGGGCAAAATATTTTGAAAACGGATCCGTTTTATTCCGGGTTATAATCCGTTTCTGGATTATAACCCGGAATTTTCCTGTTTTCCGGCTTCTAAAACGGATTTCGAACGGATTTTAATCAGTCTTGCCGGAAATGAGTCCGTATTATTTTCCGTGAAGGCTGTTTTATGATATTTGTTGGCCCGGGTTATAATCCGTGAAACCGTTTTACAAACGGATTTAGAAAAATTGCCCAAAAATTATCACTGATTATAATCAGGTAATCCGTTTTACAAACGGATTTGGAAAATTAATCAAGATGACAAAAATAACTGCAAATTTTCAGATCCGATGATCGAAAGTAAAAACGGACTAACAACGGATAAAATTCTCATTTTCCGGATCATTTTCTCATTTTTTGCCCATCGGGTATCTTTTGACTGTTGTAATTCGAAATTTGTCAAAATTTCGAAAGATACAATTAGGGTCATGTGTACTATAACAACGTAATTCTATTAAAATCAATTCAGTACCTATTTCTTCAAAGAAATATTATATTTTTGAAAAATTATAATTCATACTTCTTCGGACTAAATGATTTTCTCAGAAATAGAATTTTGCAATTTTAAAATTCAATGTTACATTTCAGTCAATTTTTAACCGATTAAGAAAATGTTATTTTTTATAAGATTCTAAAAATAATCCTCTATCAAAAGCAATCAGCTTGAAAATAATTTTTCCGACTTGAGATATACCATTTCACAGATCACAGCGTCTACTTTTAACGTTTATTCATTTCAAGGCTTTTACAAAACATTTTTGGGAGTAAATTTTTTCTTGAGGAAGCGACCAACGGACCCCAACTTTGCGGACCTCTGATTTTCTAATTATTTAACACCTATAAAAGGGTCTCTCAATATGTAAAAAAAATTGTAAATGAAAATTCTTTTAGATTCTATTTATTGCAGAGGTCTAAGATTCCACATCTGTCAAACTTCAGTTTTTCAGACAAATTCCATTCTCTGTTTTCAAACAAAGTCGAATAAAAGCATTTAAAAACTCCTCAACACGTTTCAACTAAATACATATTATGTATACCAATTACTTTCTAAATTATTTGTTTATTCGTAAGGCGACTGCTCCATTAATATTATGAATAAATTAAAAATAAAATATCTCAAGTTTGTTTTTTATCTACATACATGTATTTTATTCGTGAATTGAAAAAAAAAAAAAAAAGTCGTCGGTTGAAAAAAATAGTTGCCTACTTAACTTCTCTTTTTTCATGGATTTCGGTATTCCCGAGAAACATATGTCATGCTAATTGCATACTCGATTCGCCGTAAATAATACGAGTGCAATGAGACGCGTTCTAATGTTATTCTTTTTCGAAAACATAATAAAACGTCCACGTGGCCGAGATACGGTCTAAATATCAACGTCGACCCTAAATTTATATTGGCAAGTTATAGTTAAAATGAGAATTGTTTTTTCTTGCACAAATTATGGCCAAATTAGCAGGTTATTAATTTCAGCTTATTATTAATAAAAATAGTAGCCATTACTAACACATACTTGTTCAGGTTTATTGTTTCAGTATGATCCTCTAATAAATTGAAAAAAAAATTTTTCCACCTCCCTTCATGTCAATTTAAACATAGAGAATACAGCAATGATATATGAGCAAAAAATCGATTCTCAAAAAATAAGTCAAAATGGGGGTATTTCTCCATTTAATTATAAAATTCACAAGTTTTTCCATTCGCAAAGACCACTGCAGCATTGAAAATAATATTCTTATTTTCATAATACTTATTCTAGTGACCTTCAATACGGAATAATCAATAATTTTGAATTTGTTTAAAAATAATGTGGCTGAGACAGAAATACATGTGTGTATATATAGAATATAACATCAGAAACGTTTCAATTATTATTTCACATACAACCTTTTTTCCTCACTATCACTTGACTGAAAACCAACATCACTCATGAGGGGACAGTTTTATGGCAATTTTCTCAACGTATGTATTTTTAATGGTTTAATGGCCTTTATCACATTTTGCAACAAGACCCTTCAATTTTTTACTTCCATTTACAACAAACTGAGCTTAGCGATAAGAATGCCAAGTGAAAACTGAGTATAATTTGATTGTGTAATAATGATAGTGTGCATAATACGAAAACATGAGTTGTAACTACATGGTAATAAAGCTCTGTTCGTTTTGTTGGAAATGGGAAAGTAGACTGGTTTGAACTTCGAACTTCTACAGGAAGAAGAACGAACATACTTTTATCCCATTATCCTTGTATACAGTCTCACTGATAAAGAGTAGTTAACATTAGGGAAGCTTAGTCTGTACGCATATATAAACAGGTTTATAAGGTTGAGTGATACACTATTTATGGATATCGATGGATTGGACAACATTGGCTTGAGTGAAACTTGAACCATCGACGTCTTTGGTTTGATTTCGAACACCAGTAGAGCCAGAATTGTACAATCCGTTAAATCTCTCAATGATTTTCGCTCAAGTTTTCCAAGAGTTCATCTTCTCAAATTATCTATATTTCGTCAAGCAGTTGCGGACGAAATATAATTATGCCTCAAAATCAGGCCCTCCTGCGCCCCAATCTGTTCGATGAAACCGCCACGAGCATTCGCAAACCAGTAGCTAACATCAGCAATTTACCTTTAAACCAGCAGACAAATATGGCCGTAAATATCTGTGCACATCGGAGGCCCGAACATTCCATGTTTGCCATTTCATGAAGACGTAAATGGCGGCAATACCATTTTCGAACGGATACTCGCAACCACCGAATCGGATAAAATCATATGAACGGACGACAAAAGGTGTGCCGTAGAGCCTGCGGCGATTGGCTCTGCACGTTGAAACTGTGCGTCGAAAATAAATAAATCACTAATTTTCTTCTTTCTCTCTCTCTCTCTCTCTCTTTCACGAACAATTTACAATAAAACGTGCAAAACTGCGAATCGACAGATTAGAGCACCAACACACCGAGACACAGACCCGAAAATGAGTTAATTCCGAGTGCTAGCACTGTAGGTAATTTTTCACCCCCTTTCGAAAATTCCGTCTTGCTGCTTCTCTCTAGCCAGAGACCCCTGAAAAAAACCTCGAAAATTTCCGCGATCACTTTACTGCGTCCTTCGTAGCACACTGTTCCGTCGGGGGTTAACCAGCTTCCGTAAAAGCCCGCATCTCTTGGCGAACGACTTGAGCACGCAAACGAATCGTTCGTCAAAAGCCCACTTTTTGCTCTCCTTTTTTTCCCCACTTCTCAAGCCCCTCACACACACCTCCGATTTTTATGGCTCCCTTTTGCAGCTTCAGTCTCGAGTACGTCGCTATCTCGCTCCATCAGCAGGCGGTGCTGCAGTTTTTTGTCGCGTTTCTCTGCGTTATTCAATCTGACGTCGCGAACGATTCGTTCGTCGATGGCCGGTGTAAAACGATTCAATTGTGTGGCTGGCAATTGTCAAGCATCCCTCCGTCACCTCGCATCTCGTCTGTGTCACCGTGAAAAAATTAAGAAACGTTGAGTACCACGTTTAACGATTACAGGTAGCAGATATTCGAAAAGCTACTTACACTCTTCAACAGGAGAGCGAGGTTTATAGAGGAGGAAAGCTACTTAAGATTAAGTGCGATTCGTGCGTGTATATATCTTGGCTGACGGGGGAAGAGCGGTGGATGGCCAGAAGTACGACAGGTTCTCTTTCCAGAAGGAGCGTAAAATTTCAATACATCGCATGGCACTAATGGGGATCTCCCCACATATAAGTAAAATAGATATACCAGAGTGCTTCCGACTTATTTATATTTTATATACGATGAAATGTTTTTTTTTTGCGATTCCCGCGCCCAGCCCCAAGAGGTTCCTATTCATGAAAAAAAAAAAAAAACTACTCAAGTTTAACCCCCTTCCACCCTACTACCATTTATTGAAAACTGTGGCAAAATTAAAGATTTCAAGCTGATAGAACGGGGAGGGGTTGGAGCAGGGGTAGTATTTCTTCATAAGATTATTCATTTTTCGATTACTTCCACTCATGATAATAATGAATCATTTGAAAATATTGACTTTTTATGGTTACCTAACCTTATCCCTCTTAAATCCCGCACCCTATTTTCTAATCACCTCACCTGGGTTGTACAGTTGTAAAGTTGAAGGAGAAAATACTTCAATGGAATGCCGTTTATTAAGTAAAATAATGCTAATATTTCCATGTACGTTTTTTCAACCCCCGTGAGACACCACTTTTTTTCAACCTACCGAGTTGTTTTTATGGAATTTTTTTCATGAGAACCATTTTGCAGAGTGGAAGGTAAAATATTCGAAATTTCAAAATGAGGACCACCATTTTAAAAAGTTAATAATTGTTGTTGCTGCTGTTGTTGTTTGTTGTCATATTCACTCGTATTTTCAAAAACAAAATCTTCAAAAACTGAAAAAGAACAATTTCAAAAATTTGAAACTATAAGAATGAAATGAAAAAATCACTGAAATTTCAAAAAAAATCCGTGAAATCCTCGGTTTCAGCGGTCAATTCGAGCAGTTGACCATCTTGCTAGCAGGGTTTACTTAAGATTCCAAAAAATGGAACGTCAAATTCACATTCATCAACAATATAAGTATTAATCAGTGTGAGTGATAAGAAACAAGATAGTGAAATCGGAAGCGCAGCCATTTATTTTGTTACTAAATGTGAACGAATGCCTTTTCCTCTCCCCGGAACCCTGCAAACTGCAATCAGTTTTTTTCAATTTCAAAGTGAACAGAGTATAGTTTTTTCTTTCTTCATCAGTGAAACTTTCAAGACAGTGAAACTATCCGCTGACCAAATTTCATCTTTCACATTTTATGAATTTTAAGAAATAATAATTCGATATTTGTGACGAACAGAGAGCAGAGAGAAGCAATGAAGGAGTGTTATTTCAAAAGTTTCTGACGTTTATATTTTCTTCCTAATTTTTTACGTTCTACAAAGGTCGACATTGGTCGCCAGTTTGAGGAAGGTAAACAAGGCGAACCGTCTGAAAGGCCCAGAAGAAATATTTTTCTTAAATTTACCGACGATAAAATACCTACATAAAATGTATGTTAAACTAGGTACCGTCTAAATTCCGGTGATTTTCTTTCTTTTTTTCTTTTTTCTTGGTAGGTACTTTTTATTGGCTATCTCTCTTCCTGTCCTCCATTATGCTGGAAATAGGAATTGAAAAGGCGACTGTTCTTGTAGGTTTTTTGTGGCTCTATTTTTTCGAAAGGAAAGGCTATTTGAAGAAAAATATGTAAATTTTTAACGTCTCACGAATAAGAAATACTTCTACATTTTTGCTTTTCTGCTTCAAGATAACGTTCGTACAATTACAGGCGACCACATATATCATTTCTTGATCCCTCATGTTGTATTCAAAATAGATACATATATAGAAATATTAAAATTATATAAAGCATATTTCACGAACTTATTTCTCCCACGCTCGAAATTTTGGTCTTAAGTAAAAGATATCCGAGTCATGTGAAACTCATACTGTAAAGAATACACATATGTTCCAATATTTCATTAATCTTTCTAACAATTTTATTGAATGTTGAGTAAGTTGGAGGACCGAGAGTTTGAGATGGAAGTAGAAAGAAGAGGAAGTGGAAGCAGAGCAGTTCAAGGTGGCAGTGTTCATGTTAGAGTGTTATCAGGCTACACTGAGAGAAACGAATAGTACAAATTATCAACAGGATAGTAATTTTTCTCATCACTGCGAAGAAAATTATTATTTACTGTAGACATTCTCAATGTTTATAGTACTTTTCACCGACTTAGATAACATATTTTACTATTTTTGTTGTAAAGTCTGCTACACATCTTGAATCGCCCCAATTTTCTTATTTGAATTGTAAAAAAATTACTTAGTACGTACTCGTACTTAAATATTTCCTTCAGTGTACGCAACCGCCGGCTCTCTTCGACTCAAGCCAAATTCGAGTTCGTTATGAAAATGTATAATGCCCCACTCAGGAATCTCTGATCTGAGCACAGCGATATTAGTAAACTTTTTATAAAATATATCATTTTTGGATAAAATGTCCATTGAAATTAGCGCAAGTATGTTGACAATGCATCGCCTCGTTACGTTCGGGTGATCCTGCAGGGACCATAGTCCTAATGTGGTTTTGTGGTTGCTATAGCCATTATTATCATCGTACAATTTCGATATTCAAGCTACGTTTCTGTTGAAATTCCTCTCACCGAATTCCTTCTCTTCGTGCAAAAAAAAAAAGAAAGAAAGAAAAAAGAGTGGTTCATTATTATCTTTTAAACTAATGGTTATAAGCAATTGTTCATCGGTTTAGGGGGGGGGGGGTGCAGAAAAGGATGGCGCGAACAGAGCTGAGTATGCATAAATCGGTTTTGTCCATTCATTAGATGGAAAAAAAGCAGATCACTGTTACAAGTTCAGGAGGGTAGCTGTACACTACCTCAGCTTATGGACAGAACAGATATTATGATCGATGACTTGCGTAATTTACACTAGCCAAAACAAACCAATTTGTAAGTAATGTTAATCATAGAATACTTACAAGCAACTCAAGATATTATGTTTACTTGACTACCAATATTGCGTCTTCATACATTTTATGCAGCACTCGACCACCAAGCCACAATAACGTTTACCCTTAACCAACACATATCCCTTGGGCAAAATATTTTGAAAACGGATCCGTTTTATTCCGGGTTATAATCCATTTCTGGATTATAACCCGGAATTTTCCTGTTTTCCGGCTTCTAAAACGGATTTCGAACGGATTTTAATTAGTCTTGCCGGAAATGAGTCCGGATTATTGTCCGTGAAGGCTGTTTTTTGATATTTGTTAGTCCGGGTTATAATCCGTGAAACCGTTTTACAAACGGATTTAGAAAAATTGCCCAAAAATTATCACTGATTATAATCAGGAAATCCGTTTTACAAACGGATTAGGAAAAATAATCAAGATGACAAAAATATCTGCAAATTTTCAGATCCGATGATCGAAAATAAAAACGGACTGACAACGGATAAAATTCTCATTTTCCGGATCATTTTCTCATTTTTTGTCCATCGGGATAACTATCAAACATGCAAAGAGTTTGGTCACTTCATGAAGTGACTATAAAAATTCTGGTCAGATGGCGTAATAAAAATGTGAGTGGATTATGGGTTATTTTCACAATACCATATAGGCCCCCCTATTCGTAAATTGTAATGAAAAAACAAGAAAAAATGATCTATAAAATAGAATTACAGAATTACTATAATTGCAAAAAAGTTCATAAAATATCTAGTTTCTTTTCTCATTTCTTCTCCGATTATTTGAAACGCAGCGCGCATGTATCACAGTACAGCCCGTCCAAATCTGGGTGATCTTGAAAACGACCATAAAATAGGGGTCGGTGCTGAAGATGCAGCACGAAAGGGGTGGCAAGAAGAGGACTGATGGGAGGAGGCTAAAATGCGAACGAAAATGAGCGCTCAGACTCGACAGCGTTTTTTCGTATTTTGTCAAAATGCTCGTGTTTATTCGTGATTCACGCTGTTCAGTCAGTATGGTAATTTGCATACACTCCGTAGATAATAATTCTCTGTCTTTTGTTTTCGTGGTGCCAAAATTTATATTCGCCGGCGATGGTTGAAAATGGGAGAAAATGTGTTGATTTACAGTAACAACTTGAAGCTAAGTTATTTTTGTAAACATCGAATTTTATGCAATTCGGATGATAAAGTTAGTAACTGCAGAAAACTATAATTATTATTTTTGCTTCGAATTTGAATGATTAGGTAATATTTAAATTATATATTCGGTTTTTCAGTGCCCTATAATAGTTATTCTTGAAGTTCAAAAAAAAATCTGTAGCGGGTCATGAGCTTCGCTAGAAAAGCACGTTTTCAAAAAATGTACTGAAAGTTTCGAAGTCACTTTCTAATAATAAAATGGGATACTTGTATGTAATAATTTAGAATTGAAAATATAACTTCAACCTATTTTTAATGAAGACAAATGAGAATTTTATTAAGTTTAATCGTTTCTACGTACTTGATAATTGCATTACAAGAAATGAGCCACATCCCAAAAATCGGTTCGCCTCCTCTAGAAAATGGAGAAAAGTTGAAACCACATGCTATAAGCAGAAAAATTTTTGTTACTCGTGTCTGCAACGAATTACGAGTTTCACGAGCACTTTTCAATTAAATTGGTGTATTTGTTGTGCCTGTCTAATTTTTTCTTTCAGAGTGTACTTTACCTATATGCTACAAAGTCAATATCAACATCTAAAACTACTTGAAAATGTTGATGCAAAAAAAAAAAAAAGGCAATTTCTTTGACACGTGTGCGGTGGATTTGCATTTTGGCAGCCAAAACAACAATTTTCACAAATTTTAGCTAAAAGTACATTTTTACTACTCGTATTTACACCATTTTTTTCACCGAGTTTTGCGCCGAATTTTAGGTACCGTCGAATGGGGCGACTTTATACACTTTTTTTATGTTTTTCAACTTTGTCCTTTAATAACTCTTCCAATTTTGAAGCTATTGAAGTGAATTTGGTTTTAAAATTTAGGTCTAACATTTCTCAACACAATTATAAAAAAAAGTTTGAGTTTGCAGCCTTCCTTCTATTTTTTATGATTTTTCAAAAAATTTATGTAAAGTCACCCCTCAATGGGGCGACTTTACCCATCAATTTGTAATTGATGGGTTATTGATGGGTGGGGAGGCAAAGTTTGAGGATGTTTGTACTCAGACATACGATTGAAAAGAAACTAGTCAAGTACCAACTTCAACCGTGTGAAACCGAACTGAATATTTTGAGTGTCTGTGGTTAAAAAAAAAAAGACGAATAAGAAAAAAGGAAAAAACCATATCGCCGCTTTATTTTTTTGTTCTGTTACTGGGTGAAGTGAGGTAGGGGCGGCGATCTTTTTTTTCTTTTCCTCCTTCTACCTGCTTCGATCCAAATCGTATTTTGGTTTTAATTTTTGCCTGGCAATTTATTTATTGGGCTAAAACGAAGTGGGTAAAGTCGCCCCTTGAATGTAAAGTCACCCCGTTCGACGGTATATTCCAATTTCTTGAACATATTATATTCTCTACATACCCGGACGAAGCTGTTTATACGATTTTATTTCTTTGCACTTATTGTTTTCGAAGCCACCAAAAAAAGCTTTTTCGAGACCTTCGAAAAACGCCCTAAAATTTTGAAAATCGAAAAAATTGCTTCATTCGGACATAGAGATCAACATGTTCTGGAAGAAGATATCCGAATTTGGGTCAATTTAGAAAAAAACTCACCGAAAAAATTGGTAAATCGTGAACCACTCGAAAAAAAAGCAAAGGGAGCGTATAGAAAAAGAAGAAAGGCTATAGTAAACTATAATTAAAGTATAATTTTAATTTCAAACTAGGTTCATAAATCTAATTTCACTTATAAATTTCAAATAAATGTTCAAACTTTCAAAACATAATAACGAAGCTGTATAATTGATTCTCTTCTCCACCTACGGACAAAGATAAGGTCTGTTAGCCTCAGAATTATGAGCAAGTGAAATTCAAGGGAGAAGAAAATCTAGGGTTGCCAATGAAGCAATATAGACATAGCCGTAAATGTAACCAGACATTATAAAACAATTATTATAGAATGTGCCAATTACATTACCGTAGTGATTTTTGATAAAGATTATGAGTTATATAAATCAGACCACCACAAAATTTCCAAATTAATTACTTCAGTTAAATTTTCAAAATAGATTTATTTAATTTTAAAGGGGAAAATTATTATACAGCTTTCCAAGAATTACGTAAATATCTTTAGTTTTCCTTCGAAATAATATCAGAAAATGAGAGCCCTTTCAAAATGCAGGAACTTGACGGCCGGGTATTTTTATAACTTTCCACTGAGGTGGAAAGTTGAAAACGTGACTGCGCCACGACTGCACTTTTAAGTCGGGTAAAATTAGCTAAATGTTGCAAAAAATTTCACAAATTAAAATTTCAGCGAGGAGAACGGAAAAGATAAAGGAGGAAGCGGTGTTAATAGGGGGTATTGCGTGGAGAGTATAGGCAGAGAAAAAACAAGAGAAAGAGAAAAACGGAAGGGCCCTAGGGCTCATTTCGTCATAATAAGAGATTACAAACATCAGATTTCATTTGGACACGGGTTTCCCTGATCAAAATTCATTCTCATGCGAGAGTTCAGTATAGTCGACTCGTCCCTATTGGTAAGTTTGAACTCACGAACAATGACGTCATTCAATCTCACCACTCACCAAAAAGACCTTATGAATAATTTGCTGCAGTCGCCAGTAGATTAAAAGATACCCCGCTTCCTTACACTGAGAAAAACAATTCAAGCGAACCGTAAACAATTTAAGAAAATGCGACTTTCCTGTGGCTGAATGAAATCCTCGACTAAGTCAACTCGGCTAAAGCAATATTTGCCACCAAAAATAGTTAAGCAAACATCGTCGCTGAGCTTCTATATTATTCCATCAAAATGCTATTATTAACTTTTGGGTCATGAAAAATGCAACTTATACGTTAGCTTAGCTGTTTTCCAAACGACCAGGCAAGGACTGCAAACTGACGTAACAAAAGAGATCCCTACACATTTCGTGGAAAAAACGTATACGAGTAGCCTGCTTTATGCGACAAATTCGAAGTTCACCTGAGAAACGTTATGTACGTGGCTGTTGAATCAGCTGCCAGATAGAGAAACTTTTTGCGCCGACGAAAAAAAAGGTCAGGAGACAAAGTTTACCTAATTTCGCGATACGCAGCGTGTAATTCTATAAACTTTTATCCGGCGCTCGGGTAATATATTCGAAAATTTGTTAAATGAAGCCACCCGCACAGTAACATTAAAAAGAATAATAGTTTTCGGTAACCCCAACCCGGCACCGAAGCATTAAAGTGCCATCATCTTGGCGATTTGTTTTGCTCTTCATTTTTCTTCGCCATACTCCCTCTTGGATTTCGCTCTTTAATAATCTATGCATTAGCCGAAAAATGAACCCGAATTTAGTGGAAAGGCGATGAAATACGAGTCTTTTTTTACGCTCCTTCCTCGACCCGCACTGACATCGTCCGCAGACGCGGCAAAATGTACACAAGTAAAAAGTTTGAAACGTACGAAATTCAAATTAAAATGTCAGAATCGGTTAGAAGTTCACGTGGAATTACCTACTCGCAAAAACAGCGTGTGAATAACACTGTTTGCAAAATGATTAGGAAAAAAACTATACAGAATCGCTGTGGCGGGCAAAAAATACTGCCATTTTTGCGTATTTCATCTGTCAAAAATGGAGCTCCACGTTTGCTGAAGCGGATTTTTATATAAGTGGCCACATTTAGGAGAGCTTGGGGTTTACAGCTAATAACAAGAATGTCTGCACTCTGCACATTATTAAATTCAAAAGTAAAAAATTGTAATCCAGAGCTTCTCCCGAGTGGTTTAGCACACTGCACCAGTGGACAGTATATAAATATGAAAAAATTCTAGCGCAGCAAGCCTCGCTAGAAAAGCAGGTTTTCGATAGGTAGTTTACAGGGTGTTATGAACCCTAAGAAAAGCATCGATTTTTGGCTACATTTTTGCTAATATTTCTTGAGCCGCTGAACCGATCGACTTGAAATTTTTATCAGACCTAGATCTGATCGAGATTGACTTTTGGTGCAAATTTCAGCTCTGTTGGTTTGACCGGTCGTCTGTTCTCGCGCATAACAGAAATATAGGGAGGAACTATATAGAATAAAATAAATAAAGAAACACCAAAATGCGAGATGGGTATTTTTGAAATCTGGAGATCATGTGAAACGAATAACTATATGATGGTCTGGTGCCTATTTGTGAAAGTCAGACCAAAATTAATAGGTTTCCTATTGAAAACCTGCAAAAAAGATAACAAATAGGTGCAGCCTTTAAAAATCTTCGCGGAGGCAAAGATAAATTCTCTTTTACATAGCTAATCAATATTTTTTTCTTAATTCTAGCGCAACAAGCCCCACTAGAAAAGCAGGTTTTCGATTTATTGTACAGGCGTATCATGAACTATAAAAAGTATAGGAGTAGTAAGGGGGCTACTTGAGGACACGAGCATTTCCCGTTGAGAGGAGGCACCTTCCCAACGGGAAATTACTGCTCATTTGCCGCTCAAGGCAACAGCGGTGATCGTGATCACCTCCGTTGATGGATAGCCCCATCCTACTCTTTCATTTACGCCCTTATGTACCCCGGTGTTCCGGCGTACAGTTTCCGTTGGCAGAAGCCAACGTCATGCCCTCCCTATCACCGCCCTTATGTACCCCGGCTCTACCGGGGTACAGTTCCGTTGGCTGGAGCCAACCTCTGGGTATAATGTATATGGGCTCCCGGACATGTGAATATGCTCGTGAAAATATGGCTATTTTCTGGCTGAAAATCATCCGCCGATCAGTACTCCGATGATTGGCGTTCCACTTACTGTTGAGAGGTGTACTTACCCAACGGGAAATGTTCAGCCGAGCACCGCTCCTCAGGAAAATTAAGGTTAGTACCTTCATTTTTTCTTGATTTTCATGTATTTTCGAGATTTTTAGATATAATGGCGTAGTTATATGATATTATTATTACCCCACCCTTTTTTCTATTGGTGGGGCTTGTTGAGGACAAAAACCGGTTTTTGAGAGAATATGGCGTAATTATGTGAAATTACGATTACCCCCACCATTTTTTCTATTGGTGGGGCTTGTTGAGGACAAAAACAGGTTTTTTGAAAGAATATGGCTGAATTATGTGAAGTTATGAAATTTTGTCAAAAATATTTTCACTTGTTAATTTTTATATTTTTGCCAATTGTGTGATTTTTTCAAAGACATTTTCGAGAAATATTATTTATTTTTTCTCGAGACTGTACTTTTTTGTCAAAAAATCTAAACTTTGTCAAAAATTATTTCACTAGAAATATTTTTCACTTTGGATGATAAGATTATTATGAGAGTGATGAAATTTTGTCAAAAATATTTTCACTTGTTAATTTTTCTATTTTTGCCAATTGTGTGATTTTTTTCAAAGGCAGTTTTCGAGAAATATTATTTATTTTTTCTCGAGACTGTACTTTTTGTCAAAAAAATCTAAACTTTGTCAAAAATGATTTCACTAGAAATATTTTTCACTTTGGATGATAAGATTATTATGAGAGTGATGAAATTTTGTCAAAAGTTAGTTTTCGAGTAAATAATTTTATTTTTTCTCGAGACTGTACTTATGCCTAAATCATCAGATATAATTTTTATTATTATAATGTAAATGAAGATAGAAGTTAGAAGAGAGTTTTCGAGAAGATAATTCTTTATTTTTTATCCGGACTGTACTAAGGTAAAAAAGGTGATTTTCGAGTATAATTTTTTACTTTGTTAAAAATAATATTCGTCATCCCCTTTTCACCATTAGAGAGTATAGATGAATAATATACTTGTATGTGGCAGCAAACTGTTCCTCTCCAGCTGAGTATTCTTCTGTTGACTGAGGTTATAACCTTACATACTAATACAAACACCCGAAGGCAACCTTTTTGCTACCTGAGCCCACGCATTGCTAATGAGGTTTACCTTTTTGCAAAGAAGTGTGATTGAATGGAAAAGTTTGTTGACAGCTAAGTTTTTGCCAATAAAATATATTTTCGAGAATAATTTCTGTCTTAGTGAAAAATATTTTGAGATGATTTTTCTCTAGACTGTACATTTCTCGTAAATTATTATTATTTTCATGTAAATGAAGATATGATGCAATAAGTAAGATTATTTAGAGATTTACCAATTGTTTGATTTTGTGGAAAGTTAGTTTTCGAGAAATATTATTTTATTTTTCTCGAGACTGTACTTTGTCATAAATCTAAACTTTGTCAAATGATTTCGCTTTGGATGATAAGATGATTTTGTGAGGAGTACAGTCTTGAGAAATATTATTTTATTTTTCTCAGGGCTGTACTTCTTGTCAAAATGTATTTTTATTAAAGAAGAAGATTTTTACCCACTATATTTAGAGATTTACCAATTGTTTGATTTTGTGGAAAGTTAGTTTTCGAGAAATATTATTTTATTTTTCTCGAGACTGTACTTTGTCATAAATCTAAACTTTGTCAAATGATTTCGCTTTGGATGATAAGATGATTTTGTGAGGAGTACAGTCTTGAGAAATATTATTTTATTTTTCTCAGGGCTGTACTTCTTGTCAAAATGTATTTTTATTAAAGAAGAAGATTTTTACCCACTATATTTAGAGATTTACCAATTGTTTGATTTTGTGGAAAGTTAGTTTTCGAGAAATATTATTTTATTTTTCTCGAGACTGTACTTTGTCATAAATCTAAACTTTGTCAAATGATTTCGCTTTGGATGATAAGATGATTTTGTGAGGAGTACAGTCTTGAGAAATATTATTTTATTTTTCTCAGGGCTGTACTTCTTGTCAAAATGTATTTTTATTAAAGAAGAAGATTTTTACCCACTATATTTAGAGATTTACCAATTGTTTGATTTTGTGGAAAGTTAGTTTTCGAGAAATATTATTTTATTTTTCTCGAGACTGTACTTTGTCATAAATCTAAACTTTGTCAAATGATTTCGCTTTGGATGAATATTTTGATTCTGTAAGTAATGTAATTTGTCAAAAAGTTTTCGAGAGGATAATTTTTTATTTTTATTTTTATCCTGACTGTACTTAGGTAAAAAAGTGATTTTCGAGTATTGTTTACTTACGTTAATAATATTCGTCATTACCTTTTCACCTTGCGAGTATAGATGGGTATACTTGTCTGTGGCAGCAAACTGTTCCTCTCCAGCTGAGTATTCTGTAGTCGTCTGAGGTTATAACCCTACATACATACATATATCCGAAGGCAACCTTTTTACTACCTGAACCCGCGCATTGCTAATGAGGTTAACCTTTTTGCAAAGAAGTGTGATTGAATGGAAAAGTTTGTTGACAGCTAAGTTTTTGTCAATAAAATATATTTTCGAGAATAATTTCTGTCAGTGAAAAATAATTTTGAAGAGATAATTTTTTCTCTAGACTGTACTTATTTCACGAATATTATTATTATTATCAATATTATTATTTATTATTATTATTATTTTACCTTTTTCTTCAGAGTGTACATTTACGAGTATTATTTTACCTTTTTGTAGATGAAAGGTTATGTGAAAAGTAATGAAAAAACTGTAATAGAAAATACAAATTATAATGAAAAAACAAAAACGAAAAATACAAAATACAAAAATAAAAATTATATACATAAAAACGAAAACGGACACAAAAACGAAAAATTATATACATAAAAACGAAAACGGACACAAAAACGCAAAATACATATAAAACAAAAAACTATACACACGACACCCCCTCCTCCAAACATGACCCCCAGACCGCGCGCCGGCTGTCATCATCGGATGATGATGAGGAGGAATAGCCGCTACTGTCACCCTCGTAGCCACCTGACGATATGCTACCCTCCTCCTCGGACTCCGATTCTTCATCGGTGATTATTTCTGTGGAATAAAAGAATAATTAGTTTTAAAATTAATTAGTTTTAAATTAATTTTACGAAAATAAAATTAATACTCACCAAAAGACAGCCTGCGCGCGCATTTGCGCTTTGGTTTCCCCCTCTGGTAAAATGTTGAGGTGCGTTTTTTGGCTCGCGGAACCTCCAACCCGCGCACGAAGTCCCAATAGCTGGGGATGGGTTCCAGTGGTTGCACTGTAAAAACATAAAGGTTAATAAACACAAACTGTACAGTGATAATAATAATAATAATAATTATTCTGAAAATGATACTTACTGTTGTGGTAGACTATTTCTTCTTCGTCATCGTCACTGATGACGATGACTTCGTCTACAGCTTGGGCGGCGGGTGGAGGTGGGGCTGTAACGCCCAGCACCTCATCATCGAGGAGGATGTTAGCGATGTCTTCAGGGGCTGTAATAAAAATATTCAGAATTTAGTAAAAAGGCTAATATTTAATATAAAATGGTAAAAAGTAACCCCTCCCTTTTATCAAAAATTTCACAAAATCACTTCCTTTTTTATCACGAATTTTAAAAATATTTAATTAAAAATGGTAAAAAGTAACCCTTCCTTTTTTATCAAAAATTTCATAAAATCACTTCCTTTTTGTCACGAATTTTAAAAATATTTAATTAAAAATGGTAAAAAGTAACCCTTCCTTTTTATCACGAATTTCAAAAATATTTATTTAAAACGTTAAAAAGTAACCCCTCCTTTTTATCACAAAGTTCAAAAATATTTATTTAAACGTTAAAATAACCCTTCCTTTTTATCACGAACTTCAAAATTAATTAATTAAAATAAAAGGTAAAAAGATGTACTTACTCATGATCTCAAGTTGTTGACGCAGCCACATATCAAAAGATGACTCCATCACGAAAAAATACAATAAAAATACAATAAAAATTGACAAAAAAAAACGAAAAAAAATGAAAAATTGACAAAAAATTAACAAAATATAACAAAAATATAACAAAATTAACAAAATATGACAAAAAATACAACAAAAAACACAGATATAAAAAAAACGAGGCGAAATTCACAAAATTGAGCAATATTAGCACCAAGAGATACAAAGACAGAATGAAGGTAGTTTAAAAGGTTGTAGATTTTGCTGGAAATGCATCAAAGTGGTAGGAGTATCCCTTTTCTTAAGAAACCTGTACCCAGCCCTTTGATGAATCAGGTCTATAGAAGTTGATAGAAGTTAATAGAAAATCGAGAATATTGAACTCTATATTCTCATAGCAAAAAAAAGTTGACCTATAAGACAGAGCCTTTGTATCAATACAGGAAGGTATAGCATTGTCAAAAAGTCTATTGTGATGTCTTAAGTCCTGGATGCAGTCTATAGAAATTAACACAAAAAAATCGAAATATTGAACTCACATTTGTGTCTTTTTTTGATGAAGATAATTTAATAATGAAAAGAAGAACCTTTGTAAACATGGGATGACAGCTATATTAGCATTTTATCGAATTTATTTCTTTATTGTGACTCAGTAAGACGAGTAGGAAAAGAAATCAGGTCGCGTAAAAGGTTCGCAAAACCCCGCTGAGCACACGTGCAAATGTTATAACCATGGCGCAAAAGGTAGGCGAGAAAAGTAGCCGGTTTTAGATGACGAATACTTTCCAAAAAATCAAATAAAATAGATTTTATTAGGCGGCGGAATGTAACTCTTTTACAAGAGCCGGCAATACATTGATCAGTATAAGGTCCCCAAATAATGTAGAAGAGGCACGCGTCTGTATTTATGTACCGCTAAAACATGAAGTATAAAGGGTATATGTTTATACGCTTTTCCCCTTCTCGAGAATAATTTCTGTCAGTGAAAAAAAAGCCTGATTTTTGAAGATGATTTTTTCTTCAGACTGTACTTTCTTCTCGTACATTATTTACTTTTCATCCAGCTTGTACTTTCTTCTCGAGAATATTTCTGTCTTAGCGAAAAAAGCCTGAAGGGTTAGATGATGATTTTTTCTCTAGATTGTACATATTCTCGTACATTATTTTACTTTTGCTCTAACCTGTACTTTCTTCTCGAGAATAATTTCTGTCTTAGCGAAAAAAGCCTGATTTTAGATGATGATGATTTTTTCTCTAGACTGTACATATTCTCGTACATTATTTACTTTTCATCCAGCCTGTACTTCTTCTCGAGAATAATTTCTGTCAGTGAAAAAAGCCAGATTTTTAGATGATGATTTTTTCTCTAGACTGTACATATTCTCGTACATTATTTTACTTTTCATCCAGCTTGTACTTTCTTCTCGAGAATAATTTCTGTCTTAGCGAAAAAAGCCTGATTTTAGATGATGATTTTTTCTCTAGACTGTACATATTCTCGTACATTATTTTTACTTTTGCTCTAGCCTGTACCTCGCCAAGTATATTTTGTTTGAAAGGTTAATGAAAGGTAATGAAAGGTAATGAAAGGTAATGAAAGGCAAAAAGTACCCCTCGTGAAAGGCAAACAGCCCATTGCGAGGGGCACATCATCAGTTGTAGACGGTGTGTTAAGGATCCCTTTAGTGAGATAAGTTTTCTACAACCGTGTAAAGTGCCCTTCACGAAAGGCGAGCTGCCCTTCACGAAAGGCAAGCTGCCCCTCGCGCAAGGCATTTTTCATAATTAGACATGTTTTAGTATATGGTTCAGTCTCCTACTTAGATAAGGGTAGAAGAAAATAGAAAAACATAAAGACGATCATGAGATAATCAAATCTCCAAACGATCATTTATGTTACAAATTTTCCAAGTTTATAGTAGTAATGACAGACTCTTTATTTACCATACACGTGGTAAATTTAAAAAAGACAAGCACACAAAAAGGTGCATCCTACAGATAAGAAATACAGATAATCTCTGTACCCTGTGGGTTATTATAACTGCACTAACTCACCATACAAACATCATACTCGGTAGACAGTTGAATGTAAATGATATTACATATATTAGAAAAGGTAGGCCTTTACAAACTGATTTGGCTGTGCAGCTATGTTTAGAAATTGGTGAAGTATGTTTTTATAAGTAAAATATTATTTTTCATAAAATGAACTAATATTGGTGAAGTATGTTTTTATAAGTAAAATATTATTTTTCATAAAATGAACTAATATTGGTGAAGTATGTTTTTATAAGTAAAATATTATTTTTCATAAAATGAACTAATATTGGTGAAGTATGTTTTTATAAGTAAAATATTATTTTTCATAAAATGAACTTCCTACCCTACACACAAAATACTTCGTCAGACATACCGTTTAGATTACAACTGTAGCAGTAACAACCATTTGTTGATCCTGATGTTGCTTTCCATTCTATCTCAAAAACTATTTTTTCACATCGGATACACACGTGATTGATAGGCCAATAGTACATTTCAAAACCTTCATACATTTTTGATTCCGGATTATACGTTAACTTTACAGTGACATCTTTGTTACATTCGAATTGGTCTTTACAAATACTCCAACATTTGTGACAAAATAACGTTGTGGCAGACCAACTCATATCCTTACCATATTCTTTACAAACAACACCCTCCACATTTATAGAATATGCTGTATCAAAATCAATTTCATCTAACCCTTCAGGCATATTTAACCTCATCCGCGAATTTATACTATAACGGTTTTCTGATTTGAAAATGCTGTAATTTTTCAAAAGGTACTCTATTACAGTTAACGGTAAGGTACCTTTCATCTTTTCAATTGCAGCGTAAGAGTATAAAATTGCAACTACATTTTTACCAGCTATGTATAATAAAGATTTATCATCGAGCATTTTTCCAAGATGAGATTAACGAATCTCTGTAACATAAAAATGATGAAATATAATAAGTATAATTTTTATACGTATTTAAAAAACTAAAACTAAAGTTTTTTACAAAGTGACACCTATGTATTACTATCCGCTTTGATGCAGAGGGGGCATTCACACGTTTTCCGATCGAATAAAGGCTGTCTATCTACGATCTCAAAAACAACCTCGTCACAACGGTTACATACATAGTCTATAGGCCAAACACACATTTCGCAACCAAGTACGTCTAGGTGTGGATTAACGGATATCTCTACTACGATACCGGTAATATACTCAAACTGACTTTGACAAACATCCCAACAGTGGCGACAGAAAACATTTTTGACGGACCAACTCTTATCATTACTATATTCTTTATAGATAACACCATTCATCTTCAATTTATATTTAATTTCAAGATGAACTGCCCGGAATTCGGGAGGTAAATTCTCTCTGAACATAGCATTTTTGTTATGTCTGATTTCTAATTTCAAATCGCTGTAATGTTGTTCAATGTATTCCATTACTTTGTAAGGTATGGTATGTTCCCGCCTTTTAAAGGCTAAGTAAGAATATGTATTTGAAACCACGCTTTTAGCGGTGGTGTGCACTATTGAATAATCGGAACGAGGGATAGATTTATTGTCATTCATTTTCCCAAGATGAGATTAACCAATCTCTGTAACATAAAATGATGCAATATATTAAGTAAAATATGAATTTAACATACTTTTACAAAAAGGAAATGAAAGGCATTTATAAGTATTTGAAAGGTAAGCTGCCCCTCGTGAAAGGCAAAGTGCCCTTCGCGAAAGGCAAAGTGCCCTTCGCGAAAGGCAAAGTGCCCTTCACGAAAGGCAAAGTGCCCTTCACGAAAGGCAAAGTGCCCTTCACGAAAGGCAAAGTGCCCTTCACGAAAGGCAAAGTGCCCTTCACGAAAGGCAAAGTGCCCTTCACGAAAGGCAAAGTGCCCCTCGTGATGGGTTCTAGGTTATTCCTGATCTGAATTGTTAGATTAATTTTGTGTCACACTGTATTTTTTAAAATCTATAGATCCTATACTATCAAAACTCACATCACCGGCACCGTCATAACGAATAAATCTCCTCAAAACCTCAGCAGTTAAAATTTGATCTATTATTTCAAATCTTTCGTATCCTAATATATCATTCATGCGTATAGCCAGATTTACTGCTTCTAAAGTCATATCAAAACAAGTTACACTATGAAAAGCCATGTCTCTCATATAACGAGACAACTGAGTAACTAGTTCGTGTGTTACAGTTTTATCGCAAGGATAATAATAACTATAACTATGCGGAAAAGAATAATGACGGTATGTAATTTCCAAATATTTCGCAGCCATAGTTATATCAACACGGTGCTCTGAAAACAGAAAAAGATAAGACTCGAACTGTTACTGGCGGGTAATCCTTAAACCTTAATCTAAAGTGTAACGCCCCTTAATATCTGCAACTATTTTAGTGTAATTTTTATTTGAAAATTCATCGCTGAGCCTGAATATTTTCAAATGACACCTGCTACAAATTAACGAATAAGCTACAGTTCTGCGGTTAATTTTACTCATATCGTAATATATTTCTGTAGACTCGCGGTGTACCTTAACGCTATCATCTTTGGGTAAAAACATGTGTATATGTGCATTCATACAGTATCTGCAATAAAGGCGGCCCACAACGCTAGATCCTACAAACTCTTCGCATATAAAATACTCAACCAATAAAGATATTTTCAAACTGTCATCCGTATGAAAGGCATTGATATGTGGCGGGAGTACATAATTACTACGCATAGTGTTTTTTGACATCCTCAAACATATCAAATAACGTCTTTCCAGTTGTTTAATAATATCATAAGGTAAAATATCATTCAAAATTTCGATATTTTTGTAAAATCTCAGTTCTACAATCAGTTTGTCCAAACATATATCATGATGTTTGTGAAATTGAGACCTAGCAAGTTGACGTTTAAACTGTCTAATTTGCGAAGAACTGAACAGAGGAACTGATGATTTTGTAAACATTTCGTAACATTTTTGAACCGTTTCGTAGGTCAGGCGGTACGAATATCTCGAATAACTCGAATAACTCGTCATGATTTTCCTGAAAAAACCCACAAACCCGTTAGTCTAGACCATATTTTGCCTTCACATCTCTATACATCTTACTGTGCTTTATCACATTGTACTTAGGATGAATGTTAAAATATGTTAAATTACAACGTTCGCATAAACAGTCTTCAGGTTTAATCTTTACGGTAAACGGTGTAGAATACATAAATTTAGATTGTACAATTATTTTATATTTTTTCTCTTTAGACAAAAATTTTGAAACATTTTGTTGCCAACAATATCTACAGTATCTGTGATATAAGCCAAACCTCATAATAGGTACATCGGTGTGTATATACTCTTCAATGTATGTAACGTAGTCATATATTGCGGGATAACGTATTTTTGTGTCACTAAAGACTGTAAGTTGCGGCGGATATATAATTTTGCATCTTTTGCTAATAGCCTGTTTCCTTAGTTTAACCAAATCATTATAATGCTGGTGAAACCATTTTACCATAATAGGTGGTAAAATGCCTTTCAACGAGCATAAATTTTCATAGAAACCTACAGAAGCACTTATTTTACACATAGCTATACACTGTAGACTAGCTGGATCATTAATCCGGTTTTGATTGTTTTCACCTTTTTGAGCCATTTGTTCTGAAAAATAACACCCGATTATGATCTCTGAATTTCGAAAACACCTTTACCTAAATATACAAAGAATTTGATCTCGTTGTTAAAGGTTTCTAAAGAGAATGACCTGCCGGATGGATGTATATTTCTCTCAAAGTACGTATCAGTTACATAGAATTGCCCGGGTAAACCGCCATCCCTGTACATAATGAAATACCCTGACCTATTTCTTAATTTGCCCGGGTATACTCTTATTAACTGGTAGGGATGCCATGTCTTTAGAGAGGGACCAAACGTCTTCAACCAACAACACTTATTTTCATCAACTGTTGACAAACTATCGTACGTCATAATATTGTCTCTATTTGTTTCACACTTGCACAGAATTTTTAGTTTTTCAGTATTCTTAAATGACCAACACCATTCGGAGTTGGTTTTTTCTATCATGGACCTTTGAAATATTACGCATGCGCAAATACAATAATTATATGAACGACATTTTCCACATGCTAATCCGTCTACATGTATTTGGGGTATTTTGAAACATTTCGAACTGCAACACCAATCTGACACCATATTTTTTCCTGAAATTGATATAGCTACTACTACACAGTACTCTATACATAATGTACAAATTACCTCAGTCTGGACAAAAATCATCTTACATTAGTAAATATTTATATCTCTGCGAGGTATTTATATTTGATTTATGTAAGAATTTTTTCCACCCTTTTTGAACATTTTGTCTAGGACTGTCTTTCTTCACTAGTCTATCATTATCAAAGGCACATTTGAGAAGGAGGGATGTATTCGGTGTTCTTTTAACGTCATATGCATTATTATACATATGTTCACCCGCGATCACCGAAAACATTTCCACCCATTCTCTGTTGACCAATAGAGGGTTTAATAGGTATATGTAACTCTGATAGCATAGTTCAGGTATAAAAGAATGAGGATACGTCAGAAATAGTGTTTTAGGAGAGTTATATATCTGGGTAATACGGGTGTCACTTATCGGCTCGTGATTTTGTTCGAGAGAGGTGTAACAATCAAATAAAATATTTGCAAACTCTGTCAGCGCATTATCACGCAGCTGCGGTGTTTTATAAAGCGGTAACATTTGATTAAAAAATTCCTCTATAAAGACCGCTGGAATCCTTATACTATTTAGACTCTGTCTATTACTTCTACATGTCACAGGGTTGGTATAAGGTATGACAGCTTTCTGTAATTGTTTATTTACAGATGTGAAAGAGCTGAATAGAGACTTTTTAAAAGGGAAAATTGATCCTAAACGTCTTTCATAAGTAGGAACAGGTTTTGTTTTCTTGACCTGTTTTTTATTTTTTGATACACGAGGCCAGAAATCATACCTGAAAGGAAAAATATTTCCCAACATCATCTCCTTCTGATGAACTGTTTTGACATTTCTACATTTTTTGATATTTTGTTGAGACTCTGTGGGGGTTATATTTTCCGCTGCATTAGTAGGCCAAGAAGAGTTGGATGATGATGAGGATAAATCAACTTCAGTATAGAGAGCTCTACGTTGAACAGGTTTTTTTATAACCCGTTTACGTTTTTTAGGTTCGGGTGTCTTAGGCTGTACACCTTCATGATGTTTTGTTAAAATACAAGGTGTTAGTAAATCATCAGGGATAGTAGGGAATGGATTATGTATATTACTAGTAACAAATGTTGTATCAGCATCATCAGGTGTAAACAGGTTTATAGTAGACACATTACCGAAGATATTAGGAGTCATACAGTTAGCAGGCACAAACACTGTATCCTTAAATGTAGTAGATTGTAATAATTCAGTATTGCAAGCTACACTATTTAAGATGGCTGTTTGTGTAGGTTTGTTAGGATATAAGTTAGCAGGTATATCGGATTCTTCAGTTTTATTTGTCATTTGCGAATCACCCGATGATAAAGACATTTCATTTAACACCTCATCCCAATTTACATTAAACGATATTTTATCATTAAAATTTATCTTATCATAATCTATATCAAAGTCATCATCTGAGAGGCTGAGATCCTTCAACAGGATCGCTAACGAATCATCACCACTACATACAACTGTGTTGTTACTCGGCATATCCACTCTACATGGTCTGGTTGGTTGTCTCGTCATGTATTCTAACTGAATGTGAGACAACTGTTCAGGTTGTTTAATATTACTCTTATGTCTAGGCGGGTCTAAATGGTGTGCGGATATAATAGGGATAATTTTTTTTGAGGGAAATGCGCACTCAGTCAATACATCCAAAGCTGTCATCGTATTCTTACGCTCCATTTCATCATCAGGAAGAACAGGATTCAGACTCAATAATAAATCTTCCAGATATTTTCTGAATTGAATACCATTTTTGAATTCATTAGCTGTTTTGACCTCCATTTTCAAAATGTTTTCAATTTGAGAAAGATTAATCTGAAAAAATTATTACGTCACTTCTCTACCAACTACATACTTCTTACAGAAATTATGTTTAGAAGAAATAACCAAAATGATATTCAGAATGTACTACAATACGTCATTTGTTATTTGAAAATGATTAATAATGACGTGTAAAATAAATTAATTTTATGTACTTACTCGGAATAATTACTGGAACAAACGAGAGAAAACTGATAAATAAATAAATAAATGTGTTATAATAAATAACACGTAAATACTGTGTAAAAACTGAATAAAATAACTCGAAACAGCGAAATACTGAATAAAAACCGAATAAAATAACTCGAAACAGCAAAATACTGAATAGCAACAGCAAAAACTGAATAGCAACAGCAAAATATAACAATAAATAGCTATCTCAGGATTCAGTGATAAACACTGAAGGTATCTAAACCTGAGAGCAAGTGATGAATATACTCTCTAACAGCTCATTTTATACCCTTCGAAATCCTCGGATTTGTGTGGGGGTAGAAATCATCCCTCCAGATACTATTTTACCCCCAGAAAAATATAAGGATGCTCATTGGTTGGCTTTCTGTGCTGTAGTATCTACGTGTATATGTATAATGATGTTTTAATAACATCATTTCTTTAATTGTATTCTTTCACCCCCTCCCCTCCACACCCCCCTGAACCCCTCACCCCCTCCCCCCTCCCCAAGTCTCGTCCGAGTGTTACCCCCCTCTCCCCCCTCCCCACCCCTTACCCCTCCGCCAGGGTCTTAGCCCCCTTGTAATTAACATATTAACGTATTTTTTCAAGGCCAAAATCGCCACTTTTAGCTACAACAGTTTTGGCGCAAAAATATACAAGTTAATTTACATTTTAACTGCCAAAAAAGTCCGTTACAATTCAAACTGCCCAATAGAGGCGATATATTTTTCCCTCCGAAAATATAACTTACAGCATTGGCTGGTTTGAAAAACGGCAGTTATTTAACGGTTTTTCTCAAGGTTAAAATCGCCACTTTTTGGTACCTTAGTTTTGGCGGGAAAATATACAAGTTAATTTACATTTTAACTGCCAAAAAAGACCGTTAAAAACCGTTACAATTCAAACTGCCCAATAGAGGCGATATATTTTTCCCTCCGAAAATATAACTTACAGCATTGGCTCGTTTGAAAAACGGCTGTTATTTAACGGTTTTTTTCAAGGTTAAAATCGCCACTTTTTGGTGCACGAATTCTGCAGCTTCATTTACATTTTAACGTATTTTTCCAAGGTTAAAATCGCCACTTTTTGGTGCACGAATTCTGCAGCTTCATTTACATTTTAACGTATTTTTCCAAGGTTAAAATCGCCACTTTTTGGTGCTGGAGTATCTGTATATGTATAACGATGTTTTAATTAACATCGTTTCTTTAATTGTATTCTTTCACCCCCTCCCTTCACACCCCCCTCCCCCCTCCCCCTCCCCAAGTCTCGTCCCAGTGTTACCCCCCTCTCCCCCCTCCCCACCCCTTACCCCTTCGCCTCGGTCTTACCCCTTGTAATTAACATATTAACGTATTTTTTCAAGGCCAAAATCGCCACTTTTAGCTACAACAGTTTTGGCGCAAAAATATACAAGTTAATTTACATTTTAACTGCCAAAAAAGTCCGTTACAATTCAAACTGCCCAATAGAGGCGATATATTTTTCCCTCCGAAAATATAACTTACAGCATTGGCTGGTTTGAAAATGACGGTTATTTAACGGTTTTTTTCAAGGTTAAAATCGCCACTTTTTGGTACCTTACTTTTGGCGGGAAATATACAAGTTAATTTACATTTTAACGTATTTTTCCAAGGCCAAAATCGCCACTTTTGGTGCAGGAGTATCTGTATATGTATAACGATGTTTTAATTAACATCGTTTCTTTAAATTGTATTCTTTTACCCCCTCCCCTTCACCCCCACCCCTCTTGAAATAAGGATTTTTACATACGAAGGATGCTATAAATAGCCAAATTAATGAATCAAATTCACATTTCATTATCCATCGTCATACTGTTCACACATATAACCATGGATGTGAAATATTTGGAAATCGAATACACACATTACAAACACTCATATGTGGAAAATTATTTTTTTCCCTGTGACAACACAGTAACTGATAAGTTGATGAGGAAGTTGATGAATTATCTTTATAGTACAGAATTTTTCATTGTGAAAAGTTTCGGTATGAAACGTGAAGTAATAGATCATGTGAATGAGGTATCACGTGATCATAAACGTTTTGTGATAATGGAATATGTTTTGACAGGTGAGGCTATAAAAAAATTCATCAAGTGTAACGAGGATGCTGAACAGGTTGGTCATGACTGGATCAGAGGTATTAATTTTGAAACTTTCCAAGATTCGGACCCATCTGATAAGTCAGATTCTGAATCTGACTCGGAGTATGAGTATAATAAGTGGGATTCTGAGTGAGATACCTTATGTCTGAAGTTAACCTTATATTCTTGAGAAATAAGTACAGTCTGGAGAAAAATCATCCCCAAATTATTTTTCATCAAGACAGAAATTATTCTCGAAATCTTACTTATTGCATCATACCTTCATTCACATAAAATAATAATAATAATTTACGAGAATATGTACAGTCTAGAGAAAAAATTATCATCAAAATTAGGATTTTCTTCACTAAGACAGAAATTATTCTCGAAAATATATTTTGTCATCATTCTCGCATCATCGCTAAAAGGTAAGCCAGGGTTCAGGTAGCTGAAGAATAGCCTCAGGCATATGTATTTGTGTGAGGTTGTAACCTCATACAACTGAATAGTTTACAGCCACATACAGGTATATTCTTCATCTATACTCCAATGGTGAAAAGGTAATGACGAATATATTTTTAACAAAAGTAAAAAATATACTCGAAAATCACCTTTTTTAATTCATGCCGCTAGGGACTTTAATAATGGTGGTCCTTAAAAGGACCGTTTTATCAAAAAAAATCCTGAAAGAAATTAATAAATTAATAATATCGGCCGGAATACGTTCCTCGTTTTTATCCCGCATAAAATAAAAGATCCATCGGCCTCATAACTCGTACATTTACCTTTCTGATGAAAAGTATTATATTTCTCTAGTAAAATTAACATTCTTCGGTAAAATCTTTTTCCTTCATGAATAAAATTTTTCTTGGATAAAATAAAAGTATTCAAGATGATGATGATGCATAAGACTCATCAGAGCTATACTGCCTCAGTAACCTACTCTCCTTCCGTGGCCGCCCCGCTGGTCTACCTGTTCGGATGTACACTGGTCGTTTCCCCACAGGGTAAATGCGGGGACGACCAGCTGGACAAACCGAACGGCGAAGCCAGGGTGACTGGCCGCGGGGGTAGAGAGCAGGTCTACCGCGTCTCCTACCACTACCGCTAAGCCTCTCATCAAACTTGCGTAGCTCTTCAACATTAACATCCAAACCATAGTCAGATAGTTCATGAGAACAGGGGTTGAGCGGATCGTCCTCGCTTTGAGTGACAACAAAGTTATCACTCAAAGCCAGGACGGTCCACTCAACCTCCTCTTCCTCACCTTCAGACAATGGTTTGACTGTACCCTCTTTTACAACAGAATTTACCTCACAGAATACTGTTTTAACCTCTCCGGAGTTGGTTGCTGACAATCCAACTGTATCTTGTGAAACAGATGGATATTCCGCTTCCAAAACTGAAGAGGCTAAACTGGTAACCTTGCTAATCTTCCCAAATGAAAATCTCTGCTCACCAGTTGCCTCCAAAGAGGACAAACCGTTAGTTGAACCGTTTACACAACCAGACATTCTGATAGCTACTAACAGGCTCTCTAACATCCTTGTTTTTAATTTACATTTGTTTGTTCAAAATGTTACCCCACCATCTATTTCTAAAAGCAAAAGTTATTCGCGCACTTATATGTGTGCCTTTTCAGACCTGAAAAACTCTGAGATAAATCTACAAAACATGGAGCCGAATTTGGATGAAACCTGCATACTAACATGTATCATTATGTATTCTGAGAAAGTAAACCTATACTAAAATCGGTGTGATAAGACCGCAACATTGCGTCACTCTATGTGACCCGCAGCGTAACAAATAAAATATCTTTTCCCTTTCATTCAAAAAGGATGTAGTATTTCTCCTTTAATAACTGCTGGAGCCTGAGTGGTACAGTCTAGAGAAAAATCGTCATCTCAAAAATATTTTTCACTAAGACAGAAATTACTCTCAAAAATCTTACTTCTCAAACATATCTTCATTCACATAATAATAATAATAATAATAATAATAATAATTTACGAGAATATGTACAGTCAAGAGAAAAAATCATCATCAAATTAGAATTTTTTCACTAAGACAGAAATTATTCTCAAAATCTTACATATTGCATCATATCTTCATTTACATAAAAATATAAAATAATACTGGAGAAATAAGTACAGTCTCGAGAAAAAATCATCTCTTCAAAACTAAGATTTTTTCACTAAGACAGAAATTATTCTCGAAAATATATTTTATTGGCAAAACTTATTTTGTCAAGAATCTCGCATCATTGCAAAAAAGGTATACCTCATTAGCAATGCATCGGCTCAGGTAGCAAAAATAGCCTCAGGCATATGTATCTGTATATGTGCCTTAAAAGGCAGAAATTTGGCAACATCTGCCTTGTATATTCTTCTATACTCGCAAGGTAAAAAAGTATTCTCTAATAATACACGAGAATATGTACAGTCTGGAGAAAAATCATTCCAAAATTATTTTTCACTAAGACAGAAATTATTCTCGAAATAATCTTACTTATTGCATCATATCTTCATTTACATGAAAATAATAACAATTTACGAGAATATGTACAGTCTGGAGAAAAATTATCATCCCCAAATTATTTTTCATCAAGACAGAAATTATTCTCGAAATCTTACTTATTGCATCATATCTTCATCCCCATAAAATAATAATAATAATTTACGAGAATATGTACAGTCTGGAGAAAAATTATCATCTCAAAAATATTTTTCACTAAGACAGAAATTATTCTCGAAAATATATTTTATTGGCAAAAACTTAGCTGTCAACAAACTTTTCCATTCAATCACACTTCTTTGCAAAAAGGTAAACCTCATTAGCAATGCGTGGGCTCAGGTAGCAAAAAGGTTGCCTTCGGGTGTTTGTATTAGTATGTAAGGTTATAACCTCAGTCAACAGAAGAATACTCAGCTGGAGAGGAACAGTTTGCTGCCACATACAAGTATATTATTCATCTATACTCTCTAATGGTGAAAAGGGGATGACGAATATTATTTTTAACAAAGTAAAAAATTATACTCGAAAATCACCTTTTTTACCTTAGTACAGTCCGGATAAAAAATAAAGAATTATCTTCTCGAAAACTCTCTTCTAACTTCTATCTTCATTTACATTATAATAATAAAAATTATATCTGATGATTTAGGCAAAAGTACAGTCTCGAGAAAAAATAAAATTATTTACTCGAAAACTAACTTTTGACAAAATTTCATCACTCTCATAATAATCTTATCATCCAAAGTGAAAAATATTTCTAGTGAAATCATTTTTGACAAAGTTTAGATTTTTTTGACAAAAAGTACAGTCTCGAGAAAAAATAAATAATATTTCTCGAAAACTGCCTTTGAAAAAAATCACACAATTGGCAAAAATAGAAAAATTAACAAGTGAAAATATTTTTGACAAAATTTCATCACTCTCATAATAATCTTATCATCCAAAGTGAAAAATATTTCTAGTGAAATAATTTTTGACAAAGTTTAGATTTTTTGACAAAAAAGTACAGTCTCGAGAAAAAATAAATAATATTTCTCGAAAATGTCTTTGAAAAAATCACACAATTGGCAAAAATATAAAAATTAACAAGTGAAAATATTTTTGACAAAATTTCATAACTTCACATAATTCAGCCATATTCTTTCAAAAAACCTGTTTTTGTCCTCAACAAGCCCCACCAATAGAAAAAATGGTGGGGGTAATCGTAATTTCACATAATTACGCCATATTCTCTCAAAAACCGGTTTTTGTCCTCAACAAGCCCCACCAATAGAAAAAAGGGTGGGGTAATAATAATATCATATAACTACGCCATTATATCTAAAAATCTCGAAAATACATGAAAATCAAGAAAAAATGAAGGTACTAACCTTAATTTTCCTGAGGAGCGGTGCTCGGCTGAACATTTCCCGTTGGGTAAGTACACCTCTCAACAGTAAGTGGAACGCCAATCATCGGAGTACTGATCGGCGGATGATTTTCAGCCAGAAAATAGCCATATTTTCACGAGCATATTCACATGTCCGGGAGCCCATATACATTATACCCAGAGGTTGGCTTCAGCCAACGGAACTGTACCCCGGTGGAGCCGGGGTACATAAGGGCGGTGATAGGGAGGGCATGACGTTGGCTTCTGCCAACGGAAACTGTACGCCGGAACACCGGGGTACATAAGGGCGTAAATGAAAGAGTAGGATGGGGCTATCCATCAACGGAGGTGATCACGATCACCGCTGTTGCCTTGAGCGGCAAATGAGCAGTAATTTCCCGTTGGGAAGGTGCCTCCTCTCAACGGGAAATGCTCGTGTCCTCAAGTAGCCCCCTTACTACTTATAGGATTTAGGATTAGAGGCCTTCAAAAGAATGGTACTCTTCAGAAACTTAATTATCAGCTCAATAGGTATAAAAGAGTCATCGGGGATTGTCTTTTGATGTTTGAAAAATAAACTCTTGTTATGCTCATTGAGAGAAATGGATAGTATTAATTATATCTAAACAAAATAGTAACTTCTCTCATCACAGTTGTGAAAATAGAAGAATGTAAAAGAATATAAAAGAATGTTGAGTAATGTAAACGAATGTAAAAGAATGTAAAGGAATGTAAAGGAATGTAAATTAATGTAAAAGAAGTTAAATGAATAAGAATGTATGGAAATGTATGGGAATGAATGGGATTGAATATAACAAATTACGAGTATGTTGAATTCTTTTGAAAAAATATGTTTTCTCAAGAAAAATACATTTTTAGATGGCGTAAAAGAGTCGAATTCATCTTCGCCTTCCCGATTCTTCTTGAAGGCTACAGCTATTGTTATAGTACTTTTTACCATCATGGATAATACATTTTACTATTTTTGTAGTAATTTCTGCAACAAATCTCGAATGGTCCTAGTTTTTCCATCCAAAATGTAAAAATCACTAGTGAAATTTTTCTCAGTGCAGTGCTCGAGCACTCGTAGTCTGACTTCGTTTACGCCTTGTTTGAACGAAATATACAGTACCACATTTTTCAAACTATTTAACTCTTCTGAAGATGTTTCGTTGAGAAAGAGAAAGGTAAAGCTCCAAAGTACGAATAATAGTATTTTCATGGCAATTTAGCAACTAAATTGCAAGACCAAAGCCGCCTGGCAAGGAGATTAAGGGGGAGGGAAAACGGTGTTTTTGTCGAATACTTTACGTTTGCCATTAGAAGACTCATTTTTCTCAGGAATAATCGTTAAGAGTCGAAAAGAAGCACTTTTTTTTTTTATAGTTAGGCCTAAACTCTTTTTCAAGATTCAATGGTACCAGGTCTCCTTCGTCGACAAATTTATTTTAATGATCTTTTCCATTCAAAGCACCGCTTGTACAGTGCTTATTCGTTCATAATTATTCCCTTTTTCTCCAATTTAACCTATTCATATTTTGAAGAAGGTAAACTACATATTTGTTTGATCATTTACCACCAGTTCTTTTATAATTGGACAGCAAAAATACAAAAAGCAAAAATGGGTAAAACTATATAGCTTCAGGTCGTCGATTATGTCGCTATAATTTATAGTTATTGCTGGATTATGGCTGAATTTCTGCTTAGAAATGTTCAAAATAAAGTACCTATACGAAGGTATTATAATGCTCTTTTATCAAACTCATTTCTCCTATTATAACATATCATATCAGTGCAGCAAATTCTAGGAAAGTTAAAAATTCAAGCGAGATAAGTTGAGTCGTGAAGCCCGAATATCTCTGCGACCCAAGCATTTGAGACGCACGTTGTGTCTC
The DNA here is from genome assembly GCA_038050395.1 of Parthenolecanium corni. Classification (NCBI taxonomy): domain Eukaryota; kingdom Metazoa; phylum Arthropoda; class Insecta; order Hemiptera; family Coccidae; genus Parthenolecanium; species Parthenolecanium corni. The sequence goes on along the minus strand of JBBCAQ010000027.1, from coordinate 968,717 downwards.
TAGCCCAGCGTTGAGAATGACTAAATCATAAATAAATTGACGATTAAATCCGAATCCAAATCAATCATTACTGAAACTATTAATGCGACTGAATTGTGATAATACTAATTGTGATTGATAACCAACTGATTAAATTAAAAATCATGATTAAGTTAATCATGACTAATTACGTACGTAAATCATCCAGTTAAATGAGTTAAGTCATTTAAACGTTTAATATATCGATGGTGACGTCCACAAAGAGCGTAAGTGCACGTCACCATCGATATAACTAGTTTTAGTCATAGAAGATATAGTTATCATTTTCGTAACTAATGATGGATAAATTAATCATGTTTTATTATTTTATATTTTTTCGTTCTATCAAGACCAAAGCTGCGCTTTTATACTTGTACATGTAAAATAATTTATTTTATATACTGACCATAAAATGTACTAGTAAAAGGTGATATAAAATATGAAAAATAAAATTATGGGTACATAAATAAGATATTTTCCAGCTGAGTCATGTTTTAAATATGTCTTATTTTAGTCATCGCATCGCAAAGTAAATAACAATGATTCTTATTTTAGTCATCACAAAGTAAGTAATAATGATTCGTTTTTAATGATTGAAATTAGTTGACTAAACTTCAATCAAGACTAAATTTCTCCAATTAGTCACAAATAATATCAGTCTCGATTAATGCGATTGAAAATAATATTTACCTAATCATCAAATTCAATTTTGAAATGACTGAATGAGACTTTTTCATACGTGAAATTATCAACTCAAAAGGACAAAACATTTAGTCATCACTGTCAATCATGACTAATATAATTATTATTTCCCCAAAACTGCACTCGAGCCTTAATTGTTGAACATGAGCACAAAAAAAAAAAAACACCAAAATAACAAAAAACAAAAACTATCAAGTTACTCGTATCAGATAAAAATAGCATACTTTTCCCTTTCGACAGTTTTCTAGTAAAATCAAGAAACTAGAAAAATCATTTGCAACAAAATACAGTCCTATACAGCCGAGATATCACGTGTGCACATTAAACATAATGTTGAAAATGTTTGAGAAAAATAAAGTAAAAAGAAAAAAAAAGGTAAAACATTTTTAAATGTTCAAGTATAGGACAATTCGAGTGATTTATTTGCTTGTCATTTGCAAATGTGCGCCTAACCTGAAACATTTTGTTTTCACGTGCTAGTAAAGGTGATGAAAGATATCTTTTTCATATGTATTCTTCTGCAGTCAGTTATAAAATTGTTTCAAGATGTTGACGTATGGACTCAGAAATTTCAGTCATTTTGTCGAGGTATAACAAGAATTATAGCAACGCCAGCTCGACTTAATCCATAATTTATGAAATTGATTGTACATTTATTCGTTACCCATTCTTACCCATAGTCAAGTTTTTTATGTATTTTACACGTTCTAGGTTTCAATCTTCTGTTACTGGGCCAATTTTTTCCCAACAAGTAGGTACAACTACTTTGAATCTAATTTTAAAATCATCAATATCAAATTAAGCGGCGGCAAGTTTGAAAATTTCGTCGCCCCAATTTTGGATTATTTTTCGGTGATTTTTCATTCTTTATAACGTTTTTGTCGGTAAGGATAAAGTTTTTTGAAATTATATATTTTGTCAACTTTCCAAAGTTTGTCAGGTAATTCTGTTGGGCTTAACTAGACATATTGTCGTCGAGGATTTATAAATAAACATGCCATCAACATTTCCTACCAAAATTATTCAAATAGCTATAGCCTTCACGAAGAGTCCCGATGGGCAAAAAATGAGAAAATGATCCGGAAAATGAGAATTTTATCCGTTGTCAGTCCGTTATTATTTTCGACCATCGGATCTGAAAATTTGCAGATATTTTTGTCATCTTGATTATTTTTCCAAATCCGTTTGTAAAACGGATTTCCTGATTATAATCAGTGATAATTTTTGGGCAATTTTTCTAAATCCGTTTGTAAAACGGTTTCACGGACTATAACCTGGGCCAACAAATATGATAAAACAGCCTTCACGGAAAATAATCCGGACTCATTTCAGAACAAAACCGGCAAGACTGAATATAATCCGTTCGAAATCCGTTTTAGAGCGGGAAAATTCCGGATTATAATCTAGAAACGGATTATAACCCGGAATAAAACGGATCCGTTTTCAAAATATTTTGCCCATAGGGGTCGTGAAGGTGAAGATGAATTATCTTGTACATAAATTGTACGAGTACCTATATAAAAAAGGTTCATCAACTTTTCTTGGGAAAAATCATTTTCATACAACTTATCATGTTTTATATAAAATACTGAATTCAATTTGTAGTACATTTTGTAGCTCAATTAGTAGCTTAATTAGTAGCTCAATTTGTAGCTCATTTTGTATCTTATTTTGTAACTCAATTTGGGAGCAAAAAAAGCTTCATCTGGACAGACGTCATCATTATGATAACATTGGACACACAAGGACGCTCACAAACTCAACTAAAAGTCTCATTAAGCTTATGTATGATGACGTCATCAAGCTTATATATATGATGACGTCATCATACGATAACATTGGACAAACACGTACACATAAAATTTTGACTAAACGTCTAGTAAAGAGAATTCATCTTCAATATGATAACTTTATCATAACCCCAATGTGTTATACCTGGGTATAATGACGTCAGCATACGTGGGTATAACATTTAGGAATAACGGACGGACAAAATTTTGACTAAATGTCTAGTAGGTACAAAGAATTCGTTTTCAATACATAACATTAGTATTGTATCCATAAATACACAACCTGCGGTGGATTGATAATAATATCGTCACCTTGAAAGAAAAAACGTAAGTTTCTCATACACGAATGGAAAAATTGACAAGATATTATATTGTAAATGGAAGGTCTACGTTAGTATCATGTAGGACAAATATCAGTGTTACCACTTAGAGGTTATAACAAAAAATAAAAATCCCGTATATTTTCACGAGGAGCAGTTTTAAATGCATATTCGTCGTTCAATTAGTAAAATCATTCTTTCACAGATAAACTCATTATGAATCTAAACGCAGCAAACAAAATTTCCAGCCCACTCAAGTTCGCTATAAACAATATTCTTATCGAATATAAATACCATACTCAGAAAGGCCCACTCGAATATCACAAAAAGTGAACGTTAGTGGAAGAGATTAGCGATTCAAAGCTGGGTGTATTGTTTCAATCATGGCGGCATCTTCAAACGACTTCAAGTAGGATATTTTATTCGTTTATTCGATTTAACATCCTGCATTAAAACAAACATCCACTCCATGATCCAGTGTTTTGGGAGAATACAACAAATATCTGAATCATCTACGTCATTTTATCGTCTCTATTTTAGCCACTCGAACTAGCAAAAAGAGAAAAAAGTTTCGTCAGCTCTGAAAGTTGCCTTTACTCGCCAGTGGATTCAAATTTTAATGCCGAAAAGGTTTCCAATGTTGTTTCCTTTGTTCCGTCAAAGAGGAACTTCGTTAAAAAAGTGGGATTGGAAAACCCAAGTGTCCCTAATCATAACCGCCCCCTCAAACGAATATTTTGTTAACGGCCAGAATTTCTAAACACAGCTGTATATTTCGAACCAACAACCTCTGCCTTACAATCCATTGTGGGAATCATACAGACATTATTTTGCTGCGAGCTGGTCTTAATTTTTCATCTTTGTCGACTAAAAACCTTTTTATATTCGCACACCTCTTTTCACCAGTTTCCTTCCTATTTTTTTTTTTTTTTGAATTATTAAAAGACTGCGCGCGAGATTTAGTACAGAGGAAAATATTAATTGGAATCTACGCTGGGTTGTTAATTGTGGTCTTTGTGTGGGTGTGTATGTGAAAGAGTGTACTTGTGCCTATGCGAGTACGTATTTTATAAAGGGAAATCATATTACCCCGATAATTATCATGATGAATAGCTTTGCAACCAAAAACAGTGCCAAAAAATTTAATGTTGGCAGCAAATTTAATGCTGAATTCTACACTTTTTCAGCGTTTTACTCCTCTGTATATTTTCTTCTTGCTTTTTTGTAATGCTCTTTAGAAATGAATGTATAGGATAACAAACTGAAAGTTTGTTGGAGATTTTTACAGTATTGATTCTAATATTAATTCTGCTTTTACATGCCATTTTTTTTAGAAGAGAATTTTCCATGAAAAAGAACAGTAATATGTGTGAAAGGGATAAGTTTATTTTTTCAGAAATTGAGTTCTAAAAGGTTCAACAAAATGAAATCAAAAAATAATTACAATATCTAACATCGAAGGTAATAATCGTAAATCCTAGCTGTGGTTATTGAGAAAGAAAATCATTAAATTTCTGAATTAAAAATTACCTAGGCTGATTTATAAATTTTATAAATTTCTGCACTATCTCGATATATCCAGAGGAAAAAGTCAAAAAAAAAACTAACTGCATAGGCGTGAAGGGTAAAGTGTTTTGCATATGTAACCCAAAGGGTCTAGCAGGATAAGATAGGTGAAATGACCTTTTTCGAATTTCGACCTGAAACTTGGGGGTCAGGTTGACCATGATGAAAAACTAATTCAGCCCAAATTTCAGCCCCCCACCTCAACTGGTTACCCCCTGGGGAGTGAAAATGTGTTTTGGCCATTTTGAAGGTTTTTTGCCCATAACTTTTTTCATAATTGTTCATTTGATTTGAAATTTGTATGATAGTTAGTCCTCTATGAGCTCTATCTACCACCAAAAATTCGCGGTTCCAGCTCCAGTAGTTTTCCAGTAACTCCAGCTGGAAATTTTGGAGCTTTTTACCCTATGGAGTCTACAAGTTGAAATTTTCACTGATGATAGCTTATCTAGTCTACATTACACCCATATAATTTGTTTTCCGAAATTCAGGGTGGACAAGGTAGTTTTTTGGCATTGAAATATCAGTTTTTTCATATTTTCATAGTAAATCTCCCATTATATAACTAAACCAAAGGCATTACTTGCACATCAGTGCACCAATTCCACTAAATGGTAGCTACTAAGCCTAATCTCCCACAAAGTGACAGTACAAGTACCAGGTGGCGTAATTGCGTCATATATGACGCCATTTGAAATTTTGAGATGGTCTTCTCCAAGGACCAATATTTTGAGAACCACTGACTTGTGTCATACAATGCCACCTGGTCCTTTGAGGTTATTCTTGTGGTGTCAAATATGACGCCACCTGTTACTTTGAGTAATCTAGTGAAACCTGGTTTTTCTAGTGTTAGAGAATGATTCTTTGTCCTCCTATAAGTTATTAATACTATTCCTCTGTTTGATTGCACCTACACATACATAGCTTAAGATATCTCAATATGCTATTTTTTAAATGACATATGTTGCTCTTGTTTGGCCCATCCGAAAAATTGTTCTGGTTACTAGGGTGGTCCTTATTTATAGAAGTAAGAAATTTTTTTTTTGCAATTTCTGCTCCCACCCCCCAGATTTGTTCCATTTCATGAAAAATAAATTCCATTAAAATTTCAACCCCCTAGGTTGAAATTAAGTGGTGACTTAAGGGGGTTGAAAATTCATATATGCAAATACTGGCATTATTTCACATTATCATCTGTATCATATAGAAATAGACATAAAACATACATTTTCTCCTTCAACTTATTAGTAAAATGAAGTGAGATGCATAGAAAATAGATCTGTGGGATTTGAGAGGGTTTGGACCTACCCTTAAGATAACTAAAAAATCACTATAATATGTCTTTTTGTCAAAAAAAGGTTTTTCTCATTATGAATGGCAGAAATGAAAATAATGAAAATATTGTGAATAATTTTGAAAAGAAAGACTTACTTTGCCTCAACTTACCCCCCCCCCTATTCATCCGTTGACATCCAAGTATTATAGTTTTCAAAACCACCCCTCATGAGTAGAGAATATACTTATCACAGAATTTACTCAAATTTGCTGTCTGTGTTGCTGGCTGGCAATATTTTCTTCCTCTCCCAACTCTGATTTACATTTCACAGTGAGCTAATTTGTAAATTTGTGCTTCAGTATGTATTAAAAATTTTTTCCCCTCATTTTTTTTCTGTAGGCTAATTTTGATTGACTTGGGTATACATAGACTTTAAAGGCGTTTGGATGGTTGAATTGACTAGAAATTTGGTATATTAGCATATAAAACTCTACTCTACACGCCTGTGCAGGTAGTTTTTTTTACCTTTTTTCTGAGATATATGGAGGCAGTGCGGAAATTTATGAATCAGCCAATGTATATTGTGCAATACTTTATCTCATGGATCTGTTTCTCAGCCCATATCTTAATTACGAGTACAGCTCATTCCAACATTATGAAATTAAAATACAACATGGGGCAAAGTTATATAAATTAAGAAGTCAGAAAAATTTATAATCAATTCTAAGGGAAACTACGGACTGAATCAATAGCTTCACTGAAGTATTCTCAATCTGCATTATACAGCTACATTGAAATCTACTTTTATGATGAAAATAAATTCAAAAATATATTGAGTTTCAAAATTAAAGACAAAGTTATAAGATGAAGAAAACATTTTTTTGCTCTCAAAAGGGACTTATCACCGTCTTGATTACCACTGTTTGGATACAGAATGGATTTACTTTTTCTAATTTTTGCAAAATCAATACGCCATAGCCTCAAACTAAGGAAATGGAGATTTATGCAGATAAGTCGTTTCAATGGTACGAATAGCTGGAATGCTTCTCTGAAAAGCATTAGCCCGAGAATTTACTTTCAGTACGTATAGGTAACTACTCATTTTTTTTTTGTCACATACTCGTATATCGAAAAACAATTTGTTAAACCATTTTTTTTTCTTTCAATATACGAGTACGAACTTGTTTAGGGTGCATTATCGAGAAAAACACTGTTTCTCTTCTCTAAGAAATCGACGAAGAGACTTTTTCTACACGTCCTATTCGCTGACAAAGTCGACCGTAGCGAAGAAATTAATGACTCAACTTCGCATTTCATTATTCCTATCCATTAATTCTAAAGATTAACGCCAAATGCTAGTTTTGTCGAGTTTTAAAACGTTTCACAATCAGACAGTGGAGTAGGGTGAAGCGGAGAATGTTAGTGAAGGAGAGAAAAGAAAAAACGAAATTTTATATCTACGATTCGAGACATTATGATATAAGGGTAGCAGTGTCAGGGCTGGGGGTACAATCAGAGCTTAAGCTTCCCATCAACGGAACCAGGTTCAAACGATGAACCTCGGCTTAGGCATGAAGAGAGTGTACAAACAAAAATAGACAGTAGTTCAGCTAAACCATAATAATCGCTGACACAGCAATAAAAAAGAGGGAATTCTGATTATTCGCATCTGTGGTCGTCTATTTTGTGTTGTGCGGTAACGCAGTGAGTCCAAACTACCGGCGTAAAATCCAGATACATCGATAGAAAAAATGGAACTTTGCAGTGTACAGTTTACCCAACCTGTGCCAATACAATAGAATTCCTCTCGATTTTTAACTGAACTCGCTTTAAGCGTTGATCGGACTCCACTCAACTTGAACCGGGTTTAAGTGGAACTCAACTTTTGAACTCGCATTGTACACCCTAATTTTTCGAGTTGAACCTGGTTTTTGTTTGAGCCCCACTTAAGCTCTGATTGTACTCCCGGCCCTCAGAGTTGAGGTCAACTTTGGAAGTGAATAGAAATATAAATACCAATGTGTACGATAACACTAATTCAATTAAAATTATACGAGTTCCCAGTCATTATAATAATATTGTAATAAGAGTTGAGGCCTTCCAAAATTACTATCCAATATTTTCAATTAGTCAGCTGATTTTCATCACAGAAATGTAAGAAATATAAGACTGATCAGAATAGATATACATTTATACATTCGATAAATCATAATATTTTTTCTAAAAGAATTGTGTTACTAAACCATAAGAGGTTTTTAATATACCATTATCCCTAAGATCTACAGATATCAAATCAAGTTCCCTAATTGAAAACAGAGGAAAGCTACAATCTCTCATTACCACACAATCGAACAAGGTGTTGGAGCGCCCCTAGGGGTCTATGCATCGTAATTAGATGATATACTGAGAGAAACGAATAGTAGGTCATTATTTGTACAAACACGATTGTAATTTTTCTCATCGCAGTGAAGAAAATTATTATTTATAATATTCTCAATGTTTTGTAGTACTTTTTACTACCTTAGATAATATATTTTACAATTTTTGTTGCAGATTCAACTAAAATTCTTAAATTGTCCCACTTTTCCCATTCAAATTGTAAAAATTACAACACACATATTTTTCAGTCTAAAAAACAAAAAATTAATCATCAAACACGGGCTCAAGAGTAACACGAATATGAAACACATTATAATGTTTCTAGTAAAAGCTAATGAGAACACAAGTATGTTTTACTCGAATCTTTATATTTTCTAAACTTTCATTTAAGTGCAAAAAATTAAATTAAAATAAAGTATATTTACATTAAATGAATGGGTAAGTGCGTAGAAGTTGAGAGAAGAAAACTTGCCGACGACAGAAAAAAAAAAAAAAAAAAAAGTAAAAATGTGATAACATGTTTCCACACTAAGAGTGTCTTTACAATGTAACATACGTACCTCAGTCCAATTGAATTAGAAATAATTTTGTAATTACATTGAAATGAGAGAAAAAAAAAAGAATAACTTGGGAGAGTGTAGAAAGAAAAGTGAAGCAAAGGTTGAAGATTTTCTGCGAAAGGTTTTAATGAAATGAAAAGAGCTGCAGAAACTATATTAATTAAAAATTAGCCATTTCTACTTGGTAGACCAAAATGTTTATTAAAAAAAAAAACCTGCTAAAAAACTTTCTCTGGCTTTCTTTTCAAAATACGATTAATATTCATTTTCTCAGTTGCACGATTTTTTTTTTTTCCTCAAGATAAATACGACACCGCATCGTTATCATTAAGGAAAAAGGAAAAAAGTTTAAAAAACCAAAAGTATTTTTGCGAGAGAAAGTTATGCAAGTCCATGAAAACAGTGTTTTTCAACTGAGCATGAAATAAAAGATGGAAAAAATATATATACTTATAACTTTTTGATGCAGTGAAAGCAGTATAAACATAATCAAGTTTCCATATCGAGACCGACCAAATTTTTAAATGACTTTGAACTTCCTAATGTAATAATGAAAAAAATCATTTCTTCACATTTCAACCGAGAAGAATAAGTGTTGAATTTCAATAGTACAAAATAAAATTCTTTCATGAGCTATTATCGAGATTTTCATTAGATTAAATGGAAGAGTTTCAGAGAGACAGTGAAAATTTCAATGGAATAAGTTTCCGAATTGTTTTTGAGAATACTGGAACATTCAAGCCCATTAGAAGTTAAATTATAGGGTTTATTAAACCTAACGTTAAGTGGACGAGCAAAATGACAATGAATGCCGAAGCTTAATAGATTTGGAGGTGAGAACAGAATATCCTTATTTCCTGTCAATAGCTACTTCACCACCACATTCACTGCCTCGTCCTATTCCTCTACCACCAATCTTTTCCCGCCTTATGAGGGTACTCAGCTTGGCCTTCGGTAAGTCTGGTATTTCTGAATCAATATTTTGAAGTTTTACACATTTCTATGTGTACATAATATGACAAAATCTGAAAAACATACTCTGTGACTTCATTTAAATTATCATTAAAGATGAATTCTTTTTACTACACATTTTGTCAAAATTTTGTGTGTCCATGTGTGTCTAATGTTATCATATTATGATGACGTCTGTCCCGACGAAACTTTTTTTGCTCCCAAATTGAGCTACGAATTGAGCTTACTAATTGTATTCAGTATTTTATTATATAAAACATGGAAAGTTGTACATGCTTCAATTTGAAAATTTTTTTTCTCAAGAAAAGTAGAAGAACTTTTTTTACATCCTCGTACCATTGATGTAAAAGAGAATTCATCTTCGCTTTCAAGACTCTTCGTGAAGGCTACAGCTATTTTGCTTTTGTTTTCATTAATCCAACCAATCACAATACGAAGAAAAAGTAATTAAAAATGAAATTATTTCGTATTAATTGATTCATATAAAAACAAAAACAAAAAACAAAAAACGGGGAAAAAAGTGAAAAGACATAGTAAAGGAGACTTTCAACACTAGAAATACCAGGTTTTACTCGATTACTCAAAGGACCAGATGCACCAGCTGCACAAGAGTAACCATCAAAGGACCAGATCGCGTCGTATGACACAAGTCCGGGGTTCTCAAAATATTGGTCCTTTGAGAAGTCCATCTCAAAATTTTGAGTGGTGTCGTATATGACACCACCTGGTACTTCTAGTGTGAAGGTGAAAAAACAACATTTTTAATTAGGCCGAAAACAGGTTATAAAGACAGGAGGTTGTATTCGTTATTCTAAAAATTACAGTAGAGGAGTTAATTCCTCTGAAGAAACTTCCCGATGGGCAAAAAATGAGAAAATTATCTGGAAAATGAGAATTTTATCCGTTGTCAGTCCGTTTTTATTTTCGACCATCGGATCTGAAAATTTGCAGATATTTTTGTCATCTTGATTATTTTTCCAAATCCGTTTGTAAAACGGATTTCCTGATTATAATCAGTGATAATTTTTGGGCAATTTTTCTAAATCCGTTTGTAAAACGGTTTCACGGATTATAACCCGGGCCAACAAATATCATAAAACAGCCTTCACGGAAAATAATCCGGACTCATTTCCGGCAAGACTGATTACAATCCGTTCGAAATCCGTTTTAGAAGCCGGAAAACAGGAAAATTCCGGGTTATAATCCAGAAACGGATTATAACCCGGAATAAAACGGACCCGTTTTCAAAATATTCTGCCCATAGGGTTAAGACGCGACGTTCTCTGCATTCGATGTAATTTCTATGGGAAGACTTGGAAATAAATACCAAGCAAATAATATTAGCGCATTCCGTCGATACGAAGTAATCGTTACATTACAAGCATAATGATAAAGTATACATCATGCTGGATATTTTATTAATACCGAAAGAGAGCAGAAAAATAAGGAAAAAGAAAAACTATTAAAACTGCAAAATACATCGGGAATCATGTAGATATCGTTAAACGACGAGTTATATTCCAGTAGTATCATAGCTAACATTTTCTTTTCTTTCCGTTTTTCACTTTCCTCATTTTTGTCATATACAGGGTGTTTTAAAAAAGCTTACGTTTCATTGAATAACAAACAAGAAAATTGATAGCTTAGCCAGAAAGCTGAGTATTGCTCAAGTTTGGCGTTTTCGGGGCGGAAAATATCAATTTGTTAATTTATCGCTGAAAAAATCAGTGGCCGCAAGAAGAGCAAGCATGATTATATCGAGTGCAGTGCTGTGAATTCCATTATTTTCATTGTAATCAGGTTTGTATTCAGGTTTGTATTCATCATCTCAAAAGAGGATATTAATGTATGCCACATAATGAAAGTAAAAGGCTTGAACAACTGAATTCATTAGTTATAACAGTAGGTGAGGGCTGCAATCGCATAAATCACGATTGTTCATATTTCAATGTTCTTCCAACATTCATTATACAAATAAAATACCAACATAATTCATTTTTCATCAGCTCAAGTGACGGGACTTGAGTTTATTTTTGCCAGGTTTTTCAAAAATAAAATCTGATTTAACTCGATCTTTCAGGTAAATGGAATGTTAAAGTGTGGGAGGGGCGATTTAAAAAACTGAATTCTTCATAGTTTTCCACTTTTCATAAAATGATTTTTACAGCAACAGACTAATTTATAATTAGGCAAGCACTTTATGAAGTAAGTAGGTCCTGGTTTTGCAGCAACGTGCTGCATTTTATTGTTGTTATTTTTCAACATTTAAATGGGCACTAAATAAAATCGAATTGAATCAAACCGATGTTGTTCATTAACCCATTTGAAAATATAGTCCACTATCGCTTTTAATAATTCTGCTAACAGGTCCTGAGTTCCACAGTGGTCTATAATAACTCTAACACCTTATACTTTAAATCCTTGACTTCTGTAGTAATATAATATTTTAATCACATTGTTGTCAACACTAAAATTGAAATTTTCAAATAGGTAGCAGGTACATTAGCACAATCAAAATTGAATTTCAGAAGTCATGTTGTAGTATTTCTGAAACTTCTCGCATCGTATTTTCATCAACAACACTGTCGAGAGAAGAACCTCGCGTTTATAAAAAGTTGTAGCACTCTCGTGGTACACCCTGTATGTCTGTCTCATTTTTTCACATCCGGACACACATTCTTCTTCTTCGAAGTGGTGTGCAGTTTACAAAATTTTTCCCACAATTTACAAACGTTTAGAAACACAATTTCACTGTATCGAAGACCGAATAAAAATGGAAATATAATTTCTTTTATCGTTTTGCAGAATACGATTAAAGGCGAATGAAAAATATAATATCAATTATTTACGTCGAGTGCGGCGATTAATCGAAGGCAGACACTATAAATGAGTGCGGGTGTAAACGGAAATGAGGAAGTGTGGAGACAGTTTGGGGGCAGCCACAGTGGGCAGAGGGAGGATGAGACTGAAAAATTACAGCGTATGAATCTTGTCACACTTCGTCGCTGTAAACCACCATCGCCACATGAAGTTCTCGTTTTGTAATTTAAATAGCTTCTACCCAGTGAAGTGTATAGAGACTACGTACTCTGTACACTGAATTCTCACAATTCATAACATAACGTTTCCAATATGGAACACTTTTGTCATGGTATTGTGTACTTGTCATTTTTCGTTTTTCACTTATCTATATTTTACTCGATAATATGAAAACTAACATCCCAAACCATGATGGCAACCGATACAATCGCTGTTTTTACAATGAAATTGTGCAAAGAGTTTGGCAACAGCACGAGTATTTTAGTTCGTTTTTTACATTTCGACCAACTGATCTGTGATGGGTGAAAACGTTACAATGCATTTGGTTCATGATATACTCGTACGTGCGGGTCTATCCTAGGCATTTTTAGTGTCTTTTTTTTCAACACCGAAATAAATTTCAAAGGTAATTTTTACAATTTGGATAGGACAACTGGGACATATCGAGGTTTGTAGCAGAACTCTTTACGAAAATAGTAATATGTAATGTCTAAGATAGTAAAAAGTACTAAGAATATGAGATTATTTACAATAAAATTAATAGTAATTTTTACATCGGCCAAACATTTTTAGGCTGTTCTCGACATTTGGGCAAAAATGTTGGTTCGCGATGTTCAGCGACAAAATATTCACGTGAGTACGTGGCTTATGACCTTTCTTCACAGAGAAAATTGCATGTTAAATTTTAATATCGGCAAACTAACTTTGGGACAATGCCGACTGTATATGAAAAATAAATATAAATTTATTAAGAAGTAGGAAGTGAAAATTATAAAAAATTAATACAAAATATTGAAAATTAGTGTGCTGCATACTAAAATTTAATGCATTTTTAATTAATTTCTCACATAAAACCTGAAGTATCCCAAAGTTAGATTACACAACATACCTATCAATTTTAAAAAATTTTCCTCCGAATGTAAGTTCGCAGGGAATATCCTTCTTTCAACTGAAACGTTAAAGGTGTGCTCTACCTTTGCTTCAAAGTCGATATAATTATGTAGATGTCTGAAAAATTGCTTCAAAATATTGAATACAAGCAAAATATAGGCAATTTCTTCAACAAGTGGGTTGCGGATTTACGTTTTGGCAGCCAGAATGACATTTTCACAAGTTTTCATAGTGTAAACGTACACTTATTACGATTTACTATTTTATTCGCTGAGTTTCGTACCAAATTTACTCAAATTTATTATCTTTGAACATATTCTCAACGCCCGGACGAAACTTTTTTTTTTCAATTTTATTTCTTTTCTTCATATTCTTTCAAAGCCCCAATAAAGGGTTTGTTGAAACCTTCAAAAATAAGCTTAAAATTTTGAAAATTAGAAAAAGCCTCGTGCGGGCGCGAAGAGAATATGTTCAAGAGTAGCACATTCAAATTTGAGCCAAAAAGGTGCAAAACTCAGCGAAAAAAAAAAGAGTAAATTTCAAACCACTTGAAAAAAGCCAAGGTAGTGCACACCCATTAATATTATTATGGCTCTCTATGTGTCGAATAAAAGTTTCTTGAGTTCTAAAATTTTCACCATTTCATGTCCTGACGACAGAAAAAAGTTCTAAAGAACGAGGGAATCCAAGCGATAAAATATGTCTTATAATCTTTCGCTGAAATGTTATACATTTTTTAAACGGTCCAGCTCATGCATTAATGATTTTTCGAATCCTCGAAGAGAGAAATCAAACCGCATTCGAATTACTCGAGTATACAGGGTGTTTTTCAAATGCAGTTTAATAGTGAAACAATTTGTATACGTATAATTATCCGTTACAATAATTTTAAAAAACACTGGCGCAGTAAGTTCTGCATTAAAAAAAATTTCAATGGTAATTTTTACAATTTGGATAGGAAAACTGGGACGATTCGAGATTTTTAGCAGAAATTACTACCAAAATAGTAACGTATTATCGAAGATAGTGAAAAATACTAAAAATACCATAGATTATTTACAATAAATAGTAATTTTCACTGCGGTGATGGGAAAAGTTACTATTCTGTTTATAATTAATACTAATTCATTTCTCTCAGTATGCTACAACAAATTAGGTTTAACTTACCTAAAACACGACATAATAAGGATTTGCTCAATATTTTCCAAGCACTGCCCCTTTCCTCAGGGGAGTCGTCCTGTTGGTCCAATACTGTAAATATGTTATTGAGATTCCATCCACAAAAATTCAAAATACCCACCAAAAAAATTGGGTAATTTTATTTATGAAAATCAAACATTTTTGTAGAATCACCCACATGTTTTCTCAGATTTGGTCACATTTACACTTCACATTTTTCACGTCAGCTAACTAGGAATATTCTGACAACACAAAAATTGTAGAGCCAGCTATCAAGTACAGGGTGCGGCAAAATGACCGGCTACATTTGTTTTTTTAATTATACGCATAAGAAAACAGATAAGGACATGCGGTTGCCTCTAAATAAAACTTCATTCTTTAAGGTTACGTATGAAATACAATCAGTGACGCACCCAAAAATTTTTCAAAGGAGGAGCTAAGGCATAAATTTACTCCCAAAAAAGTCCCAAAAAACTAAAAATCTTCTATTCAGCCTTTTTTAAATGAAATTCAAGGCCTAAAGGAAAGGCTTCAGCTCCATATCCCTACTTTGATGCGCTACTGAATGCAGTTTCACTTTCACATGTTGACCATTTTGCCTAACACATTTCTGAAGGCGTAAAATCCAATTTTTCAACTTTGCTAAGCAATGGTTACATTATTTTGCAATTTCTTCCTCTAAATGCTACCAGTGATGGATAAAATGGACTGGGGAGGGGAATTCTGCACGTGTGGCATTCTTCATGGTTAGCGCGAGGAGGTAAATTCCCTTACCGGCTGAATACGTAAGAAATTAGTGGAAAAAATATGATTATTGCTTAGCAAAGTCCTAGAAAATTGAGTTTTGCACCTTTGCAAATTTGCTAGGCAAAATGATCAACATGCGAGTAAAATTCCATTTCATATGTAACCTTAAAGAATGAATTTTAATTTAAAACCAACCGCATGTCTCTATCTTTTGTCTTACGCATATAATTGGAAAAACAAATGTGGCCAGTCATTTTACCGCACCCTGTACTTCGCATTTCCCCAATATTAGTAATTGGGTAAAAGAAAAAAAAAATTATGTCCAAGCCAATAGCTATTCGATACCGTAGCGAGTATTTTTTTTTCCAACAAATTGCTCTGTTCGCTGATTTGAAAGTTAATATTCGACCATCTTTCGTACTTCCAACTTCATCGTTTCTTCAAATTACTCTTCAATTTTTCTTCTTCAATTAAATCTGCAGGGTACAAAATGACTCCCGTGTTTCATGACTGATTTGCTTTCTTGTACGCAGACGCACCAACGATTTTAATAAAAAGCTTATAAAACTTTCATCTACGACATAAATCTGACAGTTTTCGCATTCGTGTTTCGCATCATGCGGAAAACCTTGAGCTTTTTTCCTTCCTTCACCTCTCGAGACGAAAGCCAATCTCGTTGGTTATCTTCCAGCATTATTTTATAACATATTTTGCTTCAGGAATTCGTCATTCAACGCCCTAAAAACAAGCGATGAAAGGTCAACAAGCAGCCATTACATACAGAAAACCTGCACTCGAACTATAGTCGAATCGTGAAATTTTCTGGTGTGTCATTAAATGCGAAATATGCCTTGTGTCTTTTTCTGTTGTCCATTCGGTCTGCCCTTTTGTAATCAATATAAGGCGTACGAATTCTGGAAAAAGGGATGGCGCATGCGTTCATCCGGGCTGGCACTCAGAAATTCAACGCAGACACAGGTATGTGGCGTTCGTATGTACGACGAGCGACACTTAGAGAAACGTGTGTGCAGATTTATATTCTGAAGGAGTAAAAATGAATAAAACAATAAAGAGAAAAAGTCAACAGTCAATGTCTCACAGCGAAGAAAATAGAGTAGAATTCTACGGACACGTCTGCATATTTCACTCAACTGGAGAATGATTTCTAAAGTCAAGGGAATACTTACAATTTTGACGAGTATAAGACGATATAACTATGGTTGAAAGACTCCTTTTTAATTTTACAATTTTTGAAAACCACGGGGCAAAAGATTTCGTAATACGTACTTTCTATTTTTCAAAACTGAAATACCTACTCACATAATTTATGAACGATAAGTGGGTGGCAATAGATCGTGAGAACACTGCCCGGCAAATCAGGGAGCCCATATTCTAGCCCAATTCAAGGGAGGAATTATTAGCAAGTTTCCGACAGAAAATCCTTCTATTTCGATTGAATAGTGAACGATAAAAAATAAAAAATTGACTATGATGATGAAGGTAAAAGTAGAGTAAGCATTAAAGGTAGATTTAACGGCAGATTCCTTCCTGCAATTGGTTTCACGACTATATTTTAATTTTACAAGTTGTCAGCAAGGAAGTATACTCAAGAACGTACTCATACCAACCTCACTGCGTACTCTTTCATCCAGTAAAAGGTAAGAGTATATCCCTTATTTAATATTATTTTTTCACATTAAAAGACTTCTATGGTAGCTAATTTTTTGAATCACTTATTAAACTGAAGATCCAATTAATAAGCCTGAAGACGTCATCATACTTGTCCTGATCCTGTTCTTCCAACTCTTCTCAATCCTGTTCCGAAAAATCTAGAAATTTTTTTTTATAATTATAGAGAGATATAAGTAACATGAGAAATTTTTATTTTTTAATGTGAGAAATATTTACTATTTAATGAGCCAAATTTGTGCTGTATGTACGTAATATGTATGTACTCGTACGTATACTAACAAAAAAGTATCTTCCACGAAAAAACTGAAAAACGTGGTCAAAGTTATTTCGTCCATTCAAGTATCTGCAATACGAAATAAAGAATAGGCTGTTTCGTAACAAACGTGAAATGGGAAAAGCCTAAATACGAGTATACATATAATATATTCGTTGTACCCAACTTCTTAATCAAAATTCAAGAAAGGTTGGCGCCTCCAAGGAGGCATTTATCATTTTTGAAGTCGTAATTTACAACCACTCGCAAAACTATGGCTGTAAACCTTTTGATATGCTGTAGTATTTGCACCTCTCGTGTCAGCCAAATACGATTACTAAATTTTGATGCTCCAACCACCGACACAGGGTATTTTTGAATTCGGAATTCAAGTAATTACCAACAAAGTAATCACCAACAGTCCCTTTGCATATTTCATCAGCGATAACCATAAGAAATTAATTTGGATCGAAGAATAGTGGATTATTAAAGCCTCCTCTAGTCACTTGTGATTTCCACTCATTTAATAATTGAGAGCCAGCAATAAAAATAAATTTTTTGAAAGCTTATCTTACTCTCTCTCCTAGTGAAGGGAGACAATTTATGGGCAATGCTCAAACAGAAACTTTGATTCAAGGTAAAAATGTAGTTTCTGATTACTCATCAGCCCTAGTCGAACCTTTTTAGATATTTTGAAATTCTGAAATTAAAATTTTTTTTAAATAAAAACCGCGAAGACATAAAAATGGATGATTTAAAAAAATATTATAATAGCCAATGTTGATTTTAATTATGAGTCCTATATTGAAAATTAAAGATTAATAACAATAACTGAAGCGCTTGAAAGCTGAAGAGTATAAAAATATTAAATTCCTGCACAAAGGAAAGTTTCGATCTCCACTTATTCTGTTCTAGTGGCGTCCAGCCAATATGAAATGAAATTGTTTTGTTTTTTGTAAAACTTTGTTTTGGGCACTTGACCTGTCATTTGCTCTTCATAAGATGAAAAAGAATACAACATGAACTTTTTTAAGGTGCTTTCACACACACGTATCAACTCTCAACCCAAGTACTGACGCGCCAAGTACCCAAATAATACACGTAAATTTATTAAATTGCCAAGCAAATTAATAAATTCACGTGTAGCGCTTGGCTTGGGTTAAGAAGCGCATGTGAACGCACTTTTTACAGAGTATTCATAATTACGACAATCAAAAATGTGTTATACTCCAAAATAAAATCATTATCTCACTGACAACCCCCCACCCAAAAAAAAAGCTATGACGAACTAAATTTTAATGTCGTTCACTTTTTTTTACATTCTTTTTAATTCAGATAAACTTTTTTTTCTCTATCTCGCATTTTACACTACGTGATAAAAATGAAAAAATTTATATTCGAATCTCATTTTCAGCTCAGATCACCGAAAGGCAAATCGAAATGAAAAAAAAAAAAAAAAAAAGCTTTCGCAACGTGGATACATCATCTCAAAAATTTTGGTAATATTCGTATCGACAAAATTTTCTTTTTCTTCTTCTTTTTTTCATTTAGTATTTTATTATTTTGGCTGAAAAAATTTAAAACATTCGAACGCGAATTCGACGATACGTAAAAGAATACATAAGAAAAATAAGAAGAATAAAAAGTGGAAACTTTTATAACAACTTTTGAAAGGAAATAAATTTTTCACCGTTTTAATCGGTCACATAAATGGTGAAATAAAATATTGACGTAGTATCATGCAGAAAATAAGAAAGTTCAAGGAGAGCAACCGGGGAAGAGCTTGAAAAGCCAGAAAAAACGGCAAAGTTTTTTTTTTTTTTATTTTCACTTTCACACCGTCCTCGTCATTTTCTATTGAAACTTTCGAGTGTAGTAGAAGAAAATGGGACCGAATAAGGTATTTTCTTTCTTTCTACTTTTTATTTTTTTTTTTTGTCTCTCCATGTTATTGGATATTTTATAGGTTCGGTATTCGATATTTGATGCTGATAATTTATCGAAAATAAAAAGTTATTTCTAATTCCAATCGCATAAACAAGGTAGTCGCATTCGTTTTTGTTGGCCCAAGTTAGAATTCCCGCCCCCTTCACATTCCCAATCATAATGTTATTTTTGTAAAGAAGAAAGGAGAAGTAGCTTAGTAGGAGTAAGGAACTTTATACGGTACAAAACTTTTACGAACCACCTTTGAGATTCATAAATTTTCTTATTTTGTGATCCGAAACCAATTCTCTCGCAGTTAGTGTCCTAATCGGGTTACTCCGAAGTATTTTATTCTGTTAATGTCGACGGGAGCCCCAGCAAGGAAACAATTTTTTTGAAAATGATTTAGAGAGCCTTACGTTAGCTATACTTGCGTATATACAAAGCGTCGACCTATTTTCAGCAGGTAAGATATCGAATATCTTTTGGTTTTTAAAAGATTGAGATCTAAAGACTACAGTGGCAAGAAAATGTTTCGAATATATGAAATTAGTATAAAAAGTGTTGAGAATTAGATTAGGCAAATTCACTTGTTAGATTTATACTCGTATTATATACTATGGTAAGATTGTTCAAAACCTGATAAGTTCATTTTTATCGATTTTAACATTATAGCAGATAATTATACATGAGCATTGACTAAATCAATAGGTCTACAAATAGTGTAGCGTATTTATATATATGAACCTTCAAAGATGACACGAATTTTTCATTTTTTCAAAACCGGATCTAATCCATGCAAGTATATTTATACCAGTTACTAGTAGCTCTTCTGCATTTACAAAACCTTACTTATCGTAATCAAGTCCGAAAATGTATTTTCTTTTTCTCCAAAACCTGATTGAGTCTAGAATCCGGTCTGCGTACCCCTTTAATATTTACGCGAAAACAGTTACATCGTACATTGTAACCGAGTTTTTGTAGCGCAATCAGTTTTAAATTTTAGAAAAAACATTTCTATTTATTTAAGAACTTACACTAGATCACCATTCTACAGATCCCAAGTTTGACAACTTACATGAGAAAATAAAATACAAGGTTTGGCAATTGAATGATGAGAATCTTCATACAACACGCCATAATAAATAATTTTACCAAAAATACCAAATTATACCCCTTCACAATACTCAGCTCTCAAATCAAAGCAACAGATAGGACTTTGAGAACCCCTGTTGTGGCTTTTTGCACGATAGGGATATCCTCAAAATGAGTTTCTCTTTATCAATCGATATCACTTAAGAAGTAAACAATTTTTAAAGAAGCTAGCACTCTGTGAACTGGATACTTCACAAAACGACTACAAATTTTGGTCAGACAGTGTAAAAATTTCAATAAACCATCTAGATACGTATTGCGAAGTGTCTAGCCAATCACGCAAATTCTTACAACAAACACATGTCTGAAATTGATAAGTGAACGAATCATAGTTCCACATTGCCTTTTAACATGGAGATATAAACTCAGCTCTCAAAAAACTTATCTACAAATACCCTAAACATGAACAGCTGTAAGTTGACATAGTAATTTCCACAACTCGATCAAAAATCTTGAAAGCACCTACTAAATGTGACAATTCAATTATTGGGGGCATATTTACTTTGCAAGATAACCACCACAGAGCATCGATAAATGGTAAAATATTGGCAATCGAGTCACAATAAAACTTCAGTTTCTCCTCGCAAAGGTCGCATAAATTATCGGCTTTTGCTGGCTGAATATTTTTATGAAGAGGAGGGGGAGATGGGTAGAACAGAAGGCGAGGAAAATATTCGCGACCATTTTAACGAAATTACTATGAAATTAACGTTTCGAAAAGCCATTTCGCGTCCATCACATTCCACCAAAAAATACCATGGCCGAAATTTTGTTTCACTATAATTTGTATAAAACGTTTAACTGCTCCACAGATCAGAATACGATAAATAACGATTTCGATATGAAGTGGCGACATGAATTTTAGGGTGGTGGGAAGACATTTAACTCTACGTTCATTTTGTGGTATGAAAATGTCGTTCACCATTTGCTATACATATAGCTGAACGTATAAATGTAAGGGGGTTAGAATGGCACAAAACTATTTTCGCCATTATACGCTGTGTTTAAGATGAATATTGTGTTTTTGGGAAATGGTTTATTTCTCGCATTGGTTTCATATGAT
Organism: Parthenolecanium corni; assembly: GCA_038050395.1. Lineage (NCBI taxonomy): Eukaryota > Metazoa > Arthropoda > Insecta > Hemiptera > Coccidae > Parthenolecanium > Parthenolecanium corni. The sequence continues at coordinate 947,189 of JBBCAQ010000027.1, read as the reverse complement.
GGAGCAGCAGTAGAAGGTACACTGCATGGTATAAGAGCCACAGAGAGGGTAAAGATGAAACTTTACAGGCAGAAAGCAAATAGCTGAGCACCAATAATGCGATTTTGAAAATAGTAAAATGCTACGTGAACTGGCTTCAAATGTCCATGCACGCAATAAAGCCATTAAAGTGTCACCAAAATATAAGTATATTCTGTATTGTGTGGTTCTCTATCAGATAGAGTCAACAGAATGCTTTTGTTATTTTATATATTGACACTCTTAATGTATTTCATAATAGACGAATGGATTAATAGAAACTATCGGAGAGAAATTTGAAATAGCTGATCGGTAATGAGAATGAACCATCGATATAATGGAAGAAAAAAATTTAGAATAAAGGAATGTACCTACTTCAGACAAGCCACAGTTCCACACTATGTGTAAATGGCAAGTTAGTGACATTTGGTAGATAGCAGGCCTTCTCAGTGCTCACTAATATTAATAAAATTTACCCTCTCAACAGCTGAATCGCATTTGAAATTCCATTTGATTTCAAATTTGTCGAGGATAAAAAGTATTATTTTTTTTCAAAAAAAAAAAAAATTCAAGTTGAATTATTTTTGCGGATGGATTTTGTTTCTCGTAAAAAAATTTCAAATCAGTAAAACGAAATGAAACGAGAAAACGAAACAATCAAATTGTAAGAACTGTATCTTTCTTCGCCGCAGGATGAATTTTTTTATGGAAAATAACAAAACCTACACAAGGAGTAGGAAAATGGAATATTTTTTCCTGCAGTCAAAACAAAATCAATGAAAACTCAGCTAGCTCCAATTACATTTTAGAGTAGGCCGATATCACATATCAGTTTTTCTGAGTAGTAGCCGAAGTAAAATAATCCAGTTGAAATAAGGCATAAAAATGAAAGAAAATTCGCAAAAAACTAAAAAAAAAAAATTTTTAGAACGAAAATGAAAAAAAAGAGAAGTTGAAAAAATAGCTATACAGTATACAGCCTTCACTTAAGTTTCGTGAAGGCAGGAGGTGAATTCTCTTTTACTGCATTAGTTTATAAACTTTTATAACAGTCTTTCCCTGCACATTATATATTACACATTCTTAAATGTTCTTACATGTTTTTACGCTATATTACACGTTCTTACACATTCTTACACGTTGCTCAAAGCCTCATTAGGCTTATATAAGATGACGTCATCCGACGATAACATTGGACACACACGGATACACTAAAATTTCTACCGAAGGTTTAGTAAAAAAAAATAGCTGTAGTCACGAAGGGGAAAATGAATTTTCTTTTACATAAATTGTACGAGTATATAAAAAAGGTTCAGCAACTTTTCTTGAGAAAAAACATTTTCAAATGAAACTTGAAGCATACAACTTTTCATATTTTATATAAAATACTGAATTCAATTTGTAGCTCATATTGTAGCTCAATTTGGGAGCTAAAAAAGCTTCGTTGAAAAATTTTTTACAACACTAGCCCATTTTCATTACATGAATATTTGACTATGTTTACCAACTTGCAAGTGGCTACTCCCTTCGGACAGTTGAAAAAGCCTCATTGCGGTCATTTTCATTAAAATTTTCCACATTTAGTCGTACAATTTTTAGCAGGTTTTCCCTTGAAAACCTGCTAATTTTTTTCTCTTTTCGCTCATTTCAAAAAAAATATTGTTTCTATCTTCAATGTAAATCAAAAACTTTGCAACCACTGTGAAACTTTTTCTTGTTAATTTTTTGGAAAATTCTCAAAACATAAAGCAACAGAAATTTGTTATTATACGAGTATATGCATCGATAAATTTTTTCGAGCTTCAAACTTAAATCATCCGATAAATAAAAGAGTAGAAAAATTTTTAAACAATGCCTCATCGTCCTTGTATACTGAGAACCGAACAATTTGGCGCCAAAATGAGCGAAATGAGGACAGACTAACTGCAAATTTCAGCCCTTAAATGATGTATTTAGGTAGAATAAGAACAAAAGAGAGAAAAAAGTTGGAAAAATACGAGGAATCCACAAATGCGTGAGGTGAATTTTTGCAACTAAAAAAAAGATATTTACGTATCAAATAAGTAAACTGGCATAGATCAGCGAAAGAGGGGTAGACAAGGTGGAAAAAACAAGCTATTTCATCTTTTTATGATTCAAAATTGTTATTAAGAGGATACTTCCTTTTTTTTTTCTTCAGATTCCTTCTCAAATGGTGAAACACGATGCTATTAAAATTCCAGGCCTCTTCACTTTGTTCCTAAAAATTATAAACGCGACTTTTTTTATGGGTGGAAGTGGGGCAGGCGGTTAAAGCAAGAAAATGTTCAGCGTATTTTACTCAATATTTTCTTACTCACACCAAAATCAAAATTTAATTCTTTTAACAGCAAAGTTTCGAGTACATAAATTGCGAAGATCGACTGAAAAACACTCTTTATGGAAAAATTTCTAGAGTTTTTATGCGAGATGTCGCAAATGCGTTTTTCATTATTTTCCCTTTACCCTCTCACTCTACCCAACTTCTTTTTCCTTGCTCTTTTCTTTTTCGTTCATTTTCATTTTGGTCGTCATTTTGGAAATTTATATTTTTTCAATTCCGTGCGAATGCTATGATGAAATTATTTTCATTTTAGTTTCAAAAAAAAAAAGAAAGAAAAAGAAATTGAGGCGAAAAACTTTCATCTCTCCATTTATACATAATTCGACATCTGCTTAAAAATGATTAAAAATGTAAAGAGAAGCAGAAATACGAGAAAAAGTGAAATTTGGCCTTCCCGTTGAAAATGAATTTATATTTACACCAGAAATGACCCTCTTAAAGCTGATTTGAACCTTCGAATTATTGTTATTCGAGAACAGAGTTCACATGATCAAGCAGCAAATTGAATCAAAGTTTACACAGAAAAATATTGTTTGCGAAATACATCTTTAGCTGAACACCTCATGGACATGCGAAACCCACAAGAGAGTCTCGCAAAGCGTTATGATTCATCTGTTTTGAGTCTTACAAGTACCTTAAACATCTCTAAAACGAAGTGTGAAAGGTACCGTTGACATCTATGTAACATATTATAGTAATACACAAGTAAAAATAAATAAATCATTAAATAAAACAGTTGAGTTTATATCGTTTCGTTAAATCGATAAAGTCGACGTTTCAGCTGAATATGTTTTGTATTTCTAGGCTTAGTTTTGAATAAAAATTGAATCTCTCTCTCTCTCTCTCGCTACTTCTCTCTTCCTTTCTCTCCCTGTCTCCTTTTCTCTTTTTCTTTTCCACTTTTACAAACTAGTATGAACTAGCATCGCGGGGATCGCGTATTTTATAAATACAAGAGGAGAGCATGAAAAATGAAGGCAAAAAAAGTAGAGAGATAAAAGAAAAACCGAGTGATGGAAAAACTTATTCAGTTTGTTTCAAAGGCATATGCACGAACAGCTTCATATTCAAACAACATACGATGAATGTGTATAGGTATGCTTTCGTATACATGGGATACAGTCAGTGGCGAATAACTCGAATCATATAATTTTACCTGCAATGCATTTGAAAGGCGCACTAATACCGCATTATGCAGATAAAAAGCCGCCTTCAAGGAATTTTTTTCTTCCCCAGAGCACGAATTCGAGTAACCTAAAAAAGTATTCAAGTCGTAATTTGGTCGCATCGATGCTGAAATTCTTGAGCTGAAAAAGGCATCTTTAAGCGTATAAGCTATAGATGATAATCTTGATTAAATAAACGAGCGAAGAAAAAATAAAATAAATGAAGTTTTTCTACATTTTTCAAAAATTCTATTTTGAGATTCAAGTTTTGATGAATTTATAGCACTGTATAACACTAGAAAGACCATGTGGCGTCATATACGACGCAGTTTGAATTTGGATGCGTCATTCCTCAAAGGACCAGGTAGCGTCATATGTATGAGATTCTCCGGTTCTTTTACTGTCGAGTCGAATATGACGCCTACTGGTCCTTTGAGTAATCGAGTAAAACATGGTTTTTCTAGTGTTAATTATTGAACGCGTCCCTAAACAGCCGTATGAGATTCCAGAGTTATAAATAAATAGCTGTAAATATTTTATCAAATTCTTAAATACGAGTAAAAAGGAAAACTTCTAAATACACCATTTTCCGAACGGGCGAAAAAATAAGGGAAAATGAAGACAGATCAAAACTTACAAAATGAATATTCGTTATACATGTACGAGTAGGTATTTTACAAAACAGCTGATTCATTCCAAGTTTGTCCATATGAAATGAATCAGTAAGATGGTCAAGAAAAATTAGAGGAGTAGTACGAGTAATGATTTAAATTAGATTATCAAAGTTAATTGACATCGACAGTTTTTCATTAATTGTTAATTCGAAGAGTATATATGTTACGGTTAATGTGTGTAATTGGTGATTCTACAGAATAACCGGCGATTCTATAGAATCACCAGTAACACTGTTTTAAATTCGGTGAATATATGAAATTTCATACATTCACCGGTGATTCTACAGAATAACCTAGGGTGGTTGGTGAATGTATAAAAAAATACCAGAAAATGCATTTTAGGATAGCATATTATTACAAAATTAATACAAACTTACTCACAGTTTGGACAATTGGTAAAACTTTGAGAAAATGTATTATGCCTTTACCAGCTAGTCTGGTGAAAAGCCTTGGGACTTGAGGAGAGAGGGTGATTCGTAATGCCATTTCATGTTCGGTCTTCAAAGTCTGTATAGATAGATCTGACTCTCTACCAAACATACAAAATGATACTCAGCTGTAATACTGGTCTGCTCATCTTTTAAGACAGGTATTACCATGAAAATGTCCTGACTACATACATTCCCCAAGACATACAGGCGATTCTATAGAATAACCGGTCAATGTGTGAAATTTTTCTTCATTTCATACATTCACCAAAACGCTAGGCGATTCTATAGAATCGCCGGTGATTCTGTAGAATTACCGGATTATACACATTAACCGTAACATATGTATGATTCAACTTTTGAGCTTTTATCACTTTTTAGTCCATTCTTGCCAAAACAGTAGAAAAAATATATATTTCCATTCCTAGGGGCTTAGTGGATTTTGGTTTTATGGTGGCAATAATTATCCTCTTTTTTCTTTCTTTTTTTTTTTTTCAACAAGCATTCATGGGGATCTGAAACTTATCTCCTTAACTAGAAAAAGGCTTTGCTATTTCAGATAGATAATATTTCTCATTGCATAGTAAAAAGAGTAAAAATTATATAAATTATGAGTAAATAAAGGTTTGGCAATAATCGCCGCGGATTAGTACTGATACCAAGTAAGTTGCTTGAATTTTATTCGATTAATTTAAGTCGAACAGACAATTGTGTGACAAAATTCGATGGGTGCTGACTGTTTCATTTTCACTCTCTACTTAGAAACCTCGGCTATCTTGTCTTTCTGTAGGTGCATAACCGATGTGAAAGATGAGGGTACAATAATGACGAGATAGGGTTTAAACTTGAACCAAGCAAGTTCCAGTCTCGAAGAATCAACATAATAACTACCTATACATTTTTGTCTTGAACCTGACTCAAGTTTAGATCTCACTTAATGCAGTAGGGCATCCACCAGCCGAAACGAATTTTTCTAGTCTTTTCAATGTGTCTTTGAAACCTAAATACGATATCAAATTCTAATCGAATTGAAAAAAAGTGACTTTGAACGCTCTCGATGAAAATGAAGAAAATTCCCATTATCGACACGGAAATTACAAAATGAAACCAAAATTTGAGCAACCCTTTCAAGACCGACATCGCAATTTTCTAAATAAGAACATCCTCGGCGGGTACATATTTGCACAAAATCCATAACGCTGTGGACTAAGGAAAAAACAATACAATTCAATTAACTCTCATACCACACTACCAGCACCGACTCCCAACTCCAGCGTGTAATCAGCGAAAGAGTTGAATGTACTTTCTGCAATCAGTAAATTAAAAACGCTACAGCCTTTTTGCGAAATCGACGAAACGAAAGTTGTATTTCCATTTTTATCGAGCCTCGCCACAAAATGGTAAAATGGGTAAAATTAAATACAAATCCGACAAAAGGCGTAGCAGAAATCGTATTTTCGCAAGACGAGATCTGTGGGAGCCATTTTGCCAACAGAAACATAAAAGTTTCTCAATCGAGGGCGTGAAGATTATGCCTTTATTCGTTGAGTAGGCTAGACGAGGAAAAGAAAAAGAAACCAAAACGTTTTAGACCTTTTCTATAAGTACAAGTAAGCCGAGGATTGATTTAAATTTGCTAAACCAACGATAAGCCCACAAAACCGAAAGTTTAACCCACGAACAATTTCAAGTTTGTTTATATTTAGAGTACTGGAGATGCAGAAAAGAAAATATTTTTGTAATCAAAATTAAATACTTACATGCGGTCCACGTATTTGACGAAACTCATTTAATTAATTACTGAATTACGAATAGAAATAGCGTGAATGACCTGTAAGAAACCTACAGACTTAGTTTTTATCTCTTTATAAAAACCAAAGTCTTCCACAGAAAACAATCAAAAATTGCTAATTAGCTTAGATACAAGTGCAAACGGAACATGCGTTAAGTATTATTGGAGTTTTTAAGGCTGTAAATGAAAATAATAACTATACCTCAACTTATTTACTTATAGTTACTTCTTTGAAAAAGAATTTATTACAAATATATATAAATAGGTATCCCGGACTAACTTATACATTTAAATGCTAATAATACAATTTTATTGAGACAAAAATAATCGAACCAAAACTGAATGAAAAACATAATCAATTTTCTCCAGGACAAATTATCAGATAATAAGATCTGCAGACGCAAAAATTTTCTCAAAAGCGTAAAATTGAAAAATAAAAATGTATAAATTGCCTTTAAACGGATCGACCTTTATTTTTTGGTGCAGCGGTAGAAAATATAAAAATGGAGGAAAAACTAAAGAACAACTGTAATCAACATTATCTCTCTTAAACACTTGGTTACGTTTTTTCAAACGACAGCCACTCTCTAAAAACAACTCGGTGCCAAAATTCTCATTAATTTTTCATTTTTTTAGAACAGAGAAGTCACAAAATCATTCTCGTCTCGAGTTCTATACTTGCACTTTTTTTTTTTTTTGCTACTTTTGGCCATTCTACCCAATCAGCAGATAAATTACTTAACGATTATTGAACTTGATAAGCATTTTTTTACGAGAGTTTGTAAAGGGCATACAACGTCTCTTCTAAATTTCCTCGACGTTCAAACTAGTTTTTTTATTCGTGTGTATTTTACACGACAGAATAAAAATAAATAAACGAAAGTTACAGAAGGGTGAAAAAAATGTCTAAAAACACTAAAGTAAAGTGTAAAAAAGTTTGAAAAAAAGCTATTCGTAAATTTTTTATCGAAAATTTGTTACATTTTATACGACGCTGCTGCAACAAATTCTTTAATTAAGCGAACGAACTTTCAGTCATATTTCCTTTCTCTCTTCATTCTTGTTTTTCATTTCCTTAAACATGGTTTTTTCTCCATCTTTTATGATTCTCACTCTTTTTTTTTCTTTTTTTTTTTGGCTCGTTTCTTCTTTCTCCACTTTTTTGTCAGAGTTCTGTACTTTTTATTCGCCTTTGCCTAAAAAATTAGGGGATAGAATTTTGGACGAAGAAAGCAGTGACAAAATTCAATTTTTTTCCCACAAATTCAAGACCGAACTTTCATCAGTTAGAAAATGTAGCCCACAGGAAGTCAATACCCTCATTTTATGACTAGTAAAATTTCTACATTAATATTATAACTTTGAATAATGAAAATTATAGATAGTAATTTTCACAGTTTAAATGGGAAAATTGGGGCAATTCAAGATTGGTAGCAGAAATTAGGTACTGCAAAAATAGCAAAATACATCATCTAAGATGGTAATGAAAAGTACTACGAGTATAGTAAAAAGAAGGTCCGGTAAATATGTACGAGTAATACGAGTAATTTTTTCAACTGTAATGAGAAAAGTACGTTGTTTCTCTCAGTGTAAAGAAACGAAAGTAAATAGCCTATGTAGCTCACTTGGAGTTATATAATTGTAGCCATTGGTATGGTAAGAAAGGATGTCAGTTTATGAAAGAAAAAAAGAAAAGAAACTCAAAGTAAGGAGTGGTGTCAGAAGAACAGGCGAAAACTTGATATCCTACCGAACTCTAAAGGAAAGTACACGAGACATTTTCATCGGGGAAAATTCTGTCGTCAGAGTGCATTCAATGTTAGCATGAAGCGAAAATAATTAACCAAAATATTGGATAGAATTCGCTTTTCCATGGTTTGAATACCTTACAACTGCATTAGATGTCGTTCTCAATATTTTCCAACCAAAAATTGCAGCGCATAGTTTTTAAGATTTCGTGACTCGGTACGAACATTGCATCTGACGCAGCCAGAATTTTCAACAATCGAGAACCAGAAAAATCCACAGGCATATTGACTGCAAAAAAAATTCTCAAAGTGGTAAATAATTGTGGAACGATTGAGAAAACATATATACTTCGAGATGAAAAAAATATTTTTCTAAAATTACCCAAAATAAGTAAGTCGTAAGGTCGAAATACGTGTAACTGTTTTTCCAATTTTCATAGTAATTAAATGTAAGAACACAATCCACTGAAAAAAATTTCTGTGTTAATTTTTACTATTTTTATGAGAAAACCGGGACAGTTCAAGATTTATAGTAGAAATTACCACAAAAATAGTAAAATGTACCATTTACAATAAATCTTGAATTATACCCGTTTTCCTTCAAAAAATAATAAAAATTACTATTCATTTTCCTTACGGTCTAAAGAACATTTTAGAGCCTTTCAGTAACCAATTACATCGTTCACAGTCTTCACACTTTGTCCCAGAGTAAAAATACGAACAAGACTCGGAGTGTATGTATTTTTTAATAACACCAAATCTTAATTTTCCTAGCCCAAGAACCATTTTGCAAAATTTGAAAGAACAAATAAGACTGCGCGGCGATTCAACTTCTCTGGAATTCGCAGAAGAAACAATAATATTTATACCCTAAAATTTTAAAGCAATTTTTCTCAAAATTAAGTCTTCCCGATGGGCAAAAAATGAGAAAATGATCCGTAAAATGAGAATTTTATCCGTTGTCAGTCCGTTTTTATTTTCGACCATCGGATCTGAAAATTTGCACATATTCTTGTCATCTTGATTAGTTTTCCAAATCCGTTTGTAAAACGGATTTCCTGATTATAATCAGTGATAATTTTTGGGCAATTTTTCTAGATCTGTTTGTAAAACGGTTTCACGGATTATAACCCGGGCCGACAAATATGATAAAACAGCATTCACGGAAAATAATCCGGACTCATTTCCGGCAAGACTGATTACAATCCGTTCGAAATCCGTTTTAGAAGCCGGAAAACAGGAAAATTCCGGGTTATAATCCAGAAACGGATTATAACCCGGAATAAAACGGATCCGTTTTCAAAATATTTTGCCCATAGGGTTACTGGTTTCAAACTTCAGAGAATTCTATCACATCCAATTCTTATTCAGAGAGATGCCTCTTGAATCATTAGATTCGTCTTTCATTTCGGTACAGAGAATGTTAAGAAAATTAATTTTGATTCGCTCCGCCCTAAGGTATGATTTCTTAGATTTCGTTACAATTGTTCAATACGATTAATTTAGGCCAGTAAGAAGTATCTACTACATATCCAATACTAACACAAGTATGCTAAAAATATGGACTTAGAACATTTCAACTTGATTCCTAAAGGTGCTGATGGTGTAACACTTCAATTTGTCAAAAACATAAAAATAAAATAATTCTTCATTGATTCCAAAATACGATTAGGTACGTACAAATTTTTCCTTAGCTCATTTTGAATTTTGGCTTCTCAATTAATTGTAACACCCAACCTCGCCGTTCTGAGGGCTTTATATCATAACTTCATAACGATTAATAATGCTGAAAAGGGTTTTTTGAACCTAAAAATACAAAGTAGATACGATACATTAGCTATTGCACAAGGCTTCATGCCAACACTAAGATCTAATCCAAGGCCATGTCCACAAAAAATGCCTAGATTCTCTGTAGATAGCTGTACTTATTACGGTTCCCACTTCCCACTAAAATTTTCTCATTTAGTTTTTTATGAAATTTTCACACGCGAAAATTCACCGCATCCCAAAAGTATATTTTTAGAAACTCAACAAAGAGTCCATCTTTCGTTGAAATTCCCAACTACAAATTTTATTGTTCAAGGAAAATCCGGATAGATAGCGCTCGCGTTGGATAAAACAGTTTTTCCAACATAATTATGGAACAGGAAACTTGCAGGAAAAATTAAGATGGAATTGGAAATGTGCTTCACTAATTCCCTTTTCTTGCGAAAAATAATATTGGAGTTAATATAACGGTATAACTTATGAATATTAGTTTAATCCATTAAATATTGGATTTCACTTTTCCATTTGCAAAATAATACTTTCCATTTCTTTGCGCCCTGTCCGAAGAAAAGAAAATGGGCTTGAAACAATTGACGACTTTTTCAACTTCTCTTCAAAAGTATAGAAAAGTTTCTTATCAACGAACCATGACACATGAAATCGAATAAGACAAGAAAGACCTCGCCCTTTACACAAAAAATAAAAAGTTTCCTTTTCCTTCTGAAACTGAAGAAATCATTTCCGACGATGCTGTTTTCTGGTACTTTCTCAGAAGTTCGGCAAAATTCGGCTGAAAGTTTGACAGAATTTATAGTCTACAAGCGTATACTCAATGTACCACTAAACAAATTCCAGAACAGCCTTAAAACAATGACAAAAATCGAGTAATTTTTGAATTTGCGGCGACAAAATACGAATGTCAAAAGAAGCTGAACTGACTTGTGATTGATTACTTTGGTGGCCGCAATTCTTTCATACGAGAGATACATTTGAAGGCCTTAGATGGGTTCAAGTTTATCAAATAGCCATCTTTTTACTACTTAAGTATATAGACTTTACTTGCGCATGTAAGCGACTGAAGTAAAACAACGAAGCAAAAAAATAAAATGCGAATAGAAGAAACTACATATTATAGTTCGACTATAAATGGAAACTATACATCTTCATAACCTCTTCTAATCCATAAATAATACTTAGCAATAAATCTTCCTTAGTATAAAATTAAAAAAACAAAGTAGGTATGTGTACGATAGATATGTGTACTAATAAAATTAAGAATAAATCCAAATCCAACCAACATTGAAACATTTCATCTATTATTATGTTATTATTTTCTTTCAATTTAACTGATTTTCTAACACCATTTGAGATCCAAAATCAACTACATAGCGCCTAATACCGTCCATCTTCATTCAACAATTGCACACTAGCGCACCCCAGCGGAATAAAATATTTTTTGATTTTATAGCATAAGATGTAGGTATTCGATTTGCCACTGGATTCATAAATCTGATTCAAAACTGATTTCACCAGTTTCAATTTCGATTTATTTCAGTCTCGAATCATATTCTTCAAAACAAAAAATAATACTGTTCGTTTCGCCAAAATCGTTTTCAAAACAACTCTAATGTACACGAACGATAGAAACTAAACCTACTTTTCAGAAACTACTCTGTGGTAGGTATAGTTTCACTTTTTTGCAGAACTAAAACAAAACTAAAACTAGAATCTACCTTTCATTTCAGCAAAACAAACGCGATTGGATACAAATCTGTAGCAAAACAAACGTCTTTTTCATTTTAGTAAATTACTTTTGCAAACTGGTAAACTTCTTTTTCATTTTGGTTCATAAACTTTTCATACAGGTAAACTTCTTTTTCACGCTGGTATATTTCGTATTTTTAATTAGGTGAATTAAGTTTTCATATTAGTGAACTTGAGTTTGTAAAATTAAGGAGAAATCATCAGTTTATAGGTCAATATACATTGCTTCAATATTGTAAATATACATTATATCAAATAAAATTAAAAATGAATTCTTTGCGAGAGACATTTACTCAGAAAGAGTTTTTAAAAACTTGAAGACATAGAGATTGCAAAAGAGAACTCATCTCAACCTTCAGGAGGCTTTGTGAAGGCTACAGTTATTTCTCTATCGGATATTGTTTTAGAGTAGTCTGAAAAATGGTCAATATTAAGTCTCCTTAATGAGTTAAATAAAAGCTGATAAGCATGCGAGCTTCAACAGCTCAAAGATACATGAAATGAATAAACCACACTCGGCGTAACAACTGACCCAGACCCAGCATGTAAAACGCAATCGACGAAAGAATTTAATGCAACTGAAAATTCACCCGAATTTGATTTGGCGGCATTTAGTTGCGAAGCCAAGTACATAACCGCCATTCCATACTAAAATGTTCAACTACTCGATATTCTATATTGGCCCGTTTTCAACGTACCATTATACCAGCATTAGAAAGCGTTTATCGGTAGACGAGGCAAGAGTACCGCACACATGCTACGAATTGGGATGGGTAGGTAAAAGCACCTATATATATTTCAAAAGGCCTGCAGCAATTCCTACTAAAGGCCAATTATCCTCGCATAGCTCCTCGGGCACGCTGCGTGCGAATCAATCCGAATGCCTTCTATCAAAATAGAACCCATCTTTGTACACAGGAAACGTTACTTTGAACTTTTTATCAGCGACATAATTGCCTTCTGCGTAGAAATAACTTCGTTACTCGGATCTGCGAGATGGCGATGGGTAGCTGTGGTAATTTAAGGCCTGTTTCCTACATAATTAAAGTAGCAACCTACACCCCTCACCCCCGCCTCCCTACCTACAGTCAGCAGCAAAAGCACAAGAAAGCTATCGTCTTGTTAACTTTTGACGTACAATGTTTCTTTTCCATTCTCTTCGCAATCCCCGTACCCACCATTAACCTCTTCCAGCAAACTTCTTTTCTGTTCATTTCTTTGCCAGTGCCAAGATTTATAGGAAATTTATAGACCTTTCAGTTTCACCGGTTACGCTCGTTTTACACGAGTCACGCACACCACCACGATAATTGCTGCTTAATTTTCTCGTTTTTTTCACCCTTAGTTTCTAAAAAAAAAAAAACCCTCCTCGGTCCACCCATCGCAACAAGACGAGTACAAAGAAAAATACATACAGCCTTCGATCAGTTTCATCGACTCCAGTACCACTTCAGATTCACTGTATGTAGCTCATCAACTCATTTGGTGGCATAGAAGGGGAAGAAAAAAAGGATTGAAAGAAAGTTTAAAAACGAAATCAAGTAGGTACTTCTTGTGAGGTACATGATGGTTGTTTGATCGAGTTGAATTTTTTTTTTTTTTTTCCACTCAGCTTTCAATCCTCGCACTTAGTTCATCCCCTGGTAAACGTCAACCAGAAGGTTACTATGAGAATTTCATCGAAGAGTACACCTATTTATCAACTTAGTTGAACGAATTTTTGAGATAAAATCAATTATTAATAGAATTTTTTGGCATAAATTATTCGAGAAAAGTATGCGGCTACCTAAAAGAAAACCTGCGTAAGTTGTTGGGAAATGCCGAGGGGGATTTTTAGCAGGCGCATTAATTAGTTAACTTCAAAAAGTTTATTTTAATTACGTCGGACCGGCGAAAATATTTATAACTTCTCGAAAAGATATTGAGGGGATTTACGAGTAAATTGGAGAGCAGATAAGAGGTGGAGAAATATAAAAAAGAAAATATAGATAGAAAGGAAAAGAACCCAAAGTGTTCGTAATATTAAATTCACCCTTCAAACGCTGACATTCAGCACTTCGATCGCGACAAAATTCTTTTCAAATTTTGAGGAACTTTTGAAGACAAATTTTTTCTCCATTATTCATGCTACAACAAGTAGAGTCTAATTAGGCAAAAAAAAAAAAAAAAAAAAACAATGAATAAAAAAATAATTCATTTTTTCATTTTTGACCAAAGTTATCATAAAAACAGCGCAGTAATGTAATTTTGGGAATATGCTAATTTAAAACGATTTCTGAAAAGCATAATATAAAACTTGAATCCATTTTTACGAATCTCGCAAGATTTTGTTTCTTCTATAGATTTTATAAAAGGTGACATCTGCGAGTAGATGTCACTATCAATGCGGTATTTTCAATTAAACTCATTCCATAATCCATATAGGTTTTTGAAGTGGGAATATGCCGGCGAGTGCACAGTCATATCTATCATTTGCACCAAACTGTTCAATAGTTTGGATAACACCAAACTTGCAGGTAAAATTTTAGGAATACTAGTTTTTTTATTTCAATCTGAGCAGCCTCTTCCATTCAGACACCAGATAGAACCAGAAACTAGAACACTATTTTTGCTATTGATGTGTTGATTTCCTCATCTTTTTTTCCCTCTTCTATGGTACGTTTACTTCTAATTCTTCACCTGGACTGGGATTCGAACCCACGTTCGTTAGACAGCATTCGAATCTACTCGGCTACTAAGCCACTTTTGGATATGATATCCTTCAATATATTATTTTCTATGCCCAGACCAAGGCCTTTTTTTTTCTATTTCATTTTCTTCCAGCTTTTTCCAGAGCTCCAAAAAAAAAAAAAAAAAGGCTTTTTCAAGACCTTCAAAAAGAGCCCTAAAACTCTGAAAATAAAAAAAATCGGCTGTGTCAACTGTCAAGTGTCCGGGCATAGAAAATGTATTCAAGGGTAACATATCCAAATTTTAGCAAAGTCGATTCAAAACTCGGTGAAAAAATAAAGTATTTCGTGAACCTCTGCAAAGGCATAGTGTACCTGTATACCCTTAATCTATTCAGTTATAGTGAGGGGTGCACATGCAAGCGATTTTTGTCAAAACCCATACCTTTTGTCAGCAGATCAGAGCTAATTTTCCACAATACCATTAACTAATTTGTATACTGTGTTTAAATCGAGGCTCATTCAACTGAAATCGTTCTTACAGGGCAGGATGGCCAACTGAATGATTCAGGAGGATCATACGAAAATATTTTCATCCATAACGAACATCATCGATCACTCCTACCGCGATGATTAACACACTCATAATTTGCTCATTTAAGAAAAAATCTAACTTGAAGAAAAACTGCGAATAACTTTCGCAGCCACCCCCTACTTGGAAACTTCTGTATCTTTCGAATTATATAACATTGAAGTCAACTTTTTCGCTCTCATTAACCCATTTCCAAACTTTTAACCGTTACAGTTTTAGCAACTAATCAATCAACATTTTCAATTTTCACCATCAACTTTTGGAGCACAGGTCAGACTAGAAAACTATAATATTTTCGCGAAACGCTTCGGCTATAAACCACCACACTTTTTCACAACGTTCTTTCGCTTATGGATTATCATTTCTGGACGTGATTTTTGTTTTAGCGCACGACTTATGATTAATTGTTGCGTCATTGAAATTTTTCTAAAAAGAAACTATCGAGATGGCGAAGGAATACGAGAGACGAGAGAAAATTATGAGACTCTAGTGAACGAGTAGAACGGCAGCGAAGGGAAAGAGGGTAACGTTTGAGGCGGGTGAAAATTTTCCAACTCTGCAGTGGTGGATACCCTCTTCAACCCTTTACGTCTTGCAGACACATAGACGGCGGCAAAATATGATAAAAATGAACCTCCTTGAACCGCATCTCTCAGAAAACGTGCATGAATTGTATCGTCTAATCGATAGCATCAAATCCCAGGTTATTCTACAGCTATTCTTTTCTTCTCTCACTTAGTATCCTCACTTTCCCTCTCCACTCCGTCATCCCTATCTCACAATCCTTTTTCGCTCTCCAACTCGTAGACAGAATGTTTTGTTAAAATCGCACTTCCTTCAAACCTCAAGTACTGCAACCAAGCAAATGTAATCTTGTACGAGCGTTATAAGTATATTTGACGAGGAAGGTACTCTAACTCTGAATTTGCCAGCAGAAATGTGCAATAACAAAATATTCTTCATTCTATTTAAAATATTTGAAGCGAATAAATCAGCAGGCTCACTCGTCCAATAGCTACATAAAGAATTGTAGTTCCATATATGGCATAGAAGAGAGCGTCTTACCAACTATAGATACTATTTCCAATGTCAGTAAATCTGGCCCATCATAGAATTTACGTAATTAATTCAAGTTACTGCGTACCTATAATTGAAAGATTATTAGAGCCAGAATAAAGGTAAGAAAAATATGCAAATTTTTATGCAAACTTTTGCACTCAAACAAGGGCTGTAATATCATTCGGTAGAACTGTACTTCACTAAAATATTGTCAACGGTATCGAGTATTCTATAGATATGTTATCAAGCAAGATTTGTTAAAATTTTATTACGTGAGAAATTATTATACGTTTTTGGATGAAATGCATTGAAGTTACTGTCTTTTAATAAGTTAATTCAAATTTAAAAGTTCTGAATTGTTAACCTATGGGTTGTGTCTTCCAATACTAACCTTATAGATACATACTTTGTTACGAGTATTTCATGCCATTCAGAATTTTCATTTAAATTGTAACATAGTTGCCGAATTATACGTTTTCAAAAAAAAAAAAATTTCAATTAATTTACTTACACTAATGTATTTTTAATGAAAATCTGATATTTTTTCCCGTTCGAATACAAACAAATCCAATTTTCAACTGATATAGAACTGATACAAATGAAATGTTTACAAAAAAGTCAAAAGAAAAATATGAAAATGTAATTTTTCGACCTCAATATTATTTTTTACTTGCATCTCAAAAAATTGTTTACCCACTAGGTACCAGTTCATAGATCACATCACATACTACTATATAAGTATATTTATGTACTCGTATTATGTCTCATAAAATTATTCTTGAAAGTTTTAATTATTATCAATTTGTGAATTTGTTCATGAACAGGTATGTCGTTTGTATAACATCAAACAATTCTAAAAATTATTTGCAGTTTTAAAAACTACGGAAAATAGTAATAATGAAAAAAATTAAAAATTTTTCATACAGGCTTCAATGCATTTAAAAAAATTTTTCTTCAATATTATTGACAGTGAGAAGTTGAACGACGAACACTAATAAAAGATTTTGTTTTTTTTCCAAAACAATCCCTCAAATTACTAGGTTTAGGTTAAATTATGAGATGAATATGAAAAAAAAATACGCATATGTAACTGACGTAGGTACAGATAAGAAATGGATTATCTGATGGGAACGGATTAAACATACAGCTTATTAGACCTATTGTTGAATATTCTTCATCAACGATCAACAACGTATACCCATCAGCAATCAATTGGTCACATTTTTTTCACATTGTTGAATGTAAAGCAGCAGATTATAGCTTTGTATGGAACTTCGGACGCTACAAGTTAGCTGCGAAGTCCCGGATTCCTAGTTCTTGAATCAAATTAATCCCAGAAAAATGTAACAATTGGAAATGCGTGCAAACGATTTCTTGGCATTTTCAAGTAAAATAACTGATATCAACTTATACACATACAAAATATTACAAAACTTGCGTAAATCTTTTTTATCAATCAGGACCTGCTCAGCTCTTGGTCATAATTCATTACCATCTGACGGCTTCTTGTAAACTCATCAAAAACGCTCAGACTGATCACAAAATTATTCACTAATCGGAACAGTTTATAAACAAATTTGCCAGTATCATCAGTACTACTAGCATTCGAACTCCGAACACAACTTATATTCAATGATGAATATTTGATCAAGTTTTCGATGATACGTTGATAATTTAGTTTAGAAATTTAATTCACTGGAACCGAGCTGGCCAGCTTCACGATGAAGAAAGTCATAATTATAAGAATTTGAAAAAACCTTTACCTAGAGTGGAATTTCTCATACCCAGTCATAATCTTAAATCCATTCTCACAAGTATAACAGAATAATGATGTTATAAAAGAACAGCTGGACATACGACAAGATGAATGAAGTGGGTTGGTTGGTAAATCTCACTAATAACTGATAAGGGATTTTTGATTTTCAGTTCACCAGACCAACATTTCGCAACGCATCGTAAAGGTTTATAGTGGGAATGTTTGGTTGCTATTCTGCTAATAATCGTCCAATAAATTACAAGAGTCACGAAGATGAACGGATCATCGATAAACAACAAAGATATGATAGAGAGAAAATAATAGTAATTGTACTTCTACATAACTCACCGAAAGTCGCAGGAATTCGATTATGCAGATGATGAGAGGAGCTCCAAGAACAGCAGAAGAAAAGCACTATAGGTGAGCATTGTTTTACGAAGTCCAAAATTCACATTTCACATTATCATATCGCACGACTAATTATTTTTGGTTAGGAAGACGCACAACACAATCACATCCGTATTTCTACGAGGTAAATAATCAAATGGATTTGAAACTTACTGTAACATAATTCACACCACACTCCACAAGTTGCCACAACGCACAGTAATTCACAGGTAGTTCACAAGTAAAAGTAGATGAAATATCTACCTACACGAGCACAAATTACACGATAACGATCAGCACTCAGATTCACTACTCACTGCTGAGTGTTGATCAATCGTTGACCACAAATATAAATCTCTTTGTTCAACGAAGTGCGTCACTTCATGCGACTTGTCGAAACTTGAGTTGAGGTTGAGAAAATGACGCGTAAGCACTCACAAGCAATGATGAATCATCGTTTTGTTTCGAGTCACTACTAAAATACGACACGATAATTATTATGATCTAATCCAGATGTAGGTAGATAACAAATAACGATGATAACGATATCATGCACCATGACAAATCCATGCAAGGTTCCATTCGAGAATCGCGAGGCATAAAAAGGTGCAGCCACACGTGAAAATACAAATTACAATACGATCGAATATATTGGTTGATCTTGATAATGATAAGATTCATTTAAGAGTGGCAGCCACAGATATGTGGTGGCAGCACCTTTACAATATTTGTGCGAACGACTGGATTTTGTGAGGTGTCGAATTTGATTTCGCATTTTGTTTTCTAGTGCCATGAGCTGGCCGTCAGTTCCATTTGATATGAGCATTTTTCAATAATCAGCTTCATCATTTAGTCGTTAGTCGTTTACTGGAATAAGTTATACAATAATTTGGTTGCATTTGCAACGTCATACATACAGAAGGAGGAGAGGAAACAACGGCTCGAATCCCCACAAATAGGCATAATTATTTTTCATTTCTGCAACTGAAAACCGCCGATTGATTCAAGTTCGAAATCGTATCACGTTGAGAAAAACGCAGTTGAACTTTTCAAATGCATCCATCTCCATTGTTTAGTATTTGTGATTTTCTTTTAGGAATAATGAGAGATTATTTTAAAATACTGCATTATGAGCTCACTGGGTGAAAGTGCCAGGTAAACTAGGTACATCGAAAATATTCGGAATCTCCTAATCGCAACATTTGGGCTCGGATCGATCACTTTGGTTCTTAGCCACAGATTTTTTCAATATCGACCTAGGTATTCTTTTCAAGTTAATTAAAAATGAAAGATTTCTTTAATATTCAAAATCTTCCAATTTTTTTTTAAATTTTCGATGGAAAACTATTCAAAAATAAAATTCTAATGTACTATTTTTTTATTTTTTTCTTTCTAATTATTGAAATCGTTCAATTAGGTAGGTACATAGGAATAGAGTTTAACCAAGTATACCAAAAATAGAAGTAATTGAGTCACCTTAGAACTTGGAATTCTGAATAAATTAATTCTAAAATAAAAATCTAACGCAGAAAACCTTGGAAGAGCAGGTTTTTGAATAAAAGACCAGTGAATGGAAATAATGAATGTTTTTGAACCTTCCAAAATGCTTTTCATAAAAACCAAACGAAAAATTGATTTGAAACGTGAATTCTGGTGGTACATTTTATAATACAGCAGGCAATTTAAGAGCATAACTATCATATAAATTTCAGCTCGATCGATTCTGTATTTTTCCTCTACGTATTAAGTATTTAATTAAGCTTAAAAGTTGAAATTTACGATTGACATGAGTCTTCCTTGAACCCACCCTTTAATAAATACATAAATGAATAAATAAATAAATAAATAAATATAGGCAATTTTTTAAAGAAAATATTGGTAATTTTAGAATCCTGAGATCTTGGAATGAAAGATGGAATGAAAGACTAGGTATATCCCGCACCTATTTTCTAAAGTCAAACTAAAGTGAAGTTTTTATTTTTCTAAAACTTACTAAAAGCAAAAAACAGCTTGTATAAGTGCAATACTAATCGGTACTCTAAAGATATAACCATAAAATATTACAGGCTCATATCCATGTACGAGTGATGTACACTTAGAGTACCTACCTATTTTTTTTCACATTTGAGCTCTAATTTGTCCCTAAAATATTTTATCAAATACTTTGAACGCTTCCGTTTTCACTTTTCTCTTTTAAGTCATATTTCTACCGAATTTTGTTGGTCCACAGAGACCCAGTTTCCATTTGCTAATTTCGATCTGTCTCTTCAAAAGGGTCAAACTTCATCTCGCTACTATTTTTCGCACGACTAATCTCGTCTTTCTTTTGAAAAAAAAAAAAAAATGTTTGCTACCAATTTGATAAATGCTACATTCAAAACGATAAAGTTTAGTAACGATGAAACATCTGTTTTGGAAAGTTTTGTTTCGAAGTACGCGTAAACTTATCTTCATCTAACCATCCACGCTTTTACAGGTAAAAGATTTTTCATCATGATCTCTAGTCTACCTTCTTATTTGTACTTCCTCTTGTTTTCCTTTGCTGCCTAAAACACATCTCCGACAAATTCAGCCCTTAAGTCTTTTCGACAACTTTTTTTCAACCCCATCTCTGCTCTGCATATCTGCTTTATTCGACGCCCTAGTCTGTCGTCGAAATTCAAACGTCAGAATTCGTTTCTGCGTAACGGTGGTATTTAATAATTCATTTGAATAGACTTTTTAGGGTAGGGTTAGCAAACAATTTTCTAGTCATACTTATTTCGTTTACATTGACAAAACTAAAGAAAATAATATTTTCGCACCAGCTACAGCTGCGGTTTTGGAAAACGATGAATGGTTGCCTAAATGACAATAAAGCATTGTTGTATGATAACGTCAGAAGCACACTTTGATAGACTTCACATCAGAAAAAAGTTTTCTTATCGGTAATATAAGGACATCGCAGAGGCTAGCAAATCGCATGTAGATAAGGAGAACGATTAGAAGGGGCTAAATTATAATAAAAAAAAAGGAATTATTAACTGATTATAATATTCGCAGGAGTTGGGAGTAAATTAAGAAGAGAATTATGTGTATAGGTGACAATGGGAACTGTCCATGAAAAAGGCTCTACCTCGTGGTAGAAAATGTAACAAATCGTCAATAAAAAGAAACATGACTTGAATTTTAAAATGAACCCTAGAAGTACCAGGTGGCGTCATATACGACGCCACTCAAAATTTTGAGATGGATTTTTTGAAGGACCAATATTTTGAGAACCCCTGACTTGTGTCATACGACGCCACCTGGTCCTTCGAGTAATCTAGTAAAACCTGGTTTTTCTAGGGTTAAAATTACATATTTGTACATAGGTAGATAAATTGTTTTTCAATTTTTCTCTTGAGTCCGTACTTTAATGCCCACAGTTTTCACTTCAGCAACATTTTTTGTAACTATTCTATCTTTATGTTTTATACTCGTAATATGATCGCAGTTGCATAAGTACATATTTTCATTATTTTTAATTGTTTTGAAAGTAGAATTTCGCCTAAAATACATTTCTGATCAATTATTATACTTAAAAAGTAACATTTGAAAAACAAATAATTTTATATTACAATAAATTTTTATTTCTACATCGTTGGATGAAACACCTCACTCATGCTCTTCCACCAATCCACTCTTCTTTTGAGGAAATGTTTTAATTATGAAGTTTTCCATAATTATAGTATTCGTCTTTTCGCAATTTCTTTAAAAAACAAACATGATTGATTAAAAATTTGAAAAATTTTACAAGCTTTAGAATCTTTTATAAGTTATTCCAAATAATTTCATTTTCTTTTTCGCCCCAAAATTTTTTTTCACGTTTAAAATTTCAAATGGAGCTCGGGTTAATGCTCGCTGCATTCACAACACTCTTTCTTTGACGAGAGCTGACTGAGCTGAGTTTACTTCTGCCTTACCAACTGTTCGCAATAAAAGCAATACGAACAGTCTGAAATTACATTATTTCCATCACGATTATACTTCATACTTTTCAACTACTCTTCAACCTAAAGTTTTTTCTTTTCTCACTCATTTTTAAATTAAATTAACGAGGCACTTCCTTTGAAACTTTTTTTCCTTGCAGAAAACATAATTTTATTTAGCTGAAAATACGTGACCCCTATGGGTACTTGAGTGGCAAAAGCTCTCCGTAGATTGACCAAAAATTTCCATATTAAATTACTATGGCCATTACCCTCTAAGCTTAGCACAACTTTCTGATTTCACGGAACAGTGTTTTTCAATTACCATTTTCTTCCATCTCTTTCCGTCTTTATTTTTCCTTTTACATCATCCATGAAGCGTTCGATCAAAACGCTATAATTTTGGTTCACTTTTCTTCCTATTTCTCTTTCAGCCTTTCAATTTTTTCTGCCATAAACCCTTTTCGGAACTTCTTCAGCGCTGAAACGACGGCGATGGTCGAATAAGAAAAAAATAAATAAAATAAAGAGGCTGAAAAAATAAAAAACACAACAATAGGAACCACTCAAAGAAAAAGTCAGTTAAAGAGAAAATGTCCCGTTGCCTGTTACTGAAAAAAAGAAGAAGGAAATCCGTCCGCCAAAAGCAGCATAAATTTACAAGTTTGTATAGCAAAGTGGATGAAAAAAACAATGAGTGAAGCGAGTAACCTCAAAGCGGTACCGATTCATTTCCGAGTGACCAAAAACGCTTAATTTTATTGAATGCTTACCTTTGAAATGACAAAACAAACTTTTTCATCTTTTTGTTTAAAATACAGCTATCACAAAAAGGGTTTATATGGTAGACCCCAAATGAGAACGTTAATTCAGGTAAAGAGCAAGCTGAAAACACAAAAACCAAAACTTTCGTAGCAGCCAAATAATTAAATTAAAAATTAATTCTTTTAACGTTCGTGTGGAAACATACGAGTACTTTTTATTTTGCTAAATATTTATCAGTATATAATTTTTCTGAACAATTCAGTAAGTTTACTTTTTCAACAAGCGGTGAACACTCTTTTTAATCAATTTTTGAAAATACCTGTTTAGGTATAAAAGCAAATGTTTCACTTGTATATGAGTAGGAGCACAAGCAATGCAAAAATTTTGAAACTTAAATTAGAATGCAGAGCGCTGAATCCCAAGACTTGAAAAGTCAATATAAGTTGACCATGTTTATCTGGCTACCAAGTACACCAGGTATATCCTCTAGTGATAATGGCTATCGGCGAAATTCTAGCAATAGCAGATTTTGAACGTGTTACAAAATCTGAGAGTACTTGAGTATCCTCTGACTTTTTGGTATGGGAGTGTGCAAAACCGGTACACCCATTTTATCTGCTACAAAATTGGAAACACTTTGTCTGCACACAGACTGTTATCCGTGAGTCAGAACCGATTTGGTGTCCGCAGCATCTCACCTTTAGTGTGGTGGAACCCAGAATATTCTCGGATAATTTACCTCTGTCCCTACTAACCTGAAATGAAAATTTAATTCTGGACACATTTTACTTTATAGTTGCCCAAATGCTAACTATTCAAATGAAACAAATCCAACAAATTGAACTAATTTGCTGAAATATCAATTCCACAGTCGACAGAGCACAGAGGAAGAGCTGCAAAAAATAGGTCATTACATTATTAATCCCACCAAACTCATTTTTACTCGTTTTTAGCGAGGATGTTTTTTTCCTGCTCGAGATGGGCCGTAACTTTTTGACAGACGCTATCCACACGCAGTGTTCATCCGTGACAGGATTTAACGACCTTAAATACTGTCGACGACCATCGCTGACCAAAATTTTTGGATGGAAGAATTGGCGAACAAAAAAAACCTATGCGTCCAGGCAAAAAAATTACAATATAAACACGAGGTTTAATTTGCTGAACGTGTGCGTGGGATGGAGATGTTAATATAATGAAGATGGAATGGGACCCATTGACGCCAAAAAATACGGCATGGCTTAAACGACGTAGAATTTTTGCGCAAAAAAAAAAAAAAAAGGAAAAATGGGCGACTTGCGCTTCACGACGCTACTGGAAAATAAAATGTTGCCAAAAGTCGAAACTCAAATTTCCCCTTATTTTCAAGTCGATGCACGGTCACGCTTCTTCATTTTCCCTTATTTTCACCGGCCCCCTTTGATCCGCCCCCGCTCATTTTGTTTCCATCAAGTCGTTACCTCGTCGCTCCTTTTTGAAATGCGACACGCCAAAATACATGCGAAAATTATTCGACTTTTCTTACTGATTTCCATTTTGGTCGTTAGCGTTCTGGCAGAGAATAAGCAACAAAATAATTAAGACGTTGAAATATTTGGCATTTTTCGCAGAGAAATTTAAAATGGGCCGCTTTTTGAGACTATAGGCGCCTAAACTTGAAAAGAAACTTTAATTTGGAGTTTTTTTAATGAAATTGTTTTGTAGGTGTCGTTCTTGAAAAGAGTGAAATCAAAAATAACCACTTCACTATTATAAGACACTGAAATGAGTAAATTCTCAGATTATATTAACCGAAGCGAAGAGGAACATGCTTTTGATTTTAAATAGCGATTTTAATCCTTCATATGAAATTAAAAGTCTTTCGTAGAAAATTATGAATCATATATTTTGAGCAGTTTAAAAAAATGTGAGTATAAAATAATAAAGTTATTATTAACAAGATTTTCTTATGAAATGGTAGGTACCTATATTATGTCGAAAAATATTTTATTTTAGTTGATGAGTGATGACAACTTTTTATAGAAGACAGTATTCTGAGCATTTTACAATTAAAAAAAAAAATCGATAGCTTGAAAATTGACTAAGATATGATACTCGTAGTTTGATCCGAATTATTTTAATTTAAAAATCTCACTTTTGAGAAAATCAAGTTTGAAGTTTGAATTATAATTTTTAAATTTAAAGTATTATTTTCTCATGAACTGTCGAAATACCTACTCGTAATTTCAGTTAAATTTATAAGCACGACCTTAAACGTGACCTGCAAATTTTGTCAAAAAAAATCTTCTTGAATTAGGACACTCGTATATTGCAATAAAATATCAGCTTTTGGAAACGCATAGTCAAAATATATCGAAATTTACGAACCCACAATTAAGAAACTGTCGGTTCTGTGTGAGCAAAAGTCGAGAAAAAACGCTATTTACTCGTATTGAGCAAAATTAATAGTCTAACTGACAGTTCACTACTGAAGTAGATATAGGTACTTCGAGATACCGTCAAAATGATACGAAAAAGTAAAACAAGTTAGTCATTTTCATTTTCACCAATCGTACCGACTCGAATTCATATTGCACATGCCATTAATGGGGTTATAAGATTGATCTTCATTCTGGTGTAAATGCACAGCTCTGTCAGAAATCGTTCATATCTTTATTATAGACAATCTTCATTTCTGCTTGTCAATTATTTGCCAAAACGAAAACGCTGGTTTATTTCTCCTCTGCGGTGTAGAATACAAATTAAGAGCTGTCAAAACCTTTTTATCATACACTTTATTAATAATATTTCATAACGACGGATTGTGATAGAAACAGTGTTGGAAATATCAACTTTTTTTTCACATTTTTGATTTTTGATTTGTAGATGCTTTTTTTACGTAATTAGAAAGAAAGACATAATATTATCTTCTCTTCGAGAGTATCTAGATCTGATAATGTTTAAATTTCACATTTTTCTGTTCACAGGCACATCGTAAAAACAGATGATTGAGCAAATCGTATTTACGGCGCACGATTATACTTCAAGCACTACCTGAATACATCGAAGATTGAAAATACAGCTATTGCTTTCATGACCAATAGTTGATTAACCCGTGAAAAGTACTTCATGTTACGAGTTGACAAAAATCATATCATTCTATTAAAGATAACAAGACGCGGGTAAAAAATTACTCATCAGCAAAATTATCAAGGGTTCCAAAAATAAAGCATTTATAAAAAGTATTCCATCAAAAGTAACATGTGTAAGAAATTACACACTATAATAAAATTATCAGGGGTTCAAAAACAAAGCATTTTTAAAAGATATCAATCATCAAAGGTAACATGACGTGTGAGAAATTATACGCACCAGCAAAATTATCAGCGGTTCCAAAATTTTTTAAAAATTATTCCATCAAACTATTAAGGATAACATGTTTAGAAAATTACCCACCAGCAAAATTATCCGCGGTTCAAAAACAAAGCAATTTTTGAAATGATTATTCTATTAACGCTAGAAAAAAACAGTTTCATTTCAGAAGTCCCAATATAGCGAGATTGATGATTCACTTAGTAAATAATCGACCACTCCTCATAGAAATAGTTACCTTACAGAAAATCATTACTAAATAATCTGAGAATGATTACCTAACAGATTCGCATATTTAATCTGTTAGATCACATGACTGTTAAGGAACCATTTCACAGACCCATTTGATCAGCATACTAGCCTTGACTCAACTTTCTATAGTCTATATTCAAAGCTCGAGGTAAAATTACATTAGAGCCAGTCAATTTCCATTCCCTCGAACATCTTTTTTGTGCTCGACTGCTTGCGGAAAATCATTTTCTATGTAATTCAGTCCCTCGCAGCATATTTCTTATCAAAAAGCCATTAAGCTTAATTCGAATACCTATATATGTATATTTTTTTTACATTTTCATGTAAAGGTGTAGACAGACTATGTCACACACATCATCGCCAATCATATTCTCGTCGAGCGTACGTTTTCATTTTTTCAAACACCTTTTCTAAGTAATTTTCTCATTTTTATCCTTATCGATCGAAGCACGCCTATAAACTTTCTTCGCTCTCAGCAAAAAGAAAGCAGAAAAGCGGAACGTAGTAAAAAAAAAAAAACCTCACGATATTCTTAATTCAATCGAAAGAACGTGCAAGTTAGAAAAGGGCAGGGGGTAAGGGGGAAAAGTTTGTCAACTAAATTTGAAAACTTTAATGCGAAGCCACAAAAATTTGCACACTCAATCAACGATGAAATTTGAAAATACCACGAGGTTACCATTAATTCGATATACATATACACTGTGTGGCGCAACCATATAAAATGGTGGATGAGGACGAAAAAAGGAAGAAAGCCACACACACGCGCGATAAATATAAAACTGAAAGATACTTTATATTCTTTCAACACCCGAGAAGGTTGGTATTATACCATCTTAACGACTTGCTCTATGAAAAGTCCTCGTGTGCAGTATTCGATCTCGAGATGGGGGTGTTCTCATTTTAAAAACCGCACACAGTATCGAAGAAATAAATTACAAAGCGACTCTCGTGTCTAACCCCCACCCCTTTAACTATCCCCCACCCTTTTCTCAATCTTCTATAACTATTTCATCCTTAATACCACCCGAAAACGTTAAAGAGCTATGCGAAAAGGCGAAAAAAATGAACTATAAATTCTTTATCGTCAAAATGACAAGATGCCGGCAAAAATTAAAACTGGATGTTATTTTTTTGTTCGATGCAGATAAAAAAATTTCCGTCAAAATCTGTTTAATGAGATAGTGACTTATGTTGCCACTGTTGGAAGGCGAAAATAAAACTGGTCAAATGCGGAAAAATCCAGTAAAAGTTTCAAACCATGTTTTTGGCACGAAATTAGATACTGCATCGACGGAAGGATGCGATTTAAAAGATACCGTTTCTCAATCTATCATCCAAGTAAACGTGAAATGCATGTGATGATACTTTTTTTCACCTTGTGTCAGAAACTAATGTAAACAAAAATTTATAAATAAACTTATTATATCGACTGTTTAAGTTTTGTAGGTGACCTTTCTTTTATAGTTAAAAAAAAAAGACAGCTAGTAATAGGTGCTTAGCCCAGAGAGAAGAAATCTGAAAGAATCTTGATGACCGTGAATTCCTTTTGCCATAATATGAAAAAGCTAAAGAGTAACTTTTTTTTTCTTACAACTGAACAATTAATAGAATAAAATGAATTATTAAAAATAATTGAGAAATGAAACAAGTTCAAGTCGAATTTAACCAAAGAATTGGTACATAAAAATCATGATACAAAAGCTGACCCAAATAGTATTATCGCCACACAAATGAAAATATTATAAGTACAAAATAAATGCAGCAGAATGCAAGAAAGGTAGAATCAGTTTTTAATTCAAAATGAGGTTACATGTACATATCAGCAGACACTTCATCCTTGCATAGCCAACTAAACTATTCAGGTATTTGTCACAAAACAGTTCTAACTTTTATAATCCCATTTTTTTCATAACCAGACAAATTTTCGACACTCCTGCGCACTTCATTACCATGAGACCACGCAACCAACACCCCTTCTTATGAATTAACTAAATGCTTAGCAATACTCGATCGACATCGATGCCAGGTGCATGAAATGTGAAGCTGCAGTTTTGTCTGGTTGATCAAAGTTAAGCAGCAATATTCTGGCACTCAGTTGGATGGGTGAACATTTCACTTTCACTCTCAATTCACTTCTCTTCCACTTTTTCTTCCGCCTCACCCTGCAACGTTCTAATACCACCTCCGCTGTCTCATATTTACCTTCCCTCAGTTTTCTTAAACGCATAAGTGCAACAACCTTATCACTCACCTGATCTCGCATTTGGAGGGCTCACTGGTTACGTCAATAATTTATGTAAAATAAAAGTAGTCAATAGTCGAACAACATAATTTATATAGGAAGGTTGGGTAACAAAATTACACATAAGCCGTGGAAATCGTAAGTCCAGTGTTACCAGGTGACAGAAAAAAAAAGAACGTACTTTTGGACATAACCGAATTAGTCGGCCCCCTTCAGAGAAAATTAATTTAACCTTCACACCCTAGTTCAAAAAACATTAACAAAATCTTGGTTCATTTGTGCTAAATTCTGATAATTTTTTTTCATTTTTAATTTTATTAAATTTATAATCTTATTCAGTGCTTTCGTATAGATTTTCGATACACGTCTACTCATTGCACAAACTCCCAAACGATTATTTCTAATTTTAACTTCCGCCTTTACAATTCTAAGTCCAAGCATGGTCACTAATAAATCTTGATCTAGTTGGTATTTCAACTTTAAAAATCAATTCATCAGCCCACAATTATTAATCCCTCAATTAAAACTTAGTTTTTGTTTCAATTATTTTTGATTCATCAAAACGGCAAGGTTAAAATGAGGTGAAAAACCTAACCAGCATTCACACTCAGCGAATATGCTGCAAAACTTGTATTCCTTCGAGTAAAATCAATGACTTGTGTGCGCAGTAAAATACATGTAACTTACTTTCCTTCATCGTGAAGAGCTCATTTTTCTCCCAACACTATTCTCTAACTATGTCTCATCTACTTGAATATTTTCGTCTACGAACATGTGCTTTAAATATTAATCATACACAACTTTCCTTACAAAAATACACTCCGGTTTCGTATCAAACATATTTAGATCACGAGTACCCTATTCGTCTTTCGGTGCCCTTTTCGTTGTCCTCTATCTCCATTTTCTTTGCATTCTTAAAACAATTTTTTGGAAATTCATACCGATATAACGTTAGTCTTGGAAAATAAACGTCATACGTTATACCTCAATATTTTGTAGAAAATGTTCGACTAACCGTCCCATAGCTGCGTGCTCGAGTTTAAATTTGCTTTTCTACCTTTTTCTACCCCCCGGCCCCACTCTTTTCCCATTCTTTTTATCTTTTCCATGCGATGGCATTATATTTTGGGATACGTTTTTCAATGTAAAGATGTCCCAAAAGGCGCATCCATCAGATATAAAGCTTTCTACGAGATCTTCTAATGGCGAGCCCGTGTGTAATTCTTTTGAAGAGAAAAAGAAAATCTTGGGTCACAGGAGGGTAGGGGAGTGTTGAATACATTTTCTATTATTCCTACAACATTTATTTGTTGAAATTTAGCTAAAACAGTTTTATTGTTTGTCACTTTGTGGACGAGGATAAACGCTGAGAGGGAGCTAACCATTTGGGGGAGTCTGAACGTTAATGGTGACATTATACCTTCAATAATGTCAGCCATTTACTTTTCGACACGGCCGGACTGAAAACAAATAAATGGAGCTGAAATAACGCAGCCGTGCATTCGAATATTCTATAATATTCCAATGACAATATGGCGGCACGCTTGGTATAGGCGTGCAGCTGGCAAAAATAGACCTCTAATGGTCGTTCGGTTTCACAG
Source organism: Parthenolecanium corni (assembly GCA_038050395.1). NCBI lineage: Eukaryota > Metazoa > Arthropoda > Insecta > Hemiptera > Coccidae > Parthenolecanium > Parthenolecanium corni. The sequence goes on along the minus strand of JBBCAQ010000027.1, from coordinate 916,843 downwards.
CAGTCGTAATTTAGCTTCGAGCTTGAAACGCTGCTACTTTTGGTAAAGTTAGTACGATTCGCAGAAATTGGCTGCGTTTATTTGTGTCCTTGGGTGGAATGGTTTCAGTTGAAGATGCTTAGAAATCATTGAATCTATTGGAGTGAGAATACAGCCCAAAGTAACTTCAAAATTAGGTGCAAAGCCTCTTAAATTTTTATTGTAAGTTACTTAAAGTTTTTACGGTACATTATCCCGAATCCATTTCCCCGGACGGACAATTCACCGAATGCCAAAACCCCGAATTTTTTTTGCCCGAATCCATTTCTCCGAATGCTGTTTCCCCGAATCATATTCACGAATGGACATTTACCCGAACGCTTATTTACCTGTACGTCTATTTCCCCGAATTTTTTTAAATATATTTTTTTCTATGCTCTACGCGTTATTTTAAGTAGGTTTTTAACAAAAAACTTTTTAAAAGAAGTACTAGGTGGTGTCATATACAACATCACTCAAAATTTTGAGATGGACTTCTCAAAGGACCAATATTTTGAGAACCGCTGACTTGTGTCATACGACGCCACCTAATCCGTTGAGGTTACTCTTGTGGTGTCATATATGACACCAACTGGTCCTTTGAGTAATCTAGTAAAACCTGGTGTTTCTAGTGTTAATCACCTGCGAGTAGAAACTTTATTTACCAATAAAATTACAGCTGCTACCCTATGGGCAAAATATTTTGAAAACGGATCCGTTTTATTCCGGGTTATAATCCGTTTCTGGATTATAACCCGGAATTTTCCTGTTTTCCGGCTTCTAAAACGGATTTCGAACGGATTGTAATCAGTCTTGCCGGAAATGAGTCCGGATTATTTTCCGTGAAGGCTGTTTTATCATATTTGTTGGCCCGGGTTATAATCCGTGAAACCGTTTTACAAGCGGATTTAGAAAAATTGCCCAAAAATTATCACTGATTATAATCAGGAAATCCGTTTTACAAACGGATTTGAAAAATTAATCAAGATGACAAAAATAACTGCAAATTTTCAGATCCGATGATCGAAAATAAAAACGGACTGACAACGGATAAAATTCTCATTTTGCGGATCATTTTCTCATTTTTTGCCCATCGGGTAAATATCATTTTAAATAGAAGAAATAAAAATCGAAATTCGGGGGCTTGCCATTCGCGGAAATGGATTTGGGCAAAAAAATTCGAGGGTTTGGTATTTGAGGAATTGTCCATTCGGGTAAATGGATTCGGGATAATGACCGGTAACTGATCAGACAGTCGGATATTTTTAATCCAACAGTTGGATCAGATGATGAATATCTAATAATCTGATCCGCTATTTCTGACACACAATCAGACGTTGGATCCAAAATCGGATCATATACTCTATCCGATTGGATATCACTTTGATCAAATATCGGATATGTCCGTTATCCTAAAATAATTCCTATATTTGTTGGCTCATTTGCCTTAAATTTCTCAAGCGACTGAAATCGAAGACTCTGAGGTCTCTGAGGTCTGTTTCCTTAAATTTTCTGAGGCTACACTCTGTAACAGAAGAAGACTGAATGCTTTAAAGCAGTTCACGTCAATAATAGAAAAATATCAATTTCGAGAGTTGTCGCCCTTTCCAACAAAATCGATACTCCACCGTCAAACAATTGCGCAAATCAATTAAGCAAAACTTGTATTAAAAAAAAGGAATAATCTCAAAAGAACAATTGATTAGCAAAGCTACGGTTCGTCGTTTCCTGCTGAATAGAAACGATTAATTTAAAAGCCAGCAGATCTGTCAACCGATTTCACAAATTCATTTATGCGGTTCCTGACAAAGGAATAGGAGCGAAACTGTTTCGGGGGGGAAAAAAGTCGAATTTACCTTTCCCTCCAAAAGCCAAGAATAAAATTACTTTCTCCTATCACTTGAAACAAAAATGAATAGACAGAAGTAGAAAGAAAAAGTAGCTACCTATGGAGAGAAAGATGGAGAGGAGTGGCGGAAAGTATAAAATGGCAAATGTATAGAATTTACCGGGCTATTTCCTCGAGATTCGAGCAATCGATTTAATGGATATTGTATTTTTTTTTCTGAAGACCATAAAAGAAATCACCGACGTAAGCGAACTTATAGCAAAAGATAAACTGTAAATTCGTGAACCTAAGTTCAGCCACTATTTCCACCCAAAAGCAAATAAATATGCAAAATCCGATGAGATTACATTTTACTTCAGCCAAAGGAAAGTAACTTCGGTAGAAATAATTGTCAGTTAATCGAAAGGAAATGAAATTGTATAGAATGCTAAATGAAGTTTTTCCAGGCAAAGGCATGAAGTTGGTGTATAAAAAAAGTAATAATTATTTTTACAATCAACTTGGTGAAATATACAGGGTGTTCTCCGGTAATATGGGTAAGAATGAAATCCGCAAGGTTGAGGATCACCATAGATACGTAATACTGTTAGTCGGATTTGAACATACGACCTTACAAGTAGTAGAAGTCAAAACATTACAAGAGAAAGAAAAATAGGGAGTCAGATAGAAAAATTTTGACATATGTAACCTGCTTGCAGTACAAGGACGACTACCGCGAGAATTATTCTCAATATTTTCGTTGAGTTCATCCCTCTGGCGATCACTTCAAAATGTTTATTCAATTTTTTCACGGAAAACAAGCAATTAAAAAATAAGTTAATCAGCAGCTACATTTAAACAGTAGGTATATGCTCAAAGTATCTATGAATGTCCCATACAATTACTTATTCTTGGCCTAACCTTTAACAACGAAGGGTTTCAGTCTAATCCGCCTTGATAGAAAATCATTCCTAAGAGATAATTATAAGAATTTTCTTTCTCTACATACATGTATATAAGTTTATACCATCTGAATGGCAGACCAGGCCAGTGAGGTGTTACTGTAGCTCATAATCTTTTTGATTTGCAGTAAATTAATTCTTCCTTTAATGCAATTAGTGGAGCTGAGTAAGAGGGTATAATTGCTTTACAATCTGATTTGATCCATGTTTACTTTAAAAAAAATGTTTGCCTTGAACTGAGCTCTCCCGCTTCTTCCTTGTATGGAATATATAATTGTTGGGATACTGAAACTCAATAGAAAATACGTTTTCATTTTACATATGTATATGCTCAATTCAAAACTTATTTTTCTCAAATTTGGATATGTTACCCTTCAGTTCACCCCCATTGCTCCAACGAATTAATTTTTTCACAATAAAGAAGAGGGCGAAGGAGCAGCCCGTATGCAACCGCCTTTAAAAATATCCAAGCTACAGCCCAGAATTCCTCTATTCACAAATATTTAAGCGTCAGTTTTTCACTTCGTATATACGATTTTATTTAATGTGATTCACTTTACCTCATCTCTTAATTCATTAGGTAATGCACCCAATATTTTGACCTATTTCTCTGAATCTGAACTAATTTTATCTTTAAATATACCTATATTTTAATGAATTTTTATTGCTTTTGATGGAAGATAACTATTAGTTAATCATTTATATTTGAAACTATACTTAACGTATTGATCCAGAAAAACAAATTCATTAATTTCAAACAAATCTTGTTTGGTGCAGAAATAGTTCTTAGACTGTTAATTCTTCAGCTTCTATATTTATTTTATTTCTTAAATTGAATAGTTTTCCAAGTTTCTGAAGTAAGACAAAGTAACACAAATAGTTTGTAGTCTGTTATAGCCTATCTTATTTTCTGAAAACGAACCACCTTGTATAACAAGAAGAAAAATAAAATCAAGTCATTTAATAAAGTATTGGCTGTGTCTATACGTATATATATGCGGTAGAAGATGGCAGGATTTACATTTAACACACCCTCACATGCACACAATCACAGTGCGGTAGCCAGAATGTAATATTGACCTGAAGGTGCGCACCGATAACAAAGAATTATTGCGTTGGTTCTGAAATCGCGGTTCTCGACTTCCATTAATATTGTACAAAGAACTCCAGCTTCTTCCTCTTCTACTTTTTTTTTTTCCTTCCATCGTATTTCTGGCAAAAGAAATGACCCAGTTTGTTTTGATAGTCGATAAACGTCGTAGATAAAAGTGTTACAAACTCCGGAGAAAAATTCACACCAGTTAATTCGAAGAAGTGGGTCAATATTATGTGAAGGTGTATCCTATAAGAAGCTGAAAAAATTTGGCTCCGTCGAAATGATATTACTCACATACGAAGGTAAACAAAATTCCAAAATTTTAGCCGAGGCAGCGTGTCGGATGAAAGAAACGTACAGAAAAAATGAGAGGAATCGTCAGAAGAGTGTACAAATTCGATTACTACGTTTTAAAGAGCAAATGGAAAAAATAAAGAAGATAAACGGGAACGTCAGCAAAAAGTTTATCCAAGTTCGACAGCATTGCTAGGGAAAACACATGACAGAGTAAATTTTGGAAAGAGAATAAGAAAAAGAGAGAGAGAGAGAGAGAAAGATATAAAAAAAACCTAATTTTGTTAGAACAGATGTGTCTGACTTTGCCAAAAAAAAGTTAGGGTAAGGGGAAAGAGATGGATAAAATCCACTTCTATACAAATAAAAAGAAATAAATTATGTGAAAATATTTACTGGAGAAACACGAGTACCATTTTCCACTAAATCTGAACGAAAAGAAGAAGTGTAAAAAAAAATAGGAAAAAACAGGTGAAAATCTTTCATATTGTTTTCGAGTGGAAAAATATTTCAATTTTTGCATTAGCTACTTTTTTTTTTATAGGGTGCGAAGACGGAGATTTTTGTGTAAATCGTACATGATGTCGATTTTTCGCTTAAAAGCAAAACTTTGCAAGATTTGCAAGATTAGAAAGAAAAAAAAAAGTTTAGCACTTTTTCTCAGATTCGAATTTTGTGCTAGCTGCAAAGATTTCTGAGGAAAAATTATAGTTCATTGTTTCTTACTTTTTATTGAAAATCGACATGTCATTTTTTTTTTGTGTCAATAAACTTTTTTTTATATTTTTTATATATTTTTGTATTTATTGTGAGGTGCACAATACATGTAAGGCATTTGAGGCCTGTTACTCTTGGTTCTGGGTCTATAGAAATCATACAAAAAGTAATGGCTATTTTGTACTCGAATTATTGATAAGCGTAACTAAAGTGTAAGATCTCTATAATAAAATCTTTCAAAAGTGAATAATGAAGTTTTTCTAAAATATATAAACACTGAATCCTTCTGCTTATCAGTGAAATTCAATACTACATCAACATTATTTGCAGCGTTTTTATTTGAACTACATTAAATGCCAATCTTATAAAATAGGAGCGAAAAGTGGACCGTTGAATTTATTCTATTTGTATACTACGAGTAATTGCAATTGGTGAAGCAAATACTGACTGACAATGGGCCATTCTATAGAATTTTCCTATATTTACATCTCACTGGTAGGAATCTATCATTCACTAGTCAGCTATTACCGCCATCACTCATCGTATTATCCACCAATCGTTCTTAAGGTAAATTCCACCAGTGAAATGAAGCAATAATTTGACGTCATTTTTAATGAATTATAATCCACAAAAAAATTATAACTCACATTTGTTGACAACTTTAACTTCATTTTTTGGCTCTGGTGTGCCATTTTTGAAAATTTAGGTCACGAATGTTTTCAAAGGAAGTTTTATTAGGATTATTTCGGCTGGAGAACTACTTTGTATTTTGATAAAACAATATTCAGTAAGTTATTGCCAGAAGTGTAGAGTGTATTTTCGATTTTTTTTAAACTACTTAGGTACTTATTTACCTATTTGTTTTCTTTCCTTAAGTAAAAATAAATAACTACCAAAATTTTTTTATCCTCATCTAGAATGACTTTTCTTTTATCATTATGTGAAAAGTTATAGAGGCTAATAACTCATGAAGTTCAGAGAATGAATAAAATAGGTCATGGGAAATTTTAAATTGCAAATACATAAATTCCAAATAAAACTTAAACTGCTAAACGAAAAATACAGTAAACCATTCGTTATGATAATATAGAAAGGTATCTAAATATTTGAAATATGGAATTTTTTGAGCATTACACCCCTAAATTATTTTATCCTTTCTGACTAAAATAATTTTATACTCTCGTGAATGGAATTCATACCTTCGGGGAAAATACATATTAATTTTTTTCGGGGTCTACCACCAGGTATGCATTCATTCGTAAAGTAAAAATTTGAACGAAGCTCCAAAAATCTCTCTAACCTGAAGACTTCAAAAATTACGACAAAAATTCCCCCTTTGAAACGATGTTCGCTTAAAAATCCCTCTCGACTTGAAAACCAAAAAAATCTCTGCAGTCAAATATTAACGTTGCACAGTTGGCAACCCTGGCTACTATGGAAACGGCGTTTTCGTTTCGCTGAACAACCGCCTATATTTTCATTCTCATCTACAGTGCATTTTTGTGTGTACTTGTGTAAAGTGTTCTTTTTTTCTACATTATGATTTAAATTTTTCAAAATTTCCACCCACCCCCTCGTTCGAAACCCCCCTCGCCGTTTTCACATCGATATTTTATACGCGATTTTTGCAATTTTTATTATGTCCATCAGGACTGTGTATTTTTTTTCACACTCATTCCCACATATTATGCCTTTTATTTAATTTCATTCTTTTTTTTTTTTTAATTTTTACATTTTTCATTCGTGAAAAACATTATGTGAAAAGTGTGTGATACGCAACCGCCGCCATCGCCGACAGTTCGATTCAGTTTTTATTTTTTGTTTTTCTTATCTCAATTTTAATTTAGTTGTGTTTGTTGTTAAATTTATATTTTTTCTGTTTTTTCATTATTCGTTATTTTGTGCAATAAATTTCCATGCCATTCGGTTGACCGATGCGACCACCAAGGAATACCAACAAAAATATGGAATCTGATAGATATTCGGAGGCTGTGAGATGTTGACAATGGCTCTGACACACTCCAAATCATGAACATCGATGCCATACTGATAACGATCATAATTAAAATTGTTTTAATACTACCAACATGTAAGTACCCAATCCTTTGCTGATTTGCTTCTACAAAAACCTTCTTTAGACTGTGTAAAAGGGTGGAATAAAGAATTTTTCGTACTAGAAGCTTGTAAAGGATATCATTCGCGGGTTCATTTTCAAAAAATCATTCTCAAATCACTTCTTAATGATTAAAAACTATCCGAAATTCGTCAAATGTCTTCTTTAAAAATATTGCAAAAAAGACCAACAAGTTGAGTTCAACCCCCTTTCATTACTATCGTGGATATAGGCATATTGTATGGAAACACACTCACATTTCCACGAAACATTTAAGGGTAGTTATCAGTGAGAATATAATAAAGGAACGATTTTATACAAAATAATCATTCGAACATCACTAGGCCTATAAAATAAATCTTTACTTCTCCTTCGCAAGAAAGTTGCAAAATTATCAGCAAATGGCATTCGATAATAAAGATTCTGCTCAAAACACTTCATTTATGAAGTAAATTCAAAAAATGGAATCCCCTTCATCACTAAAAAGATCCAAACAAAGTACATTTTCAAAATATTTCATTCAAAATTCATCCAAATCGACGCAATTTAATTGTTTCTCTCAAACTCTCTCTGAATAAAATCTGGCAGTGGACTGCATACCATCTGTTCGATTTTTTCACGTTAAAATTGTATCGTCAATGGACTTTGACTTTTTTTTTTGGTACTTTTCTCTCTCAAATTATTACCCTTCATTGAGCAGATACTAAAAAAATGAAACAATAAAAAGCATCATCCTCGGTCATAATGACAAAATAAACGAGAAAACTGTTTCCAACTTCTTGATTAACGAAAAAGTTGCCATAAAAAGCTGCTATCAAATTCTGATAAGAAATAAACTCGAACACGGTTTTATCGATTGGCACATTAAAAGGCAGGCGTACGAAAGGGAAACCAACGTAACCCGGAAAACGAAAAAATTCTCTTCGTCTCTTTTTTCCAGTCGATTCTTCAACTTTTTTTTTTTTCCCTCAAATTCTGTTACATTTTAGACTAAATATTGGGGAAACATGGTTTAAAAAGTGTGTCTCAGTTTGGTTTCTCTCTTTCATTCGACATTGTGTTACATTTCACCGCACATCTGAAAAGGAGACGAGAGCTATCCAAAATTTAGAGCCAACTAATCGATACGAACCATCGCGCAATGACCTTTAAAGTGAATACTGAACTCTCAAAAGTGAGAGCTTCGGCGAAGATTGTGAAAATTTAATGATTTCTGAATGGTTTTGCAAAAGAACTGCAGTTCGAAAAGTGTAACTCAAAAGGTTTATTTCTTAATGAATACCCTACCTTTTGTGAAAAGCACTTGAAAAAGAAATGTGCTAAATGTAGGATTCTAAATTTTGTTTAGGAATCAGATCTTCAAAAATGAGAAAAATAGACATACCTATAGTCTGTTTCAACTTAAGAGTATGCCTATACCAGAACAAGAAATATATAAAGTACCTAGTGAAATTTTCTCGACTGTTTAAGAAGCGAATTCTAAACATAAGTTTGTGATTTTAAGCCATGATATTCTTCAATGTTGAACTTGAGGATGTACTGAGTTGAATTTTTGATTTGTATCTTTTTTGTAGCTAAAATGATAGTCATAAAAGTTACATCTACTTTGCATATCGGTAAAAGCAGATATTCAATTGAAAATAAAATTGAACTCTGTAAGGTATACAAGTATATTTATCCGTTGGTTTATCTTTTTATCTGAATTACTGACGTCTCTGAATCAAGCTATGTAGAACTATCAATGATATCTCTATCAATCTATGAATGAGAAAATAGTAGAAAAAATGAAAGTTTCCCTAATGGAAGAATTGGTGTTATGTTAAGGTGATGTATGATTTTGTTGATAGCATACAGTACCGTTAGTGAAAACAATAGCCCATCGTGTCTCTAGCTTTATGTTGCTGTTCATGGCACGTTAAAATAAGAAATAAAATTATATCTCTATAAATTTGAAAGGTTAAAATTTTCAGTTTTTGACTTTTTTCGAAATTATGCTTCAGCATACCCTATTGCATCATATACAGGGTGATTCAAATTTCGACGCACGTGCGTCGAAATTTGAATCGCCCTTTCAAAAACACTCGATTCATTTTTCTGCACACCAGCCAATAACACAGCGTGGCCAACGTAAATTGATAAAAATCTCTGCTTTCAGCCAAATAATAGTTCTTCGAGGTAAAAAAAAAATCACTAAAATCGGGTTTTCGTTTTTTCGTTTAAAATTTGAATTTCAGCCACTACTAAAAAAATTGGTCTGTAGAATTTTCGTTAGAAAACTTGAAATTTTAAAATACAAGGATAAAGTACCTTGTAATAAACTAATATCATCTCTTTTTTGATAAATAATGATCGGAAAATTGAGACATAATCCTTAAAATCCTCCGAAAAAAAAAACCCTACAATTCCAAAAAATCGCCAAGATTTATAAAAACCCCTAAATTCTCTGAAAATCAAAACATTCCTGCTTTCTGCGATCAACCGCTGCAGTTAGGATTCCAACGAGAACAGGAGATTAACCAGGAAAAAAAATTTGGGGGCGAGAGTTGGGTGGACATGGCCGATTAAGCCCCCATGTAGGTCCATGCAACCAAACTGGTTACGCTACTGGGTTCTAAGCTGGTGCATTGAAATATGAATCGAGCGTATTATAATCCAAAGGGCCTCAAATGTTGACGCACCAAATGCTATTTCCCTATGGTGCGTCAAAATATGAATCACCCTGTATAATACTACATACTTGAATGATTGTAACTTATTTTTAGGTCACTTGAAGGTGCCTCAAAGATTTTGTAAAAGCTTATGCGATTAATATTAACTTGATTTTACTTTTTGCTGTTTTCTAAACACTGAATTTCTCTAAATTTCATTTTCAAACCTCTATAGTTCGTCCGTTTTTATAGCCAGAGATTTCCAATTGGTTTTATTTTATTCCTTATAGGCCCTGGTATACCCTTTATGATGCTACCTTCCGACCAAATAAATCCTCTACCTCTATAAGGCTAGTTTTACACAGACTGTATTTTTTTCTTCTGAAAAAACGCCTCGATTTTTCCCGTTGAAATAATTGGACTTATAGAGGCGCTTCCGCACTAGACGATCACAGTTTTTAATTGGACAGCAGCTGTGATACAGCCGTCTAAAAGTCGAAGCAATCACGAAACTGTGCCATTGGTACAGTCTGGATGCTGAAGAATTATATGTATCAATGTGTGTTTTGACACAAACGATTTTTAATCGATATACTGCGTTTAATCAGTGTTATAGCTTCCATCTTGGCAAGAATTTTTCCACCTAATGTAAGAACTCAAGTGGGCAGTAAAAATCCAGGTATTTTTTTCTCGTGGAAAAAAACTTACGTGTGAAACTAGATTAAAGCTACGAGTACATATAACATATTTGTTGAATTTTTACTACTATAGATACATAGCTAACACTGTCAAAATTGAGTAGCCAAGCATGGCACCAATCAGTCATTAGGATCGACTATTTTAAATTGGTAACACTGAATGACATCTGTTTGTGTACTCTTAGATGTGCTGAGTAACAAATTCCACTGATCTCAAAAAAATTTAATTTACTTTGTTTTTCTCTCATAACTGGGGAAAAAAGTGAACGAAAATGTTTGCTATAACTCTACAAAGGAATTTTTTGACAATCCACGGGTCGTGGAATACTTGTGAAACTGTCTGTGGCCAATTTGTAAAGTATATAGACTAAATATTACATTTTTGGGAAATTTTTCACAAAAAATTTACAACCCATTTATGGTGGTTTTTTCAAGTCAGTTTGTATCCAATTCGTTTTTCAAAGGTTCTTGATCCTCCACGCTTGTACGCATTGTGTTATTTCATATTAAACTTTTCAACGTTCCCAAAAAATTTTTCAATTTAGAAAATTCCAGTTTTTTTGCACGCATTGTTTTGTACTCAAACGAAGAAATGTACACACAGAATACAATGCGGAATTTCGAATTTCGTTTCGCAGAGTAAAATGGGTATCGATTTCCCGGGCGAACTTATACCATATATATAGCGTTTATACAGTTTTTGTCGCTGAAATAATGCCAAGAAAATAAAACTTGAGATTCGTTGATGTAGTCTGGAATTCAAATTATCGCGCAAACTATGCAGATAAAACGTTTCACTCGGCGACACACAAATTATATGGCATTTAAATCGAGTGAACTTATTTTTTCCTCTTTTTTCCTTTTCTTTTTCTACCATCTTAAATTTCTACTTTCTATTTTTCCTCTCCTTTTTATTTTTTAATTTTTTTTTGTCATTGGGATTGTTATTTTACTCTTACTAAGTGTTATGGGATCACACTTGATACCGTTAAAGTCTCATATTTAATGAATCGTGAATAAATTTTCTTTTAAGCATAAATTATTCAGATGACTAAAACACGTAAAAGATAATTGTAATTAATTCTCATTTATTGTGGGTACATAGATTTCTGGACATGAAAACTTGATACTGATTTTTCAGAATTACCATATTCAAAATATTCTTCGGTGAAATTTTGGTTTAATGTCACTTTTGTGGGTTTTGTAGTTTTCACATTCAAAATAATACTTGATTAATGGCTGTTCTATAAATCTCAGTTAACAAGCTGTATGAAAATAAAAACAAAAGCAACTATACCTATTTAAAAAATAGTCGATATCTCTTTCTCTTTATCACTCAATTTTCACTTCGATTTTTTTGGTTTTCAGGCCTAAATTTATTTATTTATTGATTGATGAAGATTTGATGAACTTGAAATAATAGTGAAGAAAATTTTTTTAAAGTGGAAGTTTAAGTTAACGATAATTTTTCGATAGCATAAAAAATTAGTTTCAACCCTCAATAATATTCAGACTTCTTTTTTCATCAAGACTAATATCGCTGGATGAAGTCGAAAACCTGCTAAGTCCTATAGAAATTATCATCTATTTTTTGGCTGATTTAGCATCAGCAGCTACAAAAACATAGTTTTAATTCGAAAAATTGTGTGAAGATAGTTGCTTCGAAGCCAAGGAGTGTAAATGATAGGAAATAGCGCGATATATCCGAAAATAAGAAATTTCTACTATACTCGGTTCAACTTAAGAATGACAAAATAAATTATCATTCTGCTAATTCAAAGTTAGGAACAAGATAAAGCAACAGAGAAGGCTGTGCGTCGGCTACACGTATGTGCTTGGAGAATTACTTTTTAAATGTGGTTATATGATCAGAAACTTTTGTTATTCTGTTGAACATAGTATTGTAAGAATTAGTTCTGGTTTTACGTTCTGTTAAAAGGGTCACTTACACTCCTTGGCTTTCACCTTTCAAGTTTCAAGTGTCTTAATCGTACTGTAGGACATTCGCATATTCTTTTCGTTGCTTTATGTTAAGTTGACTCTAGCAAAAGCCCTTAGACAAATGCATATAAACTTGCAGATCTGTTACTATTCCTCAACTGCCCGGATTCGTAATTTATACCATTTCGCATCTGGTTTCAATTACCATAATTCTGCTCTGTTTCAATAGTTTATGTAATAAAACACAATTTCAATGCACTCTACAAAGTCTGCATTCACAATAAAGCACGCATTCGAAAATTGACACAATAGATGATAATAAGCTGTGCAGGTGAAACGATTTACTCAGCAAAACTTGAATTATACACGATATTTAAATCCATTTCCCTCCTGTCCTCTTTTCAACCCATTGAATTTCTACTTTTTACTTTGCCCCACCTTTTTTTTTCTGCTGTAAGGCCTTTTGTTTTTACTCTCGCCCGTTTTTGGGATGTTACCTTGGGCGCACACACTTAATAAATCGTGAAGAAATTTTCGTTATATATGCCGTCGGTGGTCGACTTTCACGAGGCTTTAGCAGAAAATTCGGGGATTAAATTCGAATTTTAATGAACCCGAGGTGGGAGATTCGAAAAGCGAGAATGAAATATTGATCGTACGTGTTACAGCAGACTCCACAGCACCAACCAAATAGCTACGCTCTATCCTCAACCCTATCGCCATCGAAAACTGGAAAGCGATAACCTCATAAATTTTAGCAAATAAATCGAAATTTGAGCTGATCCGAGAAAAAAAGAAAAAATAAATAAAAGTCATATTCTCGAGGACTTTTCTACGCAGTGCTGTTTATTTCGAAAAAGCATGCATCCGAACTTGTGGTGTACCTACTCGAATTTTTCTGAATTGTCCCTTTAGATGAGCTTTTTTTTTGGCAAATTTTTCAATCATCAAACTTCGTTCTAAATTAGGGAATTTTCTTGTGGGTATGGATAATTTACCAAAACCGTAAACTATATTATGTAGGGGAAGGCTAAGTACTTTACTGTATAGAAAGACTTGTACCTTTTTGCTTGTAGACAAAATCAAAACTAGGCCAAAATTTTGAATGTACGCTCATAAAGGAAAACTTGAGTTGAAAATTGAATTTGAAAAATTATTATTAATTGATGACTGTACGAAATAAATAAAAGAATCAAAAAATTATTTACTGCATATTTTTATGAATAAATCGTTTTTCCAAATCTGCAGACATACGAGTATTTAGCAAAAACTGAAATGAGAATTAGCACATTGTGAATTTTAGGGTTCTTTTTAGGGGTGATTCTGGAAATGGTTCTTGTTTCTACCAAGAAAAACTTGTGACAAGATTTTTTGCATTTACGTGCCAATTTGATGACTCATTTCATCGGGCTATTCTGTTAAAAGAAACTTTTTCAATACCTATAGTATTTTGGAAAATTTTAATGCTCTCATAATTTTTGTCACATTATCAACAAATGGGGCGTTGCATAGGTCAGGGGCCCATTTGGCCAGTATCGAGTTAGCACTGTCGAGGTATACTGTCAAATAAAAGTAACTGAAAATCTCGAGCAATCATTGACCAAGTTGTAATGATTTTAAGTTGAAATGGCAAAAAATGCGGCAGTTCTCAGAAAACAGCAAAAAACGAAAAAAGTTAGTAGGTATAAATTACATATAAAACTTGAATAAAATCGTTGAAGCTCTCTGCAGGGGCATAAACGTGAGTTACAAACAACAGAGAATGTAGATACCATACACTTATGTATATGATGCAGTAGGGTGTGTTTAAACATAATCACAAAATAACTAAAAATCGATCATTTTGACACTTCAACCTAAAATTTCTTGAACCTCAAAAACTGAAAACAGGGCCTTACATATTGAAATAAGATATCTGTGAAGTAAACAGTACTGTCAATCAAACGGGAGCTGGCAAACAAGACTTATTGTTTCATTTGTTAGTGTGGTGTTCAATTATACACTATCACAGCCATAATGAATGTGTAATTATATTCAGTACACAAATACACACAACAAAGTCTCACGTTTTTTGTTGTACTCGTATTTTACAATAATTGAAAAAATATAAATATTTCTTAAAACTAAATTGGGAACATATTTTCGTTGCACATTTTATCAAAAACAAAATAACTTTTATTCCGACACTCTCATATACATGTAGATTCAACTTTACTATAATTCAAATTGAAATCTCGCGCAGGCACCCTCACAAATGCAAAGCCACCCCTTAAATGGTAGTGAAATAAGAATCAGCAGCTGTTCGAAATATGGGATCACATAACTTACAGTTGTTAGAATATAGGAAAACTCCACCAATTGTCACACAAAACTTTTCCTGACCGGAATAATTTTCTAGATATTTTTCTGAAAGATGTTCAAGAAATCGCATGTGACCAAATAGGACAGCCAAAATTCTTTATCCTTTTTTCTTTCTTTTTTTTTTCTTTTTTTTTTTTCGATCTCACGTAAATGTGAAGAAGGGGTCAAGAATTAAACTATCAACATATCGTGTAAACAACAGCCGAAGGATATCACGTATTTTTCTGCTGTAAAAGTGTTCATTTCCAAAAGGGGGAAACACACGATTCGTATTTTTTCACACGTATGATACTGCATGTCGTAATTTTTCAAAAATGTGATTTTGGGAGCATTCCAAACACGACTCCATTCCGGCGATTTTGCAGGGATGATTTTTTCTTCTTTCTTTTTTCCCTCTCCACAACTTCCATTCGAAGAGTCGTAATATTCCCAAAACACGCATTTGGGTTTATTCCAAACATTACTTCGTTAAATTTCCAGTTATGTCTAGGAAATTCCTTTTTATCACAATTGAGTAAAATGGTTTTAAAATGTCTGAAGTAAAGTATTGGAAAGAATGTGGATTCGATCGGATGAAAGAAAGTTACCTACCTAATGATCTAATACGGGTAGCTTCTCTTTCAGTGTTCTACGTTGTCCTAGAAAATGAAAATTTCTAGCTTTTCAACTTTTCTGTGTGTTCTAGTAATAATTCCGTTTAGGTGCTCAATTCTTCCGCCCAGAGATTATGTTTGCTAGAACCAGTTTTTCTGATAAACTCACACACAGATACAAACTGTGACAATTTGAAGACATAGTGTCCCTTTACACGAGAGCTGACCCAAAAGTGAATTCGCATATTTCTCATTTTGGTCCCTGCGGTAACCCTGAGGAGACAATTTTCATGGAAAATATTCAGCTATGTTACCCGACCTTACCATGGAAATTTCAAGTAGGCTACTGTTTAGCGATGTTAAAATCAAGATATCGATATTATCGATATTTCAATATCTTTTCAATTATCGATTTACGTCGATATATTATTTCGATATTGACACGCATACTGATGAAAATCTTCATTTCATACAAGTTCAAGCATGTGCGAATTTAAACTCATAGGGAGAGTGAACCTGTCAGGTCATGTGGGATGCAAATAGGTCCCTGGTCAGCAGCGAATGTTATTTATCATCTACTTGGTCTCTATCTACAGCCATTTATCCGAATGAATCCATCCACCCTCCTTCTTGGTATGGTTTTATTCCATCTGAATAATCACAGAAAATATGAAATTTGTAAAAAAAAAATTAATTTTATTAATCCATCAGTAAATTTTTTTCCAGAGTATTAGGTCATCGTCCATATTCTTTTTTATGATTTTTTCAACGTAGAAATGAGGATTCTAAACGATTTTCTACTCAGACCTTAATAATATTTCTCACATAACGAGTTTTTCATGAAGCAGTTTAACGACAGTGTGCATTCAAGCCGACAAAATACTGTGGATTAGTGAAAATAATGATCTCATTAATTTTTTTTTTTTTTTTCGTCCCAAGGATAGTGTAGGAAAGATAGAAAGTGTGTACTTAATGAGAAAAGAGGACGAAGTTTGGTGAGAAAAATCTCTCGGACCATTACCATAAATTAATATTCATCCATAAAACTTACAATTTTTTGCGTGTATGAGAGGAAGTGCTTTACAAAATTCTTTGTTAAAGCAAAAGGCTTGTATTTATTCTAAAGGAGAAGAGCAAAATAAAGATTCAATCTGCATTGCTTTAATTTCTCGCTGAATCCTTGCAAAATTTAAAAAAATGCAAAAATTGGATAATGATAGGACTGATAACATCCAGGGACTGACATATTATGTCAGTCCCTGGATGGTATTCAACATTATTCTTTTTCTTTTGTTCGAAAAATAATAAAGGTAACAAACGCACCGAGAGGAATTTGAATACGAATTTTCAATAAGTACGTAGGTATAGCAAACTAAACCAATACTAAAAAAATATTTAATAGCATGTGGCGTCCTAATTTTCAGATTTTTGTACGAGTAAGTATTAAATTTTAGTTTAAAAAAAAAAAACTTTTATTATTTTTTATGAATTTTTAAATTTTTTTTCATATTATTGACTTTCAATACTTTATTTTCTTAGTGTGCATGATGAAAAATAGGAAAAATTATGAAAGAAGAAACGAACAATTAGCCAAATCAAGTTTCTCACTTTTATCTGAGCAATGCTGTCAAACAAGGGAAAACAATAAATTTTATTATTTGGCAAGAAATATAGGAAATTCCCAACGGAAATCTTCAAAGATGCCTCCGAAAAATATTTCTAAACCACGAAATCGAAAATTCTTTCAGTCAATCAGCTGAAATTTTAATATCGTCTTACATTAGTGTTTGCATGTAAAATAAATAATTAAAAAATTATAGTATCCATTTTTCTCAGTTTCATCACATAATCAGTTACTAATTTTATTAATAATTTCTTCAAAAACCTTTTTTTTTAAATATTAATTCAAGTATCCAACCCAATAGATTAACAAAAAAATTTTCAAACTTCTCCCCAGCCATCCACGATTTATTTATGAAAGTAGAAAAGCAGAGAGAGAAACAAAATTTGCTAAAAAAATATAGGTTACCAATAATGAATTACTACTAAGTACTTACGGCCTTACTACAGTGAAAATTAAAAGGCCTGCAGACTAAAAAATAAAAAGCCTTTATAAATTCGATTATTCGAATGGATAATTAATCGTTCGTTAGTGCGCGATAATGAAAAAGCGTTAAGTTATCGTAATAAATGAAACAATTTCGAGGGGTGTTGACATTAAAAAGAGGAAGGTAGATTGTAAATAGAAAACGTTTACAAGGTAAAAAGACTGTACGGCACGTATAAATAAACAAGCCACTAAAAAGGGGCCTTTGCCGCAAAACAATAATGAAAATAATCCGCCAAAACAGATCAACGAGCAGTAAATTCTAATGCGGATTTAACGAATATAAGATAAATGAAATTGATGGAGATGAAAGGAGAGCTGTCAAAGCCACAGAAAGGCTGGCCATGTAATACCTGAAACGCGCGTGCATTTTGTAAAATAGGGAAGAAATTACCAATAAATATCTATAACGAGTGTATAGGATAGCGACGAAAGCAGGGGAAAACGTTTACACGTACAGCAAATGCATCTCTTTTTGAATACAGCAGCACGTGCAAAACGCAATATCTATACACAATTCTGACACGAACATAAAATGGGGAAATATATATATATACGAGTATGTACGAAATACTCGCGCTAATCGGCTGAATTTGTATTCAGAATTACTCGTTTTTGCCTCGATAATTCTCTTTTTCACCAATCATTAGCGTCTACCTATACTCTTTTGTTTTGTCTATACTTTTTTGCTTTCTGACCCATCCTGCATTTGACAGATGTTCAAAAATCAAAATTACGATATTTTTTCATTTATGAGCGTAAACTCAGGTTAATCGAGAGAAATTCGAATATCTTCATTATTATTATTTTTTGACTGGAGAAATTTCAAGAATGTACATATAAAACTATAATTTAATGTAAATTTTTTCAACTTTATATTACCTACACATATGTTCATGTACATGTATGTACACTGAAAGAAATTAATACGAGTAGTATTAATTATACGAGTACCAACAGGATAGTAACTTTTCTCATCACAGTGAAGAAAATTACTATTTATTCTGGACATTGTGAATGTTTGTAATAGGTAATTTTTACTATCTTAGATAATATATTTTACTATTTTTCTAGTAATTTTTCCTACAAATCTTAAATCGCGTTCCAGTTTTCCTATTCAAAAAGTAAAAAAATTATTAAATACTGAAATTTTTTTCAGTGAACATCAACGAGGATAGAAGACTAGAAGACTAGTGGGAATTAGAATGAATAGCCATGTACTGCTTGTAGATAGTTGGGTAAATACAGTAATACGTAGAATATAGTAAACCAAAGGGAAATCACTCGCATATCCCGCAGAATCTAATTCTGAAAAAGGATAAACTGATCCTACATTAGAGTTACCAAAGTTGGTGTTTTATGTTTTTATCGCCAGTTTTGGTGTTTTTTCTCCTCTTGAGAACAACATGGTGATTTTTTTGGTGTTTTTATGTTTTTTTTTTTTGAAAATAATAGAGAAAAAATAATTGAAAAAAATACTAAAACTTCCGATTTTTGATGTTTTTTTGTGTTTTTTTTTTTTTTTTTTTTTTAAAGAGAAAAAGCAAAATTAATTGAAAAAAAAAAACGAATCCAACTTGATAAGCATTGCATAAATGAATAGCTCAACGCAACAACCAGCCAAGTGCATTTTTTTTAAATTGTTGGGAAAACGAAAAAAACTTCATAACTTCACACAAAACTTACGTAGCAAGCTGAAAATTGGATAGTATAACGTCTGTTCGATGTATGTACAAATATAATAGACTCCCAGAAGAAGAAAAGCTATACTATTCAAATTCGCAGACAACTGAGCAAATGAAAACTGAAATAATGGCTAGGTTGTTGCCTCGAGTTGACATTTCTATTTTCAAATGTTCGAAAGAGTGGTTCAAAATGTTTGGAATGATTTACTTTTGCATAAAAATTAATTGATTTAATAAATATAATAACTTTTTAAATTTATTTTAAAATGAAAAAATTTTCGCATTTGGCTGGTTGTTGCGGTAACATGCTTGAAGTTGACTGATTTTTGCTATAATTTGCAAATAAAAAAGATTTAAAAGCTTGGGAATTACTTTTTTTTGCACAAGGGTATGTGTTATCGTATTTAGAACAATAATCCACAAGAAATTCAATTTTCAAAAATACGTCAGTTGGCTGGTTGTATACAGAATGATGCAGAATGATGGGAAAGTTGAGTATTTTCCTCGATTTTCTAAGAGTTGAAGAGTTACAATTTGGGTCAATTTAAAAGTATCGAAGGTATTTTTTATTTTTTTATTTTTTTACATTCTAAGACAAAACACTCTACTTTCTCTACCACTACAAAAGCATTATATTTTCGACTGCACAAATTGCGCGTTTTCATAGTGGAAATCCACTTGGAGATAAAAAGTGATCAAAAGTCAGTCTGCAGTATTTTCTACGTTTGTCTACAGACAATTTTCATCCCCTCCCAAGTCGATTGGAAGAAAAGCATACATCCTGTCATAGGGGTGAAGTAAAAGAAGTTGTATGATGACATAAAAGTTCTCGGCGACATTTACCAGATAAGAATCCATGGGGTAGGTTATTTTCTTTGCTCTCTTTTTTTCAGTGCAACGACCTGTCGTCATTTTTTTCAACCGATTTTCGTCAGCTTAGTTGTAGATCGTAAATGAAATGGTGGGTAAAAGACAACCACCATCAGGATATGCTGCTCAAAGAGAAGCTGTTACACGGTAGATGCGTTTAATTCGGTAACACAGAACGATCTTCTTGACATTTTCGGTATGTTATTCGACCGTTTCGTTCATTAAATGGGGTGAAAAATGAGGAAACATATCATTTGCGCGAATGAAACGTCGTCATATCAACCGAAAATAGGCCATTGGTCGGTTAGGGGTGGTGGAAAAGGGGTTAAAAAAAAGGGATAAAAAAGCCATAACGGTGTAAAAAGTTTCAATGTTCCAGTTCCTCTGTCATATCCTCCTCTGCTTCTCTAAAATCCTCTCTCACCATTCTATCTTTTCTCCTCCTCTCACTGCCACCTTCTCTCGTCTCCTTACTTTCTCTCTCACCTTTTCTCTCTGTCTCTGGCCTTCTCTCTGCATCGCTCAGTTTTTCTCATGAGACAAAATTTTGTCGTTGCTGCCACAATACTCGAGGGGGTTAGAGGAGGTTCATTTTTTGCACCACCGCATAATATTTTTCTTCCCTTTTTATATGCCTTTTTTTTTTGCTTTATTTTTCGACTCTTTTTTAAGGCGGTATGAACCCATCCTCCGTACTTCTTTCACTTCGCATCATTCGTAATCATTTTTGGCGAATTTTATCCGTTTTAGCAAACGTCAACTATTTGAAACCATCTGCAGATATGCTGGTTTCGACGATGTAGCTTTTTCATTTATTGCATTTGTCGGAGGAAACATACTTACACTATTTGCACTTTGTGCCACTTGTACTCGCACTTTCAATTTTTAATAGTAAATGAAAAATTTACATTGGCACTTACAAAATATGTTAGAATAGTAATTTTGGAAAGATGTAGCTATTTCTATTTTCTTGTGTGCAATACGTTCCATAAAATAGTATTTGAGATTAAAATGACTATGTAAATTAAAAGAAAGTTTTTGCGTAAATTCTTTTCTCTTTATGCGCACTTCAGTTTACTGTTTTCAAAGTCTTAAGAATCTATATTTTTCCTCCTGCGCAATTAGCAGAATTTTATAACGAATTATTGAATCTGAACTTTGAAATGTATTTTTTCAATAGTCAGTTTAACAGCTCTGAAGGTGGCGAACCTATAAATGAATTTATAGTATCGAATTCTCTATCACGTCCAATGTTATCATATGATAACGTCTGTCCGGAAGAAGCTTTTTTTGCTCTCAAACTGAACTAGAAAATGAGCAACAAAATGAGTACAAACTGAGCTACAAAAGAACTACAAATTGAGATATTAAATGAGCTACAAATTGAGCTGCAAATTGAATTCAGTATTTTATAAGTATAAAACGTGAAAAGTTGCATGCTTCAAGTTTTATTCGAAAATGTTTTTTCTCAAGAAAAGTTTATCCTCTTTTTTTATATGCTCGTACAATTATTCATGTAAATGAGAATTCATCGTCGCCTTCACGACCTGTTTCACACCCCTTCCCCTTCACCTCATTCCCTTTTTCTCCCCTACCACTCCCTTCCACTGATTTTTCGCACCCGAAAGGAGGGCTCAGCCCCACACAGCCCCTCCTTGGCTAAGGGCCTCTTGAAGGAGTATAAAAGGTTTATTTTTGTTTCGCACACCTGTAAAATATTTTACATTTCCTTATGACGCCATTTATGCCTTTTTTTCGCCTTTTCACGTTGAGTGGGTTCCCTTCTCTTTTTTTTTTCACGTCTCATTCGTAATCATTTTGGGCAAATTTTATCAATTTTAGCTAACGTCAACTGTTTGAAACCATCTGCGGTGTTAGTTTCGACGCTGTAGCTTTTTCATTTATTGCACTCGTCCGGGAGTAATATCGTTTGCTGGCTTGACGCTCATTTCGACTAATCGACGAAATGGGCTTTTCCTGTTTCGTAATGTTGATACAAAAATAATATACATGTATTTCATTTGCGAAGAAGCGAGAATATGTGACGGAAGGGGTCGAGTTGATGCATAGCATCGAGGGGGGAAGGGGTACATTGCAAATGCTTCTCTTGGGATATGAAATTTATCGTGTAACGTGTTTTGGTGGCTGTATTGACGCCGCCGTTTAACTGATATTTCATAATTTTGAAATGCAAATGGCACGCCTAAAGCGGTTATATGATGAGCCTCCTCTCTTTCAGATACAGCTACGAATATTATGCCTACTGGGGGAATTGCATGAAGAGGACTAATATTATGAATTTCTCATACCACTTATTCTATGCCTTTGACTAAAATTACCAACTCATTCGTCCCAATTCCAGTACAAGGGTTGGTCTTAAGAACGACTGAAGAATTGAATATCTTTACCTCTTCAAAATCAGCTACAATATATTCCATAATAAACTATAAACTTGGGTTATACTGGCTAAAAGTATCCTCAAACTATTCCAAAATGAAGTCTACGTGGCTTTCTTTTAGTCCAACCAAATTATCATAATTTATTATAATTTGTATTGAAAAATATGATGTTGGTAAATTGAAATACTCAAAATTTTCAAAAATCCCCGCTTGGGGCAAAGAAATCCCGGTAACCACTATTTTCCGGAAATTTGAATGTCAAAAACAACAAAACCTTTGTAAAGCATCAAATTTAATTTTTGAAAAACTTGCTAAAAACTGATTCAAAAATTGATAATCCTTATGTTTGTTATCATAGTTATTTACTCGTATCTTGCTATAAAATTTTAATTTGAAAAATTTGAAACTAGAAGAATAAAGTTCGTATAATAATAATATCATCTCTTCTTTGAACAATAAATTGAAAATTGAGAAAAAAATCGCTGAAATCTCAAAATATCCCTCAAATTCTTGAAATCCCTACATTTATCCCTGACATTTTTCAAGAAAGTAAAAAATCCCAGGTTTCAGAGATTAATCTCTGCAGTTGGCATCCCTGTTTGGCTGTCACGAACTATAGTCTGTTCCAGTTAAGAGTTCCATGACGTCACAATGATTCAACGAATGAGTAGAAAGTATTTTTGATTTCAGCCAATCGCTTACTTCACATTCTTGTGACGTCAGGGAACTCTTAACAGGAACATACGATAACCGATTCCATACTGCTTTAGAATTGTTACTGTCATGCGAATACATGGGGTCCATTTCGAAACGCGAAAAATCTTTGTATAAAGTACTCGTTAAAAGTGTTTTTCCTGTGTACATTTCATCTAGATTTCCTAAAAGGGCAAAGTTGGTTATTAATTACCTAGTTTTTGTATCATATCCTTGTGTAGCTCATTATCTAACATCAAATCACATATTCTACTTACTATTCGAAGGGCTTAAGATTACTTAGTTCGGGTAAAAACAATGGAAATTTTGGCTATTCGAATTCTACAACCACGACGGTACTTATAAAATATTTTATTACAATATTACCTACCGACTCTATCCGACCTCACGATGATTTCAGAAAGCCTTTTACAACTTTTATCTGTTAAGTAAAAACAAAAAAAAACAAAAATCAAGTTAAATACGAGTAAAGTATGAAAACATTAAAAGCACTAAATTTTGAAAATTAAGAAAGTGGCAGCCTTTTCTACGCGTAAAGTGCACCAAGTTTAGGTTGTCGCATTTTCTCCGATGGGAATTTGGCTATTAGTGAACGTAAAATATAAATTAGAAGTTATCACCAAATACGGCAAAGGTAAAGAGAAAAGAGGAAGGGACAGAGAATTGAATAAAATGTGTTAATATTGTACCAGCCAGTTTTATGGCCGCATTTGGCGAATGCTGAAAGCGAAAGTGGCTGCAATAAAATTTTACCCCCAAAAGTTTGTTAAACGCTCGAACAGAGGTAATAGAAATAGAAAATAATTTGCGCCAATTATGCGAGTGTTACTCGCACGGACAAAAACGTACCCTGCTTTTACGACTTTTTAAAATTTTCATCTAGCATTAAAAATTTTTCTATTTTCGTTAACATCGAAGCGAACACAATCCTTTTAGCAAATTTGTTTCAACTCTTTTTTTTCGATCATACATAGTTTCACAGAAATTGTTTCTTAAACAAATTAGTGTCTTACTGAATGTTTCATATAGATGGCTATTCTATTACATGGCACTGCTAATGGAGTCGTTTTCCGAAAATGGAAAAGGCCATTTTAGATTTTGTAAATGTGCCAACTTTGAGACGATTCACGTTGCAGATATGGTATAACTTTACTGCGAAAAATAATTTTCGAGGGCAGATAGCTTTTCACTTATGGTTATACCGTATTAATTTATTTGACTGGATAAGAAAATTGGTTTCTTTGTTTGTCCTTTCGACTTAATTGTTTTCAGCAGCACATGATCCAAAAGTGGACGATACAAAGACTGTTTTTAGAGGGTGTAGAGAAGTGAACGATTTTCACCTCCTTCAGGGACCTAGAAGATGTTTTTCGTCTTATTTATTAATTTCACCGATAGAAAGTTGCAAAATTATTTTAATTAATTTTTTTCAACATTAAGGGGCTTCGCTTCTGAGGCACTTGCTTCTGCCGTCTATCTGCCCGACCATACGATATTTTATAATCTCTATCAATACTGCCACTTCAAACTTCCTCAACATGAAGAAACTTTAACTTTTAAATGGCGTCTTGTCTGAAATAATTGCAAAATGTTCGAAAAAAATTTCTCGTGACAAATAAAACTTGAAAAATAAATTACCCACGCGTCTTCGAGCGAGTCATCTAGAAAAAATCTCAACCTATGTCGTACATATATTTGTACATGTATAAAAAGTAGAAAAATGAAAAATCAATAAATCTGTAAAAAGTTCTAAAAATCTTTCACGCCGCCAAATGGAATGATAAAAATTTTCGGGCTTTTCTATTTATTCGCACAAATTTGCTAGGCCATTTTTCTTGCCTCGCCAACATTTCAAGCTGAATTTATTTTGCGCAGCAAAAGTTTCACTCCCGACAAAAAAGCCAATACTAACAATCGAATAACAAACGAATTTCTTTTCTCGTATATGTCGAAATTAAATGGAAGATTGAAAGCTTTTAAATTTACTTTACGTGTACTAGTTGGAAGGATAGAAAACAGTTTTGTTACACAGAATCTATAACAGGGAAAAAAAGACTAAAATACGAGTAAAAGAAGTGAAAAGAAGAAAAAAGCTCAAGCCATATATAGGAAGAAAGTAAAATAACTTTTCGTTAAATTCGACCGAATAACTTGTTAAAAACTCTCAGCATGTTTTTTATACTCTGGAGAATAGTCGAAAAAAGGTCTACTCCGAAACAATTTTGTTGATAGAGATTTTTGACGTTCGTATATATTCGCGTATTTTAAATTGGATACAATTTCAAGTAAAAAAACAAACAAGCACGAAAAATGAGGAAAAAAGGCACATAAAATGCTCGACAAAAGTAAAAACAAATGCGACAACGATTTTCGTTGGAAAAGTGAAAACGTAAGTTTTCGATAGGCACGTCTTGAGTGAAACGCAAAATGCTGATTTGAGGAAAGGTCGACGTATATGTCAGGTGGATCTGGACGAGGTAAACCGGAAAGAAAAGCGACTGATTTTATGCGCAAAACTAGAATTGTCAACAACCTAATTTTCAAATCTGGAATTCGAAATTATGCATCGGTTTTTCCACTTGCTACGTCGAGGATGTCAAATAGAGGAAAAAGAGCAGGAAAAAGAAAAGGTAACCTGACTCCAAACTGCTGCACGTCATACTAAGGAAGATTGAAAGAAAGAAAAATAAAATGAAAATGAAAAAAAAAGGTCCACCGAATACAAAACCGCTAATGAATTTTTAAATATTTCTATGTGTAGCCTGTGAACACTTCTGAGTGGAAGAAAACGCTGCTGGTATTGTTAAGGGCTGCAAGAATAAAAAAAAAAAAATGATGAATGCGTTTCCGGCTACGTGGTCTTAGATCGATTTTCTTTTTCTACGAGTTCCTCTGTGCAATTTTTTGGTGCAGAACTGGTAAAGCTAAGATGGCAGAAGAGATGAGCATTGATTTATAAGTTTTATTACGGGCTTAAACGTCATCTGAAAAGTAAAGTCAGTCCAACCCAAACACCGCTGTAAGCAAATTTAGGGTTGGGTAGGTATACAAAGACAGCTTAAGTTCGATCAAAACGAAACCAAGTCTAAGCTCCAAACCAAAGTTTAAATGAAATTAAGTTGCACAAACAGAAAATGCATGTGGCTCAGATAGAATTAACAAAACTACTGACAAAGCATCAAAATATTGTGTTCTGGTCATTTTCGTCTGTGATAAAAATCATCGGCCTCTGCTTAACTTGAACTTTCCTTACACGTTAAGCTCGCGTTGAACAACATATTTTTTCGAGTTGAACCTGATTTTTGGTCAAGCCCCACTCAAGCTCTGATTGTACACCTGGCCCTTCAAATTTAAGTTTGGCAGTATAGGGGAAACCTATATATCATGAGAATTTTAGATCCTTGACAGGTAATAGAAAAATCACATATGTCACGTTAATTTCTTCATGTCTGGCAACACTGTGAAGAGAATGATAATCGTTTCAACATGTAAAGTTTTTTTAAAAAATGCCAAAATTAATTTTTTGATAAAATCGAATACTTTTTCTACATCCTGTATCTACAAAAATATTTCATTTATTCCTGCATATCATCCCAAGAATTTAATTTTTCTTTTTGATTTTTTTCTAAAATTACCGGTTCAAGTTCAAAACACGCTTAATCCTAAAAAAACTAACATAGTTTTGCGCTGAGATATTTGCATACTAAATTGAGGGTAATTCAGGTTTTTTATGAAACATTTATATAAATCTGTTAAAAATTAATAAAAAAATGTTAAAAATCATAAAAAATATAGAAAACTGATATGAATAATATTGTAATATTGTGTTAAATATAGGTCCATGTCGTCAGCACGCCCCCCCTCCCGCAAATTGGTCCAAAATATGCTAGGAATATCGCACTCATTTTGTACCGTTTTGTACCGTTATTAGAAAATTTTGTACCACCTCCCCTTTCAAGTTATTAAAAATATTGATGAGGGGTGCTGGGGACATGCTAGCACCCCCACTTCAACAAATCAACTCCAAACTGGTCTCATTATTTTGTACTCATTTTGTACCATTTTTTACTGCTATTGGAAAATTTTGTACCACCCCCCTTCACAGTTTTTTTTTTATATTGATGAGAGGTGCTGGATACATGCTAGCACCCCCACTTCAACAAAATTTTCCAATAGCAGTACAAAATGGTTCAAAATAAGTACAAAATAATGAGACCATTTTGGAGCATTTTTCTGAAGTTTGAAGAACTGCCCCCTATCCGAGCATAGGTAGGGAAGCAGTACAAAATGTTATTTTGCCAGTACAAAACGATACAAAATGAGTACAAAATAATGAGACCATTTTGGAGAATTTTTCTGGAGTTTGAAGGTCAACCCCTTATCCGAGAATAGGTAGGGGAGCAGTACAAAAGTCATTTTGCCAGTACAAAATGGTACAAAATGAGTACAAATTATGAGACCAGTTTGGAGTTATTTCGTTGCAGTGGGGGGTGCTAGCATGTTCCCGGCACCCCTTATCAATATTTTTAATAACTTGAAAGGGGGCACGGTATAAAACAGTATAAAATGGGAACAAAATAATGAGACTAGTTTCAAGTTAATCGGTTGAAGTGGGGGTGCTAGTATGTCGCCAGCACCACATAATGTTTCTTTGAATAACTCTCTGGGGATGCCGGTACAAAATTTTTTTTTGCGGTACAAAAGGATACAAAATGAGTACGAAATTCCTACCATATTTTGGACCAATTTTGGAGGGGGGTGGGGGTGCTGACGACATAGAGCTGTTAAAAATTAGCATGCAGCATACTACCTAATTCTTAATATTTCTTCTTTGAGTGTGGTAAAACTGGTACAGTTTCAAGGTTTGTAACAAAAATTATAACTAAAATGGTAAAATGTATAGGTAATCTAAGATAGCTAGTAAAAAGTACTGCAAAGTGCAAGCAATAAGAATGTCTTCGATAAATAATTTACCTAAGTTTCTCAACTGTGATGAGAAAAATTACCATCCTGTTTATAATTAATACTATTAATTTCTTTGAGTGTGGTTCTAATAGAAAATGGTGGCATACCTCACCGAAAAGTTACTATCCTGTTTGTAATTATAATACTATTAATTTCTATGAGTGTGGTTCTAATAGGAAATGGTAGTACCTTTCCGTAAGAGCAGAATTTCATTCAGGTAAAGAAAACTTACGACTAACGCATCTTCTCAAGTGCAAAAAATATCTTCAATTTAAAGCACTTGGCTGCAAAACAACCAAGATTAAAGCAAATGTCAGTTAAGGAAAAAGAAAGAAACGCATATCTAATCCGAAATTTCGTATTCTATTCGAGCATCGTCCCACACCCCCCCTCCCCCCTCAAAAAAAGGAAAATATTCACAATACTTAAAATTCAATACACGTCACAATACATTCTGGTACCCGACTCAAGATCGTTGACGAGAGGTTGGTGGAGTAATTTTTCAAAGTTTTAAATACGTTGCCATTTTTTTTCTGACGTTAGATGCGCCTCTAACCTTTCAACCTTTTTTTCCTTAAAATGGTAGTGGGTGAAGGGTTTCCTTTTCTTCCTTTTTTCGGGTAGACCTAAATGTAAAATAAATTTGACGTCTTCTTCGGCGTAAATAAATTACCAGAGAAAGTAGGTAACCTGACCTGGATAAAATGAAGATGAACAGTGTGAAAGGCTGCAAAGGAGGGTATGAAGAAGATGGACACGTTATGGGTTTGCAATCTTTTTGCAATATTTCAATATCGCCTCTGGTAACTATACGGTACGCGTCCATTTCGAAGGAACAATTTAACAAATTTTTCCTCCAGGAATTGGACACGGTGGCGCGGCCAACTTATTCGAAACTCGAATTTGGAGAACTCCCAGGGGTGGTGCGGCGAATATTTCCACCAGATCCTGTATGTTTTCCAAATTTAGCGCAGCATTTCTTTGCCGCACTTTTGGAGGCAAAAGTTTGAACCGCAGCCGTGAATACCCCGGAGAAAAAACAAACGTTGCAAAATGAATTTACTCCACACTTTTTGATAATAAGCGAGCATGAAAAACAATCAGTATTCCGAATATTACGTCTGTAGCTAAATTACTTTTGAAAAGGGAAAAGTGATGAAAAGCAATTGAAAATGGCGGGCATCGTTTCGCCGCTCGTACAATAGCTACACTTCAGGTATAATGTGTTTCGACTAACTTCCATATTATAGTTTTCAACGTGTGAAGGGATATTGAAATTGAGTTTTGTTCACTGTTAGATACTACTATCCACATTAATCGAACTGAATTTGGTACATTTTGTAAATTAAGAAATCACCCTTTACGTGGGTGTGCCTGCCGGGTGGAGTGTATTATTAGAAGACGAATAAATAAATAAATAAATAAATAAATAAATAAATAATTAAATAAATAAATAAATAAATAAATAAATAAATAAATAAATAGATAAATAAGTAAATAAATAAATAAATAAGTAAATAAATAAATAAATAAGTAAATAAATAAATAAATAAAATGAACGTCATGTGATCTATGAAAAAGTAGACGTCTAATAAGTCGGCCAACACGTTTTTGAGAAACATGCAAAAAATGATTGTAAGGTCAAAATGGAAAAATTATGTTTTCATGCTTTCATGTTTTCTTTCTATACATATACGAGTATATTCTTTTTACAAAATGTGGTTGATTTTCTCAAAAGTATAATTTTGAATTTCAGAAATTCAAAATGTCAGAACTCAGTCTAGAAAAATCTTTTCTGCAAAATACTCACAAAACCTTCCTCTATCGAAAGCAATCATCAACTCAGCAATTTAATTTCCGACTTAAGTTACCTTTTCATAAATCACATCACAATTAAATAAAAATATTGTTTTTCTGTTTAAAACCAGAAATAAGTGTAAACCTGTGAAAGGAAATTTCTCAAAAAAAAAAAAACTTCTTCCACCTCGTCCTTACCTCCTGCTCGTATTCCTCTACCTTCTCCTCACTTTGTACAGGGTTCCCAGCCAAGCAATTCTAATTATAGGCTTGATGACACCCAACCTTCTCCACTTCCTCATTCTTCTCTCACTCCTCCTACTCCTCATATAATCTGAAGTTTCAAAATCACCCCAAGTATTTTAAACCAAAAATTTTTTCTTGTAAAACTAGAATTTGGTAAACTTAGGATGCTATTCATTAATCACTGAAAGTGTTTGCTATAATTCAATAAAGAACTGGATTTATAAAGTCTTATGAAGAAGTTAATCTTGAGGTTCAGAGCCCAAATATTGTTTTAAACGATTTTAATAACATATTTCATGCCAATCCAAATGATGTAAACTGAAGCTTTACATCTCCAAACCGAGTCGAGTTATTATATTTTGAACTTGCTGGGATTTTGAGAGATATCTGAAATTACACAATTTTTTACCAAAGAAAGATTGATAAAGAGAAGCATAATTTGTAATTTTGACAGATTTTATTGGACAATCGTTAAGAAAAGGTTTTTCCCTCTGACCCCACTCCCCGTAGTATCCCATATTATTCCCTTCAGTCAATGAGATTAATAAATATAGCAAAAATAAAAGTAAATTTTAATAATAATGGACTGAAGAAGTTTTTGAGCGTAGACCAGCGATATAGACAACTGAATGAAGTTTTTTTACTCCAAAAAATAGACTTTAATTTCAAATCAACAATTTTCTAGGTCAAAGTCCATCGTATTCAATTTAGCCGGAACCAATGCCTCGTAAATTTTTATTACCCATTGCATAATAATCCTAAGCCCTGGTACTTGATTTTTAGAGTGTTTTAATGGCATCAGACCCCCGCGTTTAATTATTTTTCTTTAATTTTCTCATAATTATTACAAATAAGGAAAGAAAAAAAGCAACACGCAGAATATTACAAAGGCCACATTATAATTGGTGTTAATGTTTCGTAAACATAAATTACGATGAAATTGCTGTTCTCGCGGATCATTTCACTTAGTCGTTAATTTGTCGGCCTTAGAAAAAAATTCATAATTTTTAATTAGAAGGATTATGTAAGCTTTTGTTGTATTTGTTTATAGGGTGCCAGAAAATGCGAATAGTTTAGGAAAAAATAAATGGGGTTTTGTTTTGAACCCTTTTTTTCGCCTCCATTCCTACGCTTTGTTTTTTGGATGTTTTGCTCAAAGTTAACCGAACGTCTTAGAAGTAAATGAGAGAATATATAAGCGCGAAATAGACCACGTATTTTTAAATAAGGCCTGGTATCTAGAAAATGACAAAAGCCGCTTCTAAAGGAGAAATTAAATCGACGACAGAATTAAATTACGACATTCCAACTGCTAGATAATTTATTATTTGTTTATTATGGTCGCAGACGGCAACATTAGCAGCCGTATTTGTTGTTACAAATTAATTATTTTCCTTTTTGTTTGCAGCAAAATACTGCACCGATTCATTTGTGGTTTCCATTTGGGAACGAAATGAAAGCAAAATGGCTGCTTGTTTTATTAAGTTAAATATTTCTTCGAATTTTGAAAAGATTTATCAAGTCGCTCGTCTTTTAATAATTTCCAGTTAATTAATTAGCTTTGTAGAGGACAAAGTGAAGGGTGACGCAATGAAATGGATTTGGTGCCTTAAAATTTGTCCTCGAAGTTGTGACTGTCAGGTACCGCACCTGTAAACTGAAATATTTTCGTTCAAAGAATTTTTGCATTAAAGCGAAAATACTCGTACTTTGGTTGGAAGTCTACGAAATAACGTTTTGCTAACTATAGACCGTGTTTTTGCCTGCTTCATAATGCAAGATCCTCAATTAATGAAATAAAAAATGTCTCCAAAAATAAACAATTTTTTTACATAAAATTTCCCAAAAAAGTTACCTTTAAAAATCAACCGACAAATTTTAGCGAACTTTTTCGTCTTCAACCCGTGGCGTCAGTCTGGGGCCATCAAAACCGCAAAATCATGGATTTGTTGCGTTTTGTAACAACAAACAATCCACATACTAATTTTACACAAAATTCAATAAATTGCAAGTTTTCTTCAATAAAATTCACTAATTCAAATATTAAAAATTTTTCTTTTAATTGTATTTATCCACTTTTCAAAAAATCTCGGTTATTATATATTATATTTAGTTAAAAATTGAATTTCACCTTATTTACATCTTCCATACAAGACTCTCTAACCTTTATCGTGGTTCTGCTTAAAAGCTTTCTACTCAAGTATTTATGAATAAAACAGCTGAAGCTTTCTCTATAAATTTCATAATTTTCCCCCTCTTGATTTTAAAAGGTTTCCGCTAAAAAAGCCGTAGTTAATTTTTTTAATCGTTTTTTTACCATCAATATAATAGTCCGTTACTAAGTTTCAGGGAAAATTATCCGAATTTTCACATTTGAGTGCACTTTCTTTCTAAATCTCACTCGACATAAATAACGTCGCTAATTGGCTACATCTGGACATACCACATTTAAACGCGATAGCTTTTCGGTATTTTCTTGTTCTCTTTTGCAGATTTATTTTCCAAGATTAGCTTCATTACGATGATATGGAAGGGGTAAGGGGGTTTATCGGTCATTCACATCCATTTGCGAATTTTTGACAAAAACATTAAAAAGTCGAAACTTGATGCGATGACTTTTGATAGCACAGTACCACTGTCTGATCCTTTTTAATGTTTATTTGGGATATGACGCAGGAAGAGAAGCATAAACAGACTAAATTCGGTTCCGAAGATATCATCGATTCTTTTTTCCAGCAGTACTGAATACGCTTTAATGGTATCGAGAATGGAAGAGATTCACGAAAACTGAAATGTTGGTTTTTTAATTTAAAAAGTACTTTTGAATTGCTGCGTCGAATTTCCAAATAACATGAGTGTGGCCCCATTTATATTGATTTTTTAGTCGCAGGAAAAGCATCAAATACGGTGTAGAGTCTCTTCAAATTTTTGTGTATTTTCTAAACCTTTCTTCTCT
Organism: Parthenolecanium corni; assembly: GCA_038050395.1. NCBI lineage: Eukaryota > Metazoa > Arthropoda > Insecta > Hemiptera > Coccidae > Parthenolecanium > Parthenolecanium corni. The sequence continues at coordinate 883,835 of JBBCAQ010000027.1, read as the reverse complement.
TTTCTACTCCTAGCTGTCTATAGAAACTTGGAAAACGTAAATGCCGTTTGTGGAAAGTGACTAGATTGGAATATGGCTGTACCTAAAGAATTGAGCGACATGAAAATTATACATACTCGTACTAGGTATATGAGAGTATAAATCACATAAAAATTTATCACCATAGAACGGAGTAACTTTAGCCCACTACACAATTCACTGTTTCAACTGTGCTAGGCAAAAATTTAAATCGAAAATGCAGCGGCGGCGACCTGTTTTTTTTTTCTTTTCCTGCGTCGCGTCGACCCAATTCGTTTTCGATTTAAATTCTTACCTAGCACAACTGAAAAAGTGAATTTTGTGGATGGGTTAAGTCACCCCATTCCATGGTATCTTAATTTTTAGCTATTTTCAACTTCATTTCAACTTCAGATCGAAGCACTCGGGCAGTAAGATCAATGTTTTAATTAATATAAAATTAAATTATTTTTTTATTGATACTACACTAAATTGACGCAAATTTCTCAATAAATGATCAAGGATGTTTTGGCTCTTAAGAATTCATACACAGTATTCATTTAAGTCACTAAATTAAGCTTTACATAATTATTTCTTGTCTAACATAAAAAATTGACGTACTATTCTCCCATAGAAATTTTACTTTTTTTTAGCTGAAAATGTGCTACTTTGCAAACGACAGTCACATAAACAAACGAATATTTTCTCAAGCAAGCCACAAGTGAGATAGACCTAAGAAGTTCCAAAAACCACAGTTTATGTTTTTCAGGAATATGAGTCCGAAAAATTATAATACTGTATATTTATTTATTCTTTTCTGCCAAGTCTGGAATGCTTTATTGCAAAACTGTTTTCCGACGGCTTTGCAACTTTAACTTTGATTTTTCATTTAAAATCTTCATTTTGATGGGGAAGAAGAAAATAAATGACACAAGATGAATTTTAAGACGTTCACCTGCGGCTGAAACACGAAAATCAATTTGCTATTCTTCAAACAAGTCAAAAGGAAAGAAAACGAAAATAGGAGAAAAAAAAGGAAAAGAAGCTTCACTCGAACTTCTGCTTTACTTGAACGACACTAACAGCCCCCTTTAACACCGCCAAAGCTCGATTCTCTCTTCTCAAAAGTCTGGCCTCGAATTACGTCATCGTCGTTCAGCCCTTTCCACGTGCGGCTCATAACACCCACCGAAAAAAAAAAATATCGAAAAATATCGAACCTGTTAGACTGGTACTATAAATAATTTTTTTTTTTTTTTTGATATACGAGTATATACGAGTCTTTATCAAAGACACGAAATACTTTTGAGAACATTATTAAAGACATTTCGTATCTTCACAAACAAAATTCTAGAATTTGATAAATTGGCTGGGATGGAATATGTACTTTGGTATGTAAGAGGAATTTAATCATATTCTTGCTTCCAAATGTTTGAAGAGCTTTTGCAAGAGGAATGTAATGATTAAGATTTGGCTAGAATTTTGGTCTACTTATACTTTTCATATTTATATTTTTATGTACCCTGTGTCACTCACTTAGCAGAATTCCCTTGCAATGAATTTTGTATGAATATAAAAATTTCATTTGAAGATTAGTCCTTTTCAAAAATTCTGACAACTCTCTCGTAAGAGGGTGCTATAAAGCTCTTAATTAATAGATAAGCAAAAACACCCATTTTAATCAGACTCTTCAGAAAAGCATATGTTATAACATTCCTTTCATCACGTTTCGTAAATATTTTGACATGGACATAGCACCTTTTCACTTTAAGGTATGATAGTATTCACACAACGGTAGATGGACTTGCTAAAAGTTCTACATCATACACAACAATGAGTAAAACTATCCAACTAATTATATTTCGATTCCCATCTGATTATCGACTTGTTTAGAATTATGGAATTTTATCCTCTAAAAAATGACAGCTTCTTCAAATTTTTAGTCGATAACGTATGATCATATTTCAGTTATAACTCTGATTTGTATACGGGAAATTATAGGAGTTATATTTCTAGTACCTACCTAGATTATAAATAAAACATTTACGTAACTAGCTGAAATGAGAAAAAATTTTCCTATTCAATAGCAAATAGATGAAATTTTCAGTCACCCACGTTTCACATTATTTACACATCGAACAAATCTTATTCAGCATTTTTGGCAAAAGCCAATAAAGTCGACTAAATTTATTGGAATCTCGGCGAAATTTTTCCTCTTCCAAATCACACGTGAAATAGAAGGTATACATATGTATATGTATCCTTAGGCACATAAAAAACTCTTACAAAAAATTACTCTGGCACTTCTGTAGCCTGTTCCATCGTGAAATTTTTGGCAAAAAGATGCCCACATAAGGTTCATGTAAATCAAAGGACCAATTGAGGAGAAAAAAACAGCTGATATGAGGACAAAGAGAGAAGGTTTCGTATACCGGTACTCGGTTAAGATACAGACAGACAAACAGACACAAAGATAAAAAAAAAGAGAGAGACAAAGATAAGGCGAGGGGCCACTGAGGGAGACGGAGAAATTGAAAAAAAAGGGAAGCAAAAAAATAAGGACTGTGCCAAAGTGGTAAAATCTAAAATGTTTTCTGAGCTTTCGTAGACTGCTTCGCTGATCAATACTGCCACACCCGTTTTCTCCTCTTTCTCAAAATTGTGCTTTTCTTCTCCGTGTAGTCACCGTCGACACGAGAGTGCGAAAAAGAAAGGCGCGTGTGCGTATAACCAAGAGAGCATTTTCATCGTATCGCATTTATATATAAGGCTTATTTTAGTCAGTGGAGAGAAAAAAAAATGAAAAAAGTAGTAAAATGAGAAAGTAAAAGACAGAATAAAAGAGAGCGTGAGAGGAGTGAAAGAGTCTGAGAGACATATAGAGTATTAAAAAAAATAAAAATACATACACGTCCGATAATATTAAAAATCGATCACATGAAATTTGAAATTTTTTTTTCTTATTCCCTTCGCCAGCCTTTTCATACTTTTTTTTTTTTGTCAACCACGAATAAATTTTCGTCGACCATTTTGTTACATTTTGACTCAAATACAAAAAATTTGTGACGAAATGAAAAGCCAAATGACAGGGATCTTGGCTGATTCATATTTTATGATATCGTCAGAAGACACGAAGAGATACGACCGACAGGGAGACAAAAGAGACACGGAATTGTATCAAATTTTCGAGAATTTCCGAGCGAAAAATTTGATAAGAGAAAAACGGGTGAGAGTTTACGGTTATATGAAATATGGAAGGAAATGTTTTCCGTCGTTTTCGTTGTTCTCTGAAAAATGTATGCATTTCCTCAACCATGACATTCGAATATCGAAAATTTCAGCGTTGAATGTTTAAAAAATGTGCTATATAGCAGTTGAAAGCTTCGTTTTATTACAGAAATCTAGTCGACGTAATCAAGTATGAAGTATTTGAAAGAAATTGAAGGAATGCGGGCAATTTATACTATACAGCACGGGTGCAAGTGCACTGGATGTTGGAAATGATAGCCACAAGTAACATAATTGTAAGCTCCTAATCCTGGGCGGATTACAGATGTAGTAAAGCCCAATGTTGCCAACCAAAACTGTTATAAGAATCTCCGTTTCGAACGAAAAAAAAACCGCGTAACCATTTATTTTGCTGGTATAATTTAAATTTTTTTTCGATAAAATAAAATTTTTGGAAAATAAAAAGGCTGAGGCTAAAGTTTCTTTGTAAAGCATCAAAAATCAAAAAAAGGACAGATTAAAAAGTTGATTATTGTTGTCGTTAATTGTCATAATATTTGCATATACTTACATAAATATTTTCAAAATGGCATCTTTAAAAACTGTGAAATTTGAATTTGAAAAATTTGCTACAACAAAATAAAAACAAAATCCATTCGCACGGGAATAAAGGCGATAAAGTCAAACTAATTTTCCAAGCAAATGACTGGGAGATAAGAAATTTGACGTAACTTTCATTCTGGCATCTTTACGCTAAAGTGATTTGTAATTTAGAAATTGTCGTACCTAATATTCGAAAGTTTTTCAATACGGGTGCAGGTGGTAAGGTGAGAAAAACTTCGAAAGAATGATGTTGAAACATACGTTTATAAGTAAGCCAATGTCTAAGCACATACCCAAAATTTTTTTCTCTTTCTTATTCTATAACTTGGAAAGGGTTCAAAAAACTTTGATTTTTCTGTTTTTTTTTCCTTTACATAGTTTTAATCTTTCGTGTATTTCGTGTAAAGTAGAAGGTGGATTAGTTCATACAATATTTTAACTGACATAGTCGAGACGGAAGTAAATGCAACAGTTTTGAAATGAACAATTGGTAACAGATGAAGTTTAATTTAAACTTTTAGATTCCTAAACGAATAAATATAATTGTTACCGTTAAAGTGTTACTGTCGTTATTGCATGAAATAACTAGTTAATTTATAAATTAACAGCAAAACAGTTGAAGTATAAAAATTTTTCACAGTCTACCTAGATAATGTATGAAATACCTAGTTATTCTATACATTGACGAGATATGATTAGTTAAATCATGAAATGGACCATTTATATCACAAAAGTACAGTTACAAGTGTAAAAAAAACTTAATTTAAAAGTAGTAGATGCAAACAGACGCGAGGAGCATTTTAGCATGCGTAATTGAAAAAACTGAAGATGGGTTTTACAAATTAGGAACCAGAGAAGGAATCATAAACTCTCTGTATGCTTGCTCCCAGTTTGCGCTCAGCCACAAACAATTTGTCGAGCTTGATGAAGTACCCATTACCTCCGCCACTATTTTGCTACAATCAGTGGCTTCCTCATAAACTACAGGTAATGGTCAAGGCTTTGTGAGATGTCACTACATGCAAAATTGCATAAATAAGCGTTGTTTGCGCATGAAGAACGGAATAAAATGTAACTCTAAATGCCATGGAAGTAACAGCTGTTGCAATAAATAACGTGTTTGGTTTGTCTTCCCTAATTTTGCATCTAGTACTTTTAAATTAAGTTTTGTTTACACTTGTAACCGTACTTTCATGATAAAATTTTTTATAAACGGTCAATTTCATGATTTAACAAATAGCGGTCACAAAAATAGTGTGTATTAAAACAAGATCAAGAACCAACTGAATGCACATAATATAGGTAGGCTAGGCTATGTCAAATACACATAACAACAAGAAACAAACACAAGTCTGATTGTCCAGATAAGATAGCCAGGCTATTTACAAACATCAACGGAACACACTTAGTTTATGTATGAAATAACTAGTTAAAGTGTAAAAGTATTTTGATTACACACCTACCCCGTTAAAGCATGAATTAACTGGTGATTTCATACATTAACTAGAATTAATACTTTAACGGTAACATAATCACAGAATTAAAAACTGAAAGTTATTATTTTGGTAATGAAACTGATTTGAGAAATAGTGGCACTAGAAACCGATTACACAAAGTAAGCTAATATTGGCAACTTTCTAAGGTTATAAAAATTTTCAAATCCGGATTTTTTTCCTCCTGATAGTATAGTACCTGTTCTCAGCAATTTCATTCACTCTACGATCACGAATTTGTCTTCCATACAAGTCTTTTCTCCATGAATAAAGAGAAATTTATTCAATTGGGGTGTATAAAACACTCACCATACAATCCAATAAGCTTAATAGAAAAATTTACCTTCTGATGACCGCCATAATAAGATTCGTAGTACCCATATAATAAAATCAACTTACAATGATGGAATCACATTTCTTTCAGACTCGTCTCTTTAATATTTATTCAGTTTCTATTATTCAAACAGCAAACAATATCTGCATCGATTTCGTCTCAACTTGTTATCGTCTACTGTAAATACATATTCTTCTAAATCGCATTTTTTTAGCTGCTTTTTATTAAAATTGTTTTTCTTCTCTTCGCTTTATATTCATTGTTCTCTTAAACTTTACTAGAGAAAAAATTGTTATACTTTGAATTGAAGCAAAAAATAACGTAGTCCACACAAGCATTAATAAAAAAATATACGATTTATTAAAAAAATAAGGTTGTATTTTCACTTGAGAGGGTTGAAAAAATAAGGAATTTTTCTGCGTCATTCAAATAATAAATGCTAAGATATAATCACTGGAGACTATCGTTGCTATTTTTTGCTGAATTCTTTTCGTCTTTAAATATATTTTACTAGGGAATGGACATTCAAAAGGCTGCGAATGGCGGTCAAAGAAATTTTTCAACTCCGTCATTCCAGTTATTTACTTTGAATCATTTCACTAATACAACAATACCTCCATTTAATTTATTTCAATAATAATATACTCCTCATTAGATGAACGTGTTTCAGTCATAAGACCATTGTGTTGGTAACTGAATCTATTTTGTGTTTAATACCCCCCCCCCCCCCCCCTCCTAATAAAAGTCACCTATAATAATTTACTTCACATATTTTGGAATCTCTTATTTGGTACGTAGTACGTAAATCTTGAAAAATTTTATTCATTCGATTCTCAGAAATTTTCAGAAAACACGCGATTCAAAATCTCGAAAAATTTAGAAAGTGAAAAGATTTGGAAAAATAAAATTTTACATTCACGAACAATGATTTTAAATTTATGAAAATTTACAATAAATCGCGATCACTTATCTAACTTGGGTTAAGAGCATATTCAGACCCGTTTATACAATTCCACAACTGCTAAAGTATAGAGCGAATGACTTCAGAAGGTTCAGAAAGAAGTCAGAAAACCGAATAAAAAAGTGAGCCTGGCAGGGCTGCTTTTATATAAAAAGTTCTAGTTGATGATTCAAAATTATCTGAACGCTGATTGGTGGATAATGACATAACTGAATAGACTCATCACGAAACAAAACGTTCGACTTTGAAATTTAAAAGAAGCCATAAGACAAAAATTTCATATGAAAAAAAATAATTTTAAAAAAATAAAAAAGAATCCTTCAGAATAACCCAAAATAGATGCAGGTGTTCTTCTATAAAAATAATTTAGAACAAAAGAAAAATAGTGAAGATAAAGGAATGAAAAGAATTACTCAGATGAACACCTGGCTAGGGAACAAAAGAGTTTAGTTTAATCGCGAAAGAAAAAGAGGAATAAAAGGGCGACTCAGATGAGTCAAAGTGCAGGAGTGTGATAAGACGAAAATGCGAGTTCAGACATGTTTAGTGGTAAGAAAAGAAAAAGTACTTTGAGTATGAAATACTACGAGGGAAAGAAAAAAAAATTTTATAATATGTACTCTTAGAAAATTCTCAGATAATCACACATCTTGTATCATAAGTCGGAAAATAATTCATTCGCACGAGAATAATGACTGCTCGTAGATAAATTCGTTGAAAAATCATTTTCAGATGCCCTATTGGTGACCCTAAGAATCTGTCGCAGAAAATTCTCGTAAAATCATTCAGAACAATAAATTTTCAGGATCGGGCGCTCTACTACTTAATGGAAGCTCTCCAGTCTACCTTCCCCGAATTATAAGAATGTCACAAAGAAAATACAGCACAGAACTTGGCAAAAAGATCAGAATATCGAATCTGAATTTTAAATTTCGCATACGAGTACATTCAGAATGATAGTAATAACAATAATCATAATATATTTTTAATGAAGCAATCATAGGAGGACTTTGCTCGATATGTTTGTTATTTTGTTTGTCAATATTTGTCCCAAAAACACAAAATCTGCTAAAAAATTAGAATAAAAAATACGAAAGTACAAAATTTTCAAGAGTTTGGTATAAATGAATGAAAATCTTAGTTACGAATGTATTTTCTTTGAACTGGGGGTCTAATCTAATTTTCTCTGGAAGGAGGATAATTTCGGCTCTAGGGCGGCTTTACCTCTGTTACCTTTCAAAGTCCTCTCATGGAAATAGTGAATGAATGGAAGTGCTTAAAATGCTTACGAATACCATGATATAAGATTAGATGAAATGAATCGAGGGCGGAAGGTTCAAAAACTGTTTCCATAGTTTCTGTAATACATGAATGAACCGATTGTGCGAAAAAAATGAGAAAAGTCATATTACCTCTTTGAATAAGTATATAGGCGATGGTGTAACAGCTCCTGTGCTGGTTCACAAAATGAAAAAAAAAAGTTCACACTGTAGTCTTTCTCTAAGTTATGAGCTCGTATTCAAAGCCTTAAATATTTCAGAGCAAGACTTTAGGAAAGGTAAAAAAGGAATTTAAAACCTTTTAAAAAGTTTGCTACGTATGTTCATTCTCTCTTGCTTTATATACGCAAAAATCTTCCACTTTCCCTTTTTCTACCTTTTATTTTTACATTATTTACATTTTTTGTTTAGTTTACACCCTCCACTGTGAAAGATAGGAATTCACGTAAATTGCTTGTCTTGCCTTTTCTATTCAGTTAACAAGAAGAAAAAAGGAAATTGTCCAAAAAGTAATTTTTTCACGACCATATTCTAACCGTTGCACACAAATTGCCAATTTCACGCACACCTTAGACATTTACATGCCGCAATACAGCAAACTCGATAGTTCAGGTACCTGTAAGGTTGTATCCATTTAAAATTTCGTTATCTTCTCGTAAAGGTTTTATGCACGAGCGAAATGGGTAAAAAAGAATTCACCCAAAACTTTCACCTAGATAATTGTGAAAAATGTGTGAAAAAAGGAGAGACCAGGGTCGAGAAAGGATAAACTTTTAAAATGTAAAAAAAGTAGGAAAAAAAAAAGAAGTAAAAAGCCCAAGCGTCAGCGAAAAAAAGTATAGAAAAATGTTTCCTCTTTCAACATCGCATCGTCGCCCTCCAAAAAAGTATACATTCGAACTTGAGCGAATTAAAAAATAGCGAAAGTTTTGTGAAATTTTAATTTAGTTTACACGCTAAAACCATTGTGGTCCTTGCGATAACAAAATGTGGATGCTGCTTGCCCACCTTTGTACCTCACAACGACTCATGCGACCACATAAAATGTCTCACATTGGCTTAAATGATAAATTCGTTTCTTCAAAAAATTTACGATCAACTAAAGTTTACCTCCGACGTATTTTTTTATGGGTGATGGGAGAAAGGGATTCGAACTAAAGTGGAAAACTGGTAAGAAAAAAAAATGAATGAAATAAAAATTCTAACGCTTCATGGTTCGCTAAAAATGCAGATTTGCGATACCTTGAGTAGCTCTTGCCCTATTCTGACCTCATTCAAATACATAATTTTATAGAGCTAAATATTCGATTACAGGCAAACCATATCAGGGGTAATCACCAATCTTAGTATTTCTGTCGAAAACCTGCTTCAAAAAATGAGTCTGAAGAAATAAATGCGGGTGTTAAATGATTCTGAAAGTAGTGCACAAGGACATCCACACGAATGGAGAAAATGTAGGTGAAAAATGAAACGTTATGAAGGATTAGGCAGGGAAAAAGGGGGAGAGCATGAAAACGCTTCATACAAAATGGGAAACCCATAATGAAGCTGCAATAAAAGAATAATAAAAACTTATTACGTTCTTTCATTCAATGCCTCGATGAGAAGAATTAAAAGTACAATCACCAGGGGGATGCACGAGACGAGTCTCTAAAGGTATTTTTTCTTTCCTTTTTTTTTTAACCCTCGTTGCGTATATTTAGCTTTTTTCTCTATATCTCACGTACTGTATTTGTCTCATGTGCTCGGTACCAGCATTTAACGACAACTAAACTGACATGAGAGATGTATAATGAGAAAAAGAAGCCGAGCAAAAAAAAAATCAACTATTGGTTTGAAAGAGAAAAAATCCTTGAGGGTTTCAAATAGCAGGTAAGAGACTATATAAGCCTTTCAGAATGACTGTCACATTCCTATACTTTTTGCTAAGACAACTTCTCGACAAAGTTTCATCTACTTTGATTATTTTAAAATGCAGCAGACGATGTGCGTAGGTGGACCCAGAAATCCAATCAGAGATTTGGGTGCGAAGTTTTCTCCAAAATAAAAGAAAAATAAATTGCCAATAATGAGAGGAAAAATAGGTGAAAGGAATATTTTGAACTAATTTTCCACTATAATGTGGTATCAATCTTTTGGCTTATAATGGGATTTCACTTTTGTCTTTAGCGTTTGCTATATTATTGATTAACCAAATCACAGTCAAGAAGAAGTAAATAAGACTAAAATTGCTTCTTATTGATTGGTTGATCAATGTAAGCAAAAGACAAAAGGTACACATAATATTCTATAACAAGTTTTGATTTTCTCAGGTGGTACATGGTGCAAAATAGTAGGAAAATTTTCAACATTTTCTTTTGAAAAATCGAACTGGAAGCTCCAACCCATTTCCCCCTTCGCCCTACCCCACCCCGCGCAAGGGTCACTTTTCAAAGGGTCTTAATTGAAAACCTGCTTAATTTTTCAATTTTCTCAAGTGGTGCAAAAGTTTTTCAGGAGGTACACGTGCACCTTTGGATTCATATCGATACTTATCGATTACATTGTAAGTGCAATGTAATTTATAAATACTACAGTTTCCACCAATAAAACAAATATTTCTCAGGAATATTCACGTATAATATGATGAATGTCTGATTTTGGTAGAAAATCCAGGAATTTAGGTTGGTTAAACTTTTCTTTTACAATGACAGAGTAGGTAAGTACTGAATACTTATTTGACACAAGTACAAACCAAAAAATCTAACGCAGTAAATCCGCTACAAAAGCAGGTTTTCAATTTTTTTTTAGCTCTTTCATAATTTATCTTTCAAAATCCTTTGAAAATTATCTGCCGTATTGTTTTGCTGGTAGATCCGTTTTTCCTTCCACTATATTATCTCTAACCAATTTCTTCCTCTCGACACAGAGGTTATACATATTATTATTATGTAGTCATTGAAAATTCTACTACAATTGACTTTTTTATAAAATTCAATCAACATTACCTATCGACACACCAGGAAAAATCAATTAAGAAAAGGAAAAAATAACAAATAATCTCCTCGATCATGATTGGCACTCACATTTTTTATCTTCATTTTTTTTTTTTCTTTTCATTGGAGTTGATATAAATTTGTCTCCCACAGTGCCCTTTATTCAAGGATTCATAATGACAAACTCGCATTGTCATCAAATATTAATGGATCCCTGTGGAGTTTTTCAAGGGATAATTTATGTTCACTGAAATACTTCCTCCACGCAAATCAGAACAAATCTCAAGCAATACCTTCTACTTTCCATTCACAATTTTCATGTGAAATTACGTTCATACTCGTATTTAGTGTAAAAGTCCTTGATGAAATTGAAACGTACCTAAATTAATTTTTTAGGAATTAATCGTACAGAATTTTCCTACCTTACGTATGACTACTCGTATGTACGAATCAACTCATGTAAACTATATAATTTTTCAAGACATAATCTACATTTAAATCAACAGAGCCTGATTGGTGAACCTGATTGGTAGGTACTTATTAAAATCCAAACTAATCAACAAACTTGTGGCAGATTACTTTCTTTACTCAACTGACTTGTAAAAATCAGTAAGTCTGTGGACTAAAACAGTAAAAAGAATAATATGATCAATTATCTGTGTGAGGTTTAAAAAGTTTCCTGCGCCTACTTGAGTTTGAAAAGCAATGCTTCAAAAAACTTTGGAAAATTTGAAATTGATATGAAAAGTTGAGCACCTATCCTTTTTCTTCCTTGGGTAATAATTATTGTTGGAGAAAAAAAATCACGAACGAAACAGGAAAAGGAATAAAAGAAGCCTTTATTCTACTGTCTAATAATTCCTTAGTTGAAATCCTGTTCCAAATTCGAGTTTATCCAGCACCGTAATGGCGGTGAAATTGTTCGGTCACAAATTCATAGAAGCGTTGCTACAATGTCTGGCTGCTTTTCACTATTAAAAAGAGGAAAAAAAGAAAATGCTTTTTATGTTGGCTGAACATTTTAATTTATTCAGTGATAAATCTAGCTCTTCAGCGACTTTTTTCGAAACCTTATAATTTCAGAATCTTTTTCCTGTTGTAGTTATTATTTGCTCTTGTTGGTAGTCCTCTTAAAGTTCGACTGTATAAACAATTTAAGCGTTGGAAATTGGTTATACTGATGGTGAGGAAAGGATTTTGAGCTGTGGATGTCTATCTCGGAAAAGTTGTTTATTTTTCGATTATTGACACTCATAATTAGAAATAAGACATTTTTCAGTAGTGATTTTTGGTCAACTTAAGAAGTTCAAATGCTCGCAAAACCACCCAACTATTTTCTAATCGCGTCATTGGGTCCGAGTAGCAAGTTGACGGAGAAAATACAAGTTTTCATCCAAAGCTGATATTTGAACAGTGATACGTCAAAAAAGGATATAAGTCCACTTTTTCTAATTTTACAGGAGAGCAAAAGAATTAACTTTTATGTTACATAGCCATATATGTAAGCCTATCATCTCAGCTTTGAAGTCTAATTTCTCAGCGATGGTTGCATTTTGGGACATAATATTTTTACTGTGAGTAGCCCATGATGTATACCTAGTGTATACATTTGAACTTTAGTCTTATTAAATTTTTAAAGAAAACTGACTTATTCCCCTCTTGCATATCACTATTCATTTGCATATACAAATTTTCAACCTAGGAGGCTGAAATATTTTATGAAATTGATTCGTTAATACGAGTATCTTTGTTTTCAATTTTATTACAAGCGAGTAAATTCGGAAATTTAACATGAAGTTAAAAATCGATAATCGATATCGAGAATGTATCTCAAAAACATGATGATGCGCACGTCGTATCAGTTCTCATCGAACAATTTTTATAAATACATAATTTCTTGATTCATTTTCGATGTAGTTCGTTAATCGTTTTAATTTTTCTAATTTTCATCGAGTTACTTTGTATATTATTGTAGTTATTTTTTATGCATTTTATCGTGAAAAAGATGGAGTAGTGATAAACTGAAACTTACGTATTATTTTTCATGAAAAAGAACCATTCTGCAGGGTGGGAGTAGAAAATTTAAAAATTTTATAAATAAGTATCACTCCAGTATGTATGCCCTTAACAAAGGTGGACCAATTAGTGTTCATTGTGTTATATGTTCACTATTTTTGTCGAGGTAATATACAGCAACACACCATTCGATCTCCCACCATGTGGCACTTAATATTGCCTTTTATGAACCTTTCGAATTATATTTTCGACATTATTATGAAAAGTTGGGACTCTAGGGCCCTGATTCATCATAAAATTTTGTCCTAAAATTCTCTTGTGAATTTTTCTCAACGTGATTGAAAAAATCTGTCTCTTTAGAAAATTAAATCCTCTATACAGTTTCACGTTTTTGCCACTCTTGATGATTTCATCCATGAACCGCCATTCACCACCAAAAAGCCTCTCAATTATATTTCCTATTTTCATGGACAAATAATCCACCAAATTTATTTTCCGAAAACTTCTACTCTTGTTGAAGACGTGTTTCACTTGTATCAGAAATTTTAGAAAAGGAATCAATCAATTTGTTTCTGTTGACCTCATGCTGGGAACTCCTTTATTTGTGCTCCCTAAGGAAATAAAAATTTTATTTCCCTTTTGATTTCTATTCATTTCACCAACTTCCAGGACCAGAGCTGGGTGGATTCTGATATGGTACAAGAAAAATACGAAAACTTGATCAAAGTATCCTTATGTACTTTATGTGTTCTTTTTTTTCCTTTTTAACAGCTTTTTAACTTCCGGGATCTTTCCATTCGCAAGTTTCCTAAAAGTTTTTATTTTATTTTATGAACTATCATCGGCTCTTTACACGATCTAGCATTCATCACTCTCCAAGCATGCTCTGCCGAACACACCATTCAATAAATTGAGTTTCTGTAACCTAACTTTCTTATTTAGTTCATACGAGTAATTTACAAGAACTGATGAAATCGTATTAATATTTTATGTCATTGATATACCCATAGCGTAAATATCAGAAAAGGGATTGCTTCTAATGGCTCTTCAACTTCTTTAGCGCCTTTTATTTTTTGTGTGAATGGTTGAGTTTGTTGGGGGGGGGAGGGTGTTTGTCGAAACACATGATACAAAAGTTCTAAAAAATTATATGAGAAGCTACAGTCCAGCTCCGACTCAATCCCTGGAGCTTGACGGTAGATTACAGAATTCTGACGGAGCCCTCAGATATACAGAGCGTAAACTTTTGCAGTTGGAACGCTTTGGAGTTAATGGCGGAGTGCTTCAGACTCTAGAGCTAATTCTGAGCACTTCGAAACTAATGAAAAAAGGGTTCATCTATGGGTTCGACGTTTCTGAAAATCATTGAAATTTTTTGGTGCATTCTGAGGGCGCTGAAGAAGATTATGCTCCGAAAAGTTCCAAGTGCTCCGAAGCCCTCTATGTTCCACTCTTTGTTTCTCTCACTCCTGAATATTCAATGAGTCTTTTCTTACGTCTGGCTTCAAATTCGAGCTTTCGCTCTTCAAAAAATGTGTCTCATATGAGAATCCAGATCATGGCTTTACTTCCAGCTTTGAGCCCTCAATTTTAAACTACTCGTATTATTAAGAATATCTGTTGATTTTTAGAAGTAAAAGTTTTCTTCGAAGCCACAGAAATATTGAAAATAATTTTCCATTCATTCGACTGTTTTGCATTTTATTATTTAACCTAATCGCATTCAAGATACCTAGTATAATTCGATTTTTATTAAGTTTCGCAGCATTTGGAAAGAGGGAAAAAGCAGAATTTTTATCTCTAGAAGTGAACAGGCTCATCTGTTTTGCATAAATATTTTCATCTTTTTTGACAGCGAAAAATCTCATCCGAATTAATCCGTACGCTATCAAACTGTGAATAAAATACGGTATTAAATCGTTTTTCTTCCCTTTTTATTCATTTAAAACAATAGAGACCGAAGGAATATAAGGCTGAATATATCCTGAAGGATGGTTCGTGAAAAAAGAACCGGCCGTAAGCAGATATCGAAGCCTTTATGAAAACGGCATTTTGAAATGGAAACACTGTTTACTTTTCTTTTGTTGTTTCCAAACACGTTTTCTTTTAATGTTCAGAGACACCCGTGCGTCTCTAAATACAGAAATGAAATAAATGTTTGAATTCCCCTAAGAAAGAATGATCTCTTTGCTCTTATCAAAGTTTTTAATTAAAAGCGAAAAAAAGAGAAATAAAAGTGGAAAATAGCAATTGACTTGATATTCTTACCAACAAACTGCACTTCATCCTGAAATAGTCAGCAAATTCTACTGTAGTGATGAAAGCAATTGTTAATCGAAAATCTGTAGTTAATTTGTCTTCTCGATATTGCAGCGAAAAGAAGTCGCGGACCTACTACATTAGGTATTTGAAAAATAGAAAGCATTTTTTCAAGTGAGAACATTTTTTTCTATGAAAAATTTTCATGAAAGTGAAAGGTCAATTTCTTCATCTCGGATGTGTATGTATTGTGTATACCTGTATTTCAATGATAATAAGTCATCGGCCATCTTTAATGCGTTAACATCTTTCATGATATACGAGTAGAATGCATAAAAAATAAATAATTACAATAATACAGTGATGAAAATTGAAAAATGACAAAGATGAATGAACCATCAACAAAAACAAATCACGAGATTATTTATAAGAAACTGTTCGATGACAACTGACCACGGCGCGCGCATCATTTATGTTTTTTGCCCTTCATTCTCGATATCGACTATCGATTTTTAAGTTGGTGTTCAATTTCCAAATATTATACTCCTGTGTAACGAACAGTGAAAAAGATATTAACGAATCAAAAATTTCCTAAAGATTTCAAAAAAATATTTCACAATACATAAATTTGAGCTATTGATATATTTATCACTACTTTCCTCGCTCCTAACCAAAAAGTTCTGTGATTCATTGTTTTTTTTTTTTTTGTACTATGGTTTATTTATAGACGTGTTATGACATCAGAGGTCTTTAACGTCTTGGGCGGATGGTTGGGGTTTGAAACTGTAGGTTTTTGTAGGTGAGGTGGAACTCGTGGTAGGGGATGGTGTGGGGGTGATTGGAGAGTCTCGGACGCACAACTTCTCAGTCATGCGCCAAGCACTCAAGTCAGTCCCCCACCAGATCTCAGTAGGTAGGTCAGGTTGTGTCGGTGACGAATCTTGAACCCAGGACCTTTCAATCGTTAGGCTGAGCACTCTATTACTACGTCACGCTGACCTCTATTCATTGTTCTCAGACTTTTAAACATTTTCAAGTTGCCTAAACTGGAAATTCATAGCATTCGGTTGGCTTGAACCCTTCTCCCTCACGGATCTTTTTAGGTCTAATATGCTCATGGCAACACCTCTTTTATTTTTATGATACTTTTGGCTCATAGAAAACTGATTTTCTCATTAATACTAAGATTTCGTTTCAAAACTCGTTGAGATATTCTTCTCTCAAAGTACCAGACAAATTATTCAAAGGCAAAAATTATCTCTTCTGACTGAGTATAGGTCCAGAGACATCTATCAAAAATTTGTTCGACTGTAAATTCCTGAGTTTTTCTATCAAATAAAAACGTCACTTTAATAATTTGCTTCATAAAACAAGAAAGTACGAATAGCAAAAATATTATGGAAGATAAAAGTTTTCGGTATGTTTTTCCTATAATTTTTCATTTTTACTTCGAAGCAGTTACTTTGTATAATATAGTTTGATAGTCGATACTGCTCGTATTTCAAATTTGTTTTGTATTTCACCTCTTTACTGTGAATTTAATTTTCTACAAAAATTAAGTTCCTCCATAATAATTCATTTTGGGCAATTTACTCCCAATCTTCGTCGACAAAAAAGCATTCAGAAGACGTAGACAGTAGACAATAATTACACCCTTCGAGCGTCGATATAATTTTCAATTTTTCTCAATACACCTCTAATTTTATGGTCGATTAAGGTTAAGAACTTTCTTAATTGAAAATCATCGGTAAATCTTCCGAGCTATAATTGAGTGAATTTTTTCTCTTCCTCGTATTAGATGAAATTGCTTTTATTAGTATTTTCGCACTGTCATTCCCCTTAATACCCAAGCTCTTTTAATAGGACAGAATTTTTCATTTAAGAAATTAATCATTCTTTCCCATGACAAATTTTTGCTACTCGTATTTGATGTCGTTTTAATGTTTCGTAAATGAATAATTAAGTAGCCTTTTTTTTTTTTTGTCAGTGCACTTTGGACCATTTATTGTTAAAATAAGGAAT
Source organism: Parthenolecanium corni (assembly GCA_038050395.1). Lineage (NCBI taxonomy): Eukaryota > Metazoa > Arthropoda > Insecta > Hemiptera > Coccidae > Parthenolecanium > Parthenolecanium corni. The sequence continues at coordinate 866,667 of JBBCAQ010000027.1, read as the reverse complement.
GCAGCTATTTCTTTATCACATTTCAATTTGTGATACTCAACTACTTCAAATTCGAGGGACTATCATAAAATATCAACATTTGATGTGGGATTCTTTTCCTGATAGGTACGGAACGCAAAAGTACTTACAATATTCAAGACTCATTTTCGTATAATAATTGCACATTTTCCGCCAGTACATACTTCTTTTAATGCTACCCTGTCTCCCACCACTAAATAATTAACCTCGAATTATAATGGCTCAAGTCACATTTCCCATATTTTGAAAAAATTTATAGTTTAGTTCCAAAAAGGAATATGAATTCAAAGAAAGAGCTAGAAAGCTGGAACCAACGTAAAACATCAGTCAAGAAAATGCTTTAATTTTTAAAATTAGTAGAAAACGTGCGGCGCGAAAAGAAGGGTGGTTGGGAGGGTATGTGTAAGAAAATTTTTTTAATGAATAGGTGATTTCTTTGAATCTGTGAAGAAAAAAATTACTATTCTGATTAAGACAACTCGGTGTAAGTTTCACTGAAAACATATGAATGATTTTTACTATTTTTTTATGGGAAAACAGGGACAGTTCCCTAGTTACTGTAAATATTCTCAAATGTTGGTAGTACTTTTTACCATCTTGATGGTACATTCTAATCTTAGATAGTATATTTTTCCTTTTTTTGTGGTCATTCCTACCATAAATCTTGGATGGTCCCAGTTTTCTCATGCAATATAGTAAAAATTACTGCATTTTTTTTTTCAGTGTATCAGGTATTAGAAGGTTTGGAGCTGTTTAAGTTTCGGACTACCTAAAAAATCAAATCAGTACCAACTTAATAAGGAACTTCTGGAAAATGATAGCTGAAATTATTAGAGAAGGAGGTTGCCTCTCAGAAAAATTGGAAGAAAACATTTTCTAGTATTTTTGAGGAGAGGTAAAACCTTCCCTTCTTTGACCTGCTTATAGTACCGTCATAGTGAGATTATTTTGTTGTAAGAACTAACCTCGTCGTTTTGAACGGTTGTATGAAAAAGTCAGCTTTTTGGTTGTTTGAAAATTTATTACTCTTGCCAAACGTTCTACCACCCCTTTTTCTGAGCAATTGGGGAAACAAAAAGCGTTTCATAGTCGTAAATTTCTTACGAATGAAATAGGTGTTTTTTTTTTCTTTACAATTGTTACTCTTCTAATACATAGGACGTACATGTAACCGCTGTCAAATTATTGTTCAATAATGCTAGTTCATCGAGTAATTGCCACCACTTTACGATCAATTTTCAAGAAAAATGATTCACTCGATGGAAATGAAATGAAATTTCACTCGGTAAATTTGCTACATTTTCCCTCACATTCGCTCAGCTTTATTGAATTCGCCGTTTTGATGTATGTGAGTGCTATGTGTGGAAAGTGAAAATTTTGTCTTTCCATTGAGTAAAAAGCGCAAGAAAAATTTTTACGTGGGAATAAAAGCAAACCAAAATTTAATTTAAAATGAAAATAGCTGTTTCCATTATTCGAATTCTTCTCTTTGCTTCTAATTCGACTGGGGTTGTTTAAACAACTGATTATTCAATGTATTACAGCATAAAGAACAGTTCTCAGGAGAACCGAACTTGAAAGAGTAGCAAGTGAAAGAAAAGAATTTAGGGTTTCTTCAAACAAAAAAGTAAAGCCAATATTTTGAATTTTTGTTGAGTCTTAACCGTCAGGGGCAGTTGAGGTTGGATACTGCCTTCCAACTCATACATGATTCTCTATTTAGATTATTCTATAACATCACTGGCTTCGAGTTAACAACAGATATGTTATGTGGTACATACACATTATACTTTAGAAAAAGGTACAACAATTGGAAAAAATGAAATCCAGATTTTTTGCCAAAGTTGAAGATGAAAAAAATTATCAACATTTCAAGATCAAAACCATCCCTTCACTTGCTACAGATCTCAAAATATCATTTTCTGAGACTCACTCTAGAAAAAAATCACTCTGAGGTAATGTGGCATTAATTATTTATTAATTAAATTTTTATCCACAAAATATCATCAAAATGAGTAAAATGAGGAGTCTCATGGTGCACAACCAACAATCAATTTTTTTTTTTTCATATTTTGTAGGTACCTAAATATTATGATTCAGGTTTTTTTTTTACTTTTCAATTTTGTTACCATTTTTAATTTCCAACTGATGAAACCCTTCTCTGGAGCAACGAAGGCATGCCTAGACATTCAATTATCAGGTTCATTGTTGTAATTAATACCTATATTCTGCTCTCTCCTTAGTATAACTCATTTCTCACTGTATTTTTGAGGCACTTAGAATCCTGTCCATCAGTAATATGCATTTTAAATGGAATCAATTTTTCAATTAGGTATCTCATGCAAAATTTATGATCTTACCGTCCTCAAGATTTGTATTCCATCATACTCTAGTTACCTTTTGAAAATGAAAATATTTTGGATGTACCTATTCAAGTTGAAAAAAAAAAAAAATTCCGCAATCAAAAACCTCATCCAGTATTTACTTGAAAAAATATAGCTTAAACTATTTGTTTCGATTTTTTTTTTTCTTTACAAATTTTCAAATCCATCACTTATAATAAGTCGGTGTCAGTGACTTGGCCTCAATGAATTATGCCTCCCGCCCCGCTTGTGAAAAATAAAAATTGGCACCTTCACTAATTACATGTTATCTACTTGCCAAATATCCCAAGTCTATACTTTTTAGGGTTTTTTTAAAATTGAATTTTTTTTTCTTTTTGTTTTTCCTCTGAATAAGAAAATTGTCTTAGGGATGTATTTTGCATAAACAAATATACCAATAAGTAAAAGTATTATTATTTTAAATATACCTCAAATCATCTTTAATCTATGAACCGCTTATGAAACAGCAAAAAAATTCAAAACTAAAACAGACTTTCTATACGCTATTCGTCAAAGAGGAAGAATAATTACTTCCCTAAAGCTGAGACGTTAAGAATAAAATACAACCGACTTAACTTTTTTTCCCCTTCTTCTCTTGAAGTCGTTTTTCTTCCCCCATCCAGCGTGTTACATTTTTTTAAACACTTCAATGAATCCAATTCTAAAAGTTGAGAGGATTTAGTTATTCTAAATAATGTATTTTGAAGAATATACGAGTAATGTGCACCCATACACATTTAGAATGTGTTGTACTGTTCTACAGATATAAAGAAGAAGAAAAAAATCTGAAACTTTCCTATACTTTATAACTTTAACGTGAATACTCTTACAATACTCTACCATCCACCAGTTAAATTTTGCGAGAAAAAAATATCGTTCTCTGAACCCCAGCCCTCAAACTTTCACTACCAGCTACAGTTTTTTCTCTTCCGTTTTTTTTTCTCTCTGCAATTCGCGTGCAATATATTTTGTTGCTTTACAAATGGGTAAACCAGAGTGAATTCTTGTATAACAAATTGATAGGTACCTTATATGAACGAGTAGACCTTTTTTTCTTTTTCAAAAGAATCGCGGGGTGGTGTAGCTTTTTATTGATAAAAAATGTTCCTTAATGATGAAGAGAGAAATTCAACTTCTATAGGTTTGTATAAACATCGATTCTTTTTATAGAAAAGAAGATTCTACAGGAAATATTCCGCGTACTTTTTGAAGCAATCATTTATTATTTCACAATTTATCCACTTACACGAGAAATTGGTAGAAAGATTTTTTTAATAGGAAATTGTGGCAAAGTATTTTTCATGCACGTTAGGATGGATTCCCGCTCATTGTCTCAATAATTCACTGAGGCACAAGAACGGAATTTTCCTGAGGAACTTTATTCTGAACGCATTTTCCCCAAATTTTTAGTTATGAATGGCAATTCCCGAACAAGGTATTTTAACTGGAAAATAATTTCCCGAACAAAAATTGTCCATGATAGTGAGTGCCTAAAGAATAACATCTTTCTAAGGTACGATTAAAAAATAGTAAAAAAGTTCATAGAAATTAATTTCTCTACATAATTATGCAGCCCCTGGCTTTTTTATTTAGTGGAAACGTTAAATTCTGCTTAAATACCTGCAGTAAAAATAAATCATTCCATGGAAATTTATTTATTGACCATCATTGATTGTGAGTGACTTGGTGGTTGAGGGTTGATTCGAACGCTGCGCTGCTTTACAATATTTAAAAAAAAAAACCGCTTCGAATTCCAGCCAAGGTAGAGAATTTTAGTTCGTACGAGAAACTTACAATTAAATACGATCGGTGAGGGGGGGCTAGAGTAAATAAATAAAAATTGACAATCACCATGCCACTCCCTCCATTTGTAACAGAGTTGGAGTAAAATTTATTAATTGCATTGGTGATCCAAAAGATTAGATACAACTGGGTTAGCCAAGCTTTATAGACCCCGAACATCTCACTAATCTGACTTGCCATGAAGATTACATGCCCCTTACAGAGAAGAAAAAGTCTTTCATATCCATTGCCCAGTAAAAAAAATTCAACGTGACGTAATCTGTGAGAAACACACCTTTGGGTCAAGGTAATAAGAATTTGTTCAACTTTTTTCCTTCATTATGAAATGACGAATCTAATAAGTCAAGAGCCTTCTCTCTATCTCAAAAACTGTGTGTGATATAGATTTTTGAAGTTGAAAAGTGAAGAAGCATAATTTTTAAAGAAAGGTCTTCAAACGTTGACAATTAAATTACTTTTTCTATAAATTCCGCATAGCATTTTCTAGAAAATGATATACTTAGTGCAAACCTGATAAGAATATTCAGAGGATCATATTGAAGCAGATAGTATTTTGAAATTCATTTATAATCTACCAATCTATCCGCACATTTCAGAGTAAACTGTAATCCAATTTTTTTCTCTTTCACGTCAAAATTGAACTCCACATTCGTAAAACAGAGGCTTGAAAATTTAACCAGACTCACTGTCCTAATTTAATTTATTCGCCTTTCATCCTCTTTCATCAGAGACTCTCATTCATATGGACTGAATAAGATCGACATTACAACAGAAAACGAAAACAAAAAGTATCTACGAGTAACTATACATACAGTTTCAGCATGAATGTAACACCGAAAAGCATCGTCATGAGACGTGCCTTTTGACTAGAATTTTCAAAGTTGTTATTCTCTTAGCAACAAGAACAAAAATTCAAATTATAAAAAATTATGTTTCTTTTTTCTGCAGCCAAACCAGCCTCAAGGAGAAAATGGTATACGTTAACTGGCTTCTATTAAAAACTTGACGTCAGAACTAAAAAACAAAATCAAGCTTCTGATATTCTTCCTTTACCAATTTCAATTTCTTTTAGCATTTTGGTAGAAAGTTGGCGGAAAAAAGTAACAATGAACGAGAAAGGGGAGGGAAAAAACAGCTAACTTTATGTTTAAGCTGTATAAGATCTTTTTTTAATATTCGCATTCCATTCATACTTAATTCCTTAGAGCGTGGTATCGTCCGGATATTTTTCATTTTTACAGGGGCAAATGATAATAATAAATAAAGCAGGAAAATACGAGGAAAAAACACGCTGTTTTACTTAAATTACAAAAAGATATTTTCGTTATGTTTTAAGAATCTTAATTTCACATTGCGTTGTAAAGTCTAAAGGGAAAAAAACATTCAAAGCAGCATCTTGAAAATATTCTAGAACTCCATTTCATTCTGTACCCAATTAGGTAAATGTTTGAAAATTTGTTAGACTGATTTGACTTCAGACATGAACCAAACTGCATGTTATATTGCCACAAAAACAAAATAATATGCCTTCTCTTATAGTCTACCTTTGAAAAAATAACAATCCAATTTTATTCTGTTTTTCTTTTCGTTGGTATTTTTACAAGCTAATATTTCTGTACCGTAAGCACGTATCTATCTTGTAGACAGTACAAAAAAAAAAGTTTCAAAATTATTTCCTACGAGACGTTAATGAAGAAGCAGGTTTTCAAAATAATACAAAACTTTTGTCCTTACCAAATAAGAAAGAATGACGTCACAAAAAACTATAAAAATTAATTAAAGGTAAATTTTATCAGCATTTTCAAAAACTCCTTTTCATGGAATTAAGTTTTTACTATTGACCTCGATATCAATATAACACTTGACTGCGAGTGAAGATTCAGTTTTTCAGCCTCCAACTTTTACTTGAAGTTATGTTTGATGACTTGAACGATGATTAATATTGAAATGATAGCTAGACCTTGTCTGAATGAATGAGGATATAAGCAAGCCTGGCGAAGTGAGGCAAAAATATTCTTTTACAGACAATTTAATTCTTAATATTTTTCATTCGAAAGTTATTTCCCTTGATATTGATATTCACTAAGATATACTTGAGCGAAAAACGGAATTTGGGCGTAAAACAACCCCTGTAACTAAAATTCTAATGAGGAAGTGACTTTTAGTATGTTACTCGGGGCAACCCACTCAACAATCCTAGAGAGTTAAAAATCGTGTGCTAATTTTTTTCTCCTCTCATTCGATTGGACTATTATCCGGCGCAAGTCCATACTATTTTTCAATATCATTTAAATTAACGTAATTCATCAAAATACAATTTTTCTCTGTTTCAGGTAACACCTCAGATGACGAAGAAAGATTAGTTCGTGATTTATTTCGTGGTTATAACAAATTAATTCGACCAGTACAGAATATGACTAATAAAGTTGATGTAAAATTTGGACTGGCTTTCGTTCAATTAATTAATGTTGTAAGTACTATTTCTACTTTCACGCATATTATTTCTGCCTCAAGCCAATACTCGTAATCAGGAAACTGCTAGGGAAGTCTGAAAATTTAATAAAATGTGGCTGAAGTATTTTAATGAAATTCGTCTACTCTTCTTGAAAATGCTCGACTTTATTTTCAAAATCTAGGGCTTTTGTTGAGCACCTATAGTGGTATCAACTATTAACCCTTTGAAATTCTTTCAGTTATCAAATGTCAGTATCGTAAAAAAAAATCGTAAGTCCGCGTAAGTCCATTCTATGGCAAAAAAGGTGTTCAATTAAAAAACTATAATGCTCAATAGACCTTCTTTTCTTTTTAATCTGGTATCATCGGCAATTATGCTAATGATATAAGATTTTGTACTCATTGCTAATGGGTATAATTAACTTCATAATGATATTTAAAAACATTTTCATACTTCACACTAGGGAGCTAGAGGCAAATGCGGCTTTTTACTTGGTTTTCACCTGTTGCGGGTTCTTGTTCCCCCTTATTTTGACAAATATTAGTATAAAATATTAAACATCTCAAGAATAAATGTACTATACGAGTACACTGAAATTTGATTTATTTAATCCAATCTATATAAGAAAATTTTTAATAAAAAAAAGCGGAATAAGCTATTTCCTGCCTTGTTGATAATACATGTATATAATTACACAAGAAGGGTATTTCAAGTATTTGAAATAGATCAAATCAAAGTATATATCGCACACCCTCTACAAAACTGCTACAACTCGCAAAAACCGTTTTTCAGGAGAGCTGTTTGAAATTTTGAATTTTAAAACTGTCAGTAATCAGTGAATTTTTCGTATTGTGGTCTAGTTTCTGAATATGATAATATTTCTCTCTTCAGTGGTCAACAAATAGCCCCCATGCAAGTTGTATCCCTTTTGTCCAGCCAATAATGAAGAAAATGGTCGAGTTGTATCAGTTTTGTACAGTTATATCAGTTTTGTACATAATTTGAGTGTTGTTTTTTCATTAATGATGTGGTTGTATAAATGCAAATTGTATCAGTTTAGTAGAGTAATGTTGAGTTGTATCAGTTTTGTCAAGTAATTTTATCAGTTTGTTTGAAAAAGTTGAGTTGTAGCAGTTTTGTCCATTGAATAGCCTCATATTTCTGAAATTGTAAACTGATACAACTGTCCTGGAGGGGTCTGGGGGTGGAATTTCGCCAAGGTGAATATGGGGGATCAAAGTAGGACCCTTATAGACCATTTTTTCACTACTAACTCAAAACTCGATTTTTGCGAGTTGTAGCAGTTTTGTAGAGGGTGTGCGATATATAAACCTACTTTTAAAGGTAAAAGGACCTATTAATTTTCAATGAACACCCTGTATGTACTAAATGCATGCCCATGTGAGGGAACATCTCTAACCCAAACTCCTTCACCCTCTTTTGTTGATTGTTTCATAAAGGACTGTGTTAGTTGAGCCGTGAAGGTGCACCGCCATTTTGTCGCTGAAGACGTTTAAGCAAATACATATAACAGTTCGGCTGAATTCAAAATGTTTGCAACCGTCCCAAAATAAACTAATAAGTTCTCTTGTTTGACTAGCCAGATATGCGTTTAGTCTACAAACTTCGGTTCGAATATTCTTTCTTCGTCAGGGTAGGGGAAAATTAAAGCCCAGAAAGTTTGAAGGAAGAAATAAAATCATCGTTCTCCTCCTTCCGTTTTGCGTGCCTCAGTTATTATTGTTTTCGTGCCCATCTCTTGGCTGTGTTATTCACGCTTCATCAAATAAATTGTGAAAACTGTAGATCATGTTCATTTTGAATAAATCCAAATGCAAAAAGCAAGACAAATATTGTATACGTAGAATTATTGAAATATGCTCGCATCATTCTTGCATTATAACTTTCTCCTTCAGGTTACAGTAACGCAACGCCAAAATGCGTCTACTCTTGTAAAAATTTTTATTAACATACAAAATATTACACGCTCGATGCGATACACCATTTGACATCAATTTGACTGAAATTTTTTCTCCTCTCATTTCAGAATGAAAAAAATCAAATTATGAAATCAAATGTATGGCTACGATTGGTAAGTTTCTGTGTTTAAAATTCATTTAATTTTCGAAATTGTCTTTCAGTACCTGCCTATCTCATACTTATTCATATTTCAGACTTGGGATGATTATCAATTACAGTGGGATGAAGCAGATTATGGTGGTATACAAATATTAAGGTTACCTCCAGATAAAGTATGGCGACCAGACATTGTATTATTTAACAAGTAAGATAATTTATTCATTTTTGTGGAAAGGGATGAAGAGGCGATCGAGTTAAATGATAGAATTTTTTCTTTTAGGAAAGGGAGGGGTTGAAGTTCATATTTTGATGATAGACTGTATAAAAAGAGAACAAAATAAAATTAACTACCTATAACTAGCACAGCACAGTATTTTTTCGGATACACTCATAAAGATACTCACGATTTGCATATTTTGAACTAAATTTTGCACTAAATTCACTACTATTTGGATCTACGCATAAACCTTTCTTTTGATTTCTATTTTTTAAACATATTTTCAAACCAGCAAGAAAAGAGTTTCTTAAGACCTTCGAAAAAAGCTACTTATATAATTCTGAAATTCAAAAAAAAAACATATTTTTCCGAGCATGGAGGGTACATTCATCCAAATACTATAATCAGTTCAGGATTCTGCTCATAAAATGCTGATTTGTGAACCACTAAAAAAAAAAATAAACTACACAGTTGATAGTTCTGGTAATATGTCAGAATTTTACGTATAAACATGAAATGAAAACTAAGTTAAGTGGCAGAAAAGTAAATCTCAATTGATACAACTCTTCGCTATAGTTACTTAGAAAAATACTTTTAGACCAACTTTCATTCCTTGTGTGATTTTAATCTTGCAATTTTGCAAATAAGAACTTATTCACAAGAAAACATATAATGAATTAAATTAATTTCAGCGCTGATGGAAATTATGAAGTGAGATATAAATCAAATGTACTGATTAGATCAAATGGAGAAGTGTTATGGGTCCCTCCCGCCATTTACCAAGTAAGTTGTTTTTTTTATACGAATTATTATTAAGATTAGTCATAAATTATAACGAATGACTGATCAAGAAAGCAGACACGAAGATGTTGACAAATTCAACTATGACAGTCGAATAATGAATCAGGGACTTTCCTTTGTATTCATGAACCACCCGTAAGGTACCCAGAAGTTTTTATTTTATGGAAATAGATGTTAATTTTGTATAATAATTTAGAGTTATCAGCTTTCCCCTTATCGAATGGAATAATTCGAGCAATATTAATTTAAGAGAACTGATGCAATTCTCGTCATTCTTTATAAAAATTGCCTTTTTTCTATTGACATAATTGAAGACAATGTTTTCCATAGGGGTTCAAGAAAACTGTAAGTTCGCTCTTTATCTTGGTGCAAATTATTTCATTAAAATGAACGACCGTTGTCGATTGGTCTCGTTCTATTATTATTCGAGCATCACTTTCATTGAGATATGCTTATTAAATATTAATACTTAATACTAAGTAAACGTGATTGTATAGCAATGGTTTCTCATTCTGTCGTATTTGCGAAATCCCTAGAGATTGTCGATGTCTATCAGTGGCTTAATTATTGATCAAACAGTATAGTTAGGTGGTATCTAAAGCAATTTCTTATTTTATTTATACCTATTTGCTAAATATAACTTTGTTAATTAACAATGGGAATTCGTTTTTATGAGTGAAGTATCTAACATCGAAATAAGTAAGGTTTGGGAAATGGGCCAAGTGAATGATTGAAAAGTAATCCTTTTTTTCGAACCAATGAGATATAAATTCTCAGTCTACCAATTAGACTACCCAATTAACAACAAATGATTCAAGTTTGAGGGTTTGCTAGAAAACGAATAACGAGATACGTAATTTTTTTCAACATTCTAACCGAACACTTCAACAATGTAGCAATAATACAAAACCAATTCAGATGGAAATGCGAGTGTTTTGATGATCTATTGGCAATTGAAAGAAAAAGTTTAAAATAAAAACGTACAGACGAAAAAAGAAAAGTGGTTTTTTCATACCTGAGGAGACTTCATTTCAATCTCAATTTCTCAGAGGTTACTCCTAGGGTTACTCTTATTTCAGCGTTTTTGATCCATTGTCGAACTGGCCGAACAATAAAAGGCATCAAATAATACGATTTTAACAACTTCAGTACTTTTAGTACATTCATAATTCGTATAACGAACACATTCTTTCAACCGCGAGAACGAGTCATCTTTATTGATAAAAACATAAATTAGAAAATTGAAAACGATTAACGAATAATCTACAAAAAATATGTCAACTGATAAGAACCTTTCGTAGACAACTGACAATGGTGCGCGTAATCTGCGCAGCGTGCGTCGCGCACGTACGTTCCGTTTTAAATTTTGCGTTTTGGGCAAATTTCTGAATTTAGTCCCTACTCCCGGGTGAGTGAAAATAAAATCAAAGAGGGGTACAAAACAGTGTTACCAAATGAAACACTATACCCATGTTAACACTAGGAAAATCAGGTTTACTCGATTACTCAAAGGACCCGATGGCGTCACATACGACGCCACAAGAATAACCTCAAAAGACCAGGTGGCGTCGTATGACACAAGTCAGGGGTTCTTAAAATATTGGTTCTTTAAAAAATTCATCTCAAAATTTCGAGTGGCGTTTTATATGACGCCACCTGGTACATCTAGTGTTACACGCTAAACTAGTTTTTCAGCCTTTACCTTTGAAAACTAACCCGTTCTTAGCTGAATAACGAGGTTCTCAGTTGAAATTTTCTTAAATTTCTTGGCAAAATCACAGCTTATCACAGAAAAACAAAATTACTGCTGCATGTAGATGAAGTTTTTCTATGATTTATCTACTTTTAGCATATTTTGATGATTTTGGTGAATTTCGATGTTTGAAGTGGGACTCGACTGTTCGGCTAAAATTTTGATTGCAACGTCACAAGACAATGGTCTACATCAGATTTAATTTATCACTATCAAATTTGAACGCATGTCGGGAACAGAATAGCTTCAGTCTTTACACGAAACTATTCACACGTGGGCACTCGACCAAAGTTTTCTGGATTTTGAAAAATCGAACTTTTCCATCCCAAAAGTATAGTTTTGTTCGAAATACTTTCTATCAGCCATTTTTTTACTTCTCAAACAAAATGAAGCGGTAAAAATCAAGGCAGAGAAAAAATACGAGTACATGTAGAGTCCATAAAATAATAACTAGCTCTAAAAAAAAAAAAGTGAACTTTCTTCCGTCCAGTGAAGCGTATACGAACATACCATAAAATTTGTAGTCGACACACCCCCACATTTTCACTTTGCAATATCTGGCTAATTTTCGGTTCAGTGTACGGATTTGTGTTGTATACGTGTGGGTGTTGAAAATCCATACAAACTCGCCAGAAGTCAGCAGTTCAGTGCCACTAATACTGCAATATACTTTGATACATTTATTGTTGTTGTTATCATTGTTAATGTTGTTGTTATTTTACCTCCCCTTTGTCTGTTCACCTCCACACGTTTCTGCTCGCAGTCTGCATCGTAAATTTTATACCCTTTGCAAAAATGTATGTGTTTTTATTCAAAGCAAAAAAGAAGCTAACGTATTTTTCCTAGAATGCTTTTAGTTTGTATGTTTTCCTGGGGGAAAATAATACAATTGGCAAAAAATATTTTTTCTTTTTTGTTCCGAATCATACTTTTGTCCAGTAGTTTTACTCATTAAAGCAATCCCGGATACGAGTAAAATTCTGACCTCAAAAAGAAATCTGAGAACTCACTAGCCTATAAAATGGAGTAGTTAGTATATTTTTGTATCCATAGAGGATCTTGTGGTTTTAAGCCATCTCTCAATGGAATGACTTAGAACCATTTTTCCAAAGACTGCTTAATTTGATTGATAAATCTTACTTTGAACTAACAAAAGACCTGAAGGGTGCAGTCTACTTTTGCTTCTTTCGAGCGGTTAACAATTTACCATTTTTTTCACAGAGTTTTGCATCAAATTGGCTTAAATTTGAATTTCTTACTCTTGAACATATTCTCTATGCCTGGACGAAGCCCATTTTTTGTTTCTCAAAATTTTAGGATATTTTTTGGAAGTCTCAAAAAACCATTTTTCGGGGCTTTGAAAATAAAGAGGAAAAAAATAAATTCATTAAAAATGAGCACATGAAAAATTATTTTTATAAAAATAATTAAATAAATAATACCATTGGTAAAATAAAGAAAAACACTAGTTTTATTTTGGTGGGTCTTTTGATAAATTGAGTTTATTACAAGGTCTGGAAGTAGAAACTCTATGGTCATGCAAGACATGTATAATTATTTTCCACCGGTGGAACTAAAGAGGGGGGCCAGGGGTGACTACACTCGCCAAGAAAAAATTCTAGTCTCTCCCCAAAAACTATTTTTCCAAAACAAAAAAACTGTCAAAAATAATTATGAAGAAAGAAAAAAAAATCTCTAATTTTGGATCAATTTTATGCGTTGACATTTTTTGTGATTCTCCTTGCACCTTTACTCAGGTCAGCCCTAAAAATAAAGCTAGTTCCGCCGCTGCTATTTTCATTATTGGTTACAAAACTTGTTTAAAAGTGAATTCAATCTAGTACTGACTGGTTTTAAGGTTTCGTTAGCCCTTGCGCATTTTTCATAACATTCCCTTTGAGTAAATTATAAATTATTTTGGATTGATCAATAGACGATACTTCTCGGAGGGCTTTGAAAACTCAACAGTGGAGAATCGACCCACATAATTTCCTACCATTTTGGTTTACTGGATCATGTATAATAGCATTCTGCTCCATGTTTTTTCTTTGGCTTCTAGTATATGCGATTCCTTTGAATGCCAAATCGTTCAATCTTATGGTTCTCCATGTCTTTATGCTTTCAAATCAGGTTTCTCAGTTCCATAGAAAATTCTTTTTTTCAATTTCTGTTTGCATACAGAATTCACGTCTTTTAGCGACGTAAAAAAAGGGGAAAAAGAAACGCAATTATTTTTGGTTAGTTTAGTACAATTCATCAGCTGTATGAGACTCGTATAAGAAGCATTTGAGGAGAAAAAGAAAACGTTACATGCTTCTTTTGGAACGAACAAAAAACGACGGGCAGAAGGGTGACGGAGGAACATGAAAAACGAAGAGAGAAAAAGTAGCAAATTCGAGTTGAATTCGGGGGACGGTTTTTTCGAGTATTACAAAATAGTAAACGGTATCGAAATAAGCTCTTTTTAACGTTAACGAAACTGGGAATGCGGATGAAACTTAGTGATTGGGTGGAAAATAGTTTTCTAGAAAAACGAGTAAGTGTTTTTCCAAACGTCAAGGATGGTGAAACAAGGCTAAATTTCTACTCCAACCATTTTTTTCCCTCTTATTCCCTTCACTCTTCACTGCCCCCTCACAAACACACACTCGTATATAAAGAAGATTTCACGGTTCGTTACTTTTTGAAGAGGAATTCTCAAGTAACTTACCCTTTTATCTGACTAACGAAAATAATATTGTTGCGGAATTTTAGAGAAAAGAAAAAGTGTTTTTCTCTCTTTTTAGTAGATGGGGATGTTGCAGTGTGTATAAATTTTGTTTACTAACGTGGGTGGCCTATGAAATCAAAACAAAGGTTTAGTCTCCACAAAAACATTCCACATCACGGATAACTAGTTTAGGTATTCGCCATTGTCGAATAAATTGCAAGAAAAACTTCAGGAATGGTAAGTCAAGTTGAAGAGAAAGTTTGAGGGTTTCTGCTACAGCTAGTGGAGCTTGATGAAAAGCTACAGTAACGTTACACAGTTGTCTAGCCAAATCTTTGATAAATAGAAAAAACATTCTTATAAAACACACCCCGGTCCACCACATCACAAATAATTTTAAAATATGTAGAGTTTTTTGTCCTGAGTAGTGGACAAAAAGCGTTTTCTAGTGGACAATAAGTATTAAAAATTCTACAACTCCCTAAAAGGTTTTCCTATATGGCTAATATAAACAAAATATTTTACTATACGGTATACGTAAGTTGAAAATTCCAAAAAACTAATATTCAAAATGTTGGCCAATTTCTTTTCTACTCGTATTTAAAATCAAAATGTAACATCAACATTCTTGTAAAATTATCCACATAAATGGCAAGTACTTTTTACTAGGTATCTTAGATAATTCAGTATTACTATTTTTGTAGTAATTTCTACCACAAATCTCGAATTGTCCCAATTTTCCTATCCAAATTGCAAGAATTACTATTGACTTTGTTTTTTCAGTGCACTGAACCGTAGTACGAGTACAACGCAATTTAGAAAGTTGAATTATTTTTCTGGCGCTCAGTACGTGCAGTGCAGTGGTTCTTAGAAGAATTATTTATACCCTTCAAACTATTTTTTGATATAGTGAAAGGATGCCTCTTGGTGGGTCATTTGGCAAAATTTTGAAATTTTCATTAGTTTTTGTATTATGGAATGCACAAAAAAGCCACTAATTCAAAAAAGAAGTTCTAATACTATTATCGACGTATATCTATTTTTTTCGCCAGTAGTACTAGACACACTTAAATTCGGTAGAAAATTTTATTATTTTTATGAGAAAACTGGGACAATTCAAGATTCATAGTAAATATTACCTTAAAAATAGTAAAATTTACCATCTAAAATTAGAATGTACCTTCTAAGGTGGTAAAAAGCACTATACAAATACTAAGAATATACTCGAATCTACAATAAATCTTGAATTATGAAAAATAGTAAAATAATTTTTTTCAGTACAATACACAAATTATTTCAACCACAGACACAAACAATCAGAACGCACAACATTTTGATGCTTTGTCAGCAGTTTTGTAGGTTCAGCTAAACCACTTTCCATTTATATTTATTAAATTACTGCCGGCCCTGAGAAGATGGCTGGCAGAAGCTATTTTTCAGCGTATATAAAATTTCACCCTCACACTGAGAGAGAAGGGTAGTACTTCTTACTACGTAGTATAGTAATTTTGCACATTGAAGGAACAGAAATTATTATTATGTAGTAATAAATTTGTATATGAAAGTAAAATATACTCCAAAGATAGTATAATATTTAACTTTTTTTTTTTTTTAGTAATTTCTATTACAATTTTGAATTGTCCCAGTTTTCCTATTCTAAAATAGTAAAAAGTACTATTAAGATTTTTCTCAGTGCAATCCCCATGTAGTTTTATTAAATTGTCAAATTATTGAAATGGTTTTTGCTTATGTGTTACAGAGTTCCTGTACTATTGATGTAACGTACTTTCCATTTGACCAACAAACCTGCCTCATGAAATTCGGCTCATGGACGTTCAACGGTGACCAAGTATCGTTGACGTTATACAACGACAAGCACTACGTCGACCTGTCCGACTACTGGAAGTCCGGTACGTGGGACATCATCGAGGTGCCCGCCTACCTCAACAAGTATCCAACAATTCCCAGCGAGACCGATATCACCTTCTACATCATAATTAGAAGGAAAACACTATTCTACACGGTGAATTTAATATTGCCTACCGTATTGATCTCATTTCTATGCGTGCTAGTGTTTTACCTGCCCGCCGAGGCCGGTGAAAAGGTCACCCTGGGAATTAGTATTTTACTGTCACTGGTCGTCTTCCTGCTCTTAGTCTCTAAAATTCTTCCGCCTACCTCGCTCGTATTACCATTAATCGCCAAGTACCTGCTATTCACCTTCATTATGAATACGGTCAGTATATTGGTGACGGTCATCATAATCAATTGGAACTTTCGGGGGCCGAGGACCCACCGTATGCCACCCTGGATTCGAACCGTCTTCCTCTACTATCTGCCCATCTGCCTGTTCATGCGGCGGCCCAAGAAGACCAGACTCCGCTGGATGATGGAGATGCCCGGCATGGGCGGTGGGCCGCCGCATCCGGCTTATGCCTCACCAGCCGAATTACCAAAACACATAATACCGGCTGTGCCGCCCACTGTCAAATCCAAAATGGAGGTGATGGAGCTGTCCGACCTGCATCATCCGAACTGCAAGATCAACCGCAAAGCCAGCACCGAGCGTCGTGAGAGCGAGAGCAGCGATTCGCTGCTGCTGTCGCCAGAGGCCTCGAAGGCCACCGAGGCCGTCGAGTTCATTGCCGAGCATTTGCGCAATGAAGATCAGTTCATTCAGGTGAGCTAATTGCTGTGCTATAACGGTTTACAACAATGTTGATACTTTTAATATGGACTGTGCAATGACATGAATTGCTTTTTCTCAAAAACTGCTGCGATTTTAATAAAATTTCCATATCCCAGAATAAATCCTACAAAAATGTTGATAAAAATAATCAGTTAGTTTTTGCGTTCCAATAGTTGAAAAGGGTTATTGAGAAAAAGAAGAAAAGTAAAGAAAATAGGTATATCTGTAAAATCTGCCTGAAACCAAAAGAATAATACGAATATATGAAAAAAAAAAAAAAAAAATGAAAACATGAATTTTTCATTTTTTATCTGTTTTTCAAAAAGTGGTTTTTCATAGATCACATCATATTTGCATGGCAGGGAGGTAGAAAATTTCTGGCTTTGTAGCTACTTCATCTCACCATGCTAAAAATGTAATTTATTTCTAATCAGATTCGAGAAGACTGGAAATACGTCGCCATGGTCATCGACAGGCTACAGCTGTATTTATTTTTCATAGTGACAACTTTCGGTACCATTGGAATTCTAATGGACGCTCCTCACATATTCGAGTACGTGGATCAAGACAAAATCATTGAGATTTACCGCGGCAAATAAGAAAACCCAGCCAAAATATTTTATTATTCGTTAAAAATACTGCTCAAATTGTAAGTTATTTAGCTTTGTATTCTTTACGGTTTGAATATTAATTTTTTTATAATACCTATAAGAAATAATTGTATTTTTAAATCTAATTGTTGACTTAAACAAAAACTGATTACCTATTTGAACAGAAAAAAAAAAGGTGAAAAAACGTCGTAGTTCTATTTTTAAGTTAATTACCGTTTTAGTGATATATGGGACATCTGTGTGGTGACCTTCCAAGTTGAGAGAAATACCTGATAATCATTTAATTGATTTTTTTTTTTGTTTCTAGTACCGTAATCAAAGTAATATTTCTGTTAAAGAATATATTATTAATTAATAATTATTAACGTTGATAATTCGTATCGATAGTAATGGATAATTTCTTTTCTCATTTATGTAGATCCCCCATAATTTTTTTCCTCCCTCTTCGATTTGTTTCCTTTCTCTACTTTTTTTTTTTTTTTTAATTTACGCGCATGCGAGAATTAAAGACAATAAGATTTTTAGCCAAATAATCTACGCTAAATTTTCCTCAGCAGCACTGATTTTAGTCTCCGATGATACACTTCCGACTGAAGCCAGCAAAATGAAAAATCAAATAAAGAAAAAAAGTAACGCGTCCGTGGACTGAAATGTAATGAAATCTTGTAGTTCTAGATAAGTTGAATATTTAAGAAGTTAGAAAATTTTCAAACATCTGATAAAGTTTATTGTTGGACTGACATCAAACGCGTAGCTTGGCCAAATTTTGCTTTTTCAAAAATTAAATATTAGATTGAAATTTAGTCTTGTGTACAGTACCTTAGTTAATGTGTATTAAATTATAAAAACTGTTTTTTTTTTTTGTTACTCTTTGTTTTAGCTAATTTGTCCGTTTCGTGATTTGAAATTGTTTATAAAACCCTTTTGCAACATTAAAACGTTTATTTTTGTGATACATAGTTTATTATTTAACGATTTTGCTAGGTTAGACACTTCAAAATGGTACCCAGAGTGTAAAAAACGTTTTAGCCATTTTATTGATCCCTAATTTTCTGCAATAATTTTACATGAAATTTCAAACTTGATATATTAGAAAAATATTAAACATACCTGCTTAAATATTTGTCAAGTTGACAAAAAAAATTTGTTTCAAACTTAATCACGAAAGAATAACGTTCAAACTGCAGAAATTTCAAAAATTATAATAAAATGTAATAATTCTTCGTAAGGTTATTTTATTTATTTCTCAACTAACCACTGAAAAGCTGTACAAAATACTAAATTCATAATAATATATTCTGTTTTAAAAATGCTTCGATAATTTGGGAATTTTTAAAACGATTGCTTCGCTACGCTTTGGATGACAAGCCAACAATAAGCTTAAAACTTTTTCCTCCTTGTGGTGGGGTGGGTGGGTGGGGGGAAATACGAATGGATGTTAGGGTGTTTCCTAAAACCGCATCCACGTATTTGTTATTTGACCTAATATTCACTAAGTATCAACTATATGGAGGGTACGAACCACGTAAGTGTACTTGGCAAGTATAGTACCTAGCAAGTAACGTACATGTATACTCGCCTTGTCACAAGTATATTAACCACACATAGACATACTTGGGACCCATACTTGGACGAATTTACCGAAATCTACAGATATACTTGCCCTTTATACGCGGAACCTTTGATCTCTCTTAAAATTTCAGTATGCAACAGCTTCCAACAATCTGTTTCATTGAAGAAGTGCGTGCGACGTCACCCCTATTTGAAGAAAGTGATTGTAGAAGAACAAAACAGACTCCCATTGAGAAAGACTTGAGCCGCATAACAAAAGTAGGTTCAAGTAAATGCAGATGTGAACTATTCCCAAAACAAAATTCGAAAAAAATCATTTTTCTCAAAATGAAAAATATATCCCCTCTCAAATATTCACTTTTTTGGAGAACTACCCATAAATATAGATGATAAACAAAGGGAAAAAATCAATTTGCATTCAGGGACTAGGACCAGTAAAATGTCTTCGAGTTGATAACCAGTACTTCTAAGAAAGTTCTAAGCAACAATCTACTTCAAAAAGTTGTGATGTGGGGTTAAGATACGTTCAAAGGAATCCGAGAAAATGTCCTTTATGAGAACAAATTATTTAATCCAATATTATGATTGTGTAGTCTTTTTTAAGATTTATCGAAAAATTATGAATAGACTCTTGGAAAAACAGTCAAATTTTTTAGAAAAGGGTAGGTAAAAAGAGAGATCATAATTTTTGTAATTCTCATACTAAATGAAAATTTTACTTAGATATATAAAAAATGCATTTAAATTCCAATTAAAAAATATAAGAAAATCATACTAAAACTAGCAAAACTAATAATTATAATTTTAATAGGTAATAATAATATATATATATTTTCAACTTCAAAATCAAATTTCATTTTGGCAGAAAACGCAGAGTTCTGATCTTTATCAAAATGAAGATATATGAGACAATGAAAAAATTTCATGAAATCTGAAGATGGTATAGGAAAAAGTTTACAAAACGACTTCAGAAAGTATACATTTTTCCTAAGGAAATTCTGTACTGTACTTCTTATGGAAATATTTTGTACTAAATTATATTTTTCGTACAAAACACTGCCAGAAAAAGGGTGGCCTTGCTAGTTTACTTTACGATCTCTCTGCTCTTCCAAGCTTGTCCATAGACTGGCTAAAGCTTACCAGCGATTTATACAAAAATATTCGCTTATATAAATTGCAATCAAATAAAATTTAATTTAGTTCGAAAATTTGATCCTGTCCTTTGATTGAGATTCTACATATGCCAAAAAGAACAATAAAAGTAGTTCCTAGTTCAGATAAAACGATTGGGTATACATTTTCAATTATTAGCTTTTACTCGTATATTGACAAGATTGGAAATGACAAGTGGCGCAGCATTGTGGGCTTTAAAATGAATTAGATTAGTTAAATAAGAAGCTTATAATTACGAAAATACACCCACAATGAAATACGAGTATTTTTTCCCATTCGAAAAAATGAGACTCAAATCTTTCTTCTTCTTTCCAGGGACTGTCATTAACTTTGTTGTATCAGGCTCGATATCAGTTCTCTCAGATGATGAGGAATGAGTTTGGCTTAAATTTTTTTTATGTATTAAAGCAATTAAAAGCAATTCATATCCAACATATCTAAATGAAAGTAAATTTCTTTTTCATTCTATAACACGTCAAAATTCGGTAATTTTCGCCATCCAGATTTTTTGTTTCTATGGAAAAAAATTGAAAGCCTTTCAAAATTGCATTTTGATGAATAATTTTTGCTTTTCTTGAAATCTTGGAAGAAATTTTGCAGGCGTTGAATTTTTTTTTATTGACTTTTTTATTACTTATTGTAAATCAAAATGATTAATTTTATTGTAGCTAATTTAGAATTTTATTATCGTTATAAGTGGCAATTTTTGTTCTTTGTTATTATGTTTATACTTTCGCAACGAACTTCCTTATAGTTACCATGTAGCTGAAAATAAAACCAAAAACTGAAAATAGGAAAAATAGAAACTGCTTGTCATTTACGGACTAATACTCAAAATGGTTGATTTCAAAAATTATTCTAGAATTTTAAAACAAGGTTTGTGAATCAGGGAATGAACCAAAATGCATAGGTCTTATATTTTGGTAGATGAGCAACCTAGATGTCTGTTTTGTAATTAAAAGTTTGCATGAATGCATTCACAGTAAAAACCTCATTGTAAATTATAACATAAGTGCCTGCAAACAAATTCAATCATTTTTCAACAATTTTTGGGGCAAAAACATTTTTGAATAATTCTGAATTTAAAAATGTAGCCGGTTCGTCGTTCTCCAAGGTAGCATGAGTTTGGCTGTCAGGGCTAAGTCACTCTATATTTTGGGTAAAGATATGAGATATGGAATACCACCCAATGACCCCAAAATGATCTAGTAGTACTCTTTACCTCATTACATACACTCTGAGATCATTATCAGAAGCACTGAGTTATGTTTCCACGTTAGCTATATACTACTAGAGGGTTGTTTCTCTCCACCCTTTTATCCTTTTCTATCTAAGGTGACTTTGATGGCTGAGCCTCTATGTATATTTAGTTCAGTTTCATTTGTGATTGGAGGAGGAGGAGGGTAATAAACAAAGTGGCACTTGAAGATCCTCTAATCTAATAAACTTGAAATAAAATTTAGTACTTACTATTAATTAATCTTAGAAAAGCGAATGATAACACAAACCTTGTTAAGCGAATTGAAATTAATTTAATGATATTGCACCCAACTTGGAAAGTAACCAAAATTCAATCTTTTAATTCAACCAAATCCCACTGTCAAAAGTAGGAGTACACTCCAAAATTTAAATATTCTAAATTTTTTCACAAATAAAATAATAATTTGGGTGATGAAGGTCAAATCATTTGTGTTCCACGTTTATCATTAGTCCAATTGGTTTGTTGATTTTTTCTCTTGTTAATTATTATTATTATTATTATTATTATTATTATGTACTATAATAAGGTATTGTAAGTTTAGAACGAACTTGAAAAGTATTAAGTTATGACGTATTCCCGCTGTAAATGTTTCAATTATTTATTTATTCAAGTTCAAAACAAATTTCACTTGAATGAAAAAAAACACATTAAAAAAAAAGTTGTGAAAAAATGTTTCTTTCACACGATCCAATTTTCTTTCCTAGGTAATATTAAAATTCGTACAACTTTTAATTTTTTTTTTTACTGAAGCGTCGTTATTATTTTATAAGTTTTGTACAATGTCATTGAAAATGTGCTTAATTTTTTTTTTTCTGTAAATATACTTGTATATAGTAACAAATGAAAAAATTTTCCCGGGAAATGAAATAATAACATCAGCTTTAAGAGTTATTTATTTAGTTGGATCTTTTTTTTTTTTCATTTTCATAGGTCACTCATCTAACGTATAAGTAAAGTTCCTTACCCGTAAAATTAAATTAATTAGCCAAAAATGTTTTTATTTTGTTTTAAAAAGAAAACTTGTCAGGGTACTTCATACTGCTCAATAAAATTTATTAAAATACGTTCTCGTACAACGAATTTTAACGAATTTTTCCTCTTTCATTATATTTATTTATGTTTCTCTATTGTTTTCTTTTTAGCAAGTTTTGTTTTTAGTTTCCTTCATGTTTCGTTGCAATACAAATAAAAGAGAATAGTCTAGCCTGCTAGCAGCTATCAACCGATTTATGACCCTGTTGAATTTATAATATCAAACTTTACCGAAAAAAAAAAAAATGAAAATTTAAATTAACGTACCCGCATTTGCTTCGATTTCAAAAGACAATAACTTCATTATATTATTTTTTAGGTACCATAATATTTTGTATCCATTTATAATGCAGAAAAAGCTAAATCACGTTTATTTTTCTCACTGATGAACAGTATTCGGTGAAAATTTTTTTGCTGAAAATTTATTCAAAACGAACCATTAGACTCGAAGTGTTATACATATTTTTTGCTGCATTCGTGGTGAACTATGAAAATTGATTTGTAAAATATTTTTTTTCGACAGCGATATTGAATGTATAAATAAAAATGACGATGTTATTTTAATTTTTGTGAATTGTTATACTGTAAAAACTTTTTAGAACCGGAGAATGACGCGGAAAAATTGATCAAAAATTATTAATTAAAATTTATCATTTTCTTTGATACGTACAGTTTATGCCAATTACTTCAAATCGCTATTCATAATGTTAATTAAACTATACAGTTTTCAATTATTGTGGGAATAAACTTGTTATTTATAAAATAACAGCGTTTTAAATTTTATATAAAATACTACAGAAAACCTGCCTTGCCTTGAAAGTGAATATTTAACTCATAATACGGCCCCCTTTGTAGAATTTTGATGTAAACCCTACTAGTTTTGGTGTAGGTACACAACAAATGAAAATTTCAAAATAATTATACTAATACTTCGTGACTAGTGTTTTTACAGCACTTGGGAGAAGAAATTTTTCCTTAAAAACTTGAAAATTGTTTAAAAAATATTTGAAGTTTTGATTGTCTTGATTAATTCTATAAGTTTGCCAAAATAATATTAGAAAATTTCGCAGATATAGGGTAGCCCTGTTGAACATAATTTTCATAACTGGTTATGAAAATGTATCTAGCAACAGAAAGAGGCCCGTATAGAGTGGTGCAGCCAGATATTCGCTAAGGGAAGGCTGAATTTATCCCCAAAAGATAGAATTTGTGCGGGAAAATTCTTTTACTCAGTCATGTTTTAATGGACGGCGAGAGGCGGGGCTTCAGCCACTTTGGGCCCCCCTTGGCTGCGCCACTACCCATACTTGTTGTATAAACATAAGTCTGCACACATCTTGCAGTCAAAGCCTGGTAAGTCGCAAAAAATAAATTTTTTTTTTATAAAGAAGGCAGAAATACACTAAGCATAATTTCACGATTAATTGAGTAAAAAAACAAAACTCAAAAGCTAAATTAACCTCTTTAAAATATTTGACCGAACCCAGAAAACTGCAAGCCAATGCCATCAAAATAGACTACTTTTTTTTTTGCTGTTTTGTAAAATTGACCAAATATTTTCAAGGTTTTGGACTTGGAATTAGCTTTCCAAACGTTGGTAACTAATTTAACAGACCATTATAATACTAAGTCCGAGGCATTATCGGTAATGCTGTAAGACCATCAAATCAGCAACCAAAATTTACTATATTAGCCCTTAGACCGGCAGTCTGTTAAATGCTAATAAGTGTTTGTAGCCGTACTTTGTAGTTTGAAATATATTAATTGGCCAAAGGCCATTACAGTTGAACATGACAACTCGAATAGCACTGTTTGAAATGAGGAAATAAGATAATAATTCCTATTAACAGTATCAACCTCCATAGCAGGGATGCCCAGACACTATATTTTTGACAACTGACTCGTCAATGGCGATTAAAAGTTCAATTTTCAGTGGGGACTCTTCAGTGAATAAAAGGGATCAGAGCACCTCCATTAGGTACTTGGAAGAAATTGTAGTAGCTTTAGAGTTGTGATTAAACGTAAAAAATGGAATGCAAGTGGAATGGTGATAAAATTACGATCCAAACGAATGAATTTTTGCAAAAAGAGTCAACTTCACAAGTAAATTTTTCAGTGAAAACATGGAGAATACTTACGGAAACCGGTCTTAAAATGATCATTACATCCCCTAAATCATGTTTTTCACAATATTTGGTTTTTAGAAAGTTTGCAATTGTTGTAATACCTTCTGGACCAAAATTATTAAGCTTTGAAATTCAAATTTCAAAATTCACTTCACTCTTCACTAAAAATTGATGACTTTCCTTATAAAGTTTTAAAATGGTTTGATCATGAAATCAATTGTTTGTAAATGATAAAAATATTACACCAAATCACAAGAAAAAATGAAAAATCGTTCATATTCAATTAATTTGTTACATTTTAATGGTGATTAAATGAGTTAACTCGTATCAATTTCCATCATTTTCGTATTTTTCCATCGCTGTGGCCTGTGGGGCTGTGGAATGGAATGGGGATCCTCAAGGCTCAACTCAAAGTGAGAATCGCAAAAATGACGTCATATTGTACTTGTAAAAAATCTTAAGAAAAAAAGAAAAAATCCTAAAAATCATTGACATATCGATATATTTTTAAACTATCGAGTTTATTCTTATCCTTTACCATTACATCCTATCCGGCCGGTCTTACCTTGGTCCTTGTGCCTTGTGGACTTCAGGACTCAGGAGTCAGGATTGTGGTGCTTTTGCTTTTGTTGTCAGCGTCAGCATCTGCCTGTCTGTTTTCAGGTCAATTTCCTTTTTGAATTTTTTCATTTCCGTTCCATCATTGTTGATATTTTTGCAATAATCAGAACTACCGGAAGCTGATTACTGTGGTGAGGTGAAGAACTAAACTGAAACAGTATATTAAAACGTGAGTACAAAATCTGGAAATCATTTTTTTTATAGCTACTACTATTCTTACATTATTTGAAAGATGTACCTTGAAATATTTCTTCCATCACTAATTATTCATCTCCGACATTCGTTCTGCAGCCAAGCTGACGAAGTGTTTTCCAGTGAAACGCTGACATTAGTTATTCAGCAATTTTCAGAAGGCAAATGTAGGAAAAACTTGTTGTGTACGAGTACTTGGACTTTCCTGTAGATTTTCTGTGCATGAACAGTTGACGCCCTACGTTTAAACAATCTGTAAGTATTTCTCCAAGTTTTGACTGGCATCCTTTGTTTTTGATGACGATATCAAATTTCCTTTTCTTTCAGAAATACTATAAGCTCCGTTTGTTTATGAATAGATTTCGTGATCTAAGACTGTTACCGAGTTTTAACCATGGCTCTTAGTTTCGATACAGACGAGTTAATCGCCCAAGTAAAGGCCAAACCAATGCTTTGGGATCCTTCGCATGCTGATTATACGAAAAGGATGGACAGAAATACGATTTGGTTCGAAATTTCCCGAAATATTCTACCGGATTTTGACAACCTCAAGTATTCAAAGCAAACCGAATACAGTAAGAACACTCACAACATTCGTTAATTGCCAAAACGTATTTAAATGAAAATTGAGCTACCAAATTCAAATCGTTTTCAGTACTAAATTGTAGGAAATCTGTAATCTACACCTGTTTAATGCCACAAAAAAGATGTACTGAACTTTGAAGCTTACTACAATATCTTTTGCCTTCATGTCAGACCGATCTGTTTTAATTTGATTTCAAATAATTTGTGTAAATTATGATCAATAACATAATTAAGTGTGATTAGGGACAGCTTTTTTCGTGACCTTAAAACAAGTCTATTAAATATGTGACGTTACGTAGGAAATCTTTCGAAAAATTTGATTGGCAGTGTTTTCCACTTTTCTCTTTCTAATTCAACTACGAATTAAATTCCCTTATTCCTCATTCCCAAGTTTATTTCATTTTAGTGAAAAACTTGATTCGTCCTTCATTCCTCACTCTTTGGTCGAGTATGCTGAAATTTTTGATTTTCAAAAATGTATTTTATCTGATTTACAACATGGATCAACGGCCAATCGATTCTTATTAAACCGCCCTGATGTCTGCCCCCTTCCTGCATCTTCTCCTATCCTGTGCGATCCCTATCCATCCTCTGTCTATATTTGCCCGGTTTCATTATAGCTCCACTTTTTACTACCTTCACTGGTCATATTTCAGTTCTGTAACTGTGTACCCAATATATACGACGTACCTTGTTAATTTCTTTACTTTCTATATGTAACTATTCTCTCTAGAGAATGACTTTCATAATACTTCTTTGCAACGAGTTTAGGGTAGTTTTCAATCTTTGACTGATTTTTCCAGTAATGGCCCATATTTTTGAGTAAACATATTGGTTAGGTTAAAAATATTCTTAATTTTACAGTGGATCAGATCAGAAACAAATGGCGCAGTCTTCGATATGCGTACCGCGTTGCTGTGCGAAATGGACAAGTCATTCCACAAGGGCCACAGTTGTCGTTCATTAATAAATTATTTGTCAAGAATGCTGACAAAATTCCGCCAAGTCTACTTGAAAAAAATTCTACAGAACCGGGTGATCGGAATGTAGGTGAGTCACGAGAAACAAATCTGAGTAACAATGAGAAAGAAAAATCTACGACTGAAAATAATCTCATTTCTCATTCTGCTTGTTTAAAACCGGTACTTTCGATTAAGAAAATCGACGCTGTTCTAGAAAACGAAGTACCTTCTAAGAAACAAATTAACTCTTCTCAGATGAGCAAAGTTCCTCCTCATAAGAGAGGTAAACGACCGAAATCCAGACCATTGGTACAACAAAAAGTGGTATGGCCGAAAGCGACGAAACCGATAGTTCACCAAGAACCTGCGGTGATTGAAAATGAAGACGAACAGAACGAACAGAGGGGTGGTGCCAAAAAACGCAGATATCAGCGCGAGGTTCCGATGACCGCTACTCAAGAAATTGTTCCTCGAAGACCTACGTCAACGTATGCCTCTTTGTCGATCGGGATGTCAACAGATCGTAGAATTGTTCCCTCTTACAACTACGACATGCACAATGATAGACCTGCACCAGAAAGAGCTAACTCACCACCTCCACCAACGTTGAAAAGGCACGAGTCATATTATGATCCTCGGTACTCGATTTTTCCTACAATTCCATTCGACTACAACGACGATGATATGGCGTTCTTCAGATCGTTGCTAACGTGGACGAGGCGTTTCAGCGAAGATGAGAAACTTGAGTTTCGATCCGAGGTAATGAGACTAATTTCAAGAATGCGCAGCCACGAATCAGCTGATAATTATTACGTTATTTCGCAAACCCCCTTTCAATAAAGTTATTAAGAAAATTTTTGCTTTTTCATTTTTCCCCTCATTTTTCTTTGCCAGTAGCGATAGCTGTGCTTTTGAATGTTGTTTTTTTACTCTTTATTTAAGCTAATTTTTAAGCTCCATTTTACGTTCATTTATAAGGACTCCTCGAAGTTGGTTTGAAAACCTCGTAGCGTTTTATTGTAATAAGTGACGTTATAATTTGTTTGTTATTGATGAACGTCTACATCTGTTTTATTTTTGTATTCTTGAATTTTTTCCATCTTTGTGAACCTCCTTATGCAATGCCGTGCAGACTGTTTTCATTCATTAAAAATTTTTTATCATTACTTCACGTAAATATTTTTTTTTAATAAATTAAGATTAAGACAGACCGTGAGTAGAATTCGTCTATATTTCTTTGGTTTCTTGGTTTCAAAAATCAAACCAATCGAAGTAAGCAGAGAAAAATGATAAACAAAAATATGAGAAATTAGAGGTAAAAAACGTGTTCAATGTTTCGCTTTCTTGAATTTCTTGAAATTGATTGAAAAAATGTAAATTTTGCCAACTAAGACCAACTGCCGCATCATATGACTTGAAAAGAATTTCTTGAAGACAGTAATTTTATTTTTTTAAAAATATGTCAGTCAGATTTTTCGAAATTTTTTAATATTTTAAAAGGAAAACAGTTTTTTGAGGCAATTGACTGTTCCGTGTCTCCTAAAAATTATTTTTTGCCATATTATACAGTATTTTATTCAAAAAAATGAAAAATCGAAGACAATTTTTACCTCAAACTTAGCACATATTTATTCATAATTTATCTCTGCTTGCTTCAATTATTCGAATTCTTGAAACTGAAAAACTACATCGTATTTCCCGAATAAAATGGTGCAATCCGAAGTTTTTCAACAATCACAGTTTAGAATCAATCTACACAATTTTCTAAATATATAGTACCGGTTTACCGGAACGTTCTCTTCAGTTTTATTTTATTTTATTCTTCCAAGCGGCTACACTGCACTTTGCACGTGCAAAATGCGTGGGGCGTGCAAGGCGCGCTGGCGCATTGATTCGTCGTTCGTGCAGTCTTTGGCTGGGAAAGCTGGGACACTTCCAGACTTCATCGCTTTCTTGTCAAAAGTAGTCAACAGAGAGCGCTTACATCGATTATCGAAAATTTGAGAACCAGTGAAATAACTCATTCTTTTTACCTGTGACAATGTTTTTTTTTCTTGTTTTGATACTGTGTTTCATTTCCGTCTCGTCACTCGTGTTGTTCGGCAAATGGGATTGGCGAAAAATCAAAAGAATCCTAAACGCCGAATGCGGCCATAATGAAATTTTGTTTGCCTTAATTACAGTGCACTTCACTAGATTTTTATATTTACTAATAATTTTAAATGTGAATTGTATTTTGTGTTTTAGAGGACGTGATTTCCGCGGCGCAAAATCGTTAGGAGTAATTAGGAATTAATTTTATTTCAAGTAAGTACGCCATCATCATTATAATCGTCATATGTCGGCGTGTTGGCACGCAATTGTGATTCTTGTTTATTAGCAATCGCATGCATTCATGTTGATGCGATCAGTTGATCAATTTTAATGTAATAGCATATTGTGATGTAGATTTAACGTACGCATTTTCTTGAACTTAATTTTTTCTCCAGGTATTTATTCGATAGTTACCGCACAATGGCCGATGGTGATGAACTTTTAGACTACGAAGACGAGGAACAGCAGATCGAGCCGGCTATTTCCAATGGGACGGTCGACAAGAAAGATGTTCGTGGTAACTACGTTTCCATTCACAGTTCCGGATTCCGTGATTTTCTTCTGAAACCCGAAATTTTGAGAGCTATTATCGATTGTGGTTTCGAACATCCTTCAGAAGGTAAGTCCTTGAATGCTTGAGTTGATTTCCGCTTTCGTTAGTCGAAGTTGAGCGTTAATATTCCAGTCAAATCACTAATTTTCGGTAGGTTTTCATTGAAGAAATCTGCTGTTGGCATATCTGTTGTGGAAAATGATCTAAGATACGGATATTTTCGTATTCTAGAAAAAACTATTTATTATTTTTGCTGAATTTGTGATCCTGGTTGAAAGAATATTTCAATATAGCAGCGAAGGGCAGCGTTCAAGTTGAAAATTTCATTTCAGCTATAATAATTTTGGAACTTTTTTTTCTGTCAACTACAAATTATATTTTTCATCATCTCCATTCCATTTGATGAAGGTTTTAAGTGTGACGGCTGGTATTACCGATTTTAAAGGAACGTTTTACAAAACTAATATTTTCTTGAACACTCCGTCGAACTGGTAATATTATTGGCTACGAAGCACTCAAGCTTTGTATTCTGATGTAAAATTGTATTTTCGGCATTTAGACCTTGGTATAATGTAACTCTTTATGTATGTACTGAGAAAGATAATCAATGCCTGAAGACACGTGCGATTTGATTTCCTTCATTTGAAGCTTGTAATAGGTAGAGTTATTAACCGATCAGACTGCACTTGAAATGGCAGGCGACCTCGAGACTTACCGTGATTGAAAAGTTGGCTTGCAAAACATTCTTGTTAGCAGTTTTAATCCAACTATAAATGTATTAAAGAGTACATAGACTCGCCTTGAAATTAAGTTCAGATTCCATTTATTAGTTGATGTTTGGGGATCGAATCGTCTTATCCGTTGAATATCGTTGTAATAGTACTTTCTGTTTTTTCTTATGAAGTTTGTTGCGTTTCAATATTATTTTTATTTTTTCCGTTTTCTAATTCTAATTTTTTTTTCTTCAGTTCAGCACGAATGTATACCTCAAGCCGTCCTGGGAATGGATATTTTATGTCAAGCGAAATCAGGTATGGGTAAGACAGCTGTTTTTGTTCTTGCAACACTTCAGCAGCTGGACGTGACGGACGACAAAGTGTACGTCTTGGTAATGTGTCACACTCGAGAACTGGCCTTCCAAATCAGTAAAGAATACGAACGATTTTCGAAGTACATGAGTAATGTCAGGGTAAGTATTTCAAATTACGAGAGCTTCATCGTAGCGATAGTCCATGGGCTAAATTGTTTTATTTTCGTCGCAGATTGGCGTATTTTTTGGCGGCTTACCCATTAGTCATGACGAAGAACAGTTGAAATCGAGCTGTCCTCACGTAGTGGTCGGTACTCCTGGTCGGATTTTGGCGCTTGTACGATCTGGCAAACTCAACTTGAAAAGTCTCAAACATTTTATCTTGGACGAATGCGATAAGATGTTGGAGCAATTAGGTAAATATTACCTGTGAGCACTATCTTACGCATATTGGGTTTGATTACTGTTACTTTTAAGTCCACTGAATCCAGTTATTGGATGAAAAAAATGACAATAACAAGGATACATCTTGTTTTTTCCATGCTTCCAAGTTTATTAAACTTATTCGAGATTCACGAAAGAATATTAGGTTCTGACCTTGTTCTGATAAATATGCACCTTATTATTTGTTCCAAATCTTGAGTAATTGTAAGTATTGAGATACATTATTTCTTTTTTCTCGAAATTTGTCGGGTTATATTGATTATTTTTCATAGCTTGGGAAAAAGTTCTGTTAACGTTTGCATTTTCAACATTTAAATTCATCATTATCGTGGGATATTGTGATATTTTTTTTTGTGGATGTGTTTTGTTGTAATGAGGAAGCGTGGCGTTCGAAAGTTACTTGTTTGAGCTTCTTCATGTACTATGAAGTAATGGAAAATTATTCATCATCCATTATCTTGTAATGGTCAGGATTAGTTGCGAGGAACTGTAAAAATCATACCATGACTAATATCCTATTTTCGTCCCTTCTCTCATTTTATTATCAAATTGGAAAAAATATTAGTAAACTTGTTTCGATGTTGTTTTTTCAATTCATTTGTTTCATTTTTTATAATTTGTTTTTAATTGGAAAAACTAGGGATTAGTTCGTGTTTTGTTTTTATCCTCCTTTTTAATACTCCCTCTTTGTTTATGTTGACATGAACATCCGTATAATCTTGTTTTATTTACAGTATCCGTGATGACATTTATGTGATTTAGATAGGGACATATGAATATTATGTGATTATTTCATGAGTCTGATGATACTGTGAAACTTGAGTAAATGGACTTGAAATTTGTCAAAAGTTGTTTTTTATTATATTTTATTTTATTTTCAAGTGAATTCTCCTTATTCTTCTACTTGCGTTCGTATTTTGGAAGAAAAATAATTTATTGCTTGTTTTAAACTCCTTATTTTTGACTTGAGTTGCCTTCAAAAATGGCCCGTTACAGCCTCCGCAATAGGAAACTGTCTGTAAGGTTGAACTCAAGTTGATAACGCAATATTGTAGAGGTTGAAAAATGAAAATTTCAAATTTCAGTAATTCAACTACTAATAAATTACATGAAATCAGTAAAATTTGTGAGATTCTAAGATTTGTAAACTTTGTTCGGTACCTGCAATGATGAATTCGATGATTTAGATAGGGACATATGAGTATAAACGATATTGATTATTTCATAAATTCTGACGGTAGGATACCTCTTTGTAAGTATTGATAAGCTTATCGTGATAAATTTTCTGACGAGTTAAACTCAAATTTTATTAATCTTTGGTATCTGTATGATGATGCAATTGATGATTTAGATAGGGACATATGAATATTATATGATTATTTCATGAGTCTGATGATACTGTGCAACTTGAGTAAATGGACTTGAAATTTGTCAAAAGTTGTTTTTTATTATATTTTATTTTATTTTCAAGTGAATTCTCCTTATTCTTTTACTTGCGTTCGTATTTTGGAAGAAAAATAATTTATTGCTTGTTTTCAACTCCTTATTTTTGACTTGAGTTGCCTCCAAAAATGGCCCGTTACAGCCTCCGCAACAGGAAACTTTAAGGTTGGACTCACGTTGATAACGCAATATTGTAGAGGTTGAAAAATGAAAATTTCAAATTTCAGTAATTCAACTACTAATAAATTACATGAAATCAGTAAAATTTGTGAGATTCTAAGATTTGTAAACTTTGTTCGGTACCTGCGATGATGAATTCGATGATTTAGATAGGGACATATGAGTATAAACGATATTGATTATTTCATAAATTCTGACGGTAGGATACCTCTTTGTAAGTATTGATAAGCTTATCGTGATAAATTTTCTGACGAGTTAAACTCAAATTTTATTAATCTTTGGTATCTGTATGATGATGCAATTGATGATTTAGATAGGGACATATGAATATTATATGATTATTTCATGAGTCTGATGATACTGTGCAACTTGAGTAAATGGACTTGAAATTTGTCAAAAGTTGTTTTTTATTATATTTTATTTTATTTTCAAGTGAATTCTCCTTATTCTTTTACTTGCGTTCGTATTTTGGAAGAAAAATAATTTATTGCTTGTTTTCAACTCCTTATTTTTGACTTGAGTTGCCTCCAAAAATGGCCCGTTACAGCCTCCGCAACAGGAAACTTTAAGGTTGGACTCACGTTGATAACGCAATATTGTAGAGGTTGAAAAATGAAAATTTCAAATTTCAGTAATTCAACTACTAATAAATTACATGAAATCAGTAAAATTTGTGAGATTCTAAGATTTGTAAACTTTGTTCGGTACCTGCGATGATGAATTCGATGATTTAGATAGGGACATATGAGTATAAACGATATTGATTATTTCATAAATTCTGACGGTAGGATACCTCTTTGTAAGTATTGATAAGCTTATCGTGATAAATTTTTTGACGAGTTAATTAAGTTTTATTAATCTTTGGTATCTGTGTGATGATGCAGTTGATGATTTAGATAGGGACATATGAATTTATATTGATTATTTCATGATTTCTGACGATACCAAAGTCTTGACTACGTACAATATATCAGTTTTCAGTCTTTGAATATTGTTTATTCAATTTGATTTTTTTTTTCTCTTTGCTTTCGTTTCAGATATGCGACGTGACGTTCAAGAGATTTTCCGTTCAACCGCCCAAACTAAACAAGTGATGATGTTTAGCGCCACGCTAAGTAAAGAAATCCGGCCCGTTTGCAAAAAATTCATGCACGATGTAATTACCACATCAATGTGTATTTAATCCAAATGCCATTTAAAAAAAGTCCTCCTCTGTTATTTGCTCGTCCGCATATCGAATGTTATGGATTCTCCACCTTCTCTTACGTGCTCGCCGTACGAGCAATGAATTTGTTCGTCTTTTCAAAAATCGCCACCTTTTTCACGGCTGTCTGTCGCCGCCGCAAACTCTGCACAACCGATCTGTGTCTCTTGCGCCTGCTGAAGATACGCAGCTCTTCACGCTTCGTAGAACGAGCGAGAATTTTCTTCTCTCGCCGAGTTTATGTGTCGGGGCCCATAGAGAGAAACCGATGGCTCATTCCAACGTTTACGTTTTGCAATTGTGTGTGTGTAAAAAATGGTAATCGTCCATGCCCTTTATACGTGCGGAGAGAACGAGCGCAGCAAGCTAACAGCCAATGAAAAATGCGGTTAAATGCCGATTTCTGTCGAATGAACGAAGACGTAAGCGGCCGTTTGTTCTCTGTGCGTGCTCGATTTGGCAAATCGGTGTGCCCGCTACACCCTTCCAAACCAATGAAAAACGATGCAACTGCTAGTTGAAAAAAATACGTGGCAGGTTTGATTGAACCAGTTGCTAATTGTTTTATGTTTTTTTTAACTGCTCTCCCTTCGTTTGTTGTTAATTGTTGTATTTTTACATGTGCCAATTTTAATCTCCCTTGCCGTTGGAATGATCGGTTACCAAAGTATTGGGTAGTTGAGTTCAAGAGAGGACAGAATCGAAATTAGGATGTGCAGATGTTGAAAGACGTATTCGGGATAACGTATACCATTTTTGGTGCCTCGAGCATCCTGTGAACGCGCTGTGAACGATGGCAGACTAGTAGGGTATCTTTTTGGAGTATTTTTTGTGAAATCACTAATGTGGTAGTGATTACAGATCAGATCGGATCACGAAAAAGTTGCTGAATGAAAAAATTTTCGTATTTCGGTGCGCCGAATTTCACAGTTGTGATTTTTATCGCCAAAAAAAAAATCAGCCTCTTGAAGCACATACCTCCTGAATTATTGCAGCAGTGCAAACTCCAAATTCATTTGTCCTTTGGACAATGAATGTGGATCTGCAAACCCGAAGTATTCAATTCTGAATTTGATGTGATTGAAATTTTTTTGGAAAAAAAAATTTATACTACGTCCGTAGTTAATTAGATGAAAGTTCATGATAAACTGTCGACATCTGTTTACCACAAAATTTCAATTTGGATCCGTCTGGTTGTCAGATTCAGAAATTGTATGATCGTTAAAAGTCGATGTTAGCTTATTTTATATTATAAAAAGTGAAGGTTCAAAACGCTGCATACATAGATCTGCTAACAACCTGAAATTTAGGGCCCTAAATTTTTGCGATTTGTTTGGATAGTCATGATTATGTTACAATTTGATCGTAATTATTTGTACGTTCTCTCATCTTGAAAAAGTATCTAATTTCAAGATAATAGAAGCCTTGTTTTTTCATGAGTGCATTTTCAGTCTTTTGAATCTTCACTTTCATAATGTAATGTTGTAATTACAACTTGTGCAAAAATTGTACTAAAATTTGTGCAGTGTGCTCGTGTTTCAAATTTTGATGCGAATCCACGAGTGATTGACAAACGCATAATTTACTTACAGCTGGTGTATCCTCATATGGCGTTTGATTGCTTTTGACTGTGTAATTCGGGTATTGGCAGTCCTTTCTATTTTAGTCAGATAACAGGCTTGTAGTGAACAATTTTTCCCTTAACGACAATTTTTATTTTTTCAAAATTGAATTAAATCCCTAGATAGTTTGATTGTATGTTTGTGTGGGTATTAGTCACATTAAGTTCGTTCTGTTAGTAAAAATAGTGCGACACTAGAACTTTTGAGGTTTTTTCAAGTTCTGTTGAAATTCAAAACTACCACAGAACTCGTAACTGAGTTCTACAAAACGTTACTCATCTACGTCTCATCATAAATAACGCACCAATCTTGTAACCGCAGATAGAAAGGTAGAATAAACAAACAAAATGAAACCAAGAACTCAGGACCTGGAACCTACTCGTCGAGTGTTCTAAAAAATATGTTGAACTATTTGAGAACTGCAGTTCTTTTCAAGTTCTGAACTGGCAAATCGAAAACTAGTTCTTCACTTTTTTCAAATAGAACTGCCATATGGAGAACTTTTTTACAAATAGAACGAACCTATAACACTTGAAGATATGATTATAGGAACTATATCTACTGTGAAGTTGTGACGTCGTAAGTGAAAGATCTGTCTGGTGTAGATGATCTTCTATCACATGTACAATTTTGATGGTTACTGGCCATAAATTTGGAATTTCTGAGACCCGTATGTCGAAGATTACCTTGAAACTTCCTTTAATTAGAGGTACCTTAACAAATTTTCTCCTTAAGATACTCTTGACCGTTTCCTTTTTCGCCTTAATTGATTTAAGAAGTTTTCAGAATACCATTTTTTCCTTAAATTTTTCATAAGTTATTCTCAACTTTTTTTTATCTTTGAGGTAATTTTCTGCTTACGGGCCTGGGTTTCTTAGCTGAGTATCCAGTAGTTCGCCTACTATAACCCTTCATACATTTTTTTAATTATTTGAAGTTATCAAGTTGATATTACTTACGAAGCCTTAAAGCTTTTCCATTTCCCCGGCTGCTTCTCTGCTCTCATTAGCGCTTGCCCATCGTATTCTATTTGTAAACTACTATCAACTGCTTCTAGATTTACCGAATACGTCTTTCGCCGACAGCTCTTAAACTCGCTTGCGAATAAATTTTTATTCGGTGAATGTGGAGTTAAATTTGGTGGGATATTATGTTGAACGTGCGGTATAGAGCCGAAGTGATTTAGAGGGAAATCCATTATCAAAGACGAAATGTTCGACTTCCTAGCGTTACAGATTTGGGGAAGCCTTTATTTTCAACGAATAAAAAAAAAAATTGAATAGATTTTCCCCCTCAAATTTTTTTTTTTCAATTATTGTTTTACGACCATTGTTGATGGATATGATCGCGCTCAGATCTATAAATTATCCTGATGCGAACAGAAAACGTGTATTCAGGTTTTCGTCGTTACCTGTAAACGTTTAAAAATCAATTTTTTTTCTCCTTTCTTGCTGTGTATTTTCTCAAAATTGGAAGAGTAATTTGGCACTATCATAGTGTTTGATATAAGCCATATTTTTTTTCTTTCAAAAGATCGCTTTTATTCGTCCGAAAATACCCGTTTGAAACTAATATTATTTTGTGCTTCCCCAAATCTATAATGAACCCTTTTTTTTTTTTTTTTTTTTTTTTTTTTTAGAATTTTTTTCTACCCCGATAACGTTTTTCACATTTACGGGTACCCAACATCATTTTATTTTGTATAACAGCCTATGGAAGTGTACGTCGACGATGAAACGAAATTAACTCTGCACGGATTACAACAGCATTACGAAAAGGTCAGAGAAAGCGAGAAGAACAAGAAGTTATTCGAATTGTTAGACGTGTTGGAATTCAACCAGGTATGTGTGTATAATTATATCTTCAAAGTTGCCTGCTTTCATTTTCTCATGTAGAGTGTGTATTCAGATTGCGTCATGTAAACACCCTCCACATTGTGGCTACAGATTTTGACGAAAAACTTCAATTTTTCTCGTTCACAGGTCGTCATCTTCGTAAAATCGATTCAACGTTGTGTCGCCCTCGCACAACTACTGAACGATCACAATTTCCCGTCATCCGCCATGCATCGAGGAATGACTCAGGACGAACGATTGAAAACATATCAAGAATTTAAAGATTTCAACAAAGTACGTCTTCACGCTGTCGTTAGAATTTTGCGTGCACCTTGATCTTGTGTTATTTGATGCATTTTTTTTTTTTCTTCTTTTTTAAATTTGATCGCCTGCAGAGAATAATGGTTTCGACGAATTTATTCGGTCGAGGTATGGATATCGAACGTGTGAACATCGTATTCAATTACGACATGCCCGATGATACGGATACGTACTTACATCGAGTTGCCAGAGCTGGTCGTTTTGGAACGAAGGTAAATATTTGCAGAGTTATTTCATGTTGAATCCTTGCGGTTTTTGCGTTCAGAAACTTGGAGGGAGTGTATTTTTCATTGTAGATGTAGTAATGACTTCGTCTAATGTACTCCACATGCAAGTTCCACCAAAATAGCTTGAGAACTTCTTGATGCATGTCACGAGTTCCACATTCGTACTTGACGAATCAAATTAGTATACAGTGCTGTTGAAGAGGCTTCGAACTCATATCCGACTTAATTTTGTTTTCTCAACATATTTCTGTCAGTACTTACTCGAACTTGTTTTTGTCCTGGGCTAAGAATATACTCGAATAATTTTATTGCGGTTCATTGAAAAAACAATGTTGTTATTCATATGTTTTTATGAATTTCAGGGATTAGCTATTACATTCATCAGCGATGAAAATGATTCGAAAATCTTAAATGACGTGCAGAAACGATTTGACGTTAATATTAAACCTCTTCCCGATGAAATTGATCTCTCATCCTACAGTAAGTGGTTGAAAATTTAATTTTTCTTGTTTCCAGTGGCACATGTGGGTAGAAATTCAGTCGCCGATTTGTCTACCACTATGCCACCGATTTTGCTGGTTGATGTATCTTAAACACTGTCGCATCACTTACGTATTTTTATGTTTGTTTTCAGTTGAAGGACGATAAATTTTTATACGACATTTTCCAGAAACACTAGTTTCTTTTTTGGAAGGTAAGTTTATCATCTAAAAACTTGATATCGAACTGTATGATTAAAATATGGCTTCAAAGTGAATGCAACTGTGTTGAAAAAAACTGAAGTTTTGGTCCATCGCTGTAACATTTTTAGTTATAACATCTTTTTTTTTCATATTAAAATTCCTACTTGGAAAATATCTGAGCCTTCTACTCGCTTTGGCAAATGAGCTGAATTTCATTAGCTTTTGAAATCGATTAGTTCGATTCTAAACATTGAATCGAGTATTTCCAAATTTTTCCTGATTGAGGAAAATTTACCCTTCGAAAATGATCAAAGAGTTGTTTCAATCCGTACGTGATCCGATTCACATTCGATGTACCGATCTGTTAATGTTGAGGGACGCATTATGATGAAAACAAAATCATTATGATTTCTTATGATAGAAATTTTGAACTCTCTCACTGAGCGTCCAACTCTTGTCTTACATCATTATTTATTTTTATTTTTTCTTATCTAAGTGTCATGTGTATCGACTACAGCTTGTAGCAATATGCCCCTAACTAATCGAATGGAATTATTAAGATGGATATTTTTTTCTTAATTAGAGTAATTGAGGGTACTGTGTGCCTGACGAGCGAGGAGTTCCACATTTGTTGAAAATGTATTCTGTTTCTCATTGTAAAATTTTCCATTACTTTCAAAATTCATGAAAATTGAAATTGTGGGATTCGAGAAAATTAGTCTCATGAGAATCGTGATAAAACATTTTTTTTTTTTTTTTTTATCCATCATGTTATTAATGGAATATTCATCTTATAGAATATTCGAATCCTGATTTTGCATTATGTCGGTTGAGTGATTGATTCATGTCCATAACAAGAGTAACTTTAAGACACGAGCTACTTGCTAATTCAAGAAAAAATGATAAATCATCTACATTAAATTTTCTGGTTTTCAGTAGTTTTGATGTTGGTTTTTTTTCTCGGTAATATGTTCTTCATTTAATCTTATTAAAGAAGGCACTATTAGTTGACTGATAAAATATTATACGTATAATTAACGTAAATAAAGGACGCATTATGATGACAACAGAAGATTCAGAAACTTCATGATCGAATATATGAACTCTCTCACTGAGCGTCTGTGTAGTAATTAAATACCTATACCTAATTATGGATTATTCGTTAAAAATTCTAAAATTCAAGTTGAATTAGGATTTTTTGATGATTTAATACTGCAAAATTATAGCATTGTACACTTGAGTCATTAATAATAAGAGTAATAATTTTTGTCAGAAAAATGTTGGATTGGTTGAAGTAAGTAATGAATCGAGTCGTAATTATTTTGTTGCAGTAATATTCAAGACATACGATGGCAGACATCGGCGTATCAATGCAGTTTTGTAAAATAAAATGTGCATTCTTTTGCGATCCATCGCGTAGTTCTTTTCGTGTTTTCCAAATGTGTGGATCTAATAATAATTTCGTCTGCTTATTGTTACAGTCTAGTTTTGTGTACATTTCTAAATAATTTGCTTTCATTTTTTCCCCCTTTCTATTTTAAGTTAAAATTAATTAGTGTTGTCTACTAAGATTTTACATGTATTTTTTTTTTTCTGACTGGAAAAGATTAAATAATTTTTAGTTTGTAAATAATGAAAGTGATTTTTATTTTTCGGAATGTCATGAATTCCTTTTTTTTTCCCATCTTTGATCTAGAAGAACTGTTTCAACTGATTCTGGTTTCACGAAAATTTATTGGTCTGACAAATTGTTGGTCATCCAATCAATGTTACGTAATGCGAGTGCTAAGAGTTTTCTAAAATCCCAACATTCTCAAATCAAAAAACCTTACTATGCAGCTGATAACTAGAATAAATGTACATACTTTAGAGATTACTAGACGACAGAGGTAAACAAAATTTTATTAAAAAAAGAATATTTACAAACAGCAATGACATTCTGAAGTAGCTCATAATCAAATTTTCTGACCAACCAGCTGCAGTCGTTTCTTCATCCTTGTAATAGGATCTGTGTCACCTACAATCACAAATTATGGAAGCAAAAATTTATTTGACATGAAATAAAGGTGAAAAGTTTTCGTATTGCACAAAATAAATTAGGGTCAAGGTACCTGCAAGAATGAGAACCTCTAACAATATTTTCAATTAATGCGTAAGAGAGTGACAGGAGCCAGCATGTCATTTTTTATTCCTTAACGTAAACATACTTACACCTGGCTCGTGGCCAGCATATTATTCAAGGAGAGCTCACTTGGAACTTTTTGAGGACCACTTCCTCCCCCTTACCGTTCTTTCCCGCCACTTTCCTTTCATTATCATGCCTAAACCACCCCTCAAAGACCCTCTCTGGCTATAAGCCTGACTGATGTATAAAAACGTTTTAACAGATTAAAAGAATTTGTAAAGACGCTTAATATTTTTTAATTTTCAAGGAACTCACTCAGGTAAGGAAAACTAATACAGAAAGGGATCCCATGCATCTTACAGTGAATAAAAGTAAACACTGAGAAAGGTAACTAGGAACTTGGAAAATTTCATACAACTGAAATAGTATTTATTCTTTCTTTTTATACAGGCACTTGAAATACTAAGAACACAATAAAGTCATACCTTCATCTTTACGAAAATCTACCAACAATGGTTTTTCAACCGATGGTATACGCAGTCGTGGCACATACTTATCATGTGACTTCAATAAGACGTATAAATTCACCCAAGTATTATTCGAATCATCGCCTGCTAAAAACCAAAGTCGATGTAGGTATAATAAACTGACGATATCTTATAACCTATGGTACTTGAGAAACTTACCTAAACTTGGTACCTGCAATACTGAATCTGTTCGGTGGCTGTCCTTTATTACATCATCTAATTTGGTACATAATGAGCGGAATGAGTCAAGTCGTTTCAGAGTGCAGGACGAAAGACTATCCACACTTTGGTAAATGGCGAGTTGTTGATCATTTGGACTCAATTTCAAGGCTCGTTGCATTTGCTTTTGAATCACAAGGTGACCATATCGTAGAAAATTGATGAGCTGTATCTCGCATGTGTCCCCTCGACTCGTAAATAAAGTTGCCATGAGTGTCTACGAAGCAAAATTCGAGATTTAAATTATTGAATTCCAAAATTATCAATTATAATCAAATCAAAACTTACTGGGAGTGGCACTTTAATTTGTTGAGCAAGGTTTTCATTTATGTAAGACTTGAAGGTATCAACGTCGAAAATATTCGAATCCAGTTTTTTTCTCATTTTGATCA
This sequence comes from Parthenolecanium corni, assembly GCA_038050395.1. Lineage (NCBI taxonomy): Eukaryota > Metazoa > Arthropoda > Insecta > Hemiptera > Coccidae > Parthenolecanium > Parthenolecanium corni. The sequence goes on along the minus strand of JBBCAQ010000027.1, from coordinate 824,724 downwards.
GTCGAATAAGATACTCTTTTCGCTCGAATTTAGAATGTACAGTCTTTTTAAGATGCTCGAGATGGTTTTTCAACTCCATTAATTCGTCTTCGTAACCTAGAATGAAAGGGAAAATTACTACGATCCACTAAAACTTGAAAAATCAAAAACAAATTGCTACTATGAAAAATGTTTAGATTTAATACTCAAAAACTAATAGTTTTGCTCTTGAAAATAAGACCCCAATTCACAAATATGAAAAAAATGGAAAAACTATTTGAAAAGAAAAGAATAAAAATGTTTTTCTTCTCAGTTGCGAAAGATAATATTGAGTTTTAAAAAACAGTTTTCCAGCTTTTTGAACAGGTAACTAGCTGTATGTTAGTTTCACGTCTCACCTCTAGTAAAAAATACTGAAAAGAGAAATGTTTCTCCCTTCTTTTCATAATTCACTATCAAAGTTACCGAGGAAAAATCGGAGACAAATGCAACGATGATATACCTTCATTAGTTCATTAAACTATTTTCGATTAAAGCTGAGAAAATAGGGAAAAAATATTCCTTTTTCTACAAACTCAAACACGACGGAAGAATGAAAATGCTCCAATTTCTCCACTATGAAATTTAAGGGTCATATGAATCAGTTATGGTATTGAACTGAAGAAGAGGTTTTGAAATAAAAATGCTGATTTCAATGATTAACCAAGAACATACTCGAAAAAACGCATTCCACGGCAGTCTCTTCGGTTATATTGGTGTAGGAAAGGGCATCTTTCAAATCAGCATAAATAGATTGTCTCCCAGACTGGTATTCTTTGAGTTTCGTTTGCAGTTCACTCACAGATGAGCTGAAAAGGTAAGTAAGAAGTGTGTTAAAATGTTAGATTCAAGTTTATATAATCAGTGCAGCAGATAAAAAATAAATACTTTAACAAAATATCGCTTTTCTCCACGAAATTTTTGTGCTCTGATAATTCCGTATCATGGTCAGCAAGGCTAGTCACAATTACGTCATTCAACAAGCTCAAATTCTCCTCGTAGTTCTGACTGGCATTCGGTTTTTGAAGCGTTAGTTCTCCTACAAGAGCATTGAAGTGAGGAACCATGAACAAATAAAAAATTTATGGGACCAAATAATGCAGAATCGCAGACTAACCGAATTTCATGGCCAGCACCTTCTGAGTGATGTAAGTCACGAAATTGAAAACAAATCTAACGTATTTCTCGCCATCTACTTTGTTCAGAAGCGATGGCAATAAGGCTGGAACTTCAAAATCTGGACATTCCTAAAATTACAGAAATATTAATTCGTGTCCTATTTTCGGATTGAAAGAAAAATATGATATACCTTATTAATGAACTCTATAACGGATGTACGAAACCTATAGTTATCTTGAGAGAAGGAAATGGGCCAAGGTACACTTTTCTTGCAATACTCAGCATTGACGATGTACATGAGAGAATAGAACACTGATTGCATTCCTTTGGTACTTGGTCTTTTGAACATTCCCTGGAGCATAATAAATGATTAATTTGATGAAAAGTATACAATGAGTAGAAATACAAAAGACATACGTGCTGTAATTTACTCTCCATATCCAAGTTGGGGAATACTTTTGTTAAGAGTAGCAAATTTTGGTGAATGCTCGAGTGAATCGAATCCATTTTTGTGTCTTGGCGGGAGACAATCGAAGCTGAATGAATTAGAATTCGATTTGTAAGCGAAGATCATGCTGACGCAGAAAAGAAAGCATACTGTTGAATTTGAAACTACAGAACGATTCTACGAGACTACGATGACTAAAATTCAATTATTAAATTAAATTTTCTAAAATTTTAAATAAAAAGAAAAAACGAAACGAATTTTGAATTGAGTTAAGACATGACGTCATCAATTCATTGACGATGATTCGGCGGACACAGACGTAAGAGAGGTTGCCTCTTATCAACAAAAAAAAATGATAAGCGAAGCTAGACCTGCTTTTGCCTTTTGCAAAGTTCAGAATGTAATATGAAAAAAACTCTAAAATGGTGTTATATTTGTTGTTTGATTTTATTATTCATTAGTACTTGGTCAATTTTCATCAATCTTGATAAATTCTATCTCAAAGACAGTTCACGACACGAATTACAGAAACGGGAAACATTTCTTTTGGTACTCATCACTTCCTCGGTGCAGCATTCTGGTAAACGAAAAGCTATTAGAAACAGTTGGTTAAAACTGAATTCTCCTCTGTCCAAGCACATTTTCGTCGTGGGCAGAAAAGGCTCTCAAGATGACGAAGCTATTCTACTCTCCGAATCCTCTGAATTTGGCGATCTTCTGATTTTGCCATCGACGAAAGACGACTATAATACACTCTCTGAGAAAGTGCTGCGAGCTTTTGTCCACATTTCTTCTACCTGGACCTTCAAATTTTTACTCAAGTGTGACGATGATTCATTCGTCCGGACGCCAGATATCGTGCACGAGTTAAGCACTCGTTTTGCGAAAACCAAAAACTTATATTGGGGCTTTTTCAATGGCAATGCCAGAGTGAAGAGAAACGGTCGCTGGAGGGAAACAAAATGGATACTTTGCGACCGATATTTACCGTATGCTCTGGGTGGAGGATACGTTCTGTCTCATTCAATGGTCAATTTTATTGCCAGAAACCATCATGATCTTAAGTGAGTATTATTTAATAATCTATGAAATATACCAATAAAATTCAATTGCTTTGGAGGTAATCTCGATAAAATTTCAAGTGTAAAAACTCTGAAGGTCAACAGTCCCGTACCTTTAGGCGCTGCTATAAAAATTTTCGGGGTGAACTAGAGCTTCAAAAACATGAAAATTTTACTAATGTCAACCATGAAGCCTTTTTCAAAGTTTGAACGGATTATACTGAGGCCTTCTCGATTTAAGGCAGTTTGATGGATTGATCAATCAATACTTGTTACCCACTCCATCTTCAGCACTGGTTTTGACCATAACATATCATGCATTAGGTGTCTTTAGGAATCAACCCAACCTTAAAATACAGTTTCTAATGTCATTATCTCTTTATTGCAGTATTTACCAAACGGAAGACGTATCCGTTGGCACCTGGTTGGCTCCTGTTAATGTTACCAGAATTCATGACCCTAGATTCGACACGGAGTATCTACCAAGAGGCTGTTCCAACACCTATTTGATTACTCATAAACGTACCGAAGCTGATATGCTATTCTTCTACAATAATATTGTGAATACGGGTAAACTATGTGATACAGAGTTTAAATTACGCGCATCTTATTTGTATGATTGGAATGTGGAACCCTCTAAATGTTGTAGTCGAACAAATGCGTCAATCCCCTAAAATAAGACTGACAATAAAATACTCAAAAAAATAACAATTGTTCCTTTATTTCTTAGCTTTAGAACTGGAGGGAAGAATAAATAACGTAAAAAATTATTTACAAGAAAATTCATCGCCCGTATGGCGAATGTTGACGTTTATAGTTTACACATCTTCACGAACGAATAACTAATAAGTCTCACTTTTTCTTTCTGTCAGAAATACATTTCGGGCAGAACCATTTTCCCTTTGGTTTTGTGGTCAGCTTGACACAAGCAAAATGAAACCATTCAATTGGGCACTGAAAAATGAATAAAACAAATCTATAATATAATCCAGATAGTTATTTTCTCATAATATTAACAGAGCACGAGACGAAAAAGACTACCCACAGAACGAGCCGACAGGACTTTTTAGCCAAATTCGTTCTTATTTTTTGCTATATCTCGCTAACGCTCGGCGGCTAGGTGCCTTGGACCAAGTAAATCTTATAGTGACCCAAGCGGCTCTTTTTATCCCATAAAGGTCTCTCATAACCAAGCTTCACATATCACACTGCTTCATGAATCATGAGTGATTGAAAAATTATCAGCAGCGAAAAACAAAACTAAAGACAGTCGCAGGGAGCTATAAAAACTAATGTGGAAACTAATTTTGGAAATTCTTGAGGATTTTTGGACTTCTTGTTTCTTTTGTGGTTGAGGCATTGAACATATGAAGCCATCTGCCATAATTTTTTCAATTTTTCTTTCGTGGCATACGAGGTATTATCAGTGAATGATTGTGGATTACGACTTACGAGATATTACTATAAACTTAGAAGGTATTTACAAGATTTTGTTTTTTTCATAAAATGAGGCGAAAATAATAAAATACATCCCTTTGGCCTCTGGAGATCAACTATCAGATGCAGAACTTCAAACGCTATAAATATCATATCAATAAAAATAAAAATGTGATTTTCATCCAACATGTGGTCTAAGAGGTCTGATAATATAGCAGTCGATATGTTTATTATAAACGCTTGAAACAGTTGTTGAAGAAGATATAATATGGTAACTTACATCCGGATTGTCACAACCGATCATTTCTCCATAAGATACTTGATTGCATAAACAATAGGTAGGTTCGTTTGGATCAACAGGCATGTCGATAGCATCAGTAGAATGAGTTACAGCAGGTAAAACAGTGCTCAGGGCCGCTTCAATTATGGATGTTGAAGATTTATTCGAAGTCACAGATATTGCGGCTTTGCTGACTGCAAAAAAAAAAAATTAAGTATTAGTAATCATTCGGTAAAGAAATATAATAGAGCACCGACTAATAAAATGACCTTTCTTCTGCTTTTTTCGGTTTGATTTGCCCGTAATTTCTTCTTCCACGCTGCCTTTCTTCTTCAAATCTTTTTCAGCTAATTTTTTACGACCACCTGTGCAAAATGAGATAATGAAAGTAGGTGACACGTATACGCTACATACTATCAGTATAATGAATTTACGTTTATTTGCAGCAGGAGATTCTTCTGTAGGTCGCGAAGTGCTAATGGCTTTATCTTGTATTTCAGCTTCGAATCGTGCAAGATCGGAGTCTAACCTTCTAATATGTTTGTCAACCTGAAGCATAAGAAATTGAATATCTATTAGGCTACTACTTGATGTTAATAATGACTTATAAGCTCTTTTATAAACTACACACCAGTTCATAAGTTTGTATAGCCAACTGAACTTTATCGTCGCCATACTCTTTTGCTTTATTGAATAATTTTTGAATTTCATTCATATGCTCCTTCTTTTTATCGGTGTTGAAAATTTTGATATTATTCAAATAATCATCTCCCAGTTTGTCGATGGTTTTCATGAGATCTTGAGACCGAGTATCCAAGTCTTTCATAAGAGTGAAGTTGCGCTGGAGCTCAATGGGTAGATTTTCTAAACCTAAATGTAATGTCATAAATTAGAATTCAACTTATATAAACTAGTATAATGATATTCATTATAAATACTACAGTACTTACTGTCCAAATAATGCTCTAGATATAGAGCAGATGTCATTTCAATTTTTAAACAAAAATGCTTTATTATTCCAAGTCCAAGAATGAAAAATGGATCATGGCTAATGGATGGATAAGAAATGGATTGATTTTCCGAGTTCAAAGACTCGAAGAAAACTTATCACAAGAGTGCGTTCAGAACGACCAACCAGGTAAACCAGGTTAACTACCAAATGACAGTTATAGTTGACGCCACACGGAATTAAAATAAAATTTTCGACTAAATTTGAAGGTAAATTAATAATGATAGTTCTGAGACGATGAAAATTCGAATATGAAGGCTCAAAATATTCATTGTTAAATGATTATAACTGTGATTGTGAATAAAGTAACGCCAACCGCCAACGAGTATAAAACGCACAATCGCGAGACTTTCATTCGTTATAAAGTCTCTTCGAAATAGCCTTTAGTAATATAATAACATAAAGGACGAGTTTTTCACTGGCTCGTTGGTCTAGGGGTATGATTCTCGCTTAGGGTGCGAGAGGTCCCGGGTTCAAATCCCGGACGAGCCCTATTTTTTGCAAGTTTTAACAATTTTATTTAATTTCATCTTTTTTGTATTTAAGACTACCTTAATTTTTTTTTAAAACTCAGTATTTCACGAATGTAATCTCACATCTGAAATAAAATCTAAAATATTGAAATACGTTCTAAAGTGAGTTACTGATCCATTAGAAGTGAGATCTATTTGAATTAATCCACCCCTGAAACATTATTTGGTATTTAATTAAGTTGACTAATATTCAGATGAATTATATAATATCATTTCTTCCATTTCCAATAATATTTAAATTTATTTAACGGCATTAACATGTCTAATTCTATCCAGAGCTTCAATATTTTAAAAGTAATCAATACGAATCAATTTTAATTTCGATTACTTTTTCTGCTCTCTGTGATACCTAACTATTGATATTTTTGTAATAATTTTCATTTTTTTGAAGTGTAAATTTTTTTAATCAGAATGTCGCCGGCATAGGCCCAAGTTCAAAATCTGCTGGACCCTACTTCGATGGCACAGTGCAAAAAATTTGTTCATCTATTTTTTTGAGATTTTGAGATTTCGGTATCATTGAATAGGTAATTTAATTTTACGCTCTATCGTCTGATATGAAAAATATACCACCAACTTTCAAGTTTCAACAGCAAAAAGAGAAGTCAAAAATACATTACTCGATTGCATATAACACCAGCTTAGTGATCGTCAACTTACTTTTTGCTCTGAAAAATTTAATATAGTGGATACACGGCTTTTTTGCACTGTGCCATCGACTTGAAAATTCGTGAAATAAATAACAGCTAAGAAAAATTTTGCATACCCTTCCTAGATAGTAAAAAGTTCGGGTCTCGAGTCTCGACTCTTGGGATAGCCAGCGAATGAGATTTCGGGTTGGCTAGGGCCAAGGGCAAGGGCTACTGCTATAAAGCAACGTGTACTGCGGACTGTCATAAGAACATAGAAGGTCTGTGTGCGTAAAAAGAAACGGGCACTGAAAACGGGAAAGTGGAAAGAAAAGCACGGTGAAAAAAAAAGTAAAAAGAAAAAGAACAACATGCTATGATGGCTTGCAGTGGAGAGAGGAACATGAAGAGAAGTGCGTGCGGATTTTGCGCAGACTCTGCTACTTGGCAACATTGCAATTAATTATCATCATTATCATATCAGATTTTACCAGGATTTTACCATCAAATTTTTTTCGAGATTTCGTTCCAATCCAACTTTTAAGTCCTAATTTTAATTAATTAAATTTAAGATTGAATTTTCTTTTGTTCGGTTCCAAGTGAAATTGTTCTGTTAAATTCATAAAGATTGCTTTTAGTTTTCATATTTTACTTCGTATTACGCATTATGAATAGTTTTTCTGGATAAAGTCGACGTTGGTTCGGTTCCAGAATTAAAGCAGTATCATCGCTGCTGTTGCTTCATTATTGGATTCTTTGGTAGAATATCATGAGCGAAGACGAACGGGATTTAGAAATGGAAAGTGTAAGTTCATCATCCATTCGTTAGTCTTGTAATAATCTAGAAACTGAAATATTATGTATTGGGTCACAGGCAGAAAAACGAGCTCATCACAACGCGTTGGAAAGAAAGCGGAGAGATCATATAAAAGATAGTTTTACAAGTCTCAGAGAATCTGTGCCATCGTTACAAGGCGAAAAAGTGGTAAAATTTTAATTGTGAAAGAGATATGATATTTCTCGTTTGCGTTCGATTTTGTTTACAATGAAACTTATTTTGCACAGGCCAGTAGAGCTCAGATATTGAAGAAAGCTGCAGATTATATTCAGTTCATGCGGAAAAAGAACTCATTACACCAGCAAGATGTAGATGATCTCAAACGTCAAAATAATTTATTAGAATCTCAAAGTTAGTATATTCTTCGATTTTATCACCTTTCAGTTATCATCAGTACTTTCAGTTTTTGATGATTCTTCGTAGATATTCTTTCGTTAATGAGCGAACTGAACTGTAGAAATCATTTTTTGATGATTGCGATTTTAAATTTTCTAGTATTTTTCTTTCTATTTATTTAATTTTCATTTCGTACGTTTCATCATATTACTTGAAGTGACACTCACTGATACTTCTGAAGCACCGTAAAGTAAATCTAAGATCAAAGAGAATAAATATTTTCTCCAAAATTCGATACTAATATTTGAAGACAACTGGTTAATGGAGTTGAACGACTTGATATTTACCCTAATGTCACTTTGTTAGCAAATGAAAATATTCTTTATCAAATCTGAAGACAAATAGAACGATACATTAATTCTATGTTTCCATTTCTGGTGTTCAGATTAATAAATGATGTAAATCAGCATTGATTATCATCAATAAGAGAAATGTTGAAAAGTAAGAAAAAAATTGAATAGCTGAAATTTGAATAAATGTACGTCTAACCTTTTTTTTATCGATAAAAAAAAATGTTTACAGTCATAAGTATCTAATGTAGTAATGTAGAACTGTTTGAAAATCGTGATATTGACACCCTGAAAGAAAGAAAATGTCAGCCCTAACTATAGGATTCATATTGTTGGAAAGAAACAAATCTTTAGAACTAAAAGGTTAATAGTTTTTATCAAATAACGCAGTCAAAGTACGAAGATTGGAAAAGCATTTTTCAACAATTATTTTGAATTCCTTGAACGTATTTTAACCTTTATAGATCACGACCCCTGCATTTTTTCAACATTTTTGCCTTGCCAAAAGTTGAATTTGCGGGCAATATAATAGGTCTTAAAAATGTATGTAGCTCTTTCCTAGATATGATTCGATTGATCAGCTGAAAACGTAATGCTTAACGAATATTTTGAAGCTTTGGACTGAAAATACTGTCTGTGTGCATTAATATTTTCTACTTTATTCTGTTTTTCACTCTTGTGTTTTTTTTATTTTTTATTTTCACTATTATAGTACGTATGCTTGAAAGAACAAAAGCCACTGGTAATTTTGCCGTGGAATCGAGCGAGTTGAATGTTGACGCCAATAACTTCAATGACTCCGATCCATCGAGTTCCGATTCTGATGCGGATGTAATACCACGTCATAAGAAACTGAAGACGAAAAAATTCTAATAGAATTTTCAACTGTATTTTTCCCAACTGTGACACTATATTGACCCTGTAGCTTCCGAACCTTTCAAAAAACTTTTTGATCGCGTAGTCATTTGTTTATTTTCATTGTTTATCTGAGTACAAATTAATCGTTTGTGATTTTTTTCTGACTGTACAAATTACTATTCTTTGAGAAAAATTCTTTCTCATATTCATTCAAGTAGTTCTCAACTTTTTTTTTCTTTGCTATTTTGCCAATTATTTTATATTTCGAAATCTTCACCATGTTTTGCTATTATAAATAAGAGCAACATTAATTGAGGTTCTTTTATGACCTAATTATTTTTTCGTTTTTTTTTTATTTTCTAATGTTTCCGTTAATTTGTGTTATGTATAATTTTTATTTCCTTCCACTTGTATAAAATTCATTTCAAGATTTGTCCTGTAGTAATTTCCCAGACACTTAATACGAAGTTGTAATTTTTCCCACTTTTATGAAATTTGTTCAGAATTTTTGTCGACATCCCTATCATTTACGATGGTAGTACACGACATGCGGTGAAACTATGTACTTATGGATATGTTTACTTCTTTTTTTTAATTTTACTTTTTTGCAGCTTTTGAAATAATTGCAGAAAATAGTTGAAAATGTCTGTTTCGAAAGAAAAAAGTTTATTTACATGTTGAATTTGAAGCGTATTTTATAGTTTAGTTTTACTGGAAAAATAAGCGACAGCTTTTTTCAAACAGTTCTTTTCGATGTTGTACAGTGGATGTGTGGGCATCTGTGAACAACAAAAATAATGTAAATACTTGAAATAATGATCATTACATTGTAATTGTGTTGATAATATAAATATTTTTTCATCAATGATCGTATTTTAAAATCTCTTAATTTATCATTATCAGCTCTTATTCCATTTTTCCAAGATGAAGTGACCGCTCTACCTGACTTTTAGTGTTGAGCGCCATTTATTTTTCGCTCCAGTTTTCGAAATATTTCAGTAGTGCAGCTGCAGATTGATGCCAATTATTTATGATTTCTTGATAAAAATCTGAATTAATCGACCCCTACAAGATTATGGAGCATCCCACTTACGCTCCCTCAAATTTTCCTAGTGGAGAGGCTCATTCCTTACTCCCAGAGAAATTAGGAGTCGCTCCTCGGAGTGAACGAACCTTACTCATACCTTGAAAAACTTTACAAAATTGAGGATATTCGAAAAAATACGAGTATGTTTTTTGAAAATGAAAAAGAGAAAACTGTCTTCAAGGTACAAAATATATGGATATTAGTTTACGACAGTTAGGTTACAACAAAACTAAACTTTTCTGTATTGATTTCAGATCACATAGAAAATATTGAAACTCCTCGAGCCCACAATTGTAAGAGAATCAATCCGCAAAGATGGAATCTAGAGAATTTTTGGCTTCAGTTCGGAGTAAGGCAAACAAATCGGCTATATTGAAGCACATTTTTACCAGAAGATTAGTTTCGTCTCCAACAATATCGGCTTTTCCGTTAGGTAAATGTTGAGCCACTGAGAGTCCGCTTAAAGTGTAACAGGTATGATAAATATCTCTAGCCCTAGAAAGAAATTAGGCAAATTTAGTATGCACATATTTCAATGTTCCTTCATTTACCAAGAAACGAGAACTATTTACTTCTCGGGTTTATCAATTAATCCACCGAATGGAGCTTGACAACAAATTAAAATATATTCTTGAAGAGCTTTATTACTAAACAGGTGCTCGTCAAGGACTACACTTTCACCAACTAAAACACAAAAGAGGTATTCAGTAATAGGTGAATTAGAAATAAATTGAAAATTATATCAATAATAAACAATGGTACCTTCTCCGTTCAACATTTCATATATTATAGGAAAGACGCCACCTTGCCAAAAAGAATAACATCCATCGACTAATTTATTGGTTCTACCCTGAAAGCCACCTTCAAATCGCATCTGTCTATTGGTACACCACCTCTGCACAGCAAATAAAACAATTTCATCGGGTGAAACATTAAAATAGGCAGAAAGACAAAGGCTTTCATTTAAAAAATATTTAAAATACAAAAATGTGAGAATTCATAGTTTTTAAATTTTATCAGATATGCGAAGAAAGCTTAGCGCCAGCAATTAGAAAGGGAATGTTTTTACTTGACACTGAGAGCATCGTTACATTATAATAAATATTTGAAAATTGATCCTACCTAAATGGAACAATAATTAAATAGCAACATATTTACCAGAAGTGCTTTGGTATCACAAAGATAAACAGAATTCAAAAGCGTAAGAGCAGCAACACCACAAAAAGTGTATCCGCCGTGAGCTTCCAAACCGGGGTAACCAGCGAATCCTCCTTCGTAAGTTTGACAACTACACAACACAATGCAATTGCCAGTAAATTTTATTCATTTATCCGACATATTTTCATCTGACGAAAAAATTATGCACACCTCAAAATCCAGGCAGCAGTCTTCTCGAATAAAACATCAGTATTCAAGTTGGTAATGGTGGCAACAGCTGCAGCACAATATGCCCCCCGAATATCGACTTCTCCATCCACTTCCAGACTAAATGCTCCCGTAGAGCATTTTGTAGACATTAAAAAGCTTTTTAGTTTCTCCCTAAAGAATGAAAAAATTCAGACAATTAAGATCAACAGCGACTTTATTAATATGTACTTTTTAAAAATTAAATGAAGAAAAAGTCGCACAAGAGTAAAATTTACCCCGAGGAATAAAATTGAATGATATGCTACAACACTCGATCTTCTTTCATAACTTGTCAGTTCTGAGCGGCAAAATTTCCAATATTTAGCTCAAATTATTTTAAAATTGTAACATGAAACACTAGTCCTCTGTTTGTCGTTCTTCTCGATTCATTTCCACAAGATCATTCAAATCCAGAATAGAGAGTATTAAAATTTTAATGCTTTTCTTGAACAACTTTTGACCAAAAAAAAATTACTTCTGTGCCTTTAGTGCCTCTATTTGAGGACTACTTAACTTTCAGTATCGATTATGCACTTTTTTTTCAAATGGGTAAAATTAACCAAAGTGTGTCCTTACAAAATTGAGAATATTACCGAACCTGTTAATTACTTCGAAAGCCTCTTCGGTACCTAAACAACATAAGGCTTGGACAGCTGCGTACGTAGATGCTAAATGAGGTGCCTGACCAGGACCACCACCAAAACCTCCTTGCGAACTTTGGCATCTACATAAAAATAAATAAATAAACATTTCCTGGCTGGCCTCAGCCGTCTAATTATACTATTCTTATAACCGAGAAAACGCTTACTTGTCCAAAAATTTAGCTATGTGTGACTTCATACCAGAATCGAGTTGATAATCCAGTAATGCTAAGGAATGGCATATCCAGTAACACATCCATGGACGACTAGAATCTAAACACTGAATATGTTTTATTAATCAAGATGAATTATTAATAAATAAATGAGTAGAAAAACAAATATTTACGGCATAAGCAGCAGGTAAGTAGGTCAGACTTTGTTTCAAGTACAAAATGTGTTCTTTTCGAAGGAGCAAAGGGGCATCTGGGTCGATTTTAGATTTTTTAATGAACATATTGAACAATCTATCAACAACATCTTCGACTTTATCCTGCCAAGTTGAAAATTGGTATAAAAAAAGTTCTTAGATTCAGATAAAATGAATTCAATGATAAAAAAGTACCTGCTCTGTTGTGGTTTTGGTTGGATTACCTTCATCACAATTTCTGATTCTTTTCACTTTTAGGCAATCCATGATCTGAAATTGGATTAATAGTCAGAGTGAGAGAGTTTACAATGGTTTACAACTTCATTAGTTTCAGATTTACACAAATGGTACCACTTCGTATTACATAATACATGAAATTATAATTTTATCTTTTACACACAAAGCTCATTATTTGAAGTAATTCAAAGGAGCAAAATTAATTCGTCAAAGTCGACTTTTTAGAATGCTTCATGCTCCTCAATAAAACGAGATTTATAAATAATTGTTTTAAAAATCAAAGTGAATCATGCACGTAACAGAAAATGGTCAATTTTCCAGGGAAATCCTAGGAATAGGAAAAACTTAATCCTATTTTCATTTCCTCTAACTCTGGACTGTGAACATGAACAGAAAAAAGCAGTTATCAGATTATTATTCTTTATCAATTCAAACTTAAAAATAATTTTTGGTTTTCTAAATATCAACACTGAAAAATCTTTACCTTTTACGTATGTTCAATTTTCAATAAAGCAACACTGACACTATATAGTGACTAACTGACTATTTGTAGGCAATAGTACCTTTGCTTTTATTTTCTCGTACTCGTAGGCGTAGGCGAGTGAAAAATATCAACAAACATTCACGAGGTCGGGAGCAGGGAAGGAAAGTGAGAAGGGAGATTGGACTTTTGAATTGATTTTCTTTAAAAATTTGTATTTTGCAGTTTTGTTTTACTTTTACTTTTTTAGTTCCGTGTTTCTGGTGTTCGATATGTTATGTGTAGTCGAACTTCGAGAACAATGGAAAACTTATTTCTTCTCCATAATTGATCGGTCGGAAGTGCTTTGCTTTAATCTCACATCGTTGACGAATGTTAAATGTGTAGAAATTGTTTCGAAAATTCTTTCATTTCGGTGCTATTGAACTTGAAAATTTCTTTTGGCAAATTGCAGTACGTTCAACTTGCGAGTCATAAGATATCTGTTTGAAGCATTCAGATTGTCGTTAAATTCAACTTCTTGGACCACTTATATTGCAAGTATCGGTTAATTGGTGAGTTCAAATTTCTATTTCTGCATTATTCATTACTTTCAGTTGAATTCAAAGTTCCTCCCCATCGCCTTTTGAAATCTTTAGAATGCACTTCTACTTTCGAAACTCTTCGATGTATCAACGAAAGTGCCAATGACTAATACGAAATATCTTAAGATATCAGGTATTTCATGTGAAGCGCTCTGTCAAGCTCCAAATTTCGAGTATTGTACTGACTGGGCCAAATTGGGAAGCTAAATAGCGAAGGGTGTTCGCTGTGTCTCGTTTTCACAAATTATGGGCCAACTTTCAACTGACCCTAGTCTATTTGAAAAACTGATCTATTTATCATTCAACTGTAATATTCATGATCGAGGGAAATTATCTAGAGTAGAAGAGAGTGAGTTAGCGGTGTTTTTATCTTTTATCACAGCCTCTTTTCTGCGACTGATGATAACAGGTTAATGCCATCATATTATATCTAAAGATTTTTTGAAAAATCTATTTATACCTACATATTTTAATTACTTCCGTGGCAGGAAGTTCGAAAAATTCCTCAGATTATGAAAATCAGGTACCAAAAATTTAGGAGCTTTAAAGCGACACTGTATATTTTCAGAGATCTTGCTATAGACAGTCAAAAATCATTTAACTCTACATTAGTTTCGTGGTTGAAAACCAGATTTGATCCAAGCCCAGAATCTTAATTTTGAGAAAAACACAGTTGAAATTTTCCTTGTTTGGGTACTTCTGGTTTCATTTCAAGGGTAATGCAAATGCAACTGCTGTAGATAAATTACTTGGAAAATAATGAAAATCTTCTTATCACTAAATATACTCAAAAGTTATAGTAATCGGAGCTTGAGAACAAATTTGATTAATAACTTGGAGATTTTGACCATTTTCTGTGCAGTTTGCTATGCAATTTCATTCTAAGAACTCAGTGTTCCAAAATAACAGCTTAGTATCTTTAAAATGAAGATCATAAGTACCCAAAATACATTATAAGTAAGGTATCATGGGTGACGTCTTACTTTATTACCTATTTATTTTCATAATCGTTAACATTTTTTCTCAAAAATAGGTTCTTCACTATTGATATTTTTTTCCACTCTATTCAGAAGCTCTTTATGAAGGCTAGAATTTCGATTACTTAAAATGTTATTAACCCTAAAACTTGATAGCAAACAAGAATCGTGTTAAAAGTTTTTTTTTAGAACTAATTTATTTACTCGAATGATATCTCAGACATGGAGTATGCCTCGTGTGAAAGACGTACACTATTACTCGCAGTACTTTGGTACAGACTTTTCCCCATAGCAACGCATAGAAGTGTCAAACTATTTGAGTTGTTTAAATTTGATCGATGATATAGAAAAGAAAAAGTTGGTAGTTCTTTGGAATGTTATTATATTACTCATCGATCACCTTTGAAACTGGTGTAGTAGTGCCATAAAGATATATAGAATGACACTCACCTATTTCATCATGAGTTGATAGCCACTTTTATAATCGGAAGATTATATTTCCCGGAAGACGAAAGTAGTTTTAGATGGCGTTATGTTTTATAAAGATGCTGAGTAGAAAATGGATTGAAGATTATAAGTAAATAGATTTATGAAAAATTTTATTGGTTGAGTAACGAAACATTTCAAAAAATATTTTAGTGAAATTACATTTCTACTATTTCTAGTAATAAAACTCAGAATTGTCTTTTCTTCAACAAAACAATTTTTTAGATAGATGACAAATTCATTTTGTTCATTATTTTTAAATTTAAATTAAAATGAAAGAAGAGAACAGTTATTTTCAGTTTGATTTATTAAAGGTAGATCACTTCAAATATTATCTGTTGATTTTGATGAAATAATCGATCCTTTTGTTTTTGTCTTTCCAGCAGGTTTTCGATAGGAAACTTGTTTATTGTAGATTCACAATGCGGTTAACTTTTTATGAAATTTAGTTCATATTTTATACAAACCAGAGAGTATATTTAAACAAGAGTAGGTAAACTCTACTATTGTCTTGTTTGAAATTGCTTCTTTAAATGTGACGTGTGTTCAGTTATAAACGTGTAAATGAAATTTCATTCGTTCGTACTTGATGTTATTGTAATTGTAGTTGAGTGCCATTCAATATTTCCCCCCTTTTTTTTTCTCGTAAAAATGACCTCGAACGTGCGCCTGTAGCAAGCCGAAAAAATTGAATTATAACTTTTTTAGTCTGTGAATAACCTAATTGTAGCAGAAAATCGCTTGTACCATTCTATATCAGTAACGAATCGGGTATAGCGTGTGCTTTTTTGCCCCTATTTCAACCCTTTCGATTTGTATCGACAAATGTATTTTATAGGACGAGCTACGCATTCAGAACATGGGGTAAAATTGTTACAACTGCGTAAAGAACTTTTTTCTCTCGAATCTAATATAAAGAGCAGTATTTTGTAAATGTTGATCTAAAGAGTTGAAATATCGAAGATTAGTTAACCGAGGCTTATGAAAAGGAGAAGAGAAGCCATTTACGAGTACACGTTTATGGACAATTCAAAACCATTGAGAAGTTTCTTTCTAAGTGAATTATAACTGCAAAATCATGATTTTGAGAGAGAAAAATCGGTAACCTTGTTGCAAGAAATTGATAATTTTGTAACAACCGTACTAGATATATCGCTCGCGCTCTACCAAACTTATAATTTTCAATTTGGCAGTTGGGTCACTTTGAAAAGAAGCTCTTCATTTGAAAGACGAAGAAAAAATTATACGGAGAAAATGAACGTTGAATTAATTGCTCTGACAGATGACCCTTTTCCATTAGAATGTTCACCCTTCAGCGATGTATATTCGAGGTTTGTCCTGTTAATGTGTTTCACAACCCCTGCTGGAGGGTTTAAAATGCCAGCGGGCGCACGTTTCTTGGTGGAAGAACGACTTCGAGTGAAGTTAAAATTGGAGAATCGACGTCATATGTGAAAAATTGACGAAAAGCGAGACATTCAGCCGGTAAAATGACTCATTCTCCAAATGTATCACAATTCGTTTACGAAGCATAAATCGCAGTGAAATTGCTTTTTTCCCCTCTTCTACATAATATTATGTCGAAAGTTCTTATCGATTTTTGTGGCCACTTGGAGCGAAGTGATTGTTTTACGAGTGCTTTTAATCAAGTGTTGTGTTCTGGTTGGATTATTTTGCCCGAATTTATGGTTAGTGGTTAGGGTCTAGTGACCAAATTTGCAATTTGGGTGAATTGAAGCTGAAATGAGGATATTGATAGTGGGTCTCAATTTAAGGTTTAAAATTCATGAAGAATGAAGAATATTAAAGAAACCTTTGTTGCGATATCTACTATAATCTCCAAATATTCCAATTTTTCTTCTCTATGAGAAACGAATAAAATTAATTACGACTATAGAGTAGTATATTTTCTCATCACAATTATGAAAATTACATTTTGTTGCTGACAATTTCAGTATTTTTAGTACTTTTTCACTCACTGTCCAGATAGTAAATACATATTATTTTACTTTCCTTGTAGGTTGTAAATTTCTGCTACCAATCTTGAATTGTCCCTATGTTTTCCTGTTCAAATTATGAAAATTATTATATTGTTTTCAATGTTATAAAAAAAAAAATTCTTTTTTTTTCGGTGTTGAATTTTTCATCCATGGGTGCCAAATAAAAATGACACTATAATAAAATAGTTTCATTTTTGTGTCATTTTCGTGTTACTCGTATTTTTATTACAAAGTCATTTTAAATAAAAATACGAAAATGACACTTCAATAAAAATGACACGAAAATTCAAAATTCAAATATAACGTCCATTTCAAAAAAGTATGAGTACATACCTATATGAATAACCCCTTTCCCAAATGTCACGAAAATGACACTATAGGGTCATTAGGGTCATTTTCGTGTCATTATGTGTCATTTTTGTGTTATTTTTATTATAATGTCATTATTGTGTCATTTTTATTATACATATAGTCATTTTCGTATCATTTTTATTGTAGTGTCATTTTTATTATTGAGTGATTTTCGAGTCATTTTTTATGTCTTTTGACCTGGTGGTCATCGCTCATTTCTACGTCTCGTTGCTTTTAGAGTTATCTAAATTGACGGAAGTATGACTATCGAAGTTGTAATCTCATACAGAATCGTTATCTCCGTTTCTAAAATTTTAGTAATTTCCTTAGTCGGAAATTATTATCAAACTCATTTCCTTTGATTTCTGCTGAAATAATATCGTACTGCGTTGACCTCTAAATCCTTGTGAAATCCTCCCTTCGATGCAGTTGAAAAACATACTTTTGGGAACCCATTCGGGTCAGTAACTTCTAAACAGCATATTTCAATGTCAGTTTTTCATAATGGCGTGATTTTACGAGTATATTAATTCTGATTGAACGTTCACCTGTATAATTTTTGCATCTAATTTGAAATGAAAAAGCATTCAATTTTCAAGGTAGGCAAAGAGTTAAAAGCCAAGGGCGCAGAGTAAATGGCAGTTTTTTCTATTTTACTAAAAAAAAATGATTGATTGAAGGTAGACTTTGGAAAAATATTTTCATTACTATACAGAATTCTAATGAAGTTGACAATTAAAGTGTCGCATGACTACCTTTTCGTAAAAATACGTTTATTTTTTATTTCCTTTGAAAAATTCATCTACGAAGATATAGCTTTTATTAAGAGCGTGTCCCAAGATCGCGATAAAATTACAAACAGATCAGTTTCGTTTTTCATGATTTTCGGAATTCTCATCCGAAACGTGCAGCTCAACATTTTTAAAATTCATCTTCTACTGTCATCAACTTCTTTCTTTCCATGCCATTAAGGCGCTTTTATCGCGGGGAACGATAACTATATTTGTTGTCTTGTTTTTTTTTGTTTTTTTTGTTTTTTTTTGTCAACATCGATGTCTCCTTATTTTTGTAGATTTAGTGACATTTGACGTTTTTTTCTTCTCATCATAATGGCGTTTCAGTGCTTGCACATGCTTTGGAAATTTGGTAGCCTGTTTCGCATTTAAAATGAATATTTCCGAATATTGTTCTGACGAAAAAATATTGATGTGCCTCGGCGATTTCGGCGGTATCATTTTTCATCTGATGTCTGTTGCCTAGAAACAGTCAAAGAATAAGTTTGAAACGAAAGTTTGCCTTCTGGGAAATGTAGCAAACTTCACATTTTGTGTCACCCTACCCTATGGGCAAAATATTTTGAAAACGGATCCGTTTTATTCCGGGTTATAATCGGTTTCTGGATTATAACCCGGAATTTTCCTGTTTTCCGGCTTCTTAAACGGATTTCGAACGGATTGTAATCAGTCTTGCCGGAAATGAGTCCGGATTATTTTCCGTGAAGGTTGTTTTATCATATTTGTTGGCCCGGGTTATAATCCGTGAAACGGTTTTACAAACGGATTTAGAAAAATTGCCCAAAAATTATCACTGATTATAATCAGGAAATCCGTTTTACAAACGGATTTGGAAAAATAATCAAGATGACAAAAATATCTGCAAATTTTCAGATCCGATGGTCGAAAATAAAAACGGACTGACAACGGATAAAATTCTCATTTTCCGGATCACTCTCATTTTTTGCCCATCGGGTATTTTGCTGTTTTTTTTTCTCCCTGAAACGAGACTCGATTATTTCCATAATTCGATTAATCAAGTATTAATCGCCCAACTCTACTATATTCGTTAGTGTTGGACATTGGTTCCTATAAATTTGTTTTTGAAAAATCGTTCAGCTTCATTGAAGCACTTCCTGCTTGAAGCTCCACCCTTAAATTTGATTTAAATATTTGAAAAATGTTTGCAATACATGTACTTTTATAGATTTAGAATTTTATGAAGTGCCTAGAATAGTGTGTTTGTTCGAGTTATTTGCATATTATATTTTTGTTCAAGCTCCCTTTGCTTCTTCCCCTATCTCATTACGAATATGTATGACCTTATATGATTTGGCTCCGTATGACCTACTTCTAGACGATTAAATATTTGTGACCTGTGCGCATTTGAGAGTCTGCATCATAGATCGCTGCTCCCGTTTTTTCCCTTCTTCCACTCCTTCTGCAGGGGAAAATAAGAAAAATGTCTTTGTGTACAGGCCAAGAGGCGAAGGGATGTGAAGAGTGCCTGCGAAAAAAGTCGTAGAAACGAGCGAAATTATTGTCGTGTCGAGGCAATATTTCGGCGAAAACGAATAACGTAATAAAATAATAATGAGGTTGTTTATCGTCGTCTTTCGTCGTTTGTGATAAGAAAAGTTGGCTACATAGAAGAAGGGTTGGGCAAAACAACCGTCAAAGAGTAGAGGAAAACTCTTTTCGACGATTGAAAGTATATAGGTGAAGAAAGAAGCAGAAGAACGTACCTAGTAGGTACAGCCAGCGAAACAAAAAAGAATTGCAGCGCAGCAATCCTCGTTAGAAAAGCAGGTTTTCAATCGAGCCCTGTGATGACGTCATTTTCTGACATACTTGTTACTAGATTTTCAGTTTTTTATCACATCTGCACGTATGATCCATTAGCTCAAGTCAAGTAAAAAAACTGTCAAGTCTCCCCAAAACAACTGTCGCATTTTTTTCTGATGCCCTAGAATTAAAGTGATTTGAAGGCGGTAGGTTTTTGATTTACATATAGACTGCCTATTTACGAATAAAATGATAAAAATATAATAGTGTGTAGAAAGAAATACTGAAATTTAGTTCTCTATTCTCCAACAAGCACTCAAGTGGTAACTCTAATTGCTTTAATTATCTGATGTGAGTTAGTTGCTTCTGTTACTTTTAAGTGTTTCTATAGAGCTCTTTCAAGGATCGGCATTAACATAACAAAAGTCTGAGGTCTGTCGGTATTTCAATTTCATTAAATCATATTATGCAAATGCTGATTCTTCTCAGCATTCAGTTGATTATCATTTTACGAAGGCTGTCTTCTAAAGTAATTTTGCTCATTTTTTATTTTGGCCGCTGGTAACACTGTCGAGACTATTTTCGCAGAAAATATTTGACTAAGTTATCTGATATTATTATGGAAATTTTCTTTGTTTTATATAAGTTTGAGTGTGTGCAACGTGATGAATCAGCTCTCCAAAATTGAGGTAAGTAGAATTAATTAAAAGAACCCACCGAGTGCACACTTTACTCGCCACTAAATTCTTTGACAATTGTATGGTAAAACTGGCGACACTTCTATTACAGTAGAGAGGCGAGTGTGGATGTTATAAGGTAGCTTTGATTTTAGTATTTTTTATGGAAAACTTTATTCTTAAGCTTACCTAATTTTTGGAGAGCTGATTCATCACGTCGCACATACTCGAACTTTTACAAAACAAATTTCACATAAAAATCGTCTCTCCAGTGTTACCAGTGGACAAGAAAAGAAATGTGCGAAATTATATAGAGTGGAGCTCTGTTCTGTGTTTTAAATTGATAAATAAATAAATAAACAAATAACAATGAGATACTATGATGTTATGCGAAAGTGCTGTATGAATAAAATGTGGGTATTTAATTTTGAGCATAATTGATGCATAGCTGAGTAAAGGTTTTATTACCCAAAAAGTTTTCTTTACTTTGGAGTATAATAAATTTTAAGACGGGTGTTTTTTCGAATCAGCCTGAGATCTATCCAACCAACCATTTCCACAAACGAGCCAAGGTTTACCACCGAAAACCTGCTAAATGAAAGCAAAAGTAAACTTCATCGTTTATACATGATTTTTGCTGCAAAGAAGAGAAATATTTTTTCGTCTCGTGTTATATTCTATTTTTTTCCTTCTATTTCACAAAATTGTGTGCAGACTTTGTCGCAATTTTACCGAATACTTTTTCGATCTCGCTTTGTTTGACTCTTATTCCGATCTCCTCTCGCTAGCGTTGCCCTCACCCTCATTCGATAACTTGGTACTTTTTGGCCTTTTTGTTCCATTCGTGTGTGTATTCTCTTTTCCGGTGAAGTGTACACATACAGCAACGAAAGATCGTGTCGAAAAAATATAAATTATAACGTAAGCTCAAAAGTTTACGCCCTTATATTTTCGGAGGCAGAGGGGGTGCAAAGGGTAACGGGTGAGGGGGGCTTCTATTCCATACAACGGCGTTAGCGCATTTTTCGAATCGAAATCTTTGCGGGCAATAAATTTTTAAAGAGACGCAAAAAGAAACGAAACAGTGTGGGGGGGCAGATATAAAGTCAAGAGGGTCTTTACTATCGGCGGTGCGTGGTTACGGGACGAATTCGCGAACCGATACAAAAGTCGTCGGCAGATTATTCCGAACTTGGGTACGAAATTTTTGTGGTTGTTTATGGCCACTGCTTTTCGTTGTTCTACCAGAATGTAGGTTATTCGATTTTTTTTTTAACGAGCTTTCCGAATGAGCTCCACTAAATTGTGTCGTAGCCGGCTTTCCAGGGTGATCTTCTTGGTGGCCTGGAATTAACTTTATTTATTATTTTTATCGAACTTGGGCTTTAAAGGTCCTTTCAACTATGCTGTACGTTCGCTGGTTGGACGACAGATTCGCAGATGGCTTTATCGCTGCGCTTGATTTGTGAGGGAGTTATATAGTATTGAAGCAGTAGACTTGAACGTTTTGCTCGCTTTTGAAGAACTTTTTTAATAGTTTCTGTGTAATGACAAAAGTTGCAGAAAGTTGATCGTTCAAAGGTGATTTTGCCGAAACCTGGTACTTCCAAGTTGTGAGTCAATGTAGGCAGATCTGATTTCTATCATATCATTTATTTACATCTTTATGGGCTACTAGTGCTCTATCAAATCAACTTTCAGCCTTTTATTGGGAGCTACTGCTCAATCAGATCAATTTTTTGCCTTTTATCGTAGGTTGATCTGTCCCGATGGGCAAAAAATGAGAAAATGATCCGGAAAATGAGAATTTTATCCGTTGTCAGTCCGTTTTTATTTTCGACCATCGGATCTGAAAATTTGCAGATATTTTTGTCATCTTGATTATTTTTCCAAATCCGTTTGTAAAACGGATTTCCTGATTATAATCAGTGATAATTTTTGGGCAATTTTTCTGAATCCGTTTGTAAAACGGTTTCACGGATTATAACCCGGGCCAACAAATATGATAAAACAGCCTTCACGGAAAATAATCCGGACTCATTTCCGGCAAGACTGATTACAATCCGTTCGAAATCCGTTTAAGAAGCCGGAAAACAGGAAAATTCCGGGTTATAATCCAGAAACGGATTATAACCCGGAATAAAACGGATCCGTTTTCAAAATATTCTGCCCATAGGGGTGGATACTCATGGAGGAATCATCTCGTGTTGAAAGAGGATATCGTCACCTTGGTTCTGTAATTTAGAAAGTCTAAACTTTTTGAGCATGTGAAATCTTTTGATTTTGGACCTTTTCGTCATGCTAAAATGAATTTGTTGTTTTCATTGCTTATGAAAAGTACGTTTTGTTAGAATTAGTAGTAGTCCATGGAAGAAACGCAGATTTTACTGTTACAAAAGCTAGTCTTTAGGTATCTACTTGACATAATACTCTGAAAAAAATTAGTGTCAAATCTTATCACTTTTTGATGGAAAAATTGAAATACATGTAAAAAGATTGTTGTAAAAATTAAAAGAACTACCATGTTTATAATTATTACTATTTTTGTCGTAATTTATATTACTATCTTGACATTATAGTACAAGTTTGTTTTTAATCCAAAAACAATAGAAATTCATTTTAATTTTTTTCTGTGAGAAAATATAACGTTATATCTTGACAGCGATACGCAAGAAGGGGATAAGTTGACTTTTTTCAACAATTGAGTTTTTCTAAGGTTCAATTGTGTACACCAAGCCCCACTTACAGTAAAAATATTATGTCTCAAAATGCAACCATCTCTGAGAGAGTAGACTTAAAAGTTGAAATACTACGTAAAAAGTAAACGTAAAATTGTTTTTTTGCTCTCCCGTAAAATTTGAAAAAATGGACTCATCCCCAATTCTTGCATATCACTGTCCATCTATGTACCTACAATTTTTCTCGAAGATTTAAAGAAAATGGCTCAACTTGATCATTTTTTCGTTTGATCATGTGCACGTTTCCATGTATTATTTGATTTAAAATTCTAAGAATATGCATCGAAAATTATTTTGTTACTCTGTACTTTTAATTTGAAAAGTTGACGCAAATTTCGTTGCTATAGCTATTAGTTACCATGCTGCAATTCTTTCTCTCTGCGTTTATGTTCATCGAAGAAAGTGAGCGTAAAATAGCTTCTCTCGCTTCTGATATTTTGAAACTCGTCTTTTGAATGCAGTTAAATTAGCTGTCAACTGCAATTCTCCTCAACTGTGTAGTCTTCGTTAGGCTGCCTTTTGCACGTCAGTTCTTCCCCACAAGCGTCGAAAAATTATTGTAGACGCTGTGGCAAAAATTAATCGTTGACGTTAAAAGAGTTGACTGGAATCTTTCGTGGAGAAAAACGGAATTGCCCCTGTGGGCTCAAAATTAATGTTCTAAAAATTTGGAAAAAAATCAATAAGGCGTTTCTACTGTGTTACTTGAACTCATTTTCACCGTTTAAATCGATGCTTCTTTCATCGCTATAAATATCATTGATAGTTTTATTCAAGTCTCTAACGGTAACATACGAGTAATATGTGTAAGAAATATGGTGAGTTTAAATTATGATAAAATCAAAACCGAAGTCGTGATTTGAAATTCCGCAAACCACTTTTTTTGCCCTTTGGAACTGTACCCGTCCTTATGCGGTACCTATGTTCAGTTTGTGCATTCTAGATTTTCGACATATCTATAATAATGCTGCGTCATAGTCGTAGCTGCTCGATGACTGATATCTTTCATTTTGGTAATTTTCAGATTATAATAATTCTTTTGTGGTCTGTGGTAAGTAGCAATATTGTAAAGACAAATAACCGTCGTTTTTGGCTCTCGGCTAACGATAAAAACCGTCTGAATTTCTTTCATTGCCCCCCACATCCCAGTTACCCGCTGCGAATCCCTCGAAATTACGAAAAAACACATCCCAGTTCGCCATTACCGCTCCATAATAACCTAAATAAATGAGGCGGATTAACGGTTAAAACATTTTTTTTCGTAATTAACGGGAAAAGCTGCTCCGTTTCCCAGAGAGATGGCTTAAAACATTTTTTTTTTTTTTTTTCAGTCGTCGTCGTTTGTTAATCTCATTTTTTGCATCTTTTTTTTAATAGGTTGGTGGTGGACGACGTTATCGGCTCGCAACACAAACGTACAGTCAGTCATCGACGTAGCTGTTTTAGATAAGAAAAATTGGAAACAAGTTGAAAAAAGGAAAAAAAAAAGGATACCGAAGAAAAGAGACAGCGTATGAAAAAAAAGAAAACCAACTAGACATCCGAGACGAAGGGGGCAAACGAAAAGAGAGAAAAACGAGTGAAGTAAAGTTGCAGTAGGCAAAAGTGC
Source organism: Parthenolecanium corni (assembly GCA_038050395.1). NCBI lineage: Eukaryota > Metazoa > Arthropoda > Insecta > Hemiptera > Coccidae > Parthenolecanium > Parthenolecanium corni. The sequence continues at coordinate 799,608 of JBBCAQ010000027.1, read as the reverse complement.
AGGAAAAAAAAACGCAAAAAAAAAGAGTAAAAGCTCGCCAAAAGCGGAGAAAAGAAGAAAAAAAGGCAAAATTGTGGCGCACGAATAAAAAAAAAAACGTGCTGCGAGACGAAAGGCACTCACACACTCACGCGTACTCATACCCTCATCGCGGACGTACGCTCACTTTTGCAGACTCGAAAAGGCCTTTGCGCAAGTTTGGCGTTGGGTACGCCGGGCGGGAAAGGTGGTGTGTGCGAAGAGTGGCGCGAGATTGGGTGAAGGGTGGTGAGAGAAAAACGGAGAAAAAGCAGGGGTGGATAAAAGCTGCGAAAAAAGGCTAGCAGAGGTCGAGGGGTGAGGGTAGACGATGCGGTTGCGCAACCGTCACGACCGAAGAAGGCGAAGATAACGTCTGGCGGCGGTGGTCGGTGATTGCCCCCTTCATTGATGGAAATTTCGATGACCGATTGTGTCGTGCCGTTCTTCGATCACGGGTTCCCTTCATAGAAAAGTTGGCTTTAGAGAGGAGAAAAAAAAATTCGCGAAAAATTTTCGAGACTCCGATCGCGTCTAACGTGTGCAGATTTTTCCCTCGTGTGTTTTGTGTTTCGCGAGTAGAAAAAAATTTTTTTCCGAGTGAATTGCGCAATTTTTCTCCTATATTTTGTGCTTTGGCTGTAGTGCTTTCGCGTTGGTTTTTTTTATATTTTTGTCGAGTGCTTTTTTTTTCTTTTGGCCCGTGCGCTTTTCGTATATCCGATGTCCAAAATGTCGATCGTAATTCGTTTTCGTGTTCGTTTATGCGGCGTGCGTGTCTCGGTCAACGGGTAAGCATCGGCGAAGATAAGACGAAGGCAGGTTGCGGTGGAAATTGAAAATTTTTGCGAAAATTTGCCACTAAGGCCCCCGAGTGACGGTAGACGATGGGGTCGACTTTGGCGAATTGCGTACTTCTGCTGGCAACGTTTCATGTGGCTGTAGCTGGCTGGCAAGATAACACTCGGCCCAAGATCGTCTTCACGCATTTAGGTGAGTTGAACATTTATGAGCTAGAATTAATTGAAACAATTTGCTTGGAAAATACGAGTAGAATAGTTGAAGGCTGTGGGGAGTCTTAATTTTAGGTGTAAAAACTGTAGATACTTGATTATTAACGGATCACCATTTGTCAATCTGCATTTTTTTGGTAAATGGTAACAAAGAGAAAGTGTCAGAAGTAGTGTACTCGTATTTGAGGAATATAAATATCAGAAGGTAGTTCTCGGTACTGCTTTTTATTAACTTTGTGTTTTGAAATCAGCCAGGTTTTTTGTATCATGACACGGAAATTCGTATTCTTGTGAAATACTTTGAAAGGAAGTTAAAAAAAAAAAACAGCGTTTCTAAGAGAATATTGGTGCGAAATTGAAATTCTTGATCAGAACTATTATATTTAATACGAGTACTCTAAAAAAAATTTCAATGCTAATTTTTACAATTTGGATAGAAAAACTGGGACAATTCGAGATTTGTAGCAGAAATTACTACAAAAATAACAAAATAATGTTATCTAAAATAGTAAAAAGTAGGTACTATAAATATTAGAATACTTGCAATAAATAGTAATTTTCATAGCTGTGATGAGAAAAGTTACTACATATTTTGTTTATAATTATAATACTACCTATCCATTTCTCTCAGTGTCACACATTCTGTTGCCTTCTGCAGTAGTTGTGTCGCCTGTGGTACCTATAGTTGGTCCTGCAGGAAGTTTTAAAATGAATTCCGGATTTTTTGAGTTTCTTGAATTTTTCATTGACGAACCTCTAACGAATTGAGTAGATAAGTCTTGAAATATTTATCGATCGAAAACTTTTCGTATTATATTAGAGCTTATTTGTATAGCTTCATAGTTGAAATTTACCATTACATCCTCTTTTCTTCCTCTTAATGTATGTTAATGATAGTATATATTTTGCCGTCGACATATAGACGTTTAAACTATAATAAGTAAATTGCCCGAAACATAAAGACACGAGATTTTATGAGATGAATATTTTTCGAGTTTGAAGATTATGAAAAAGAGACCAATTCATGGTCTATATTATGCTTGTTTACCAAACTTGGACTAATTAATTTTTGATTCTCTACAGTAAACTTTAAAAATACTAATGGTTATAATATATATATACAAAATGGTGAAGAAATATAACTGGTCCTCAGAATCACCCTCTACTACAAAACACTACAGTCATGCTTCAATATTCCTTCTAGAAGATTTTAAAGATTTTTCATACATGAGATAGCCTGTAAAGAAGTTGTCATTAATCAGTCTTGGCCTTCTTCAGAAGGCATACAATGGTATATTCATCTCTTAAAAATTGTTCGTTTTGTTTTTAAAGCTGAAATAATGTGTGAGAAAGCAAACATACATCTGTATTGACTTTCTGAATGGACTCAGTATGTACATAGAATGCATAAAATAGTTGTATCAACAACATGTGTTGGGTACATGGTTTTTATTTATTTTATTTCTCATTTCGATCATTATAGTGTCTTCACTGAACGAGTGAAAAGAAATGAAGAAATATATGTATTATAAGTTCTACAGCAGGCTGTATCCTTTTATTTAACGTCCATATGGTTTGCATGGTGGAAATAATACCTACTTGTATTATCATGAATTATATCCGTTGGGCTACTAATTTCCTATTCCACTCCTTTTCAACCATAAAAGTCTGATTAATGGTTTTCTAGTTATTTGTGGTGCCTCTCGTGTTTGTGCCTGCATCAATTTTTGCGAGTAGCTTAATCCTTTTCAATTTTGTTAAATTAAATTCGGGGATTTGTGGAGAATACCCAGCGATCCGACCTTCCTCTAAACAGACGAACTTTTTTTTTTTTAACCCTAGATTTATCGGCTCACTTTCTAGTCGAATGAAAGATTTTTTTCCATTTCCTCGTCGGCGGCTTTTTAAATGCTTCTAATACAATGAAAAGCACGGGAGAACGATTTTCCTGTTAATGTAATGAGAATTTCTTCTGCTTTCGTGCAAGTGGTTTTAATATCTTGAATTCGATTGTTTTTTCTGAAGGAGTAATAAGTAGAGTGTATCGAGTGAGAGAAGCTTTAATCAGCGCGTGTATTTGACAGATTTTCGTGACATATTCTTCAATTTGAAACAATGAGATTTTATTGGTTCATATGGATGGGGTTGATGTTTTTTGAGAAAATATATTATATAAATTATGTAGACCACGTATAAATCCTCCGTAGGCTGCGAGGTCTCCATTTTCATCCCTTATTGACTAGAAATGAAATAAACAAAAGTATAATATGGTTTTGATAGGTACCTAATATTCTTTTATATTTCTTTAAAAATACGTTAAAACTAAGAAATAATTGACTTTTTGCTACGAACAAAATGGATTTTTAAACCACTGAAATACAGTTTATGAAATATTTTTTGGACTTTTCTTGTATCGGTCATTCAATTTTTGGGTTTCTTCTTGGTTTTTATTCTAATTTGATTTCAATTTTACCAAATTTCTATTTTTTTCCCATTTTTTTAGTTTTTTTTTCTTATTGTTTTTATCTTTTTCCGGATTTTTTATTTTTGTATCATCTTGGTTTTTCTGTCACCATCTCGGTCGGGTTATTAGCAGGTTTACGCTGTGAAAACCTGCTTGTTATATGCATTTTTAGACAGTTTTACGCATCAAATGATATTTTTATTTAGGTACTAAAAACGTACGATAAACTGATTCACCCTATGTCTTAGTCTTTCATAGTGAAAACCAAAAGAATAGGTACACGTAGTAATTTTCTTTCGTATTTTGGAAATGTTGGTGATCTTTTGAAGGAGTTGTGCCGAAAATGGTTTTGTTTTTCGACTGCATTTTACACAGAATTTTTTGGCTCTTATACAACTATTCATTCATTGATTTAATAAACTGAAATTTTCGCCGTCAGTCCTGCGCTAAAGTAACGATCAGCTTTGAAAATTTGCGGGATTTCTATTTGCCCTTTTATATTTGACGCGTACGAACGACGAAGTCATATTGAAATATTACTGCATGCGTTTGCCTTCCTGTGCAATAATTCCCTCCAGATTTGCTAGTATATAAACGAGAATAAATCGATACGATTGCAACAAAATCATGTAAGTTATACATAGACTAGGAATGCATTTCGCAATCAGTTTTCCGCTCCAGCTGATATTCAATACGTGATTCGTAATTAAATTTCAATTTGATACACGCGAATGGTGACACGATTCCATCGAAATGCAGGATTATGCGAATTTCCAACGAAGGTAGTCTACCTTATGTATCTATTAAAGCTTTTTTACCGCAGTATGAGTAAGTATACGGCTGTCAATTTTGTCACCAATTTATTAGGTTGTGTTTTTTTTTTGTGCCTTTCAGGGCAAATATCTGAATGTACTCGTATAACTTTTTGATAGTTACTTAGCTTTTTGTATACTTACACGTTTTCTGATTTCCTTACGCATTTTATATGAGCCAATCAGCTGAAACGCAGACAACTTTCGTGTAAACGACGTAGACATAAATTTTCGTTTTACATAAAAGCCTCCAATTAGAGGGGTTGTATCGTATTTCATTTAATCGATGGTCTCCTGCAGACCCCACCAATCAATTAAAAAGAGGAAAAAAGTTTTTTCGTTCGGTTTTAATAATAATAAAAAAAAAAAAAAGGAAAGAAAAAAAGAGAAAAATGTTTTCGACAGGTTTTGAACGTACTTTTAACGCAACGTCAATTACGGAGGAAATCTGTCAGTACCGGTATCACAAATGGGGGAAAACTATAAAGATGGATCTAACGATTTTGTACGGTGAAATAACTTTTTTTGTCAATAAGTTTGAAAATTTGAAAACAACATTAATATCGAGTTTCAACTTGAGATGCTCCCTTTGACTTTACAAGTTTTAGTTTCGCATAAGCAGCTGTAAGAATGAAACAATGCACTATTTTGGCACTTAAAATAGGAAGTACGAGTATTTACATGTACTTTAGATGAGTTTGAGGTATGCGGTAAGCCGAAAGTCTTGTCAATCAGATATCCAAAAAGGTACTGCTTGCTGAATAGGCTGCAATTTATAAATTTTGTATGTAGTTGCAAAAAGACTCTTATTATTACATAATTAACTATTATTTCATAGTATATCTTCCTTGAGGAGGTGTGTGTTGCAGGACTTTTGGGTCTCGTAGGTTGTAGGATACTGATGGTGACTACAAATAAAACGAGTGGGAAATAGAGAAATAATGAGTACATCGCATGCAACACTGTCTTATAATATTGCGCCAATATCAGCAGCACTCCTTCTGAGTACTTCAATTATGATGGAACTTATCGTCTTTATTAGTACTCACAAATTATTAAATTGGTGTTCTCGCGATGGTGAGAAGAAATTTATATTACATACATTCTAAATCTTCATGTACTCGTGACTAAATTTAATTCCTTCTCCGTCAAGCATGTATTGTTGATTAACATTTTCCGTTTCATTCAGTAACTTTTCAAATTTTTAAGCCAATAGAATTTTCTCTTGTTTCTCAATCTTACTTCTTTCTTATAACGTATATGTACTTCTAGATGTTCACGGTTTATTTCTGTTTCATCTTTTTCCCGTCATCATTTAGAACTATCTATCTTCCAAGGTTTTCACTTATTAGTTGATAAAACTGCTGTTGATTTCTCTGATTGTCCCTCTTGTAAAACAGATATACTCGTATGTATATGTCAAATGAAAAACTTTTGGAATCATAAGAAAATATTATCAAACTGAGTTTCTAATTATTCACGACTTGAGATTTTTATTAATACTGTGGGTAAGTGGAGAAACTATTTTTCAATCAGAGTCCTTAATTTTGTTGAATGAATGTATAGGTGTATTATGATCAGCTTATTTAGAAAATGCCGAAATGAGCAAAAATGAATAATCGTAAAACGGATGTATCTACTCACTCACCTATCTTTATTACGCCCAATGAAGTGCCTGTTATTAAAACTGATGAACTGTGAAATTCTTTCCACTTACGAAGAATTGTGAAGGTTTTAGTTTTATGACTGATAATAATTACCTGTTCTTCAAGTTGTATAATTTATAAGCCTCATCATAATTCTGTTTTTGTCATCATATAGATCATGTTGCTTATTCCGACTGATTTTAGCCCCGTATAACTCGAGCACCTTTCTTTTTTTCTATGGTTTACCACCGTATCTTGAAACACTATTTTGCTGCAGGTTAGGTTGAAAGGACTGTAGAAGCATCAGCTGGCGAAAGGAAGTGAAACCAGCAACTTCGCTCCTGCGCATTTGTTATAGACGCAGAAAATGGCTGTATTAAGATATTGGCTGATGAAAGTTCAGGGAAAAAAATCGCATGGAGTAGAGATGGTTTGTTTTAGAGGCTACGCTCGTTCAGTTATTTCAGTGGTTGCAAATGTCCGAAAATGGGACCTCCTATAATGTTGTTTTTATTTCAAAAGTCAATGTCACAAAAACCAAATTATGATGAAAATTCCATTAGATTGAGGTTGAACGTCACGCATGTGTTCGTTCTAAAACATAAAAAAGGCTCTCCCTAACCGTATAATTATCTAAGGATTATTTTTGAAACACTGATTGGCCCTTGTATCGCACACTGTTACTCAAATGTGACATTTTAAAACCTGGTTATTATCCAAGTCCGAAAAAAGTCTCTTTAATTTCATTCAGAAATTCTATTTTCGGTACCGTATATCTTACCTTTAATAGTAGTCAGTAAAAATGAAATCAAATTTTTTTTCCTGGAACGAATTTATTATTTTATAAATTTTCAGAGACATGTAGAAGTAATTTGTTTAGTTGGGAAGGAGAGAAAAAAAGAAAAATGTCACTGTGTACGTTTTGAAATTAAGAATTTCTCATTTTATTACCCATGCTGAACTGCGATTCATTTCCATTTGTAGCTAGTGATATTAATAAATTATGGAATCATATAGCTGGAAGAGAAAAAATACGAATTGATATTATTTTCACATATTGTGAAAATACATCATTGAACATTTTTTCCTCGTCATTTTTCGTAAAAATGTACTAAAATTAATAAAGAGTGCAACAACTGCTATGCAGGCAAAATATTAATCAATCTTATTCGACGAGCTATTCGAGCGTTACGTTGCTTGAATACGTAATTTGTATTCTCGTAAAAGGCTGTGTACGTTGCAAAAGTCGGATTTATAAGGTCGAAGTGGTGGGGAGAGGGAGAGGTGATGGGCAAAAAAGGAAGCTCGTGGCGCAATTCTACATAAAATGTGAGGAAAAAATGTAAAAATTTTTTGAGAAACGTGGCGAGAAAAAGAGTGATGGTGCAGGTAGTTGAAATTCTGACTGAGGTATTTTTTCTCCGCCGGAAAGGTCTCTAATCTGAAGACAAATGAAGAGCCGCAGGCATCGCAGTGATTTTTGTGAAGATTTTTTTTTTTTGTAAAAATTTCAAGATCCAGTTCTTTTCCAATCAATCGACTATATATCGAATAGCACATTCTAAAAAATTTTAAAATTATCGCACGTACAAGTGGGAAAAAAGGTCTATCGTAGTTTTATACGCTTCTGCAGAGCAGTACTTCTGCTGGAGAAGGTAAAATAATCGATGTAATGTAGATAATTTATGGCCAAAGCGCGCGGGTGTGAAATATTGAATTTCACTTTTGAGTAAAAACGGTCGTGATCGGTTTTTGAAATGATTCCAGCGTATTTTGTTTACTTTGGTACTCGAAGAAAAAATAACTCTCTGAACTCACGTTTTATATTTATACGGAAGTCTTACTCGTAGACCTAATATTCAACTAAAATTGAGTGAAATTCAATGGGAAGCATAAGACGCGTATAACTTATCGATTGATAACAGTAAAAACTTATAATAATATTGTAAATTATGTAGTAATCTTTTTTGAGGGTCTACAGAACTCTTGTAATATTTTAATCATTAACTTAAATATGAGTGCCTTTAACTTTGATTAGTAGAAGAGTCTTCATCTACGGTTAATAGCTTGTTTTTTTCCCCCGAATAAGTTACTAATTTCTGGATAAACAAGAACCTGGATACCTAGGTGCTAAAATTGTGCATTTTATTTTTATTTTATTAATTGATTGCTTTGTTTAGTTGACTTAGCTGCTTTTGGTTAGTTTCGATGGTTAATTTACGTATAGTTGGTTTGATTTGGATGATGATTGGTTTGGTTCGTTAGTTTGAAATTACATATATTTACAAGAAACTACCTATCTCACAAAACCTTCACTTCATTTTTATTCAAGCTTATTTTCATTTATATGCTGTTTTATTCAGTTGAAAAATTCATGTAAGTTGCGTTTAGAAAAAAAATCTCTGTGAAAAATTTTTTTCGGATTGTAGTGATCATTTGAGGAATATAATCCGGGAAAATGACACGGAATCCGAGAAAATGTGTCTAAGCATCAAGAACCGGATAGTTTAGTTTTCAATTATGAGTAGAGATTTTTTTTCAATAATTATTATAACTTTTTTGAAAATTTTGTGATTTCATTTGCTCCAGTACAATTTATCGTGATTGATCATATAAGGGAAATCATATTTCACTATTGTTCTCATGTAAAATATTGTTGCATGTACCTATACATTATTCTTCGTAGTATCTCAACCAGTTTTTTTTGCAAAAATACATTAAATTTCGATTTATCGTATCAAAGGTTTCTGAAGTGCCTTGTGAGGCGACGTTAACTTATTCGTAGAATTTTTCTAATTTTTTTCATTCATATTTTTCTTTTCTGTTTATATTTGCTAACCACGTATTCGCGTTATTTTGCGTCTTATCTACATCTAGATGCATGTTTTTCCTCTCCATACCCCCAGCCACTTGCCAGGAGAAAGGTATGTCTTAGAGCAAACGTCTTCCCCGCTTCCCTCTTGAAATTCACTTATCGCTAATGTCGAAGTCATTTTTATATACCATATATTGAAAAAAAATGATAATTCACGTGTCGTCCGGATCCGATATGTTCACTTTCATCGTCTCTTGTATACACTTTGCAGGGCTTTTCGTGTTTGACAGAGATCAATCTGTTCGCTGGTTTCCACTCCCCTTGGCTCCCTTACATGCCCTGTGTCAGAGCAACGTGTTTAGTAAAATGACTGTATTTATTAAGGCATAAATAATACCAGAAGGCATAAAGTCGTCTGTCGGATACGGATATGCTTACCTCCTCGATTAAGCTTTAGCGTCGACGTATGGTGCGGGGAGGGGGTGTGCAGGGTGCAGGATAGCTGCACACGAACGTACATATACGTATACTCTTTATATACGTATGTGTGACGAATGCCGCCTTTCTTTGCTTACCAAAAGTGGTATTAAATCAACGACCATTTTTTTGTACTTCCTCTGCGCCCCGCCACAGCCCCCTCGTTGTCATTCTTGTGAAAAGGAATCGACGGCGAAGAGACGTGCGGGTTAATGTATGCAGATAAAGTCGTCGAGTGTAATAAAGATGAAAGCCAGAAAACGCCCGAAAAACGAGCGCAGAAAGAAAAGTGGGAAAACGTCAGTATGTAGAGAAAGTCTCCGAAGATAGGGGTCGACAATTAAGGGGGATGAAAAGTGTGTGTGGTGTACGCGTATATATATAATACATATCCGCACGCTATATGTAGTATATACATATTGATTAACATAACAAAAGGTATCATTGTGCAGCGATTGAGGTTTCGATCTTTTGCGAATGTGATGGAGGAAATGGTAGGGCATTTCTTTGCGGTGGAGCGGCTGGTGAGGTGGTAGAAAGATGGCGTCAGACTGGAGAAATGTAATCGACCATAAATTTTCTTTCGAAGGTAATTTTTTGGAAAAATAAGAAAAATTGGCTAGAGGAAATTGTCACTTCTTGGCAACTGCATGTAGGTTTCCAGTTTCTTACTGTGAACAAGTTTGGTGTGAGGTACACTACTTACGTATTTGAGTCGAAAATACCGACCAGGGCTTTGTTATAATATTGTCATTTTCAGATGAAATTAAGTAGTTTTAATAGAGTTTGGTAACGGAGAATGTCTCCGTGACAAGTCAGCATTCAGCAAGTCGAATATGATTGCACGTTAATGGCAAACCGAGTGAAAACCATGAGCGCTTGTCTTTTTTGGTTAACTTAACACGTGCCAACATATTGTCGTGGTTAAATAGATAATTTTCTTCGTTAATGGTAAAATGAAAATTTAATTTTCATCGTTTTAGTCGTCGTGTTTTCGGTATGGTTTACTCTTCCGCTCATATACTCGTATTCGTGAAAGAGATGATTTTCATAAAATAATAAGTTTTTCATCGCGGTTGACTTACCAAGTTGCTTTTTTAATTAAAAATTCTGAAAATTAATACTCGGAGTAGGTACTTTCAAAGAGGAGAAAAAAACAGGTGGATTGGAATATCAGTTTCCTCATTTTTTCAGGCGTGTTATATAGAATTTTTCGCCAAGGGATTTAGTTTATTTGGAAGAATTTAAAAAATTTCTCTTTCATTTGGCAAATTACTTTTAAAAGAATAAGTTATTTTGAAATCGACTACTCTGTATCAACGTAACAGATGAGTAAAATAGTTGCACGTAGATCAATACTTCAGACGTTGTTAAGATAGTAATGTGTGAGTCAAATCTACTGTTCCTTTTTTGTGATATTCAAAGCAGAGTGTGACTCAGGAGGTCCTTTTTTTTAAATATGATTTCACTTGTGCTGCGAATGACTATTAATTTTGACAATAATTTCGTGTGTGACAGAAAGTAGCGGTAGAAGTCGAGAATTATAATCTACAAAAGAGAGTTATCAAGATTTAAAAATGATGCGGTTTGTATAGTTTTTTGGCTACTTCAAGAATATTTTCCAAATTGAAATACGTATAAAATTTTGAAAGTAATCATATAACGTATATACCGAAAGCTTGCCATACATGTTCTTAACCCTTGAAATTAGTCCCTACGTTGTGCACTTCATCCTCTGAAATGTTAAAATCTACGATGGCGTATATTTCAGCCCGTTTCGGCCACCATACTCGAATTAGTAGATTGAACGTTGAAAAATTTATTTTATAGCCTTGTCTTCGTGTGTTGCTTCGCCGTCAGCTGCTATACGTCCACTCGCATTTACCCTGAAAATTCTTCATTCCTTTCTCGATGGTTGCTCGCGTAAAAGATTTATCAATGTCCTCTATTTGTGTGTCGGCGCAGAGTGCGTGTTGTGTGTACGAATGGCGAACGAATTGAACGTCTTGACCAAGTTCTCCTTCGCCAGCTTCAGTTTCTCGCACTTTCCACCCGACCCCTTCGATCGTTTCTATGCGTCCTTCACTGCCTCTTCCACCACTTACCAGCCTTCTCAACCAAATTGTTCTTAATCAATTTTATTAAGCGTTCGTCTTATAACAGCCGTAAAGTGTATTCTTCGCACCAGCGACGGCGGTAAAATGGTGATATATCCGCTCATAAAAATTACATTATTTTACGAATTGGGTTTCACGCCTCCGTCTTGGACGCGCTGTTTGCACTTAACCACACTCCGGGTGACAATCGCTAAAGAAGATTATTAATACAAATTCAACCGTTATCGTTGCCTTCTCTATGTGAGCCTCGACGCTCCTATTATTTGAGAGAATGTATTGTGTATAAGTATAGTTAGTTCGGGGATTTTGAGCTTTTGCTCTGGTGGAAAACAATTGCGGTAAGTCCCGCACTAGGTCGGTGACCAGCTCACAGGATTTGCTTTCAGTGTTTTCAGTACGTCGAATTTGGAAAATGCATTTCCAGCGTATAAGAGAAACTCGGATCTATAAATATTGGGAGTGTAGCATGGTCTCAAATACGCACAACCTGGTGATTGAAGCAGTGGCGTGCTAAGGGTATTGTGCGGCCTCAGCATGCGTTTACCTTGGGGCCCCTATTCTACCCCAATTTTGCATATTACAAGGAAAATTTTGCATATTTCAAGGAAATTGTTTTATTTTTCCTAAATTGTGAGATGAAATTTTGGGCCCTCAGCATATTGCTGAGTAAAAGTGAACTTAGCACGCCACTGGATTGAAGACCGTAGTAGTGGCAAACTACTATTCTAACCTGACATCACCTTCCTATGAAAACAAAAATGAACAATTGCCGGTTTCAATTTCGACGAATTTGAAAAATGTACAATTTTGGTTGATTTTCATTTTTAGCCTCTACAATATTATCGACCAACTTCTGATGATCTTTATGATTATCGCTCGGGTGATGTACGTATTTCTCAACTCCTCTGCCCGAAATAAATAAACAAAATTTTCACTTCGGTTTCTAATTAGGGTAAAAAACTGCGGTCGAAGCGCTCAAAAAGTGAGAAAATTGGGAAACTGCAGGGTATTCAGAAAATGGTCGTCCCAACGTGTTTCGCGTATAAATAATTTTTACTGCGCCAAATTGTAAATGCGTCCAATTATTTTTAATGTACCTCTCGCCGTCGCCGCTGCCCTTTTTCAGGCCTTTCATTTCTTCGCAAAATGAGCTTTGGGAGGGTTTTCTCCAGCAAATTCTCGCTTACCGTATTTATATATACGAACTCCAATACAATACGCATACACAGATTAATACTCGTACACACGTACGTTTACGGCGGCAGTTCGTGTATGGGGTATTATTTACGAGTAAAAAACAGTTAAAATAGTGAGCCTGCGATGGGGCAGCAGGGGGCGCGTGTTTTTCGTTCCTTTTTCGGAGAATATCGTCGAAGTATTTTAATAGATTTTCTACGGCGACGAACGCCACCTCCCCAGTTACAGCCACCTATCTACGAGGATATTGATATTAATTGCTTAGCATTAGGTCGATTTTATTTCTCATTCGCTACTTAGAGCCCCCCATGTCGCATTCTTTATTTCCATTTGTCCTTATTTGGCGAGGATTTCGTGATTTTCGGATCGCAATTTTTTTTCCGAGTTCCAGCTTCCAGTTCCTGCGTTGTTCATTTCTTCGTCTTCACCCCTCCTTCTCTTCCCCTAGCGGATTTTTTTTTATTGGCTCCTTATGCAAATCGATGCACTTTTTAGGATTTTATATTAACGTTTTAAGGGGGAATACAATTTTCAAATAAGTGTGAAAAGAACGTTCCCTTTTCCCCCTTATCTCTGCCTCGTCCTTCTTCTTGTTTCGCCCTCGCTTTATTTTCCCCCGCTCTGCCATCCGTCATCCTTCTGCGCGGCTGTCTTGGTAAAATAATATAATAAATTGTAATTACACGAAGCAATTCGAGTGAAAGAAAAATGTAAATGCGATTATTGCTGGGTCAACGAATGCTGTGTGCGATTTGTTACTCGCCTCCTTCGTCTCTCGCCTAGATTTCCTTCGTTTGATTTTTGTGATCACTCGATTAAGAGTTGAAAGGGTGATTTTGAAAATGAAGAGGTCGGCTTAAAATCGAATTAGAATGCGCTTGTCTCGTTAAGTTGGTACGATATTTTTGATAAACGATGACATTTCCTTAATAGTACATTGAGAACGGCAAGCTATTTCATAGTACTTGTGCAAAAATTGCTTGCTGAACGAGCAAGTTTTAAACTATTTTTTGCGCAACACATACTTCATTTAAAAGTTAAAGGAATAAGATGCACTCGAAAAGTAATATTCGTCGTTCAAGAAATCAGTGATGAACTCATTCTGCACTTATATACGGAAAAGCTTAGGGAAAATGGTGCGGAAAAATTAGTCAATAAATGAAAGAGAAATATATGGCAACGTAAAAATATTATCAATGAAGTGTGGCGAAAGTTATGAACATTCTAGTTTTTATTGTTAGTGCTATGCAGAAAAAAGTGTGAATAAAAATGGTATGAAAAAATGCCAGTTATGGGTTTTCCGAATATTCAAGCTTATATGCTCCAGTGAGTACACAACTTTATATTACTCTAAAAATAATTTAAATATGAAAATTCTACTATCTTCACAAAGAAAAAGATTTCGAATACTGGTTGAATGTATCAAAAAATTGATTTTTCAGCGAATATTTGTCATATTTTGATTTGGCTTCAGCTAATTGGATATTTTACGCAGCACCTAGTGAAAAGGTTATGTGTTGAATATTTTTGTATTGTGATGGGAGTTTCAAATAATTCCTATCACTCAGCTCTCATTGGAGGCTATCAGACTCGAAGTCGTTACTCGCTGGTTGTAAATCGAAGCACTAAACCAATGTGCCAGCTCGACTTGTAGTTGAGTTTCTGTTGATAATCGTATTAATTGTAATATTTTCAAATCGTCTGGTTTATATCCACCAAAAAGCTTGAACATATCGCCGAAGAGTGAAGACGGGCTTTTGAGTCTATAGCTCGTATAAAGAACTCAAATATGTATCTACAAGATAGAACCCCCTTGCTCGCACATTACTCATCCGAATTTGAAAATTATACCATCCTCCCCGTCAAACATAGTGAAAATAATTTATATATTTTGGAAGCTCTCCAAGGAATGTAGGTACTTATAGTGGTCGTAAATTTAAATCATCAAGCTTATAACTAAATACCGAAGAACATGCCTCTCGTTTAAAAAGACAGTCTCGTGTTTTTTCTAATAACAATGACAAGAAAAATGCCATCGCCTTTATTCTTTGTACATTTTCAAAGGCGTGCAAACGTAATCATCCGCATTTGGATGCGTATTTCTGTAGCTTCTCATTTTCACGTAGTTAAAAGGGTGGAACTAGATTCGAATCTTATAGGATAGATGCCTATTAATTTTCGAAACTATGAATTTTTTACAATCAATGTGGAATGCCTGTAAATTCAGTTTTTTTCATCAATACTTCGTATTTTGTTTCAATCGTTTTTTAAATTGTCATGAAAATGATTATTGTAGCTTGCATTGTGGCTTAGGAAATGAATATTGTCGAGTTTGATAAAACATTTTTGAATAAGTTGGTCAAAGTCTGAGAACTTGGGAGAGAACTTTCTTTCTTTAAAAATCGGTGTTATGGCTTTGCGTGTTTTTATAAAAATTTAAGGGTTTCACGAAGTATTCGGTTTACAGATAAAAGTATCTATTTGATATTCACCGCACAGTACGTCTAGCTATCAGCATCCGATTAGTGTACCAATTTGAAAAATTTGAAACGAAATATCGATAGGAAAAGACCCTGAGACTTCGAGATGCGTTTTATTTTATCGTTATTGGTTTTTTCCCCTTCTCATTCATCTAAAACGAATGAGCTTTTTCTCTCAAGTTCGGATACGTTGTATTGTTGTTGACTTTTTCACTTCGATGTACTTTTTTTTTTTGTATAGTCGGTGCTATCCCACTCGTATAAATCAACTTGTCGGTCACGATTAAAACCCTTCAAAAGTTTCTTTCATCGTGTTTCTCTTCGTTTTTTCCTCCTTGTCAATTTTTTGGCCATTTTTTCGTCTTATTTTTATTTTTTCCGAAGCGTTACGTACTGTAAGTTGCTCGTGGAAAACCACTGAAGAAAATATCGTTATTCCAACCACGTGCTGAGATCTCATTAAACAATTTGCTCGTCTTTTTTCTATGTGTGTTTGTGAGTGCGTGCGTGTGTGTGTGTGTGTGTGTGGATGTTTGTACGTTGAACTTTCTCGCTAGCTAATCAAATTAAAACACACCAAAACCGCGTTAGTCATTCAGCTAAAAATGTTCAGATCAGTGTTTTGACTTTTTTTTTATTGGGATGCCGCACATGCCTTAGGCGCATTGACTTTTATCAGTACTTTATGTTTAAAACAAATACATCATTGTAACTGAAGATGGCGCTAATGTTGAATTTCTATTAAACGGTATATTTTGCCCATTCAAAATACACAGGAGTCATTTTTCAACTGAAATTTTTCAGCATACAAAATAATCTAGAACCTAATTTTCTTCTTCAGCTAATAGACCTAGATGTAAATAATTTTTTCAAATTGGAAAATACCCCTCCACATTCATTAATCTATAAGAAAAATTTTTCCTAATTTCTTAACAAACTTCCAACGGGTTACATTTTTTGATGTTTATAACAGAATACACGGTTTACTCATAAATTTATAATTGGTCATAATACGGAAAACAGTGTTTGTAACGTAGCAACTGAAATTACTGACTTTATATCTCGGTGAAAGCACAGATGAAAATAATAATAATTCAATCTAACGACAATACTTATTCTCTTCCATATGCGGATCTATGGGCAACACTGCTTTCCCATACTAATTACATAAGTTGAAAAACAAAACTAGTTATATTAATTAATAGATATAAAAATCAAATTATAAAGTCATCCCGATTAAGTAATCAAAATATAAATTACAAAAAAAAACATTTTTAAGGTTTTTTTCATTTTTCGATGATATTAATGGAAAAATGTACTCGTATCATTTCAGTTGTTGATATTTATGGATGAAAAAATAGCGTTAAATTTATCCCTCGATGTATTTTGAACGGGCATTTCAATTCTTTGATTACAACCGATAACGAGTTCTGTGAATTACCACTAGATGGCGAACTTTCACTTACAAGTTTCTAATAAACGTTTTTATTTTCTTCATCTGCTTCTCTTTGGTCTCGTATATACAGCTGAGGTGAGAATATAATATTTGTCCATCTCCATACCCGTATATGCTTAGCTTTTTCGAAGAGCATCCAAAAGCTAGTACCCAATACCTGTCGCGTAAAAATAGTAACATTTTTGAAAAGGCAGGGGAGGGCTGAGAAAAATTGACACTGGGTTTTATTTGAAAAGCGTTGTGGAATTCTGAAACCATTTTCTTGCACTCGCTTTTTCTCCCCTGCTTTATGTTGTGTATAAACTGCCTGAAGCTACTCACCGCATTTTCCACTCAAACGTACTTTTCTTCCTTCTTCGTGAAAGTCATTTATTCTGTCAGTTGCGTGTTCGCATTTTGAGGCCGGCAAGAAAACGTAAAACTACTTAGCAATATTTTTTTGTCTTTCCACTTTTCTTATTCCACGCCCGCTCCCATGCATACCTTGAAACACGTGCGAATGTGGCTTGAAGCGAAGGGATCTGGGTGAGTCGAAGTAAATTATGAAATCACTTTTCGGTTCTTGTTTGCTTAGTTATTGATTTCCAAGTTGTTTTTTTTTTTGAAGAAAAAAAATAAAGTTGTAAAAAACGCGTAAAAAATGGCGCATATTATAAAAGAATGCAGTCTACTTTTTATTACTGTGTTGGGTTTGTCTCGTTATTTTTGGTATTTCGTTTGTGGTTCAACATTTTATTATTATTTCATTTCCAACCAGAAACTCATTTTAATTGTCATAGTTTCTGGTGTATCGGATTACTGGATAGTTAAAATTCTGTTATATGGTTGACAGAGAGGCCCAGACAATGCTTCCATCTTATCTGAATGAAAAACTAACCTTAGGCATTTTTTAAGGTTAAAATTTGTTATATTAGTGATTTCGTCCAAAAATCTTTCATAAAGGAAGTGTTCAAATGTCACAGATATTGTCCGACAAAAATTTGCCTGAATAATCATGATTTGTTTCTGAACGCACTCCCGGAGCCAATCTGCTCCTTGCCCTTGGTGAAAAAAGTGAATTTATATTTATTTGTATACCTTTGTTAAGCAATTATCAAATTTCTTTATCAAAGATAAAATGTGTGAGTCAGTGGTACCGTGAAGGCACAATCTTGAGAAGTAACTCCTCGTTGACGATTTTGGGGGGAGGGGCGATTTTTTTCGAATTTATATTATAAGAATTTTAAAGATGATCGAATACCAAAATTTTTTTACGTGTACGGGGGGGGGGGTTCAATCATTCATGGTTGACCTGATGGGGGCACTCCTCGTATAAGCCTTAGGGGGTCACAGCACCCCTGAAATTATAGTGTTAGGTCAATTTGATGACTGGTACCTGATGCTGATTTTTATCCGCAGATTATTTTAAAATATGCAATGTCCGAATGAACTCTGCTTTTTTTAGCCAAATTTTTTTCATCATTCGGTAGCTTTTCGAGACAGATAATTCGATAATTTGCTAATATATTTAATCGAACCAAAATTTCTCCTAAAATATTATGTTCAAAAACTTAGTATTTCCTGATTTCTGCTCAGTGAATGAATTTGTAAGTTGAGCTCTGGTATGGGGGTTTTTGAGGTCGCTGAACACGAATCCGGTAGCCGTTTTTGGCGCCGACTCTCGCCCGGCGAGATATGGCCAAAAAAAAAAGTGAAAAATGCTTCAAAATGGGTCTAAATCGCAACGGAGAGCAAAACGGGCTGCAGATTCGGATTCAGCGTTAAAAATTCAATACATTATAATGATAAATTACACACCAGTAAAATAATCCGGGTTCCGAAACAGTATTTTTAAAGATATTTCATTGAAGGTAATCACATTTAATGAATTACACAATATACGAGTGTACATACTCGTATATAATTGAAATGTTCAATTATTCTCATGTAAATTTTTTTGTTACTCTTGTTACCTTTAATAGATGAACAGTGAGTGATATGCAAGAAGGATATAAGTCCACTCTTTCAAATTTTACAGAAGAGCCTAAAAATACTTTCACATGACATAGCCTTATGTTATGTAGCACCTCAACTTTGAAGTTCATTTTCTCAGCAATGATTGTATTTAGGGATATAATATATTTACTGTAAGTAGGGCTTGGTGCATACAATTGAACCTTTGAAGAACTCAATTTTTGAAAAAAGTTGACTCATCGCCTTTTTGCCTATCACTGTTCAGATGTCCTGGAAAGAAAAATTATTTGCAATTTCAAAGATGTTTGAATGCCGGCTAACTCAACTTGTATTTCACTCAGCACCACTGTGCCTGCTGGGTAATTTCGAGTAGAATACCAGCTTATTTTTGAAATACATATTCTTCACAATTTACTTTTAGAGTGATGAAACTCTCGATTCAAGTATTGCGCGCGGTACTAAATGAGGGTGCGGTTGGACTCCGGATAGGTCCAAAGGATTTATAGCTAGATACCGAATGAATTTTTCATCGCGAATAAAGTGGATTCTGGGCCGAAAATATGATTACATCGTTATTCGCTTATCGAGTAAACTCGGTTCAGAATAAATTAAAAGCCGGCAGTTGGCGAAAAGTTGGGTCGTTGCCGTTTACTAGCTGCTGCTGCTGCTGCCACTGTTGCGGTCGACCTTTACTGCCAGCACCATCCAACCCTTATGTGTACGGTTCGCGTTCGTTTTACATTTTTAAAAAGAACGAATGAATCATAAAAAATAAAAAAATAACGACAAGCTGCCCCTCGCCGCCCGATCAGCACTCCTTCAACTCACCATCACCTCTCTTCCACTCTCAGTGCTTCTCTCGCTGGTGAAATTGTGGGGTGTTTACGGAGAAACGAAATGAACAAAATAGCCCTCTAGAAATAAAAATGTAACTAACCCTCATCCGGTCCATTAGGTTAATTCATGTTCTATACGTGATGCTTTCTCTCTCTCTCTCTCTCTCTCTCTTTCTCTGGCAAGAGTCGACGACTCCTCTACATATGTATGCATTCGGTGCTTTTGAAAAAGATATGGTTGCGTTATGCTTTTTGCTGCCATTCATGTACATACGTAAAAAAGTACAGTACGTATACATTTTTTTAATATCGATCATATTTGAAACCGTGTTTGTTGCAATCCTTCGGATTTTGCCGTGTGCGTGTTTTCATGCACGTGTCTGTTTGGCCTATAATGTAAATAAAAAAAACGTATAAAAAAGGGGTTCTTGTAGGTATACTGCCTTTGAGGGAAGATTGAAAAAAAGCTGTTGTCAATCTGGTAAAAGGTAGTGAGAGTGAAGAATAGGAGGTGTAGAAAAAAAGGTCGATGGAGAATATACTGTCGCATTCTTGCGTCAACTTTGTAAGATCCGGTAATCAGGTGACAGATTGTGATTTGATTCTTTGGTCTGCCATTTTTTACTTTCTTTTTTAAGCTTCAGTCCTCGACTTACATGCATGATAGGGTGTCCTTTGTCGATTACAGCGTATCTATCTGTATTATAATACAGACTCCATATGACCCTGATTTAATTTGCCTATTGTATTGCACCCTATTTATACTTTCCATTGTGTGATATTATGTTATCGGACATAATGGTAGGTAATTTTTTCTATTCGAGTTGGAGTTATCATTTTAAGAATCGTTTTACTAATGAAGGGTTGCAGCCGAAACGGGGTTGACGCGATGATTTGTGTTATATTTGTATTAATTTTCAAAAGTAATGGTACGTGCTATCTTGTGATATCCAATGAATATACTAATGATGAGCTGAAAAGGGTTCTCTATAGAGATGAAGTTTGATTTTTTTTCTTTCCTTTTTTCGTCGCGATTTTTGTTGATTACTTATTCATTAACGATGATTGTCTGAAGTTTAGTTTTATTTATTTATTTTTTTAAATTTTATAGCCTTATAGGCGATCCCGAAGAAAATGTAAATAAATGCATGCGAAAATGAATTTGTTTTGAATGGCTCTCTTGAAAAATTTTTCTCCTAATGGCTCGTGCCCTCTCGCGTCACAGTTGTCTGAAATTTTATTCATGAAGCTGTTATAGTACAGAAATTATCGTAGATTTTGGATTTGATTTTTATGAATTTATGTACTTGAAGTTGAAGAAATTTCATTGAAGTTCATCATTTTTAACCAATTTCATTTTAGTGAATTTTCTTATTTTGAAAATCGAGGCCAGACCCCTTTTGATTTGGTAATTTATGACTAGAAGTCATTAAATTTGTATTTTCCTTCCTGATTTAATGTTATTTTATTTATTTACTTATTTATTCCTTTTTTAAGTTTCTCTAATTTTTAGCTGTTGGTGGGTTTATTTTATATCAGATTCACCACATTCAGACGGGCGGGGAAATGTAGTTTCACGAGTAAACTCACATTTTTGTTCAGCACTAGATCGAAAATTCGTAGACTTGCTTTTCAAATGTCTGAAGCTAATTGATTTCTCTTCAGAAATATATAATTGATCAAGATTTTATGAGAATAGTTTAGTTACAGAAAGTATAAAAATGTTCTTGGTATCTTAATCGCTATTTTAAACCAAAATTGAATTTTAAAATGGATAGTTAAACTAGAAGTACGAATATTTGAAACATATGGCCATACATACAACCTTTCTCTTGCCTTTTTTCATTCATTTATTTCTGAATTCACGGGTTAATTTCGCTTTATTTTACTTTGTACCTACTTATAAGTGCTGCATTTCTCACCTCCTTTTAGTCCCCCCTTTTACTAAACTTCACCGGAAGTTAAAAAATCATTAGTTACAATATTGACTGCACAGGCGGTTTCCTAATACAGCAGATGGACTCGGCAATTCTCACGAATGTGATCCGCTGTTGCGTGAGCGATTCTTCTAATGTTTTGGTTCTTTAAAAACAAATCCGGCAGATGTGTGCTTTCTGCAATCCCTTCGTTTTAGTGCAGTATATTACGTTGTTAATGTGTGGAAAATGCGTTTGTAAAATCTGAAAAAGTGTACACAACTAAATGTTTTTCTCATTTTCACTTTATTTGAAGAGGGGAGAAGGATTTTAGGTGTTATTTTATTGCTGAACTGAATTTCAATCATCCCATAATAACTATCTTCTCCCTCCTCCAACATAATAAATGACGACCTTCGTTATTTTTTTTTCGTCTCTAAATTGAATATCTGGACGATTCTTCAATATTTTCTCCTCTATTTCTTAATTCTCAGAAGAATGTTCAAGATACCTTCTATTGAAGTGGCCATGATGCTTTTTTTGTCGACCCTTATTTTAGCACTTGAATATTTTTGTCTCATATTTCCCCCCCCCCGCCCATTTAGCGTATATTGAAGTTCTATAATAATGTTTAATTACTTATGTTTTTTTTTGTCTTACTTACTTTTCCAGTAGTACCATGATTCTGAAATAATACATAATTACATAATAATGTATTGAAGATGAATTCTTTTGTACTGGGCGTTCCTGTTTCAAACATAATGTCCCCCCCTAACATTTGTCCCCCCTAACATTTGTCCCCCCTAACATTTGTCCCCCCCTAACATTTGTCCCACCATAACACAATGTCCCATTTTGTTCGTACTTGATGACGTCATCATACCCAATTATTACATAGTAAACACAGATGATGACGTCATTATATCCAGATAGAACATAGGAACCGCAGATGGTGACGTCATCATACCTAGATACTACATCTTGTCCTTCCTTGATGACGTGACAGATGATGACGTCACACAGTTAAAAAGTGGTTGATGACGTCATCATACACTCTTTGAAGATGAATTGAAGAAGAATGATGACGTCATTATATCCAGATAGAACATAGGAACCGCAGATGGTGACGTCATCATACCTAGAACAACATTTTGCCCTTCCTTGATGACGTCATCAAAAGATGACGTCATCAACCGCTTTTTAACTGTGTGACGTCATCATCTGTGACGTCATCAAGGAAGGGCAAAATGTTGTATCTAGGTATGATGACGTCACCATCTGCGGTTCCTATGTTAAAAAGTGGTTGATGACGTCATCATACACTCTTTGAAGATGAATTGAAGAAGAATTTTTTCTACAATTTTTGTCCTTCCTTGATGACGTCATCATATATATTTATTACATAGTAAATACAGATGATGACGTCATTATATCCAGATAGAACATAGTAACCTCAGATGGTGACGTCATCATACCTATGTATAACATTTTGTCATTCTTTGATGACGTCACAGATGATGACGTCATAGAGTTAAAACAGTTATTGAAGATGAATTGTTTTGTTTTTATAAGAAACATTTTTGGATACTTTTTATAATCTCCTGTTGTAAAAGAGAATTCATCTTTCGCCTTCACGAAACTTCAGTGAAGGCTGCAGCTATTTTAATTCATAATTCATACAAAAACTCTTCTCAGATATTGTTTCCGAATCTAGATAGAAGTTAAACTACTAGAGTATGCATTAATTTGAAAGTCTAAAAGAAGTATATCTAAAATCCTACGTGAAAAAATGTCGTGTTTTGGTTTTGCTAAGGTTGAGAAAGAAAAATATATACTCCTCATAGGTATTGTAAATGCCGACGTTTGGTAATTTAATTTCGTGCCAGCAATTATTGTAATAATTGTATTTTCGTGAATAATATTTCATTCTATGGGCGTTGGAATTTTCTTATCTCATAAATCTATTTGCCATTTAGCATGAAATGAGTTGCACTTTTCACATTTCTGTAAACAGGTTTTTCAAATAATGAAAATATTTATTTTCTGGCCTTTCAAAAGGAGTAATCAGAAATGTAATACTTGATGTATTATGACTGAATATGTGATATTATTTTACTGAACAGCGTGTAGGTACGAGATTGTATTTTTCCGTAGATTTGACGTGAGTTTATTCTTACAATTAAATTCCTCGTTGCTTTCGTGAAAATATTCGATCTGATAAAACAATCGTGGAAAATGGAAAAATTTTATTCACACTTTCGTGTAATGTTAGAGCTGCATATCTTTTACGAGTATACAGAATTTTAAAAACCATCAACTATAAAAGCTAACTGCCTAATTCCCAACATATTTGCGGATAAATTGTCAAAGAAGTTGATGTAATGTTTGTTCTTACATTGACCATGAATAGTTTTTTGCTTGATTGTTTAACCAACTAACCTTCAGTCCGAAATGTCAACTCGTTTATCTAGATATTTTACGGGTAATGTTGATATTGTATTTTGTAGTGTCGAGACAGCGTAAACTACGATTCTATGCGTATTTTAAGGCCTTGGGTGGCCTTAAGAATTATTATTTTCTTTGCCAACCTGCTACCTATTGACTGTAGTTTCATATTAGACAAATTATGTTTACAAATCCTTGTCATTCAGAGGCATTGAGGGTATGTGTTAATCGATTTATATGTTTATAAAACAGATTTATTTTAGGAATCCGGATCCCTTACTCTGGTTCAGATGTATGTACTCGTACATTGGAAACAAAAAAATTTAATTTTGATGAATTCCAAATTACTGATTTTAAATATTCGTGTATATTTGTGAAATATGTAATTCCATATTACTCATGATTTTATTCAATAGACTATGTGAGTTGCAACCATTTATATTTGAATATTTCTACTAGAATGATTGTGCTCATAAGTCATGTTATTGAAGTAGCGTGTTAATTTTGCTTCACCCAGAGAAAGATGTGAAGAGCTTATGCGAGCTCTCTCCTAAATAATAAAACCCTTGACCTAATCCGCAGAAAGGAAGTATGTATGAAAATATTCGCGGACTCAAACCTGAAACATCTCATGGATATAATCACTTTCAAAAATTCATGTATTGTTGATTTCTCTTTTGGAAAAATAAAAGCTGCATTGCTTTTTTTTATGCGCGGGTGCCTTAGAAGGAAATAGAATACAATATGCCGGTTTTTATGAGTTCCAGTTTACGAAAGAGTGGGTTTCTTGTTGTTTCTGGAAGCTACAAACTTCACTAATCCAGCAGCCCCTTGTCGACTAATTCGATTCAGTTTATTCGCCTTACTTTTTGCAAAAGCTCTTAAGAAGAGTGTAATGCGGTTAAAGTGATCGACAAACGAAGCAAAGAAAAGCAGGAGAGCTTTGCAGAATAAAAAGGAATAATAATGAAAGAAAATTAAGAAAGAAAGAATGAACGTACAGGAGGCGAATAGAAAGAAGTATGTCAAGCGCACGTGTATGCGAAACCAAAATGCTTATTAAGTGTAATTCTAAACATGCAGAATATAAAAAGAAAAAGTGAAAAACTTTAAAAAATCAACCACAACCACCACTTTAATCCGCAAAACAAATAATTACCTACTTGAAAAAAATTGTTGCTCAAAACTGCTTTCTTCCATTCTACTTGTGGGACTAATTCGCGTTTAAGAATTGTATTGAAATGAAGTAGGTAAATATAGACAAAAGAAAGTGGAAAAAAAGAAGAATTTTGTGGGGGTAGTTGCGAAGGGTGGTAGAATTAAATCCATTTATATCGTATTAAATTAAATTGTGACGAATAAGCCGAAAATGTTGGGAACCTTACGCTTGAGGGTTGGATGGATTGGCAGATATATATATTTAAAAAAAAAAGAAAGATGGTGGATTTGGCTTTGCTCGCTGTTACATAATGTTAACTTATTTAAAACTGAAACATCCCCAAGCAACAGTGGTATCGAGTTCTGAATTTTGCATGCATAAGAAAGTGTTTTTGACCCACCAACTCCTTCCTGGGCGAGTAAAAGCGAAGCGGTGTAGTTTGTCGGTTTCTGCTGGTTTCTGTTGCTGGCGTTACACCATATTATATACAGCTTCTACTTTGCTCATTCGAAAAGGTGTATCCTTACATTATTAATGTTCATCTTTCGGTTTCCTAACGATCGAATTTTCATTCTCATTTTCAGTCTCTCTCTCACGTTTTGTATATGTGGTTGTTTCCTCTTATCGTCGCGCAATTGTTCTTTGTAGCCACTTTTTTTGGCTGTAGAAAAAATTGTAAGCAACGAATTCGAAGCAAACACCTCATAATTTATTCGGCTGAGGATCTTGTCGTCTGGTGAAATAATGTGGCGAGAGTTGATTCAAATTTATACATTTTTCATCCTTATTTGGTAGCGAGATAGTGTTTAAGGTGAAAAATGTACTTGACGCTAAATTGAAGTGAAATTGAATACATGAAAAACGTTGGTGCTTTTTACATGGCTCCTTTGTGTAAATAATTCACTTTTTCAGGAGAGCAAAAACTGAAAGATATGTCATGTATCTACGAGCTACAAAAAATTCAGACTGTGGGAGTTACGTAATTTTTAAACTCACTATCAGTCCAAATAATATCAAGATCAACTACTTGATGCAAGGGTTTTTAGTCTAATTTCACTCACTAGTGACAAGCCATAACACTGGCGAATGGTTATGAAAACGTTTTCCTTCTCTATATAAGGAGCATGCAATCTCCATGGCTCACCAGACTACAGGCATGTCTAACCTATTTAGTAGTATTTTTGATTGCCGATAGAATTTTCAATTCAGCTTCACCTCTGCTACAATTAGTTTAGCTTGGTGTGTTGCTTTTTTTCTCTCTCTTTTTTTTTTTTAAATTGTACCTACTTATATTGAAAAATTCTTTGCCTTGTCTGGAAATTAAATCGCTATTTTCTAACTAAAAAAAAATGATACTCGATAAGTAATTTGAGGGACCAATTCTAAAGGTGCACTAAGTGCAAAAACAAAGTTTTTTTTTCGAGAGCGAGAAAAGCGTATACAGCTTCTAACCTGTGATTCTAGAAAGCTTAGTTTCAATGCGGTTATTTTTATTCACAGATACCCCACATATTTGCAAAAAAACATTTCAGTTTCCATATTTTATTTTCCATTAATTGAAGAGCATTTCTTCTAATTTTTACCTCTAAAAATTTCCATGTGCCTAATCATCAAACATAAGATGACCAAATCTGGGTGGTTTATAAGAGTTGATGTGTAAGTATATATCTATTTCGGTCAACATCGAAAGCTCATGTTTCCTTTTAAACCAGACGGATGATTCATTGTTCACATCTTAAAGAAAGGATAGCTTCTCTTTTTACTCAACTCTATATAGCGGGCTTTCATCCGCACCCTCAACCGTCGTATCTCAAATTGAATTTTTCACCGTCAATATTCTCGAAGTGGGTGACCGCCATTGTCCACTGTATATATACAGTACCTATATTATTGTGACACTCTATTGTTCGCGCAGTTTTTATCTTTTCCCATCATCTCCAGCTGTTTTCAGTTGCTCTTATCTGGCTTCTTTCTCTCCGCTCTGCCAGGAGAAGAGTATTCGAGAAAAGTTGATTAATTGAAAGCGATTTGTTTTTGTTGAGCATTGGTTGCAATCGCTGCAAGTTCCCCTTTTCGCCCTGCCCCGTGCCGGTTCTTTCTGGTCGTCGTGCTGCTCGTTTCCTCCGCTTCTCTGTCTTTTAAGTCGTGTTTTCCAAAGATTACACGCTTCTATGGTTTTAATATGTCCGCAAGCGATACCAAAGTCGGTGCTGCTGCACTCCATGTACGTTTATAATGGAGTGGATTTCGAGTATTTCATTTCGCCAGCTCGTGCTGCTGATTACATTTGTCTACCTAAAATGTATCGAATCATCGTCATTGTCGTGGGCTCGGTTCAGATGCACCGTCAGATGCTGGAAATCGAGTGTACTGCCCGGAGCCTAAAATTAATGTCGGAATTGGTTGTGTTTTTGGACTGGTGGGTCTGGGCGGCTCAGCTCTGATAATGAAGTCGAACCCTCGCTATAGTTGCGTAGGAGCTTGTATGTACATGTCATTGTTATAGATCTGTGCGACCATATTTCGCAAGTCATTTCGACGAATTCGTGCGGTAAAAATGGATTTAGTTCGCCGATAATGACGGAAAATTTTCCATTTTCGACCTCTTGAAGAAACCGCATGTTTGTACGACGGCTGTATGAATCGAGTATAATCTTTCGAATTTACATTTTAATTGAGATCATGTCTGGAGGCGAAGGCGAAAATTGTGCGAGGAACCGCCGCCGCTGCTGCTGGAGAAAAAAATCAATATTTTTAATAGCTATGAAAAATTTATGAAGCGTCTGCTGCTGGTGCGATATTCATTCAAATTTTCATGAGCGTGACACATTTCCTTCTGGCTGGCAATGGAAATTGAATCTTAATGAACCTGCTGAAAATTTTTTCTTACAATGACATTCGGAGGCGGATCATCACGGGGTTTCAGGGGTTATTTCGAATTCTGTTCTCTCATTATAGGGGCTGAAAGATCGAATTTTCTTATCCTCGTTTTCGGATGCAGAAGAAATTTTTAATGACGGCAGCTTCTATTTAATTTTTATGCGCCATGAAAGTATAGCAATTATATAAGGAGTTACAATGAGGTTTTTCCCTGGGCTGGAATACCAGATAGTAACAGTATTGGAAACGGTATAATACCGGTTAAAATTGCAGAAATGGTATAGAAACAGTAACGGAAACAGTAAAAATACCAATACCAGAAATGTAACAGAAACGGAAACACAAGTGTAGACAGAAAAGGAACAGTACCAATACCAGAAACGTAACATTTGTAATTACCAGTATAGAAACGGAATCAGTTCAGCGGCAAATAGTGGTATGGAAACAGCATGAGATACAAAATCATAATGGTATTCCAGCCCTGCTTTTTTCTATGACTATCAATTTTAAAGAACTGTGAGGAATAGAAATTGTGGTTAGGATTCATAAAGGCATTTTTTTTTCACAAAAGTTTAAATTCCAAGAATACCCATCTCGTATTTTTACATTTCTTCATTTATTTACCGAGTATTATTTACTCTAGGGGCTTCTCGTCTGAGGCCCCTGGTTTACTCGGCCCTTAACCTAAAAGTCCTACAGTATTTTTTAGCCGACATTACCAAAAAAGTCTTGAAGTTTTTTCTAATGAATAGGGAAATTATTTCATTTATGATGGTCTATACAAATCGCAAAATTTAAATTTTTAAGTCTAATCTCAGGGAAAGTATTCGTACTGGACGTATTAAGCTGAAATTTGAGCTGTTCATTAATATTAAAGTTCTGAAAATTTACCATTCAAATTCCAAGCCAATCCGTTCGTTGATTTTGAAGAAAAGTAATTTTGAAGCTTGAAAAACGTTAATTATTTTTTTGGAACGCGCTTTTGGACAAACGACTGAATCAACTGCTGAGTTTAGATATGCACCAGAGATAAATTTTATTGATGAGATTGAAGTCTAATAGAAATTTCAATTCGATCAGTTTTGTGGTTCTTTAGAAATTAGCGAAAATGTAACTTGACCAAAAAAACTGATGATTTCTATGGTGTTTTCAAGGAATAAATCCGTCGGATTCCGATAGATTTTATCAGCTTTGATGGCTGCCCAATAGGAAAAGTCGTGAAAAGATTGAGCTGAAATTGATATGGTGCGCAAATGAAAGTCTCGAACATGTATCGTCAAAATTTAAAGCCAATTTGTTGGTTATTGGTTTTTGTGAAAAATGGTTTTGAAGGTTTAGAAACGTGAATTTTTATTCATTTATTTTTCTTAAAAGGTACGAACGTACATTTGAACCACTGGCTTCAAGGAAAATCTGCTTTTTTAGTAGAACTTGCTGCGCTGGAATTTTTTAAATATTTTCATTATACTCTTTTTTTTTTTTTAACATTCCTGTATGAGCGAGTTTTAAATTTATCTCAGAGCTTCAAATTCACTGTCTTATACCTTACACCTACATGGTATAAATCTGATATAATATTCAGCATTTTCTCCCATTTTCCCTTAATGTATTTTAGCTGTTACTGTAAACTTGACAGTGCTATAACTTTACGATTGGTTTCAAGGTTTCCAGCCTCCTATACATCCTACGTGGATTACGACTGACTCAACTTTTTACTTGTTTCACAAATTATTGCGTACATTGGAGCTGAGCCCCCATTAACTTTTAAAACCTGGCTTACATCATTCATCGTTAATTGAAAAACTTTTGATTCTACAGCGATCTACAGCGCACGTCTTCGCCTATTGTAGGTAGATGTATGTATGTATGTATAGGCTAGAGAGAGTACTGTTTAGTGTAGACGTAAGTTATTTCATTAGCCCCTCGCATTCCACGTGCTTTTGTTGTTTATTTTACTAAAACATGTGGTGGCAGGGGGAGCAAACATGAGCTTGAAATGTGTTTCCTCGCGCAACTTCGCTATCTTCTACAGAGTAAAACTTACTCTATTCTGTATCTTTCATGATATGTCGTACTTTTATTCTACTTTTTTTTTCTTCTTTTTTTTTTCTCGTCTTCATATATCTCACCGTGAGGACCAAGAAATTGTAGTAACGACGCGTATTTAATTAAGAGATGTTTTCTTTGTGCTCCGAATTAATGGATAATGAATGAAGATGATTCATTCCGTTTCGTTGCGCGTTCTTAAATTTGTTAATTGAATATTAATGATACATCCGTGGCGGGCTCATCATTCTCTAGATATCATCAAAAACCCTTTTCTTTTCGCCCTCTCATCTCCTATTTTACCATGTATACGTGTACATATATACAACAATGGCGAGAGAACCGTAGAAGGACGAAAGTATTCATCTCGCTGAATTACAGCAACATTTGCCTTCTTCTTCTCTTTTTTTTTTTTCATCATCCATCTAAACAGCAAGGCTGCCAGCTCTGTGAACAAGCATTCTAATTTAATCCCTTTGTGAGCAGGCCGATAGTAAGTTTTCTTGCATACTCGATGTAACGGTCCCTGTGAATTGGGTTTCTGACTGGAGTTTCTCAGCCTTGAAAGATGAGGATCGAGTTTGAGGTTACCGATCTCATTCAAAATTCTGAATCGAAATTATGAAAACTGTAGAAACACGTACCTATTATACAGTATGTGGATAAATTGCATTCTAAATTAATGAATTGCAAGTACGTTATAGTGTATGGGACTATGGGAAAGTAAACCCTGTAGTAAACCTATCAATGCCATGTATCTTAGAAAAGATACGCTGTTTAAGCAGATGACTATTTGACAAATCTAATAATGAAACCACTCGCAAGTCAATCGAAGCAATATTTACTCCAGAATAAAATTTTGAAGTTGACTATACGAAAAAAATCAAGAGTAACTTTTTTTTTGTTGAAAAAATTAGCTTTAAACTTTTGATTTGAATAAATTTAGGGTTACTTTGAAAATTTTAATTCTGAATTATTGCTCCTATAAATTAGCGCTTGATCTCACTTAACTCATTATAATATCATCACTGTAAAGGAGAAAGGTTATATACATGTATTTAAAGAAGTAGTTTTTGAAAAAAACTAGATTTTTATGCTACCTATCCTATAAGATCAGTATGTAATGTCTTTTACTCTCGTGGCTATACTGTAGGCTATTTTGGCCAGCGATGAGAAGAAAATGAATTTTATGGTCTTGGAGAAAATGCAAAATTCATATTTTTGAAAATGTTGGACCTACCTGTACTGTCTCTTTTAAAATGTGCTGAAAGTATAAATAATTGTACCTACTAACCAAAATATTGAAAATTTTTGTTCTAATCCTATATTCCAGTCACCAAGAGAAAAGTATGTACGTATGATATTATGTTGTAGATATACTTATTTTTAATCATTTTTGGTTGTGAACGAAAATTTATCGATTCAGTTTCAATTAATCGTTGTATATACCTACTTTGGAAAAAAAGAATAATTCCTCTCAACCATTTCCAATATATTTTTTTTAATAATAGAAAATCGAAAACGTCTCCTTGTCGCCTAAAATTTGAAACAGTCTGAATTTTATTTTTATTTGAAAAAACGACTTTTGTTTGCTTTTGAAAAACGGAGCTCAGTCTTTTTAAATTTACGAAAATTTCTGCCCCAATTCATGGTCCAGTTTTTTTTACATCTGCCATTCCGTTCTATAACGCTCATCCATTCATTTTTGTCTCATCATTGCCAAATTGTGAAATGTAATTCTTTCACTTCGTCGAGTTCGAATTGACGTTATTAATTCTTCCAAATATGAATGAAACATTTTTTTTCGCCTTGAAAAGTTGATACTTGATTGAAAATATGCTTGTTTCATACGTATGAAGATTTTTTCCTCCAATTTTTTTATTTCTCTCCATAAATTATTCTGCATCTAAATTGTGAAACAGTCGATACTGAAAATAAAATTTTTTAATTAAGTTATATTTGTTCTACTGCAGCCTTTCTACGACAGCGATGGAGAAGATTTTTTGTACATATTATATATTTATCCAGTTGTGACCTTGTCTTTTCATCGAGTCTCGTAGCTATGCCTCTATTATAAACGGTTGATGAGTGAGCTGATGAAGAATTTGCTTTAAAAAAATTTATTTAACCCTCACACGCCCCTCCCGCCCGAGAAAACTTGAAACCACCTCACATTCAATCTCAACAATTTTTTGTGATTCAAGTGATCCGGTTATACCAGTTTTTAACTGGGAACGGTTCAGATTTTTTTTGCTCCGGATTTTGCTCCTCCGTTGTTGTTTGCTCCGGTTTTTTTTTCAGGTTAACCGGACTTTAACCGGTTAACCTGCAGTTGAAAATCTTATCAAGCTTCAACCACTGAATCAAACACTGAACTCAATTAAGAGTTCAGTGGCTTCAAAGGAAGCTCGATAGAATTTCCGACAAACTTTAAATATAGTACTGAATAACAAAATTATGATTCTTCCAGTGATTTTTCGTTTCATAATCTACAGAATCCAAAAATACCCATCACACATTTTCATAGTTCTTCATTTATTTTATTATTATTATTCTGTCTCTCTCCGCGCGCAAATACTTCTTTTGAACGCGAGAACAGACAAAAGACCAAACCAATAGGGCTGAAATTTCCATCGCAGAGGTCAATCTCAGCTAGATCTAAGTCTGATAGAAATTTCAAGTCAATCGGTTCAGCGGTTAAGGAGATATTAGTGAAAATGTAGTTAAAAATGGCAATTTTTAGGGGTTATATTTCTTTTGAATGAGAGAATAGACGAACAACCGAATCTATAAGGCTGAAATTTGCACCAGAAGTAAATTTTGACAAGTTTTAAGTCTGATAAAGGTTTCAAGTTGATCGGTTGAGTGGTTAAGGAGATATTAGCGAAAATTTAGTCAAAAATCAATGCTTTTGTTGTGGTTCATGACACCCCTGCACTATCAGTCGAAAACCTGCCTTTATAGCGAAGCTTGGAGCGCTAGAATTTCGGATTTTATGCAAAATTTTGAAAATTGTGGTTGGTTGTTGCCTTGAGCAATTAATACACCTAAATGCTCCATCAGGTAAGTAGATAGCTTTTTTGGGTGTTAAAAGGGACAGTTAACCGGTTAAACTCCGGTTAACCTGAGAAAAAAAACCGGAGCAAAAATAACCGGTGAAAAAAAACTCTGCTCCTTTTCAAACGGTTAAAAACTGTACCGGTTTTTAAAAAAAACTGAACCTTAACATCACTAGATTCAACGCTGAAAAGTGTCTTGATATGATATTCCCTCCTCGAGAATAATGAGGTGCTAAGCAATTTTTATGTCCAATATTGTTAAGGAAAAATTTGAGAAAAGGTCCACTAGGATTATTGGTTTTAGGAAAAGTGGATTAGGTATGAGATTAGGGGGAAAAATAGGGAAATTAGGGAAAATGAGTGAGAAACGGTTTTCGAAATTGATGAAAAATTTAGTTTGCGCAACGATCGAGTTTATTGTTGTTTGCCCCTGCTATCGATTTTAATTCGTCGAGTTTTTCACCGATTTTCGGTTTTTCGAACCAAAATTAAAAACGTCGGGAAGAGGTTTTGAACGAATACTGTGCCGAAATATTTGAAGCGAGAAAATAGAGAGGATAAAAAAGCGGTGAAAAACAAATGGAAGCTCTAGAGTTAGATTTGATTCTATGCGGCAAAAAGCAAAAAAAGTTTGACTTCGAATTGAACGAATGCTAAAGTATATATTCGGGCAAAGTTTAAATTACGTCAGCTCTTTTTTTTCGCGCTTGTTTTTAGACGAAAAACTGTGAAAGTTTAATAAAAACTTTACTATAATATATATTTGTTGAAAATTTCGTAATGCGATTTAGAAGAAATGACAGTTTTGCGCTGAAAGTCGTTCATAGCGAAAGGAGGATCGCATAAATTCTGTGTAGACAATGAAGACATCCCACGTTTTCCATATCCTAGGTTATTGGGCAGGATAAAGGAAATCTGCGAAGGTCTAGGGAGAGAAGGAACAACAGACGCAGACAAGGATATAGAGGAAAACAGTTAACTTTTAACGGTGATTGGTACCGAGTTTTCTTGCATGGATTAACTCGCCCAGTATGATTCAAAAAAATTTTTTTCTTAGCTTCGTGCTAACGATAGTCGATTTAGTGTTTTTTTTTTCTCTCTTTTGAATTGCAAATTGAGGATTCCCCACCCCCCGAGAGAAGCCATTAAACACGATTTTCCGTCGCAACAATGTCTGGAAAACTGTTTTATATCGTGTGAGGTGATAAATTTTCAGCCACTTTGTCTTCTTTTCAGTCTAGTTTGTTGTTGTATTTACTGTGGTGCAACTGACTGCGGTTGAATTGATAAAATTTAGGGTACGTTGACTTTTTTTGCCGCTCGTGGTGGTGAATTTTTATTAATAATATGCGTTATTTACGACGGCGGTGAACCGATTCGAGTGGAATTTATTCGCATGTATATGGTTTCAGTGGCACGTTGATTTGTTAGGAGTCGATCGAGTAGCACGTATTACCTAGTATACTTCCTTTTTGTCCTTTTTTGGTCGAAGTATCCTTATGTGGTATCCTTATTTCGCGAAAGTTTAAATTTATGAGCTATAGACAGGTTCGAAAAGAATGCTGATTAGTTTGCTGGGTAAGTTTCCGAGGTCAATTGATTTGTATTTGGTTCAGTTATCTGTATTTTGGATTGGTATGAAATCGTACTTGTCATATAGATTAATGGGAAAATCAGTCTCTGGTTTACCTGTCGCTTTGAATAACATGTATTTTAGATGCTTGCCTCTTTTAGCACTCAAGAAATGTTTCTAAAGACTATATATGTATGTATTGGGATGACTATAACTTTTATAATTCGACATTTTCAATTCTCATAAAAATCGTGCGAAAATTACTAGCGAAATTTTTTTCGTGTACCTACTGAAACAAAAAGCCAACTCTCGTGGCGGAGAAAAAGGAAGACGTTTGTCCATATGTGATCTAAGCTCATCATCTGATCTCGGTCCAAAACCATCAAGTCCCAAAAATTATTACCCATCTTGGGTTGATTCTGCTTTACCAAGGGCAAAAATATCATTGGATTGTAAATTTAGGTGAAAATGTTTCGAAGACTTGCAAATTTTGGATTTGGACCGACCGGCGAGATATGGTACAGATATTGATTGCATTGTCATTCTATAATAAATAAGGGAAAAATCGTTTTCAAAATACATAATTTTTTCTAACCTTGATAAGTGATTACTCAATGAAAATGACGAGAGGCACTGCGAAATTGGTAAATATAAGATCCTATACTATATAATATAAAAAGTAAACATTATTTGATATTTTTTCATAACTAAATATAGAGCTATCTACTGCTTAAATATGAATATTGCAAGCTGTTTTTCTTGGACTTGTATCATTTTGGAATAACACTCTTCAAATTAAGTACCATAGTTGGGTTCTAAATTCGAGCAAGTCAGTGTGCAGTGTGCACTGTGTATGTGCAGAAGTAATCAGACTCCCGAGTTGGTGTGAAATGGTTAATTTTTTCTGTTTTGGTAGTAGACGTGTCTATGAATTATCCTAACGATTTCCTTCTATATAGTTCTTGAATCAGAAGAAGTTAGGAAAGTTTATTTTTGATTTGTTCAATTACAGTACATGAAAATTTATTTTGTTGGCTTATCTATAGAAATTTATTTTATAATTTGTTCTTTGTTTTTTCTTTTGCAGGTAAGTGACCTTTGTAATTTTAGTTGTATCTGAAGATTCGTTGTGATGCGGTGAGTACCATTTTGTTGGTAATTAATTTGGGTTATAACTTGAAAATTACGTTAGAACGAGAATGACTTAGCGTTGTAATTAATCATTCGTGAGTAGTATTATTTTATACGACGGGGAATTGATAATTTTGTGGAAATGCGAAAGTAGGGTAAAATTTGGTTAGAGTTTCGTCGGTTTCGCCGTCTCAGCTCTATCTTATGGCACACCCGCAGAGGATACCCCTTTAAAACTTCGTGCACAGCATCCTTTATCACGTTTTTGAGCTAAATTTTTGAAAGACTGTCTTGGTTGGAACGAGAACAGAATGCATTGAATATGCAATATGTTTTGTGGACGGATATCATCCAGGGCTTTTGATTAGCCTCGAAAAGTCGCCTGTCTACGAAACCATAGATTCATATAGATTCTCTTTGCTTCTTCAAAGTTTCCCAAAATAATTGATGAAAGAGTCGAATAAATGTTAAGTTATAGGACGACTAAAGGAAAAACTGAGAGTATCCATTAATACTTTTGCCAAAGTGATATAAACTGAAAAAGGTATTTCTTGTGATCCTTTTTTCACATCTTTTCTCCCTTTTTTCTGTTTTTCTAGTCTCCGTGATATTTTTTCCTAATACTTTCTTTGTCATTAGCACATTTTCTCCCCGTGTTTTTCTTGGATCCTTTTTTCGCTTTTTATTCCCTCCCATTTTTATTCTTCTGAATTTATTAACGCGTGGGTTATTCTGAAGGAATGTTTCATTGTTCCAAAAGCCTGAGGATTTATGTACTTTGTATGCGGGAATATTTATATAAATGTGCAAATCATCTTTTATCGATTTTTTTTTCTTTAGAATGAAGGATTTGTGTGTTGGTTAGTCCTGTTTTTTAGTTTTTTTAAAATCAACATCTTACTCTAGAATCTAGATTCATGCAGTTATTATGAAAAAAATGAGTTGTTTTGAAAACTGGTACTCGAGATGATGGATTTTAGCCTCACTTCCTCATTCAGATCCTCACCGTTAATTTAAAATGAATTTATTTGAGTTCTTACGATTTTACTTCCTGTTTTTCGCTTGATCTCTCTGCAGAAGAAGTGTAACAAAAATATTTGTTCGCACTGCAAAATTAGTATAAGTACCCGTTTTTCTTCTAATTAGTTTTCCAAAAGTTTATTTCATTGGATTAGAGAGGAAAATGAAGATTGAATTGTTTCTTGTAAAAATATTTTTATCTCGATTGTTCTTCACAACTTCATGTATTTTCTAAACCACCTCATCTCTTGAATACTTCCAAAAAAACTAAATGAACAAAACTCCTCTGCCATCTTCCAAAATATTTCAAAACTGTTCAACTCGATAACAGATGAAGGCTTACTGCTCTATTTTACTAACTTCATTTTTTTCCATTTCTTCAGCATTTTGTTCTACCGATGCTTTGACTATCCCATCTGGTTTCAGGGGTATAGCCAGAGGGGGTCCAGGGGGGCTCAGCCCCCTGGCATTCTCGGTCACCCCTTAGCAAAATTTTCCGTCAGGGGAACACCCCCTCCCCCTCCTATACTTCGAAAAGAAATGGTAAATAAGGGGCTTGAAAATGAACCACCCCTCCAGATTCTTATTTGTCCCCCTAACACAACACTCTGGCTACATCCATGTCAGGTTTTAGTTTAGGATTTCTGTTGAATCTGGCTGAGTAGGCAGATCTCCATTAACTATAATATCATAGTTTATTTATAAGTTGCATATAATACTTGACGTGTGTTTCGCATGAAAAAACTGAATTATGGTCTGGTTTAAGAGCAGCCTACAGTATTTCGTATTACGTACCTAATCAGATGAATTCTGTATAAAACATTTGGTTTCAGATTTTACAAGAAAACGTTGTATCAACAGTTTTTCTTTCTCTGTTAACTCTACATGTATATAATATTATGTATTTGAACGAGTATCTGAGTAGGTAATCCATTTTCATACCAAGTCTTCTTCAAAGACGAATAAATTAGCTATGCTCTTTGTACTTGAAATTGTCCTGCTGCTATGGCGCTCTAAACGTGTATGTGCAGCTAAAATGTCATCGTTTCGTCGACAGCTTTTCGGAATTATTCGACGTGTTGTCGTCTTTCGTTTCGTATAATGGCACGAAGTAATCGTATCGAATCTGCCACCGCACCTTTCCTCGTCGCCTGCGTTCAAATTGTATGTCTGAATTTCGCATGCTCATTCGTTCGTCGCTCTGTCACCCTTTAAGTCTTTGATTTCCGAAATTCTAATGGAGCCCCTTCAGTCACCGTACACCCTCACACCCTCACCTCAGTACCCGCGCACGTTGTTGGGAAGATTGCGCGAGAATCGTTTGCTTCTTCGCAAAATAATGAAGTCGCATGTAAAGTTCATTTGCATATAAGCGCAAAAGTTATTTTGCAGTTTCGTTAACGCTTTTAATTACTCGAAGGTTATTTGCATTTTCTGCGCGATTTTATTAAAAGTGTTTTGTACGTAAATTGTTGTCGTCGTCGCCGCTGCTGCAGCGTGCGTCTACTTCGGTCCCTGGCTTGGCTGCCTTTAGTCTCATCCTTCTTCGTCGTATCCTTCGTCCTCCGTTTTTGACTATTGTCCTTTGCTAAATTTTATTGAAACAAATGCCTCGAAAATTAATGAGGCACAAGCTCGAACGAGCTTTTAAAAGTATAATATACGTAAATGTAATTCTTAATGGTGGACTGATTTAATTAATTTGTTGTGGCGAAGGTCCGTTATGGTCATTACCTTTCAATCTAGTTTGCTGCAACTATTGTCTATGGGTTGCAGCTATAATATGAGGATCGCCTCTCCGGAGTGACCTATAATTGTGGAAAAATTGAATTACAGGAAAAAGAGAGAACCTTCCACAGTGACCCTAATGAAGAACCATCGGCTGGTGTCTTCCTGTCCTTAAAACACCCTATTTTTTGTTTGATTGTGAATGTACTCGCCCTGCAAAAAATTGTTGTAGTTATTTTCACTATTTTGAATAAGAAAACAAGGATAATTCAAGATTTATCGTGAAAATCACTACAGAAATTGTAAAATACATTGATACCGTAATGCCAAAATGGTGCTATGTCCCTTTCAAAAAATTTACAAGATGTGAGAAAAAAGAGTGTTATATTCATGCATTACTTTAGTTGTAATACTGCTTTAATCAAGTTGGATCTCAAGAAAACTGATTATGGTTTTTATCGAATTTGATAAAAGTAGTATTACCACTAAAGTATAAAATGCAGTACTAACGTTTCTTTCCTCAAAGTATCGACATTATCTAAATTTTAAGACAGTAAAAAATACCTACTACAAGTGTCAAGAATATCGACAAAAAATCTTGAATTTTTCCGGTTTTCATAATTTAAGTAATGAAAATTACTATTTATTGCCCCCAGTGCAGTGAGGAGATGTATGGGAGTTGGAAAAAAGTCAGTTAGGTCTTTTAAGTTGACACAAAGTCACTTCTAATGATCATAAATATGAGCAGAAATGTTTTGGGTACTAGTCTTTCACAGAATTCTTCAAAACATTTTGATGAAACAGAAGAACAAAAAAAAATTATGATTTTCATGAATTCTGATAAATTTTTTCTATCTGTGGTTTTTTCGGAAAAGTCTACAATACAACTTGAATTTTTGCTGTTATGATTTTTAAAATAGAGAAAATTACTGGTCATTTCTGTGATTGAGCGAAGTAGATATTTTGTTTTCTTTTATTTTAGACAATCTCATTACAAGGTGAGCTTTTTCTGTTGACAATTCAACTTATATTTTTCTTGAATTTTTTTTTTCAATTTGTTCTGTGTGGTGCTGTGTACTACGTTGAAAAAAATGTAGGAATCAATTTTTTCAATTTATAAGTGGGAAAACTGAGAGGCGAAACTACTACAAAAATGGCACAATAATATATTATCTAAAATATTAAAACGTACCACACACAAACATTAAGAATGTCTACAATAAATAATAATTTTTATTTACTGTTATGTAAAAATGTGAAAAGTTACTATCTTGTTCGTAATTAATACAATTCATTTTACTCAGTGTATGCAAATTTCTTCCCTTCTTTTTATGTTCTACCAATGCTAAAACTCGTTTTCCATCTTCTCAAATCTACTCGTAGTATATTTAACTTATTTTTAACGCTGGAATTTCGGGCTAAGCCCCGGTGAAATTTCAAAAATTCGTATCGCAAGTTAATCAGAGGTGTTTAAAATCCAGAAGTTATAATTAACAAACTTTTTAGTGATGACAGTCGTCATTTTTTTGAGCGTGCCGTTTACCTCTATACCTGTATCTATCCTCAGTTTTAACTCTCATTATGCGGGTTGATAATTTTTCACATCATTTTTCGTCGACGAACGGTTATAAACACTACGACAAATTAAAAAATGAAAAACCACGTCAACAAAAATGCTATTCGTTTGAGTAGTCGACTATTTCTGCTGTATCCTGGCGCAAATGGAGAAACTGCTTTGGTCGTCTCGTCTTTCCTTGACAGCTCACCAAAAAACCTGCTCTCATTAAAAGTTTTCAGCAGTTTAAAGGCGCAATACGGTTGGGTACTGTGTTTTATACGAGGAAATGTGCAGGACGAAACGACATCGTCGTGGAAAAGGGTGCTTTGCTTCTCTTTTATGTACCACTATAACTATTAAACTGACTACTACTTTATAATTCTCTCTTTCGTACCCCTCAACCTTCTCCTCATAAGTTTGTGATTCTTTTTCGTGTGTGTTTGGAGTCCGCACTATAGGATGGCTGAAAAGTCTTTTTCGAGAGTATTTGAAAATTTTGTCGAATAAAGTTTCATTAGCAAAAGTACGCAGCAATCGAAACGAAATAAGAATTTTGAATAAAAATATATTAATTTTTCTTTATTCGCTGTAATGAACTTAAGATTTTGGATATTTTATCCTCGAACATATTTTCTATGTCCGGACGAAGGTAGTCTTTTTTATCAATTTCATTTTTTTTTCACTTTTTTCCGGAGTCCTAAGAAAAAATAAGGTTTTTGTAGACCTTTCAGAAAGAGCCCTAAAATTTTGAAAATAAAATAAAATGCTTCGTCCAAGTAAAGATAATATTTAAGGATAACATGTCCAAATTTTAACGAATTCGGTGCATAAATCGGCAAAAAAAGGTAAATCGTAAACCATTTGAAAAAATAACAAAGGTAGTGCTGTATACACCCTTTGTACTACATGTATAAAAACTCTGCGTTCATAATTTTTGTGGCTCCTTTTAGAAACACCTCGTTTTTCCAATATTATTAGACTAATGATTTGAAGCTGATACAAAGAAAAAAGGTTTTCCTTAATTTTATTTTATTTCAATTAAAAAAATGTTTGATCATGAAATACAGCCAAGCGTCTGTTCGCTAGTGAAAGCTTGTAGCTATATTTTACCTTTCAAATCTTATTTTCCTTGATTTACGGCTTGGTGGACGAGCAAATTCGAAAGCTGCCTGGATGCTTTGCTTTCATATTTTTGCTCTTAGGTATATAAGTAAATGAAGGAGTATCTTTTTTGAGTTATGCGAAACAATAAAAATAATATAATGTTTGTTGTGACTAACTATAATAGGTAACGCTGTTTGTAATTCTCTTGACAATTTAGTTTTTTTTTTTTCGCTAAGTTATATTCTTTGTTTTTTTTTTTAAAGCTTTTTCACATCGAAGGTCCTTTTTGATCACCCTGTGCGCATAAAGCCTTTTCACGGTTGTAAAACGCACAATATAACAAATTGAAACTCATTTGCTATGCGTAGTTCGGGCTGGTGCTTGAAAAATTCACCATCAGCAATGTCGACTTTATTGTTTATACGCGCCTGTACACGGAATTTAGAGGAGGGGCGTGAGGGCTGTCGCCGTTTTCGCAGCCAAATTTTCCGACTAATTTCCCGCGAACTCGTACTTACGCGCTGTGTCTGCTTATGGGATGGTGGTAGTGTGCCTCCTAAATAGCTTCCTTCAGCATTTTGCTGCCGGCAAATCGAAATAACTGTCAACCTGGCGGGCGAATTTAGTCTGAATATAAATTGCGTTAGTACAAATATACGAGTCTATATACATACATACCCATACGGCATGAACTGAAATTAGACGACAAAAATGTCAACCGTTGATGAAATTCGCGTGCCTAATTTTACAGCGAACAAAGTCGAATTTGTACTCTTGGTTGTGTGTAGCCTCCCACTAATATGCATAACATCTGTCGATTCGTGTTCGAGTGAATTTCGAATAATTTAGGCCGTTTTGTCTGCGCGATATTAGTCTCTGGTGGGATAAAGTTTCGAAGTAATAATGATCTTATATGATTCCATCGATAACCTACCAACCTGACATGCTTTGTCATCCTTCTTCGCCTTCAGTCTTAACGACGCAAGTTCTTTTATTAAATTTAGAGAAAAGAATATTACAAGTAATCATAAACTGCCTTGGTAGTGAACGATCTTCGTGAACTCCTTAGTGGGTAACTCTTTAAAAATTTTACGTTCCTTATTTACTCTTTATGGCGTTTTCAATTATTTCCTACGACCAAAAGGTTTTCAACTTTCTGGCGAATTTACGATAAAATGTGTCGAAATTCAACGTTTAGCACCCCTTTAAAAGAAAGAGTTGAAAACATTTTTTCGATCCGTAGGTTTTAAAAAATTCTACTAATATAATTATTTTATTGATTTTTAACTACTCTCAATTTAAAAACAATACACAATTACTGCTAAAAATATAACTCCCAACTTGCAGAATAAGAAAGCAGTATACTCGTATTACGAGTATATGCTCTTTAAAGGTACTGGAATCATCAGAAAAGCCGACAAGTTTAGATTTTCTCAATGAGTTGTTCTGTGTAAGTAATTAGAAGTTTTAAATTTATTTCTTAAAGCAAGTAGCTTCTTCCCCCTTCTTCTTGGGTAAACTTGGGTTGACACGTCGAAAAAAATTTAATTAGCTGCCCCATATGCTATTGAAGTAGATCAGACCATTGCAAGACCGAATCATGACTAACATTTTCGAGTCGAGGGAAATTTTAATCGGGCATCGAGTATTACTAAGATCTATAATTAAATAAAATTAGTAGTCATGCCATCACAGATTATGAAACTATAATGGATTTCAAACAAAGGCCTGAGTCGACTTAGCTTGCTATCTTCCTTCAATTTGATCATCCGTTTATATTGAATTTGGATGCGCCATTCCTCAAACGACCAGGAGGCGTCATATATGACATTCTCCGGTCCTTTGAGCTTCTTTTACTATCGAGTCAAATATGACGCCACCTGCGGTCCTTTGAGTAATCGAGTAAAACCTGGTTCTTCTATAGTGCTAATCGTTAAATTTGTTCATCATTTAGTTACGCTCATCTTCGAAGTATAGAATATCTACAAGACAGGCCAGTCGTTTATTTCTCTTGGAAAATGATAATGAAAAATTAGCAGATTCATTTTTTCACAAAATCACCTGAAATTTTAAAACGTTATTAGTAAAAAATGTTGAAGTGACATTTTAAATCCGTCTTTTGATCCTACAAAAATACGATATGTGCTGGCTTTTACGGCTCTGTGTTTATAATCCGAGACACTGTCCTCTGAGGAATAGGTACATGATATTTTTTCCATTTCTTCTCATATGACCTAAAATTCGTATTATGTTATTAAGAAGAAAGAAAGAAAAATAGAAAAAGAGCACTTTTTCCCCCATCGCGCTGCGAATTAATTTACGTTATTGATAAAAATTTAATGGACGAACGATAGAGAAGCGGAAAAAAACTATGGCTTTTGTGATGAAACTTTACGAAGCAGGCAGGCACTTCTTATTCCCTGGAGGAGCGAAAGGGTAGCGGCGGCCATTGTTTGGCCATCGTATATCGGCGAACTCATTTTCGTCGAGCGAAGTGTAAAAGTTTGTGGAAACATGTTTGGAAAAAATAATCTGCGATGCTGGTATAAAGTAAATTTTGCCAACCGTCGTTGAAAAACGACCATAAAAGTTTTTTTATTCGTTCTTTTTAAATTCGCAGTCCTCCTTCTACTGTTGAAGTTCTAATGAAGTTGACGGAGCTTTGACCTTCTATACGGGTGTGTAGATTGCGTTTCAATTTTTGCCGAATGCGTCATCAGGGGATCATCGTGACCAGTAGACAGCACTCTATACATATTTTTTGCGACTCCAGTTCTTAGGTGGAAATGAAACTGGACGTTTCATGTCGATTTCTGCAGGATACGTTGTTGATTTTTTATATGTTTACCTTCAAAGCAGAAGTCGGCCCAGCCATATTCCAGCTCTCGCAAATAGAAATCGTGAAATGTCTGTAACTGTCTGCAGGGAGTTGAGTAGCGAAGGCAGAAGTTCGGTGCTAAAAATGTCGAAGTGTTATTCTTAGTTACAGAAGTCGATTTTTATTGACAATTTTCAAATTTTCTATCAGCCGCTTTGGCTTTTTATGGGTGAAAAAATTCTTGACCCGCTTTTGAATTCTCTGTAGTTCAATTTCATCAGTGAGAAATGACTATTATACGAAAATTATTTGCCCGAGGTTTTGTAAAAGGCCTTGCGTAATCAAGTGTGGGTTACTCCAAGTATCAAATGACATATGTGGTTTATACAATGAACTCATGTCCACTAGCCATAGAGTGTAGAGAGTGTATTTGGCTGGTGCGTGTTTCTGTATTATGTTTTTCTTTCTCTTCTTTGCATAAGTTATATTTCTCCGAATGAGTGTCTGTAAGAAATGTTGCCTGCGTGAATGAAATTAGGAGAATAATGAAATACATTTTTATGTGAAGTGCTGATCCCCATACCTGCCTTTAGTGTGTGTCTGGTCTGAGGATCGTCCTAGTGAAGATTTTCTATCAGTTATGTAATGCGAGAATATTACGAGTTGGTACGTAAATTTCAAATATTCCATTCGATCCTTTGGGTATTCGATTTTTACTCTAAAAATACTTTCATTTCCGGTGTCAATATTATCATCCTGTATGCTCACCAAGAGAAAACTTCATATTGAATTTTAATAATCTGCATGCTAACTTTAGTAACATTCAGGTTTAATAAGGAATACTAGCATAAATTTATTAAGAATTTATAAAAAATATTAAAAATAAAATAAGTACAGGTCAATATGTTGAAAATTAGTGTGCT
Source organism: Parthenolecanium corni (assembly GCA_038050395.1). Classification (NCBI taxonomy): domain Eukaryota; kingdom Metazoa; phylum Arthropoda; class Insecta; order Hemiptera; family Coccidae; genus Parthenolecanium; species Parthenolecanium corni. The sequence goes on along the minus strand of JBBCAQ010000027.1, from coordinate 754,964 downwards.
GCATACTAAAATTTAATATAATTTTATAATAATTTTTCACATAAGAACTGAACTATCCTCAAAGTTAGTATGCATAGCATACTAATTTTCAGTATTTTTTCTGTGCGTGCCGATGAAACTTTTAGTTGATATTTTTCCGTCGTTTTGTCACCATGGAGTGTTGAACTTCTGGTTTATTTTGAGGCTTAGAAGAAAGAAGTCGTTTGCTACTATAAAACGTTTCACCATTAAAAGGTGAAATTACCTTTTGCGATTTGTTGCCATTTCTTACTCTTCTATGTAGTTCGTGTGTGTGTATCATTTCTGAGTTACCAACATCCATGAATTGTTAATCTGGCCTTAGAATTCGTGTGACTGTACCTACGTACGTGGTTCTCTTCGTTTACGTTTGTATTTATTTAAGCTTTTCAAGATTCCCTGCCCTTGTACCTTCGTTCCATATCAGCGCTTTATCGTTCCTACATTTTGAATTTCGTCGCATCACTTTCTCCAAATAATCAACCGCTAAAGGGGTGAATAACTTCGTCCCTATATACATACAGTATATGCAGCGAGAGATCGCGGGTTAGGGATAAGCCCAGAATATTAGCGACCGGTAACCGAAAACAAAAACTTAAGACAAACAAGTCGGGAGGGTTGAAAAATTTGTGAAAATTTGGTTTACCTACGAAATAATCCTAAGCGTAACCAAACTTTAAACGCAAACGTGACAAATGTAAATATACGTGCGCGTATCTGTCTCCCTTTTTTCTCTTTTTGATAGCACTGAAGCGATGAGGAAATTTGGAGGTTCGAGGGAGAGGAATCGAAAGAAAAGTGAGGACGAATAAAAATACGATTTTCTCAAACCGACGAACTTATGCTTCGAGTATATGTTCTTAGTTGAAAGTATTCTCGTCAAATCTGAGCATCTAAGAAAGTATCAAGTCCATCGAAAGGAGGCTAAATGATGTCTTTCAAACAATATTCATCCTTCTACCAATAGTTGGCCAAATAAAGCTTTGCCTTGGGTTCAAAAAAATAAATAAATAAATATTTGTGAGATACGAGTGTCGAGTTCTCTAGAATAACCACGTTATTGGTGAAGGGATGGGGCGAAAAGCGAGAGATTACCAAACACAAAAAACAGTTGCCATCATATGAGTGGAAAATGTTTGGCGAACTCTGTTTTTACCAAATATTTGAGTCAATGTGCGAGAGTGAATATGCAGTATGCATCTTCATACTCGTATTACAGGCAAAACCATTACTTGAATAAATGTTCTGCAAGGTAATAGGAAAGAAATGGAGGGTGAAAGAAAGAAATTCTTTCTCGTTTTTTTACCCAATTACCCTGCTGTATGCTTATTATGGATATCCCTATGGGCAAAATATTTTGAAAACGGATGCGTTTTATTCCGGATTATAATCCGTTTCTGGATTATAACCCGGAATTTTCCTGTTTTCCGGCTTCTAAAACGGATTTCGAACGGATTGTAATCAGTCTTGCCGGAAATGAGTCCGGATTATTTTCCGTGAAGGCTGTTTTATCATATTTGTTGGCCCGGGTTATAATCCGTGAAACCGTTTTACAAACGGATTTAGAAAAATTGCCCAAAAATTATCACTGATTATAATCAGGAAATCCGTTTTACAAACGGATTTGGAAAAACAATCAAGATGATAAAAATATCTGCAAATTTTCAGATCCGATAGTCGAAAATAAAAACGGACTGACAACGGATAAAATTCTCATTTTGCGGATCATTTTCTCATTTTTTGCCCATCGGGATGGTTTTCACCTACTCAACGTCTACGTATATATTGGCGTACATTTTTCATGTGTGGGTTACTTTTATGAAGCTTCGCTCATATATTAAGGCCGAAGGGTTAACTTGTAAAAAAAAAAAGCCTCAGTTCTATATTTTAATTTTTACAAAGCCATATATTTTCTAGTCGTAAATATCTAAATTTTGGTTTACTGACTGAAAGTATTCTTGAGCTATTTCGAAATGACTTCATTTCAGTTTAACTTGCGATCATTTGAGTTGTGATTTGTTGATTGGTATTCAAAAATGATCATAAAAAAATTTGGTCTAAAGTCGTTCTCAAAATCGACCCTTATATTAGAAGATCAAATTGGCCAGTAATGAGTACGATAGTCGCTTTTAACTGGCAGTTGATTTACTGCGTTAAGTTTGCCCAGAACCCAAACTTCTAAAGTTTCCCGCAATAACTTTCACCGATATTTTTGACAGGAATGAAATGTTGGCTATTTCTGAGAAAATGGTAGCAACTGAAAAAACAAAAATTCTCGTTTCAGTTTTCTAATTCACGGCGAACAAATTTTCCATTTATTTTGCAAGCGTCCTCCGCACATTTCGGACGGACCTTTTGCTTATGAGCTTTTGGCGCGCAGTTGATGAAAATTCCGCTACTTGAAAGTGTGCGGAGGACGTAGAGAAAAAGAATTATGTCCGCTCTCGCGAGACGTACGTAACCTCTGAAAGCATGCGAGCGTTTTAATTTTAAACGCACCGCAAATAGTTTCTCATGTACCCTTCAAATACATGTAATAAGCGAACTCGGGCAACATAGGCCGAATTTCACCCACAGCAACCACTTTAGGAGGGGGGGGGGGGGGTTGTAAAACGGTGCGACTCTCGACGCGCAACCAACGAACTTCCGTGGCTAGCATAATATGAATGGATTTTTTGCCGGCAGGTATTACCGACTACTACTCATCTCAATTTACAAAGCAAATTGACCGATGAAAAAGTGGTTAAGGAGATAGTGAATGTATATAGCCATGCTGTCATGCTGTATTTCAAATTCCAGGGTGATGAATTCTTCTTTGTACCTGATTCTGTGTTCATTAGATTACATTATTGAGTTATTCATAATGAAAATTAGGTGAAACTAATAACTTTAAACCTGGGAACCAGAAGGATCCAAGTCCAAATTTAGTGATATGTAGGCATTGAAAATGTTTACTGAAAAAAGAATTCAGTTTTAATTTTTACAATTGAGGAGTTAAGTCGCAAAACGCAACAAACGTCATTGAAAAAATGCTAAAAAACTCACCAAAAAACTGTCTATAAATGTAGAAGCATTCGTTGCTCCATTTTAATACTTGATGACTCTTATTTCTTCCTTAGAGTTGACCGAACGCTAATATTTCATCATAGTGATACTCCCTTTTCCTGTGATAGTAATTTATGGAGGTTTGAACAACTTATTATGAAAATGGCGTTTGTTGCGTTATGCGACTAAATTCCTCAACTGGAATAGGAAAAAACAGGGACAATTCAAGACTGGTAGCAGAAATACAGTAATTACTATAAAAAAATAGTGACATATATGATTATGTATTATTTAAGATAGTAAAAACTAAAAAGTACTATACAGACGTCTTACTCATCATGTACATTTATCAAAATCATTAATTATTGTAGACATTTTTAATATATTTTGTTGTAATTTTTATTATTGTAGATAATCGGTATATTTTACTAGTTTACTATTTTTGTAGTAAGCTAATTTTTGCAACCAATCTTGAACAGTCCCCGTATTCCTGTACGAATAGTGAAAATTACTAAAAAATTTTCATCAACTGTCAGGCATATATGTTTCCCCTTACTTTGGGTCTGATATTACTTTTTTTTCCTTCACGATGAAAGAGTTGAATATTGGCTTCCGTGGGGTTTAGACTTGAACCAAATTCAACCTCAAATAATGAACAGATCATTTTATCTTGAACCTGATGGTTTGAGTTTGAACTCCTCCTTGTCCCATATGACTTTTTCTACGGACTCTGCTCGATTGCGAAATTTCGATTTCCAACTTGAGGCCCAGTTTCGTACTACTTGTCACAAATACAATACAAACACATTACCCCAAGTATATATTCTTGAAAGCGCAACGGCGCAGTGACAATTTCGGCGTTACGCCAGCGGCGAACAAGATGAGAAGGCTATAGCTTCTCGAATCTTCGCAGGCAGAAAAAATATCGTCGAGCTGCAGCCTCGAAGTGCTGTGGCGCCCCATCAAAATCTGTCATCCGGCCGGCTCTCCAGCCTGCAGCCCTTGGAGCCGGTGCCATAGGTGTGGAAGGGCGGTTTCTTGAAGCGCTCGTAGTGCGTCAGGTAGTGGCGCGGCACCGGCGGATTGTTGCGCGTGTAGTTGTAGCGCAGCTGCGTGGTCACATTGGTGGCCAGCTTCATCTCGGTGAAGTCCGGCTGCTGGTGGTTGTGGATGCGCTCGTCCAGCTGCTGCTGGTTCTGCAGCTTCTCCTGGCGCACCTCCAATTGCTGGCGCCGCAGCTTCGAGGCGATCGTCTCCTGGACCTCGATGAGCGGCTTCTTGCGCTTGGCGACGATCGCGCGACCCACCCGCCACTCGGCCAGCGCGTTCGTCTTCGCTTCGAGGAAGAGGGCGCGGATGAAGTCCGGATCGCTGTAGTTCCACTCGCGGCGCTTGTGCTCGATCAGCAAATGCATCTGCGGATGCATGTCGGACAGTGGGTACTCCATGAAGCGCTGGACGCGCTTGCGCCGCCCACTTTCGCCGGCCGCCTCGGTGATTTCAGGCGGCTGCAACGGCCGAGGCTTGTCGTCGTCCTCCTCGTCCGCCTCGCCGGCTGCAGCAGCTTCTCCGTGGTCTACCTCTTCCTCTGCCTCCTCCTCTATGGACTCCTCGTTGGTGGCCGGCTCTTCGGCGGTCTGCTGCTTGGCCGAATGCGGAAAAGCCTTGTCGGGGCCGTCGGCGGTTGGCCCCTTTTTGGGCGACTCGTCGGCCATTTTACGCTGCGGCAATTGGGGGATTTTTCGTGTTTTCGTTATTGTGCGCGCCTGTCTTAAATGTCACATCGTTCGCTGCGGGCTCAGTCGGGGAGTACTGAACGGGTTGGGGAGAAGAAATAGCGCTAACGTGAATCACGTACGAGTTGGGGGAGCGAAAAAATTAATTCCATGGAAGAGACGTGCCGCGGGAGGGCCGCGAATCGTTTGGCGGATGAAGGGAAATTATTGCGACGACGATATATGCGCGAGGATGACTTCGGAATAAGTTTTCCTCTTGAAAGGGCAGCGGCGAGCTTCGCATATCGAGGACGACAAGTTGGGCGGAAAAGTGCTGCAGCTAAAAAGAAGGGAGAATGTAAAAATAAAAAAAAGTGAATGCAGAGGTGGAGGAGGGGGGAAAAAAGCGAAGAAATGCGTACACTCTTCTGAAAATGTTTACAGTAATCATTTTCTATATGCTGTGGTGGTTTCGTGTAAACGACGACGATTGTAGTTTTATCCCTTCTTTGTTGGAGTGAAAAAAAAAAAGAGTGGAAAGAAGGAAAAAATGATGAATGATATTCGGTACTTCCGATCGTTTCGCATAAGTGTAATGGTGAGGCGAGAGGGGGAGGCGAGAATAAGTTTCTCATAAAATAAACCCAACTCTGTACATATACGTATATGTTTTCACTTGAAACTTTGTTCCTTCGATTATAAATAATATATTCTGCGGGTGGTTTCTTTCCTCTTGGCATTAGAAAAACCATATTTTACTCGATTACTCAAAGGACCACTGGTAGCGTCATATTTGACTCAACATTGAAATAACCTCAAAGGATTTTCAAATGAGTATGTGCCAAAAAAACAAAGTCAACATAAAGAAAGCCGGGTTGTGCTTCAAAACTTTTCAATATTTTAGAGGTAATCGTAAATTAGAATAGAAGTAGTAGAAAAAAATTATATTTTCAATTTATCTTACACTGCTTTTTTCTTGTTTTTAAAAATTACCGTTTATTTTCCTGAGTTGATATTGTTTACTTTATTCTGATAATCATTGTAAGGAAAACGGAGTCCATAAATTGAATTTGTTTTTGTTTGCCGTTTTACAAACACGTCATCTTTTAGAAAACTGCACACCCTATCATTTGGCTGAAAAGAAAAACACGAAAGTATTGCTCTTATGTTTTGTAGTATATAGGTATATTATATAGTATTCTCTATAAAATATAAAATTCCTCAAAAAATGAAAACAGTCTGAAAAAACGTCGAATAGAAAAGGAAAATAAAAGGAATTCGTAGCTATGCATGGGCGGATTGTATAATAATACTGTGTGTTGGGGTATACGTTCGTATGAAAAAAAGTTTGTTTATGAGGCAATGTAATTGGATGAAAATAAAGGCAAAACAGCTTCCAGCAGCTTTTTCGACCGAAAATCAAGAAGATTGTATTTTTAAGCGCGTACTCTCAGCCTCCAACGAACAAAAACTTTTGGCTGGCAGGCAAAAATTTGCTTTCGCATTTACGACGTGTACCTACGCAAGGGTGAAGAATTTGGGTCTGTCGGTGAACGCCTCGCATGTAAAACAACAACAATGCTGTTTGGTGCTGCCGCAGTATGAAAGCGAAATGAAAAATTGAAAAAACGGAAGTGTAGGCTGTAGCCTATGTAGGTACCAAGTTGAAAAACACTTTTTTAATTTCAACACTTTTTGCCTTTCTCAAATATACCGTCAAAAAGGCCAAAAGAATGCGAGTTCCTCTTATTTTGTAGAGCTTGTTTTAGTCTTAAATATTAATAAATTTTTGAATACGAAAATATTTATAACAACGTAGGTGGTTCAAATATTTATCGGAAAAATTGAATATCATCAAGCAGAGGTTAGGCTCGGTGCAAATAGCAACTCCCTGGGTTAGAGACATTCTCCATCAACTACCCTGACTGCATAATTAATTGAGAGATAATCTATTAATCTCTCAAAATCGATTAATCGCAGGGTTGCCAATTGTTTTGGTTTTATCCCTAAATTTAGGGTTTTTTTTGGTAAATCTAGGGTCTTTTTGGCCAATTTACCCTTCAAAAGTCCGATAAAAGCGCTAACAGCAGCCAAAATTCAGTTAAAACTGTTTCACCTTGATTGGTTTTTAAAAATCCCCGATAGGAGCGCTAATGGTAGCATGAATCTTGGCTGCTATTAGTGCTCCTATCGGTGATCTGTAAAAATAAATCAAGGTAAAACTGAATTTTTGGCTGCTGTCAGCGCTCCTATCGGCACATCGCTTTAGAAATGCACCAAAAAACATTGTTGAAAAAAATTGGAATTTTTATACGATTAATCGATTATTTGATGTCGCAATTAATCGGAAAAATCGATTAATTGGACATCGACTCGAGTACTCGATTAATTTCAAATAATCGATTATGCCCATCAATAAGTCCGCTCCGTCTTGAAAAAAACGGATCCAAAAACTTGGAGTGAACCAGAAGAAAATTATTTCGCTACGCAACATTTTTTACTGCTTCACTACAACGCGCAACCGTATACAACTCAATCAGTGTTGTTCCGTCAAATAAGTCAAGTTATTTTACTGTAATTTTACTGGTAAAATTACGTAAAATAACACACGTCAAAAAATTAATTATTTGACAGTTTTTTGACATTATTTCACATCAAAAAATTATCAAAAAAGACAACAGGAAAAACTTGGGAATTCCTTAATTATTGCTCGATTATTTATTGAAAATTGCAGATTTTATATGCTTTATCTATCTCAGGGCAAAGAAAAACTTTTTTGGTTTATTTTATAAATTCTAACATAAGCAAGATTATTATGTGGTCTTTGAATAATATTCTCTCAATTCTACATTTTCTAATTTTCTTCTGACAGCAGTTGGCTTTGAAAATAATAAAAATGAAATTGGAAATTTGAAATTTGAAATTTAAATAAATGTGCCTGCAAGACTTTAAGATTTGGATTTGGAAGTTGATTCATAATAGAAATTGATAATATGTCTTGTTTGTTTTTCTTTTTACTGATTAACATTGAAGCGAAGGAAATGTAAACAATAATTAAAGTACTTTGATGTAGTCATTAATTTGATCAATAAAATCAAGATATTCTCCATGTGAGCTTAGCGTCGAAATCAATTTTTCATTTTTTATTTGGAGTTTGGTTGTTGGGCCTTCTGACTAAAATAATTCAAAGTTTAAAATGAAAATGAATCATCCAAAACCAAACCAAACAAACTCGATGTATTACAAAACTCATGATGATAACAATAAATTCAGTTTTCACAATAAAATTATTATCTTACCTTTTTTGACATAATTTGACAGTAAAATTTTTTGACTGTAATTTTACATTATTTGATGTTTTTTGACATGAAGTGTCAAAAAAGTTATTTGACGCGTCAAGGAACAACACTGAACTCAATACACGCACACATGTCCTTCGTAACTGATCAGCGAGAAGTTGGAACGCCCTCCCTACTCTCCCCAATCTGTTGGGAAAAACATGTGTGCGTGTGTTGGGTTATACATGCTTGCACCTTATAGTAAGGCAGTAAAAATGTTGTGCAGTGGAAAACTTGACTTCCATTTCACTCCATATTCTCGTAGATGTTTTTTTCACGATGGAATGGATTTATGCCGTCAGGGCAGTGAGTGGAGAATGTATCTAACAGACTGTATTGCCATTCACACCAAAATTCATCTCTGCTTGGCAATTTTCAATTTTTCAGGTTTATATTTGAACTACCCTTGTACCTTTTGGCAATTTGGCTTCCTTGATCTTTTTTTTTAAATTCATTTCCTGTTTGTAGAGTGAAAATTCTAAGGAAGAGTTGGGGGTGGAATATCAGAAATGCATCTATCGCTGAGAAAATAGATTCCAAAGTTGTGGTGCTACTTAAGAAAACATGTGACATTAAAAAGTGTTTTTTATTTTGCTCTCCTTTAAAATTTGAAAAAGTGAACTTATCCTCTTGTTGCATAAATCTCCTCGTCTATTTACGCAAGTCTACTTCACGCAATTTTGCTCCAGCAAATTTTTTTAGTCCACATACTGAGAGTTTCAATCAATAGTACTTTTTCTATTTTAGGATTGGAAAACTGAGATAATTCAAAATTTTATTAGAAATTGCTGAAAAAAATAGTAAAATATCCTCTCTGTGGAGTACATTTTACTGTCGTATAAGAATTTATTACGGTACAAAATAATAATATTTGTTACTTCGATGAGAAAAATTACTGTATTCACCTGAAAACTTATTTTAATTTAAACTATTTTCACTGACTTTACCTTTAAATTTGCTTAAATTGGGATATTTTATCCTTAAACATATTTTCCATGCTCGGACGAAGCTGTTTTTTTCTTTTTAAATGCTTTTATTTAAGCTCGACAGGGAGCAGAAAGTAGTCTTTACGTAGAGTGCGCGGAAGAAAAAAGTTGAATCCTTAGACTTGGAAAACGGTAAACTAGAGTGCGCATAAAGATAAAGCATTTACCCAAAAATTCTTTTTATTCTACGAGTATACTATTATTTGAAACCTTTTTTTCAACGCCTTAAAAAAATGGTTTTTGGGACTTTAAAAAATATGAGTACCCTAACTAAAATATTGAAAATCTAAATAAGGATGTTTTATTGACTCGACAGTGAAGTTACAAAATATGCAAAAAATATTGTCCCATCCATTCCCATAAGAATTTCTCATTTTTGTCGATAATTATAACATTTCAAACTGAATTTTTCCGGGTCAATTACAAACCTGTGGCCTTGGTAATTAATTATCTACTCGTAATAAGTCACGAGTTTTATATTTCTTTACTGGAACAGAGTATGCCATATAACTCGAGACTCAAACTGTCGAATATTTGCCCAGAATCGAAAGATCAATATGGTTGCCTGGGATGTAGAATGAAAGCTCTCCTATGCGAGTATTTTGAATAAAACCCTCGAAAAAAGCCGTCGCATTCTCTTGGAGGGATCCGATGACCGAAATACTCGTATACAAATCCGATGCCAAAAATGAAGTGTCACGTTCCGAAAATGAGAAAATATTTTCTCTTGTACGCTTTGCAGGAGGGTGAGTATGGAAATGCGAAATGAATCATCGTCCCTCGAAATGATCAACCAGAATCGATGACGTCATCCAAGGCTAAATGTCAAATAATCGTGGCAGTATTTTTCGTTATAATTTTTCTTTTTGGTCGATTTGGTGACTTTTAGCTAGCAGTCAAGTGTGATACCTTTTTTGGATTTTCAATATTTTAGTTAGGGTACTCGTATTTTTTAGAGTCCCAAAAACCATTTTTTTAGGGCGTTGAAAAAAAGTTTTCAAATAATAGTATACTCATAGATTAAAAAGAATTTTTGGGTAAATGTTTTTATCTTTATGCGCACTCCAGTTTACCGTTTTCCAAGTCTAAGAATTTAACTTTTTTCTTCCGCGTACTCCAGTTAGATGGTATAAATGAATATATGTGAAATATATCTATTGACATTAACCATTTTTTTCGCCGAGTTTTGCATCAAATTGGGTGACATTTGGGATAATACATAAAAGCCAAAAAGATTTTCTATGGATATAATCAGTGGTCACGTTTTGATAAGTATACTCAATTTGAGATTAATCGACCTTCAATTTTTCCAAAATGCTTGGAATGAACTGTGTTTTGTTTCTTTCTTTTATTTTATTTATTTTTTGTATTTTATTTTGTTCATTTTTTTGGCAGAAAGGAAATTAATTATTTTTTCATTGTTTTTGTTGCAGGTAAGACATTGAGAATATGCTAAATTTAGAAGATTTTATCTTAGGAATGATACGAAATTAACTCGTTGGGTATGTTAACTCGTTTTATCTGAATAATATTTTGTAATTTTCTGCTCTATAGAGCTTCTTATCGTCTTTTTAAAATTCAGTTCTTTAGGTTGAAATGTTTCAATCTCATTTTTATTCTATCTTTATTTCTATTTGCTACACCGAGTTTTAAAATGCTCCTAATTTTCATCATCGTCTGAAAAACATTTCATCGGACCTTGCGCGAATCCAGCTCTTGAAGTAATTAAATTCTTAACCTGTAGTTAATTAAATATCCACATTTTTCGTTCCATTTTTTATTACAACACAATATTGTTTTGAATCGTATCGCAGGGAAAAAAGAAAATAGAAACAGCTCATTTTGAACTACTTTGTGTTTTGAGTAGCGAAACTTTGAATTTCTTTGAATTAATTTTTTTTTTCCCTTCAGGGGCGTATGTCTCGTTTGTGTCCGTATTTTACTTTTAGCTCTTTTTTTTTTCTTCATGTTTTTAATTTTCTTTTATGCTGTTAGGAGAATAGGTGAACCGAGTGTAGGAAAGAAAGAAAGAAAGCGAAAAAGAAAAAAAAATCAAATTTCCTCCAGCTTTTGTTTATCACTCGTGGGAAATTTCGTATGTACAGCCTTTTCCATCGTCGGACTCGAAAGTTTTTTTAAAGAAATTAATAATATTTTGGAAGATTCGTTGCGAAACAAAATAATGACGTTGGCAGTGTTTTTAGTTCGAAAATTAAATTTACTTCACTTTGTTATTTCGCAGCTGATTTTCGACTTTCTTTCTTAACATTTTCATTTACTAGAAAAAGAAATGGCTAACTGTAAAAGTTCATAAAAACATTTTACTGTGTAAACACAAGTTAGGTGAACTTCCGAATTGAATGTAAATTAATTTTTTTAGAGCATGGTTCATGCTTGAGATTGCAGGGATGTGAAATTGATTCTGTCTCGAACTTCTATTCCGTTTATTTGCATTTGTTATTCGAGATTAATCGAATTGAAATTCGTTAAACTTCATCGAGCTGAGAGTAAAATTTTCTGTCAAAACTGTCAAAGTATAGACAATTTTTATTAACAGCTGGAAAAATATGACTTAGGTGAAAGAGTTACGACGAAATACGTCGCTACTAAGTGACAAAAAGGCGAACAAAATAGCAGTGAAAAGGTTCCTATGTGTATTTAAGAGACGAGTATCTGTTTGAGCAGCAGTAAATGCATTTAGATAGCAAAGTGAGGTGAAAGGACGAATTAGGAAAACTACGAGTATAGAAGGGAGGAAGTCTTATACACACCCGAGATGCACCCTTAGGGAAAGCGGTTGACGAAAAACAATAAACATCGATCCGAAAAGTCGTCGTGGTCCGAATGAAATTTTCAGTCGAAGTGCACAATGTCGAAATTTCCTTCAAGTTTTCCGCGCCGCTTAACGCTTGTGTAGGCAACCGACCCATTATTATCTTATTGCACCCCGTTTCGAGTGTTTAATTCTGCGTTTTTTTATTAGCAGGTTTTCGATTGAAAAATTATAATTTGTACTTTCGGTCTGACAAAATTGTAAATTCCGTTTTTCGAATTCAAGGGTTTAGTCTACCTTTCGGTTTTTCGAGTGGTTTACGATTTAAGGTTTAAAAAAAAGAAAACCGCTTCGTCCGTGCATGGAAAATATGCTCTAGGATAACGTATCCAAATTTCAGCAAATTTAATGCGAAACTGAACAACAAAAAAATGGTGAGAGTAGGCTATTTTTGAGTTGAAAACTCGTGAAAATTGTTATCCCTACTGCCAAAACGCAAATCCGTTACACACTTGTCAAAGAAACTGCCTATATTTTGGCTGTATTATTCAACATTTTCATTCAGGTTTTTGAGACATCGATGTTGACTTCATAGCAAAAGTAAGAGTACACTCTTAATTAAAAACTTATTTCAATTTAAAGAATAAAATTTTTTGTACACGTAGATCTTTTGTTGGTAAGCGTGTTAAAATGTTCTGACTAGAGTTCAGCTTGAAAAGGTTTCTGAGGTAAAAATTGATAGTTCTATTAATTATTTACAGAATAGTACCTTTTTACTATCGTAGTCGTAGATGATATGAAATGTCTGCTGAAAATCTCGAATTTTCACAGTTTTCCTATCCAAATGGTAAAAATTGCCATTGATTTTTTTTTTTCAGTGTATAGCATAATATAAGGCAATGTGTTGAAAACCTGCTTTCTAGTTAGCGCTTGCTACGCCATAGGTTTTGATTACTTTTATTTGTCCCTTTTCAAAAGCGTATAAAGTAACTTTACGTCTTCTGATTGTCGTTTACGAATCTAGAACAGTTCACCCTTCGCATGCCCATTAATGCGGCAATTAAAAGCACGGTTTAACGTCACTTCGTGTAATGGCTGGTCCACCAATGCGAATGCGAAAACGGCTGCGACAAAATATAGACGGGCATGCATACTACGTTCTCCAGTGCTATCGAGTTTTCGTGACGCGCTAATCGAAAAAATATAATGTACAATTTTGGGAGAGAGGCGTGAAAAAAGAAATAATATAATGCCTTTTTTGTCGTTAAAAAGTGTACGAAAATAAAGTGGAAAAACGAGTCAGTAGAAAATTAAGTCGAGGAAATAAAATAGTCGAAAGACTTTAACGATTCAAATTGTCATAATAACGCGAAGAGTGGGAGAGAAACATATTAATGAACATTTTTTGCTCCAAAAAGTAGTGGAGAAACTTGGCTTCTGAATTTACTATACGCTGGAATATAGAATTTAGGAACCGTGCTATATGTACGTAAATCACTACAAACTGTGAAAAATGAGATTAGTGTTTGGGAGAAAATCCAAGATATATTGCGCTGTGTATACATTTCTAAAGAGGCTGTGTAAATCAGAAAATCCAGAGTTTTTGTAGTATACCTATTAATGAAAAAGAAAAATTAAATTCTCGAGAATCTGGTGAGAATTTGTCCTTCGTGGTCTGAAAATAGTCCTGTATGAAAGATGAAAAGAGCCCCTCAAAAATTCGGTTTTTGGTATCCATATACGCGAATAGGTATTGATATTTGGAAAAAAAGTACCAATGCAAAAAATACAGGGTGCGGGAAAATGACCAGCTACATTTGTTTTTTGAATTATACGCATAAGAAAAAAGATAAGGACATGCGGCTGCTTCTGAATAAAACTTCATACCTTAAGGTTACGTATGAAATACAATCAGTGACGCACCCAGAAATTTTTCAAGGGAGGAGCTAAGGCATAAATTTATTCTCAAAGAAGTCCCAAAAAACTGAAAATCTTCTATTCAGCCTTTTTTCGATGAAATTCAAGGCCTAAAGGGAACGTTTCAGCTCCGTATCCCGACTTTGGTGCGCTACTGAATACAATTTCACTTTCTGATCATGTTGACCATTTTGCCTAACACATTTCTGAAGGCGTAAAATCCAATTTTTTAACTTTGCTAAGCAATGGTTACATTATTTTGCAATTTCTTCCGCTAAATACTACCAGTGATAGATAAAATTGACCGGAGAGGGGAATTCTGCACGTGTGGCATTCTTCATTGTTAGCGCGAGGAGGTAAATTCCCTACCGGCTGAATACGTAAGAAATTAGTGGACAAAATATGATTATTGCTTAGCAAAGTTTTAAAAAATTGAGTTTTACGCCTTCGCATTTGTGCTAGGCAAAATGATCAACATGCGAGTGAAATTTTATTTCATATGTAACCTTAAAGAATGAATTTTAATTTAAAACCAACCGTCTCTATCTTTTGTCTTACGCATATAATTGGAAAAACAAATGTGGCCGGTCATTTTGCCGCTCCCTGTATTTTGCATAAAGTTAAGTACCGTCGAATGGGGCGACTTTACACACTTTTTTTAATGTTTTTCTACTTTGTCCTTTAATAACTCCTCCAATTTTTAAGCTATTGAAGTGAATTTGATTTTAAAATTTAGGTCCAACATTTCTCAACACAATTGTAAAAAAAAGTTTGAGTTTGCAGCCTTCCTTCTATTTTTTATGATTTTTCAAAAAATCTGTGTAAAGTCACTCCTCAATGGGGCGAATTTACCCATCAATTTGTTATTGACGGGTTATTGATGGGTGGGGAGGCAAAATTTGAGGATGTTTCTATTCAGACATACGATTGAAAAGAAACTAGTTACAAACTTCAACCGTGTGAAACCGAACTGAATATTTTGAGTGTCTGTAGTTAAAAAAAAAGACGAATAAGAAAAAGGAAAAAAACCATATCGCCACTTTATTTTCTTGTTCTGTTACTGGGTGAAGTGAGGTAGAGGCGGCGATCTTTTTTTTCTTTTCCTCCTTCTACCTGCTTCGATCCAAATCGTATTTCGGTTTTAATTTTTGCCTGGCAATTTATTTATTGGGCTAAAACGAAGTGGGTATAAAGTCGCCCCTAGAATGTAAAGTCACCCCGTTCGACGGTATACGAAAAAGTCCACTAAAAAATTTGATACAGGAGAAAATCTAGATTTTTACCACTCCCCTTCCGTTGTTCGGATTTTTTGCTATTCAAGGTAAAATATCATGTTTTCCAAAAAGCGTTTCCTTTTTTATTCCCTTTGGAAGCTTCTTTTTTGCATCAAATTCGTTTGACCCATTGGAGTGTTCAAAATTTAATTTAATAAAAAATGTAGAACCTTTAGTCACTTTCATAAAATGTACCCGCATTCTCTCTCCCAACCACCATATTCTCAGCTTAAACGAATCTACTTTCCTTTTTCTTTCACAAAAAATTTGTACGCTTTTTTTTCTTCTTCTATAATATGTTGTAAATCTCTGATTTTTGTCTGTGGCAGACGGTCGTGAGCTGTATAGAGAATAAAAAATCATGAAAAATGAAACTGATTTTCTTAGAGATTGTCTAGTTTTCTTTATTTTTTTGTCCTGTCTTTCCGTTGTCCGATGAAATATGTGTTCAAACTATTCTTTCTTCCCTCTGTTTTCCGTTGCTTCTTTTTTATCGTTTTCTTATTTTTCAAATAAAAAATGAAAGAATAAATTGTTCTTGCTACGATGTCGCGTATACTTTATATATAATATACATATATATATATTCCGGCCTCATATCGAACTTTCTTAGGCCTTTTTTATGCTTTTCCTTTTCCACAACATGGTTACGTAAAGATGAAAACTTGCACTTGAATGTCGTCTATACTATATTATATTGTGTATTAGAGGAAAAACCTACAGCCTTTAAAATATACGCATGTATCTGCATTGAGAGAGAATGGAGAGGGAAAAAAAGACGTTGAGAGGGAGAGAGAGAGAAAGAGAGGAAAGAAAAAGGTCTAAATGAAATGAATAAACTGGAAGAGATAAAAAGGAAAGTGCAGGAAAAAAAAACAGTTTTCAAACTCGTTTTTTCCAAAATATTTTGATCGTATTTCTCGTACAAATAATGACATTTGAGGAAAAAAAGTAAAATAAAAGAAAATAAATCAACCGTTAGCGTATTTTAGCGTTCACATTATTTTCCTCGTTTAGAAAAAGATCTTTTGTTTTTCAGTACCTTTGCAACGCCGTCGGCATTGTCGAATGGTTTTTTTTTTCTGAGCGAGGGAGATGAAGCACCAAGAATAATAATAATGAGCGATGTAAAAACAATAGAAACACAAACTGGAATTATGACACCTTCTATAACAAATAATAATTGAAATGCGAGCCAAATCCGCGAGCTCATGAAAAATAGTTTTTTTTTCATTCATTCATTTATTGCAATGACTGAAAGAAAATAGGCTCGAGCCTATTGCCGCGTGCAGTGGTTTTCAAATATTGCCTTTATAATGAGAACTGAAAAAAATCATTGTGTACTGCAGTCTGGCCCGGACTTTGTTATCAGGAGGCGAATATAAACTGTCACATTTTTTCAAACTTACCATGCAATTTTTTAGCAGGTTTTCACTTGGAAATCTGCTTATTTTTTACTATGCAAGTGGTAACACTGAGTCAGAAGGGGGGCGGGTTTAGTTGTGAGACGAAGGAGAGTAGCAATATTCATGTCAGAAAAAATTTCTAGCTTTAGATTTATCTTATTTTCAGCTACCATTCAAATTATTATAACATTTACATCAAAAAAGTGTAATACGTTGATGCTATAGGTATAGTTTTACTAAAAAAGAAAATGTGAATTCTGGTTTCTTTGGATAAGTTATAAATTATAATATTTATTTATTCTTGTAGAGCACAACACTTTCTATTCATTGGTCGTCGAGGGAGATGAGGCACACTGAGAAAACTGCATATTATTAAATTTCAATATCTGAATACTAACTTGAGGACGATGTATTCAGGTTTTATATGAAAAATTGATACAAATTTATTAAAAATCAGTTGAAAAAGATTAAAAATTGATGAAAAATATGGAAAACTAGTAAAAATATGTTGAAAATTAGTGTACTGTGTATTAAAATTTGATACATTTTGTATTAATTTTTCACATAAAACCTGAATTGTCCCTTAGTTAGTTAGTATACAGCATACTACTTGGGTACTAATTTTTAATATAAGTGTGCGTATTTTTTCTGAGTGCAACTGCTTTTGGTTGTATACACTCTGATGTACTGTATGTACAGTGTGTTTGTTTATGTTTTTCTGTAATTGATGAAAATAATTTGATTTCATTCAATTTCTCTCTAGTCCTTCAATTTTTTACGACTTTTTGATATTTTACATTTGACAGAAATCGCCATATTGATGTTGTACTTTGTGTCCTTTCTTTATGTATTTCCCTTATCGTAGCTTGTGACAGAGAAAAATAATAAATTAAAATTTTTGCGATTAATATTTTCAAAATGAATGTTTAGTAGAGAGTAGGTCCGAAAATGGAGAGCGTGAATCGAAAGCCAAAGCTGCGAGAATGTTGCGTAAGGGTGGATATAGTCGGAAGTAGGGTTCAGGAAAATGAATATTAATAAAGTTTAAAGAACGATGATGAAAGCTATTACGGATTATAAATGCTCGAATAATTTCGAATTTTAATACGTGATGTATAGGGTAGCGAATATCAATACCATAAAAATAATCTCGACGGCTATATATACTCGTACTTTTTTATTTTCAAATTGTATTGAAAAGAGAGTGAAATGAAAGAGAGGAAAAAAAAAAGCAAAAGAAAATGAGAGGGTTGATGAAATGATTTTCTCTTCTCTTGAGCCCCTTTTCTCTATGGCGAGGATTCCTTTTTTTATTTTAATTTAAATACCGCAGTATAGTGACGGTAGGATATCCACAAAATAACGAAGTTACCTTTATGCGATCATTTTAGTCGATGGAGAAAGAATGGGTTTGATAGGATTCTTTGTAAATTAAAACAAAAAATGGGGGAAAAAAGGATTTCAACGAAAGACGATGGAATGGAGAAATGAAAAAGCTATAGTATGCCATAGCTGCTCATCAGCTGATATTGGTATAACATTCTTTCTAAATTCCTTGAGTTAGAAATATGAAAGTCCTTTTTTGTGGGTAGCAGGCACACGAAAAGTCTATGTAATCCTACTTTATAAGGTGCTGCTTGTTCATTTATTCCTGTTCAAAATGTCTGTTAGGATAGAGTATTCCTACAAATTATCTATGATTCTGTACGTATACGTCTTGTTTGTTTTGTTTTTTGTTTTTACATTTTGCTCATTGTTGATACATAATAATAATATTTTCATGCTTTTGATGCTATAGAATACAGTCGACCTTTTTTTTTTCATGTTCTGGTCTCATTGACTGAATTTCTTTCCCTGAATTAGTTTTAGGATAATAGTTGCTGCAATTAACCCGTAATCGCAGTAACATGTGTAAAAAATTACACCTTAATTTTGTAACTTGTGCAAAAAATGACACGCATGCCAGAATTTTCCAAAATTAATATAGCTACCATAATCTATTCACGAAAGAGGACGTGTGTAAAAAATTACCGATCAGCATCATTGAAAATTTTATTAGTGTGTATATTTGAAAAGAAGCTTTTTTTTAAACGCTTGGAAATTTTGCTGTTGTGTGATTTTTTACACATTGATTTTTGTCTACTCAAGCTATGATGAAACATGATACTTTTCAAGGGTCAAGTCTTGAATATTAGAGAACGAACGAGTTACCCAAGAAAGATGGAAGAGTAAGGCTAAGAACTCTAAAATTTTCCTATTCTGTACTCTCTTCTGTCTAGAATAAGTAGTCAAGAAGTATATGGGAAGGAAGAGAGAATACGAGTAGGTGACTTGAAACGAATAAATTAACACTGCGTCTTGTCCTGGAACTGTGAGTTTTAAAATTTCATTGCTTCAAAAATCAACTGACAGAGTCTAATTTTTATTTTAAGAAGCTCAAAGGCTTATGCAAATATCTGGAGCGGCTCTTCTTCAATTCAGACATATTGATTCATTTTAAATTTAAAAAAGTCATAATATAGTCACTGGTATATCAATTTTATGATTATAATCTTCTTTTTTTATAGTCAAGTTATATGAGGTTGATGAGCAGGAGCAAGAAGGAATTCTTCAACTAAAATATTTTTAATCAAGCTGCCGCTTTCGTTTTCGCTGCATTATAAAATGTCGAAATAATATCAGCGGCCTTTGTGATTATGATCCGCCTTTCAAAATAATTAAATGCCTTTTTATAAAAATAATTTTGCATTCGAACGATAAGAAAATAGGCTTGGGCTGGGTTTGGAACCAATCACCAATCACGAAGTAGTGAATTCTGGCGAGAAACTGATGAGAAGAGGTTATAAAAGGAAGAAGAAAGTGAAAAATAGAGCGGAAATCGTCATTTCTGGCGATTCGGATTGTGAAAATTGCGAAATTGGCAGAAATAGGACTCGAAAATCCCTTTTTAATAACGAAAGGAAGAGGGGAAAGGAAAACAGAAGGAAAAAAATGACGGCGAAGAGGTGAAAAAATTTTTAGAACAGACTAATTGCTGGCAAAAGGATTTATTGCTTGAAAACAATAAAGTCATTTAAAAGAACAAGCGAAAGATTTTCCTTTTATTTTTTCACTCTAATTTTTTTCCTAAAGGGATAGAAAAGAATTAAGTTGAGAAAAAAATTAAAAATACTCTCTCTTTCACTCTGATCGTTGTAAGATCGTCTTTTTTCATTTTTTTTTTCTCTTGAGAAAGTGTATTCAAAAGCGATCTTCTTTTTTATTCTGTACTTTTTCTCTTGTTTGTCTTAAATTTTCATCTCTTTTCTGTGTAATAACGACTTTCATTAATCTTTTTCTTGAAAAACTTGCTGATGAAATATCAGGTATGGAGCATTCTCTTCTGTGAATTTTCTCACGTTTAATAAACTAGAGTTGTTCTTACTTTAACAATTTCATTGAGACTGTGCTTCTTCGTTAATAATGATGCCGTTTCATGTCGAAAGATTCTCACAATTTTGAAAATATTGGACGTCAAAGTTCGTGAGTGTCATAAACTTAGTAAGGATGGAGATGTGTAAGCTAGCCCTCTCCTTCTCGAATAAAAAATAAGGGTAAGATAATGCCAATACACTTTTCTGTGAAAACGGAGATCGTATTTGTCGAATAATTTCAAAATTGACCATTCCTGAAGAAAACTTGAAAACAGACATTTTTACATCTTGACTCAAATTTTCTGGTGAGAAGTTCAAAGATAAACTCAAACGCTCAAATATTCCCAAAATCGAGTCGAATTGCGCTTGGGCAAGTTTTAAATTGATGGAACTCTCTCAAGTTTTGTTTTAGAAAATATTTTAGAGAAGCGCTGCTAATTGGGACTTGTGAAAAATACGTAGATACAAATTTTTCAAGGAGAGCCATTGAAAAAAAGTAGATGTAATTTTTTTGATTTGAAATGAAAAAATGCCTGAGTAGATATTCTGTCTTGAAGAATGGTTTGATGAATTTGTGAGAAATCTGAATAAGATAAAATCTTCCAAAGGTCTGCTGTATGACAGGAGTTATGCTCTCACAATGTTTAAAATTCGAAAGTAAAAATTCCATTATGCCAGAGGAATTCAGATTATGTTACGTGATTGTTTTCGTGTATGATAAATTGCATAACTCGATAATATGAGAAAACGAATATTTGTAGTATTATAGTTTGAGCTATGTTGAAAGTTTGTATTGAGATTTTTTCTATTGTTGAGGCTATACTTTATCTTTGCTACGAAGTCAACATCGACAAACTTGCTTGATAATTTAGACAATATTTTCGACGTATGTGTAGCGGATTCGCGTTTTGGTATAACAATTTTCACGAGCTTTTCGCTCAAAAGTACACTCACAATTTTCCATTTTTTGCTGAGGTTTGCCAAATTTTCTAAAATTCCGATATGTTATCTTTGGAGATGTTTTTTATGCCTGGACAAAGCTGTTTTTTTCAATTTCACTTTTTTCACTATTTTTTTTAAGCCTGGAAATAAAGTTTTTTGAGACCCGCGAAAAATGCCTCGAAATTTTGAAGAAAAAAAAAAACGCTTACTCCGTGCGTAGAGAATATATTCAAGAGTAACATTTCTAAATTTCAGCAAATTTGGCACATGACTCAGCGAAAAAATAATGAACTTTCTACTCTCACAAAAAGCCAACGTAGTGTTCCTATATACACCCTTGAAAAATTCGTTTGATATTAATAAAAGGAATGTAATACCTATGTTACTAAATCGAAACTGTATTTCATTTTTTTTATCTAGAATCCGATGAAAACTCCAGAAGTTTACATCGTTTTATAATAATAATTGGGAAAAATAAAAATAAAAGCCAAAAACAAATTTCGGAAATTTTCGAAGTCTTCAACAAGCTGTGTTTGTTAGTATAAAATAAATTTAGTTCTCATTTTGGTTCATTCATTTTTTTCATAGGGCTTTTTAAACTTGAATATTTTTCAGTTCTTATCACCCTCTTTGGCTTTTAGTACTCGTATTCTGACCATTACTTTTCATATCGTACTCTCTCTCTTGTTGAAATTTCTTTCCTCAATTATGCTCTTACCACTTTAAGAAGCTCTCCAATTATAATATTAAGTTACAGCGATACTTGGAGAGTTTTCGAAAGTATGGTTTGAATTTTTAGAGGAACACAATACTTCATACTGCTCGTTGGAATAATCTTTGTTGTTTTTGAAAATTTCGCTTTCAAAATTTAGTAAACTTTCTTTTATTTTGAGCGATTCTCTTGCTCCATGTCGTCAGCACCCCCACCCTCCCCCACCTCAAAATCGGTCCAAAATATGCTAGGAATTTTGTACTGGCATCCACAAAGAGTTATTCAAAGAAACGTTATGGGGTGCAGTGGACATGCTAGCAACCCCACTTCAACGAAATAAATCCAAACTGGTCTCAACATTTTGTTCTCATTTTGTACTGTTTTGTACCACTATTAGAAAATTTTGTACCACCTCCCCTTTCAAGTTATTGAAAATATTGATGATGGGTGCTGGGGACATGCTAGCAACCCCACTTCAACCAATCAACTCCAAAATGGTCTCATTATTTTGTACTCATTTTGTCCATTTTGTACTGGCAAAATAACATTTTGTATTGCTTCCCTACCTAATCTTAGATAGGGGGCCAACTTTCAAACTTCAGAAAAATGCTCTAAAACAGTCTCATAATTTTGTACTCATTTTGTACCGTTTTGTACTGGCAAAATAACATTTTGTACTGCTCCCCTACCTAGTCTTAGATTTTCTCAAGTTTAAAGGTCAGCCACCTGTCCGAGACTAGGTAGGGGAGCAGTACAAAATGTTATTTTGCCAGTACAAAACGGTACAAAATGAGTACAAAATAATGAGACCATTTTGGAGCATTTTTCCGGAGTTTGAAGGTCAGTCCCCTATCCAAGCATAGGTAGAGGAGCAGTACAAAATGCTATTTTGTCAGTACAAAACAGTACAAAATGAGTACAAAATTCCTAGCATATTTTGGACCGATTTGGGGGTGGGGTGGGGGTGCTGACGACATGAAGCTAGATTCTTTTCCAACGTGACTTCCATTATTTTGGGTGAATTTATTTCTGTATGAAGGATATGCAAAGAACTGTCTAATAAAATGCTGAAATGTTTATATTCACGATCGTCTCATAATGACAATAAAGATATCTCCTAAGCATGATTACTTTAGGTAAATTATTAGTAGGACTAATAATTACCTAATTAGGTATATTCCATTATAAAATATCCTTTTAGACATTGGTATAGCTGCGTCTGAACAGCCATAGTTATCTGGTACTTTCTGTACACAGATAAGTACCCAGGTGTCAACTGTGGTCTGTGAGAGACAAGTACAGAAAAGTTGTTACTTTGGCGTTTTTGATATGTGTACGATAGACGCACTGCGTCTATCTACGAGTATGTGAAACCGGTTTGGTACACGATCATGAAGCAGCATCCTGCCTTGTGGCGGACACTGACAATATGTACTCGTACATATTACACCTGTATTTAGTCAACTTATATTTTAGTTCATACTGTCCCCACAGTAGCCCCCCCCAGTGAACCAATTAGGTTTCTCCTGAGTGGCTATTGACTCTGGTAGTCTTTGAACATTCTTTTGGAAAATTACATTTTCAACTGTATAAGTCTATATAGTACAGGCAATGTAGCTCAAATAGAGGGTCAATTCGGAAAAAATTGGGGGCAAAGGTTTCTCAACGGAAATGTGTTCTATGTGGTCTTTGGAAGTATCCCCCGAAAAGTTTACCCCCCCAGCGCACCGGCAAAATTTGTGGGGGGCTCAAACGTCTACCAAATTAGAGTTTTTTTGATATTTCTCGAAAATTAAGCCATTTTGAGGAAAATGTCAAGACACCAAAATTGTTCCCCTTGAAATTCTCTATCGAATGGTACCCAACATGAGCAGATTTGAATGAACTGAGCCCGTGTAAATCGCTTCTAATGTAGCAAGAAATTTTAAAATTGTGAAAATTGATGCTTTTTTTCAATTTTTCTCCTGAAATATGCACTCTTGGCCCAATGTACAAGAGCTGAACACTTTCTGGCATTCAATTTACCATGAGATGATGTTTGACTCTATAAAATTTATATTTATAAACATAAAAAAATAACACAAATCAATAAGAAGTTATAAAAAAATAAAAACAGCAATCACAAAAAATCCACATCAGAGTCATCGCTGTCATCCGAAATAAGGTATTTTGAATTGGAGCAAGAGCTCCCAGTACAGTTCTTGCAGGCGGACGAACATTTCAAACCTGCAACATAAAAATGCATATACTTATAAAACTATATTGGAATAAATTATCTAATCAATATTATTACCGTTTCTCCTACAACTGCAATTTGCGCTAGTACAACCCTTCTTACAACCACAAAACAACATCTTCAGGAGCACTTCTGGTATGAGTGGCTCTTCAGTGAGGATTGGAAGTAAGTTTGTTTGATGGTCCTTCTCCCAACCCCAATCGGTATAATTTATGTCCTCATCTGGACTCAACCACATTTGTACTTGACAGTACACTCGGTAACTGTGTTGGGCGGCCGCTCCAATCGTCGGGCACAATGACCTTAAATTTATTTTCGATAACGAATGGTCTATCTTTGCTGATGAACCCAATCGATGGAACTGCTGGAACCTGAACTCATTGAGGGTTGTCGTCAGAGGTACTCCATACACCGCACTGAAGATTTCCATTCCTCCAGTTTGAATCTCTTTGCGTGTAGCATTCTTTTTTAGGAAAGCTTCACATGAATTGTGCAGCGCCCCTTGTTGGAGAAGTTTATGTACGCATAACTTCCCTTTATTATACATTCCAGAGGTAGAATCACATCCTGTAAATGCATGCGCAACTAGAAGGTTCTCCGGCAAGTACTGGAGCTGCTCCTGTAATTCCCGACTGGAGTATAGAATGTCTCTTTGCGAACGAGTCCTCTTCCCAGGTTTCAAGAAAAGAATCTCATTTGCAGATGACGTTAGAGCAACAAGGAGCACTAGAAGATCAATGTCCTCACCCACAACTGTCGACATGCGCACCTCTTGCGCCCTCTTCACAATGTGAACATCGGCATCATCCCGCGCAATTTTCACAAATACTTTGTTCTCTTGTAAGTGAGCAGCAAGCATCTTCACAAATCGCATTTTATTGACACTGTTCGACAAAAAAGAATCTTGTGTGGTACTCACGAAAGTGTTCCCTTGAAAAATTATTTCCTGCGACTGTATGGCATACCGGCGACGTCGTTCAGCACTCTTCAGCCCATCTTCCTCATATCCGTCAAAAACAACAGAAACATTCTCTGGTCCGCTGAAATTCTTGACAATATATTTGTAATACACGTCACATAGTCCGCTGAAAGTTTGCTTCTGTGGCCAGCGTACGCGATGCAGCAAGAACCCACCGTCGATCACATAATGCGCACCTTCTGTTCTCGATTTCCCTCTGCTTGGTGTGAAGATGGAATACAATGTGGCTTTCTGGTTCTTTATCATTTCATCGCAATTGTTAAATAAACTTAATGGATACGGAGCCAATTCATATTGTAAATAATTTTTCAAGTCTTCGTCGCTGCTAATGGATATGCAAATTCGATAAAACAGGCTCAGAGGGTCAAATTGTTTCTTCTTCAATTTTGCTATCTTCGAGTTAGCAACGCTGGCTAACGTTGAAACCTTATTTATTTTCTTGAGTGTCACAGACCCATGTTGAACACCCAAAATACTTTGTATTGTTGATGTACCGAAGTCATAAGCGTTGTGGCAATTGACATCATCTGTACCAACCAGTCCCGTACTCAGTGAAATTATTTTATTCATTTCAGGGAATGGTGGGTGCTCGGAAAACCACGTGACTAATTTAACAATATCTTCCGCGTCTCGTTTTCTTCGCGAGTCTCTCCAGTCGATGTGTTGTTCGGAAGTGTGAACATTTACTCGTGCAAAATCTTCCATGGCGTTACACACTTTGCTCGCAGTTGTAGTGCCCCGTATCCATTGAGCTTTAACACTCGCACTTGTTCCACGCCCATGAACAAGTCCGCCTGCAACTTTCATGCTCCGCATGAGGGTCTGCTCTATGGTCATATCTGACCACACTCCGGACCAGAATTTGTCGGTCCTCCTGATAGTGTAGTACCCTTCATCTTTGAAATTTTGGAACTCTTCAGCATCCAAAAGTGTTTCGAGTTCCGCCATTTCTTGAAGGTACAAGTGAGCACCTTTAGCATATGGAAAGTGCCCCGCTGCGTGAAAATAGGGTAACATATTGCGGACGCACTTCAAATGGAGGTACCAGTTTGCCATTCTCTCTGCTGCAATAAAATTCTTCATCAAGGTGACTTGGTTGAAGTACTGCACCCACAGCTTTGCGGTTGGACCTCGGTCAGCCAATTTCACCAATGTGATTTCCACTTTTTCAAAAATGTTTCTCAGCACTGTGCAATCATTGATCTCCTCTACAGAAAGAACAGCATGATTCAGGGAGCGTATCAGTTCTTCTTCTTCAGTCGTGAAATCAATATTTGAAAAAAGGAATGATGCTAGTGCTATCTGTAGAAGCATATGAGCCCTCACTGCTCTGGCATATGCGTGACCACTCAATATTTTTTCCACAGATTTGGGTGCATAAATTAGAGAAAGTATTTCTGTAATGCCACTGTGTGACATAAAGTACCCGATGCATCCGAGGTAAGACATTAGAGTGTGAAAACCACCCAGTCGAATGATGACATCTTTCAAGGACAAACTGTGAACAATGTCTTTCGCTTTCATATACAGCGGTAAGTCGAATGTAAGGAAAGCAATTTTCTGTCGAGTTTCGTGAGTTTTCTCGCGAGCATATTGTATAACTGTATGTATACAATCGTAATCGTGAGCAGGTAAGTCAACGAATGGTAAGAAGGAGATGAAAGACTGCTTGTAAGGCAAGCTCTCTGTAGCACCCAGCATGAATCCATTCCATCCGCCAATCTGCACGTTCTTAATCTTTGCGCACATCCATAAGAGATCAGGTAATGAAAGCCATTCACCCTCTCTTTCTCGATAGTACAAGCGTTGGTCAACATCTTGCAGAACGATATCACCTATTCCAGCAGATGGATTTCTGTGAAACATATTGATTGGTATTTCTCCCAATTCTTCTATCTCCTCTTTTTTAGGGATGGGCTTCAACTTCAATACCGGGTCTTGCGGTAGTACTGAGTCCATAGGAGTTACGACTCTTATACCTCCCATTACATGCATTGTATGCAAACCGTCCAGAGTAAGGCAATTAAAGTCCGCGTTGTCAAAAACAAACTGAGAAAAACTGTCATCTAAAATTTTGTCTTTGCTCTGGCATATAGCAGACAGTTCATAAGTGACCGTATCATGATAGGACGTACTGAAACCTTGGTTGGCTAGCAATGTGACGGCATTTCGCGACTCAAAATTTCTGTGAAAATACACTCCATTGCCTAAGACACAGAAGAAGTAATTCAGTCCTTAGATAATCTAGCATGGATAGCCAGAGTACAAAATTTCAGCCTGTCAACAAGGCTAATGTATGTAAAAATACTATGCTGGATTACATGCGCAGAACGTAGTTGGTTGACCAGTTGACAACCGAAGTGATACATTAGCGATGTTGACAGGGTCGTTCTATAAGGTCAGGATAGGGCGCTGGCTATCCATGCTATATTATGTAAGGTTCAGTCACTGATGTGCCCCTCACTAGGCGAGGATAAATAGTTCTTTCCTTACGTTGCATGCAGTTCAACAATTCAAAATAAATACATAAGTATATTTTCTTAGGATATATAGGTTTAAGGTACTATGTTTGACATACCGAGGAGTATTGGTGATTGGAATGATCGCGGGCGAGTTGCAGCTAAAATGGAGTGGCAAATTGCAATACATTTCGTTTTGTAAGTGGATGTATTTTTCTTCTTTTGACAAATGATACCTGTTTGTTAAAGGAGTGAAAAAAAGATCATTAAATTTATAGTACCGTCGAACGAGGTGACTTTACATTCAAGGGGCGATTTTACCCACTTCGTTTTAGCCCAATAAATAAATTGCCAGGCAAAAATTAAAACCGAAATACGATTTGGATCGAAGCAGGAAGAAGGAGGAAAATAAAAAAAAGATCGCCGCCCCTACCTCACTTCACCTAGTAACAGAACAAGAAAATAAAGGCGATATGGTTTTTTTTTTTTTCTTATTCGTCTTTTTTTTTAACCACAGACACTCAAAATATTCAGTTCGGTTTCACACGGTTCAAGTTTGTACTTGACTAGTTTCTTTTCAATCGTATGTCCCAGTACAAACATCCTCAAATTTTGCCTTCCACCCATCAATAACCCATCAGTAACCAATTGGTGGGTAAAGTCATCCCATTGAGGGGTGACTTTACACAAATTTTTTGAAAAATCATAAAAAATAGAAGGAAGGCTGCAAACTTAAACTTTTTTTTACAATTGTGTTGAGAAATGTTGGACCTAAATTTTAAAACCAAATTCACTTCAATAGCTTAAAAATTGGAGGAGTTATTAAAGGACAAAGTTGAAAAATATAAAAAAAGTGTGTAAAGTCGCCCCATTCGACGGTATGTCTTGCAGAATTAAAAATTTAGAGACTCACTCTCAATGAGTAGCAGCAGCGAAGCGGGAATTTGTTCTTCCGCATCATTTAGGAAATTGTCGCACGCTGGATACGTATTAGTGTCATAAACTCGAGATTCACAGTCTTGAAGTATGATATCCGCTACTGCCTTAATCACGCGTGTCTTTTCCTCTTCTGCATTATCGCAACGAGTGGAATAAAAACTATCGCTCAAGATTTTGTGACCAGTGGTTTTGAAACTGACGACCGGTGTTCTGTTTATAAGAGCGGTGATGCAGATTCGTTCGCCGTATTTCTTTCGCAACTTATATTTCACAGTTTTCTCACTAGGATGAAAACTGAAGAGGGATTTGATGAAACATTACTATATAATTTATCTCTAAGCAGAACTTTGTGATTGTAACCACGGCCCTCTTTATACAAGGCCTGGACACGTGAAGCTGGCAACATCTACATTCTGTGTGCGTGGGAGGCCCAAAAATTATTTTTTGCAATATATTTAAATTAGAAGAATGTGATTTTTGAAAATTTATAGAAACATCAAGAGTTATTCTCTTGGCACACATGTAGTCATAACCCTCGGACATATATCACAAAAATTTCAGATTTTTTTGCGTATGGTGAACGCGATGCGCATGCTTTGTTACACCAGTCGCGATGAACGTGTAACTCCATAAGACAACACGAGAAAAACGCTGTTGGGAAAATAATGAGAGAAAATTCTCCAACACACTACAAAATTTGAAATTTCTGTGAGATGTATCCAAGGGTTGTGACTGTACGTATGCCAAGTTTCATGACAGCTCATTCTTTGGCCTCCGCACTAACAACAACACATTCCTTGGTCCAGGCCTCGTATAAAGAGGGCCGTGTTGTAACTATCGTAATCACCAGAATTACATACCCTTCAAGTTTATTAATCAAGTCTGGAATCGAATGTTGACAATCGTCACTGTCCTCCAGAATACGATAAATTCCTTCCATTGCTGCGTTCACTCGTTCATTTTCTGGACGGCCAGCTGTTTCCCGCCCTGCTTTTATGCTAATGAATCTTCTAAGACATGCACGATGGTACTCCGCATCAGCTGCAATCAAGTCGTCGACAGGAGTGATACGTTTCATAACTGCTTTTCCCAATGCATCATTACGCTGTGCGGCAACATCTAGAATGCTATCCCTAAATGTGGTAGTCTCTACCTGCAAATTGAAGACAGAAATCAATGTAAGGAAGTTGAATACCTACTCCTCCCCAAAGTATTAACACTTACTTTTCCTACTCGTACACGTTCACGATATTTTTTCTCTAATTTTCGTAAATACTCAGCAGCGTACGCAGTCGACTTCCCGCAGAAGAGGCAGTTACCCTTCAAACTTAATTTTCCTCCAGCACGGAGACGTTGTTTTATTGGCGACTTCGATACCACTGTCTGTTAATTTTATTTAAAAGCATATTATAGTGATATGTCAAAAATTTTTCACCATCTTCCCATTGAGAAATATTCAACGTACCTTCTGTACGAGTTTAATGTATTTTGGAGATGTATACATTTGTCGACATTTACAGTGCACCCTTATTGTGGCTTCGTCTCGAAAATACGACACTTTCCCATCGTTTCGTTTTATACTGGCCTGTATTAATCCTTGACGTCCTCGTTTAACCT
Source organism: Parthenolecanium corni (assembly GCA_038050395.1). Taxonomy (NCBI): domain Eukaryota; kingdom Metazoa; phylum Arthropoda; class Insecta; order Hemiptera; family Coccidae; genus Parthenolecanium; species Parthenolecanium corni. The sequence goes on along the minus strand of JBBCAQ010000027.1, from coordinate 725,195 downwards.
CGATAAGTTTTCCTCCTGCGGTCTTCGACGAACATATCGGTATATTGCACTTCTCCGTTTCCATGCTTTTCTATGGACCTCTCCTACCAGCAAAGAAGTCAAAGCTGTATTTCAAGTACTACATATGTGCAGGGAGAAGAAAATTCTGAGTACTTACCAGTTGACGCGTCCGTACTTGAATTAAAATCGAATTATTCGTTGGAACTCAATATCCAGAATATTCAACACAAGAACATAATGTGTAAAATGCACTGAACGAAAGTACTCATAGCCACGGCTGAGCCTCACAAATGTTTTTGAGCGCACACATACATACCAACACACACACAGCTATTCTTCGTGTCGATGTCGCCGTGATTCTCAAAGGACGTGCGAGAACGTTTCATTGTACACATATTATTATTACACAGTATTTGTTTGTATTTGCGCGCAAGGATGTGAAAATACAACTCATGCCTTCACATGGAAATATACGGGCGTAATCCAAAAAGAGTGTGATGCTGAAAAGGGTTCAGCACTCGTACATAGTCTAAGGGTGCATATTTCAGGAGAAAAATTGAAAAAAAGCATCAATTTTCACAATTTTAAAATTTCTTGCTACATTAGAAGCGATTTACACGGGCTCAGTTCATTCAAATCTGCTCATGTTGGGTACCATTCGATAGAGAATTTCAAGGGGAACAATTTTGGTGTCTTGACATTTTCCTCAAAATGGCTTAATTTTCGAGAAATATCAAAAAAACTCTAATTTGGTAGACGTTTGAGCCCCCCACAAATTTTGCCGGTGCGCTGGGGGGGTAAACTTTTCGGGGGATACTTCCAAAGACCACATAGAACACATTTCCGTTAAGAAACCTTTGCCCCCAATTTTTTCCTTATTCAATGCTATATTTCCTGGACTAATACAGTTTACTCATGACTCGACTTCGATTTTTGGAAGGAGTTTTTATAATTTTTGACTTGGTCTTTTTGACTCAATTTTGTAAACTCGTTTTTTGAAGAGGTTTTATTTATTTTTATTTTTATTTTATTCGTCACTTACTCTTTTGAGAAGTTTGACTTTTAATTTTGACTTCTCCTCTTTTAAGGGGCAAAATTTTATGTTTTCATCAAAGTTTAATTTTTGTAACTTTGAGAATTTATTCATTTGACATCGAAGTTTAAGATTTATAACTTCGAGTAATGATTTTGTTTTTGTGTTATGATTTTATGAAGTATACAGAGTACTTACATAAATTCACTTTGACTTAGTGAAGTGTTCATTTTATTATTTACCATCATGAACTATTCTGAATTTTTACTGAGAAATTTTATTTCATCAGTAAGTTCAATGATGGGTTCGTTTTCACGAACTTTGCAAAAATATTTATTTTTGGTGTCTGTAAGACTTTTGCTTTTTATATATTTTTTTTTTTTTTGGCTTTTTTATTTTTTTTTTTTTTTTTTTTACTTAACTAACTAAAGTTTAGACATTTTAAGCATGTCTTCCTCTCTGACCGCGACCACGGTTTTTCCAACTTCTATTAGGAGGTGGAGCACTTCCTTGCTCCAAAAGATGAAGGAAAGTCTCACCAAGACCTCGGAACATCCGAAGGTCTTGAGAGAACCTTCTCCTCCTATAGAAGTTGTGGAGGGTGTTTCTTCTCTGAACCTGTCTATCTTCAAAGGAAGTAGGAGGTTGAGGAGGCGGAGGGTTGTTTATTACAACTTTCTTCCGTTTAAACGTTCGATTTGGATCATCCTTTCTAGGAGGTATAAGAATGGATTTTTTCGGATCACTTTTTTCAACTTTTGGAACATCAGTAAGAATAGGTTCGACTGGAGGCGGATCTGGAGTAGAGGTGTCCATGGTCTCTATCCCCGAAACTTCCCCTTTCGGTTCAGTTGATAGGATAGATTCCACTTCTACCTCTAGCTTCTCGAATTCCTCAGCGACAGACATTACAGTAGACGAGTTAGCCATTTTCACAATATAAATTAATCATAAAGCAAAGACACCTAACTGCCTGATTTTTTAGTGAACAGTTGGTAGTTTTAGTTTGCTTTGTGCATCTGTCTATCTGTGAGAAGTAAATCTTCTTCACTTGACAGGTAATGAGATTAATTTAATCGTAACAGTAATTTTTGTTACTGGTTTTTGCATCGAATTTGTTCTCTATTTAGCCTCTTTTCTTGTCTGACTTCTAGTTTGTACTCGATCTTTCCTTTTCACTTGGATGCCATACTTTTTGGGTATGGGGGTCGAGACTTCACTAGGGGTCGATTCGTCTGTGGACGTAGAGGTCGAAGGAACTTGAACCGTTTTTGTAGCTCTTTTTGGGGCTGCAATATTTCGTTTTTCTTTTTCGAGTTCTTTATTTTTCGAAGCACATGGCATTGTTTTGGTTCGGACTGTACTTGTCTGTTCAAGGTTTTCTCTTTGTCTAGTCGAACGGAGATTGTAACTCTCTCGGTTTTTATCTTTAGTTGATTCATGCACACTCTTTCTTGATGGTCGTACATTATGACTCACCTTAGATGGTGGCTCATGCCTTTCGAACGTTCTGACGTCATCATTGTTATTAAACGAGATGTTTCGTCTTATTCTAACCGGTTTGTCATCTCTGTCTGGCAGATGATGTACAATAGGTTGCATACTTTGTGCGTTCGAAGGCAGATCAACGTCTTGATTTACTGATTTTTCTGGGCTTTGATGAGTGTTGACAGGTATGGTTATTTTAGAGGGAAAGTTTATACTAATATTTTCTTTCACCATAAAAGCAGGTTTGCATCTGTCCCAACTTACTATTCGTTCATTTTCGAATATTTTTATTTTGACTGTTTTTTCAAATCTTTCCAGTACTTTATATGGACCACTATATGGCTTTTGGAAGCCAGTTCGAGGGGTGTCTATCTGTACATAGACAAATTCTGCAGTTTTTAGATGTTTCGACACGAATACAGGTGGCGTACCATGGTGAGCAGGTTGCGCAACAAATTTGTTGGCTATTTTTCTAATATTGAAAATTATTTCATCTGCTGTATAGTCTTCAACTTTGTTAAAGAAATCACCAGGCAATCTTAGTTCTTCACCAAGTGCTAGCTGAGCAGCACTGTAGCCTGAGTCTGTCTGCACTGAGGACCTCAATCCCAACAAAATTGTTGGAAGTGCGTCAACCCAATTTGTAACATCTGCAGCCATGATGGATGCTTTGAGAGCTCTGTGCCACCTTTCTACTTTTCCATTGCTCTGCGGATGGTAGGCGGTGGTGGTGTTCTTTTTTGCACCAATAAATTTCGCTAGTTGCGAAAACAGTCTACTCTCAAATTGTCTCCCCTGATCGGTGGTAATATTTTCTGGGACACCAAAACGAGCTACCCAAGTATGGTATAAAATTCTAGTAACACTTTCTGCACTAATATCATCCATAGGGACGGCTTCAGGCCATCTTGTAGCTCTGTCAATCATTGTCATCAAATATTTCTTTCCATGTGACATAGGCAAAGGGCCTACTATGTCTACATGTACATGTTTAAAACGTTGTGTGGGTTTAAAGTTGCCAATAGGAGTTTTGGTGCGTTTTCCAATTTTGGAAAGTTGGCAACCATGGCATGCTTTTGCCCAGTTAAATACTTCGCTTTTGATTTTTGGCCACACAAACCTACTAGTCATTAATTTGACAGTGTTTTTAGGGCCTGGATGAGAGAGGTCATGTACACTTTTCATGGCCATTATTCTAAATTCTTTAGGAATGAATGGTCTTGTGTGTTGAGTGCTAACATCACAACAAAGCAGTACATCACTATCTGGAATGCTTCTCATCTCAAATCGTAGTGAAGTTTGTTTATTTTGCAGCAGGTCTTTCAGTTCTGTACATTTTGACTGAGCCTGTGCTATTTCCTCATAAGGTAGTATTGGTTTTACACTAATCTGATCAATTCGACTGAGGGCGTCTGCAGACTCATTGTCTTCGCCTTTAATGTATCGAATGTCAGTAGTAAACTGGCCAATATAATCCAGCTGCCTTATTTGCCTCGGTGAAGCATGGTCACTGCCTTGCTTGAATGCATATGTGATAGGACGGTGGTCAGTATACACAGAGAATACCCTTCCTTCAAGCATATGTTTAAAATACCGAATTCCAGCAAATATAGCTAGTAACTCCCGATCATAAGTGCTATACTTAGTCTCAGCAGTACTTAATCTCCTTGAGAAAAATCCCAAGGGTTGACGGCTCTCTCCACTAATCTGATACAGTGTCGCTCCAATAGCGAAGTCTGAAGCATCAGTGGCTAGAATTACATTTAAATTTTCATCAGGGTGAGCTATCATTGCTGCATTAGCTAGTTTTGCTTTTGTTTCTTCAAAAGCTTTTAACTGCTCTTCATTGAATGATATAGGGGTTTTGTCTTTCTTTTTACTCCCTTTAGTCATATCATAAAGCACTGCCATGGTGTCTGCAGCTTGGGGTATACATCTACGATAAAAATTCGTCATACCCAAAAATCTTCTAAGTCCGTGCATGTCCTTAGGAGGTGGGTAGTCCAAGATGGCTTGCACTTTTTTACTTTTAGGTGAAATGCCACCTTGGCTTATGTTATATCCCAAAAAGTCTACATTGTCCTTGCCAAATTCGCTTTTAGCAACATTGATTGTAAGTCCAGCTTCATCTAATTTTGCTAAAAGTTGGCGAAGGTGATGTTTATGCTGTTCTTTATTTTCAGAAAATATACAAATGTCATCTATGTAGGCATAAACAAAATCTAGTCCTCTTAAAAGGCTGTCTATGAAACGTTGGAAGGTTTGTGCTGAAGTCTTAAGTCCATTTGGCATTTTCATTGATTCAAAGAGCCCAAATGGAGTAATAACAGCTGTCTTTTTTATGTCTTCCTCGTTCATTGGAATTTGCCAATATGCTCTATTTAAATCCACTTTAGAAAATATGGTACTACCTTTCATGGTTTGGTTAAAATCCATGATGTTTGGTACTGGGTAGCTGTCACTTTTGCAAATTGCATTTAGTGCTCTAAAATCACCTGTTATTCTCCATGTATTATCACTTTTCATGACCATGTGAATAGGTGATGACCATTCGCTTTTACTGGGCCTCATTTCGCCATCTGCTATCATTTTATAAATAGCTAATTTGGCTGCCTGTAGTTTTTCAGGTGTTAGCCTTCTAGCTCTAGCTTTAACTGGTCTACAATTTGGTGGTGTCTCTAAAACATGAGTAACTTCTGTTTTGTATTTAGACTTTTTTTCTGTAGTGGAAATTTCTATACCAGGAAATTCTCTGATTATTTTAATCCATTCATTTTCTTCTTTGATGGTCTTAACTTCTGGTAGAGGAGTCATTTTGACAAAACCTGTGACTTTAATTCCAGTCTCATTATCTATTAGACATTTTCTTTTTAAATCAGGACTAAGATCGAAATGCTCTAAGAAATCAGCACCTAATATTGCTGTTTCAACATCTGTGACTTGCATAACCCATCTTAAGCTTCTTCTGATTCCAATATTAAATTCAACTAATTTCTCTCCAAAAACTCTTATCGGTGTACCATTCGCTGCATATAAGTGCCTCACTGGTTCTTTGGAGAACTCTGAGTTTTTAGCAGGAATTAGTGATACATCGGAGCCTGTATCAATCAAAAACCAAATTTGTGAGTCATGGTCTTTGATGAACAGTCGTCGAGAGTACTTACATGCGAGGTCATTAGCCGCCATTATGGCCCCGCACTTTAGTTTGACTGATTCTTATTTTGTGGCTTTGGGGCAAGTGGTTTATTACTGTCTACACAAGGTGCTGTACAGTGAAATGCATTGTCTCCATATAAAATATGAAATTTGCATTTACCTTGATTTTCCGGTTTTGAGTAGTCTATTTTCTGATAGGGTGAGGTTGCTCTGCGGCTTCTGCCTGCTGACCTACTCCTATTTCGACTATTTTGACCTCTGTTTCCGCCATCATTTTGGTTTTGAAAATTTCCAAAATTATTTTGGGCGCCAGGGTTCGGAAAATTGCCCATTCCCAACGAAAACCGCTCAAATTGTTTCTTGAGATTTCCAACGGTGCTCTTTAAATCGTTGATCTCTTTTTTTAATGTTTGTATTTCATTTTGAGGCGGAGTGTACTGAGTGCTTTCCTTTTTTGTGAAGGATACTGCAGCTACTCTTTTTTTCGGACTTGTAATGTCCTTTTCGAAATTGAAAATTTTCTCAGCTTTATCAGCGAGCTTTTTCAAATCGTCTATGGTTTTCACTTCATTATCACTCTCCAGTGAAATTATCAACCTGGATAAATCTTTGGGCAAAGCATGCCTGAAAAGGTCAGCAATGATTAAAGGCGTTAACTCTGTACCTGCCTTTTCAATCATGCGCTCCATGAGCCTTTTGGGGCCCTGTTCATCTAACTCTAACTTTGTGAGCAATTCCCTTATATTCTGCTCCTTAGTTCTGCCATACACAGCTCTTAGCTGTGTGGAAAACCATTCAAAATTGTCATTCGCAGCTGTGGGTTCACAAATATCTGGAATTCTTTCCACAATTTCGATGGGTATGTCAGTGCGGATTTTCTTAAAAAGGTCTTCATCCTTTATTCCGCAAGCCTTTAATTTGGCTTTTACTACTTTTAGCCATACCTCTATTTTCTCAGGAGTGAATGTGGGCAAAGTTATGTTCATCTTTTCAAGCACTAAATTGTCTTCTTCTGTGACAATTAAACTAGGCTCTGCACTTGTTGGAGTTATTCCAGGTGAATGCACTAGAGAAGTGTTGTTTAGAAAACTGAGGGACAAATTCTGTCTTTGAATTTGTGGGTTTTCAGTATTTTCTATTTGAGTGTTACCACTTTCATTTACTGTTTCGTTGAGACCTATAAGATCAGTTTGGTCCAATTCTAAATCTGAGTCTTCTGGAAATACACTTTTAGGTGCACCAGACATTCAAGATTTTAAAATTGTGTGTTACAATTTATTTCGAGATTTAACTCTTGTAAAATTTTCAGGTATGGACTTCTGAAATTATTCTGAATTATTATTCAGTTTACAGAGTTTTATTTTGCAAAATATTCAGGTATTGAACTTCTGAATTTATTCTGAATTTTTATTCAGTTTTGCAAAGTTTTATTTGCACTCGAGTCTCGAGTAAATTGAACTTAGAATTTAAAATTCTATTTGGAAGTATATTTCAACTCCTTTTGCATTGGTGGATCAACTCCGAAGAGGCTTGCACCTTAGTAGGAAAATTTTGCAAGCAAAATAATTCACTACTCTTCCGTACAGTGTTTCCACTGGGGCTATAGGGGCTCGTATAGTCTACCCAACTTAATCTGACTCCAAGTTTATTTCACGTCGGAAAGGTTACCACTTTAGGTAAATTATTAGTAGGACTAATAATTACCTAATTAGGTATATTCCATTATAAAATATCCTTTTAGACATTGGTATAGCTGCGTCTGAACAGCCATAGTTATCTGGTACTTTCTGTACACAGATAAGTACCCAGGTGTCAACTGTGGTCTGTGAGAGACAAGTACAGAAAAGTTGTTACTTTGGCGTTTTTGATATGTGTACGATAGACGCACTGCGTCTATCTACGAGTATGTGAAACCGGTTTGGTACACGATCATGAAGCAGCATCCTGCCTTGTGGCGGACACTGACAATATGTACTCGTACATATTACACCTGTATTTAGTCAACTTATATTTTAGTTCATACTGTCCCCACAATTACTATAGCTTAAATACAATCTACAAGATCATCGAATACAAGGCTTTCGAGTTTTTCAAAATTAATTTCTGATTTTTTCCCTGCTCATTAGTAGAGGAGGAAATGCTTATTTGAATTCTTCTACGAATGTTTGTTGGACGAGCGAATAGAGCGCCATAAAGTTCATGAAAATCGTTATTCGACTTCGTCATTTTCGATTTAACTCCGACACCATATAACGTATGCGGGTCGCGTTTTTGGGTTAGCGTAGAACTCGTCACCCTTGCTACCTCTCATCGTCCCATTATCAAAAATTCGAAGCTGCAAAAAGGCCTGTGTCGTCGGCTACCACAACAGATGCGTTTGCATGGAATGCGATGCGCTGCCCTCACGCCGTGAGTTACCCTTTGGTGAATGAGGTGGGGCAAGGGGGTGGACAGAGGTCGATGCGGGAAAAGGTGAAGACCAATAGTCGACGAGCAATAGGGAGACGACGAGGTGTCAAAAGTATATACGGAGAGTGCTGAGCGAGAACGTGGCCGAGGCTGCAGCAGGAGAAATGGGGAAATTGAAAAGAGACGAAAAATGGGGTGATTTAAGCGGCGCGACCGACCGAAAGGGTGCTGACGAGAGCGGAGGGTGTCGTCCGTAATTTGTATACCATTGTGTAGGTGTCCTCTCCCGGTGCGGGGGTGGGGATGCACGAAGCGACTGCAGGCGTGCATGCAGCATTTTCAGGCCGACGAAGCGTATAAAATATGAAAAGCCGAGAACGGAGACAGAGTGCGTTATAGTCGGCAATTCTACCGAAGAGCCGCAGACTGCGATAGAGACGAAGACCCTACGGAGCAGCTTGGTGGCGGTGCCGGATTTTAGAACGTTGAGGAGGCTGGCGGCGTCAGCAGATTTGTTGTTTTCTGCACTACTGGGTATGGGCGGATCTTCTTCACCTTCTCCGTGTATGTAGCCGGCACCGTCGGCGGTGCGTGCACTGACTGTTTTTCCGCGTTCCAGCATTTCCTATTGGTATATAATAATTTATGGAAGCGACGAAAACGAGTTATAATGTGGAAACGTAAACGAGGAAAAATTATGTAGAGAACATGCGAAAAAGAGCTGCCCCCCCAAAAAAAAAGAAAAAGAAAGAAATTGTAGCGCAGCATTAAGCCCCACCAGAAAAGCAGATTTCCAAACCGAAGCTAATTTTCACAAATTGCGAGCCAAATGTGAAAATTTATTTGAAAACCTGCTAGAAAACGATTATTCTCTTCATTTTTGTGTAGGCACACCGGTTGTTACAAATTATTTTAAGTCTATATATGTGGCCTCGTCTCACCCATCATTTGCAGCTTAACTATAAAGCGCTTTTTGCGTTTAGAATGTCGTCGAAATACGTGTGTGGCTGTGGTGCCCGCTGGCACGTATACCCGCAAATAAAATCTGTGGCGGGGTACAGTATTTTTGTGACAGAATCCGACTAACTCCCAGTTCACAGCTGTGTTGTAAATTTTGTCGCCGTTTGTTGCGACGTGGCAGCGGTGTTAAATTGGTGTGTTGCTGCACGGTGAAGATATATTATTCCGATGTACATATTTATATGTATTTGTATTAATGTATTTTTATTTGCATTGGCTTGAAAAATTACTGAAATTTAGAAGTCAGAGGCGCGGAGTTTTTAAACACACGCAACAAAGTAAAAGAGACTGTTACTAATTTTTGAAAATTTTGAAAATCTAACCAAGGTACACTTATCTTGGGACTCATTTTTGAATAGGTATGTATTTCGAAAATCTAACAAAATATAGCGAAGGCAAACTACCTTTGTCGAAAATGAGAAAAATTTCAGGGCCTAGGTAGGGTTTCAGCAAAAGTGCCATAAATTCATTTTCACTTGTATCAAACCAGCGACACATAACTCATTGGATAGTCAATAAACTAGATAAAAATACTCTCACCTTCTCAGAGTTTAATCTCACATTTATTTTATCTTACAACTCAACAAAAACTTTGAATGTTGATATCTGAAAACGCTTTTTTCCTACTTGCCTTCGATTATATAGGACCTATACTCGTGGAAGAAAATTCCGTTTTAGTCAATTGGTTGGCACCTGATTAACCCTCCACCGCCCGATGGGCAAAAAATGAGAAAATGATCCGGAAAATGAGAATTTTATCCGTTGTCAGTCCGTTTTTATTTTCGACCATCGGATCTGAAAATTTGCAGATATTTTTGTCATCTTGATTATTTTTCCAAATCCGTTTGTAAAATGGATTTCCTCATTATAATCAGTGATAATTTTCGGGAAATTTTTCTAAATCCGTTTGTAAAACGGTTTCACAGATTATAACCCGGGCCAACAAATATGAAACAGCCTTTACGGAAAATATCCATAACCCGGAATTTTCCTGTTTTCCGGCTTCTAAAACGGATTTCGAACGGATTGTAATCAGTTTTGCCGGAAATGAGTCTGGATTATTTTCCGTGAAGGCTGTTTTATGATATTTTTTGGCCCGGGTTATAATCCGCGAAACCGTTTTACAAACGGATTTAGAAAAATTGCCCAAAAATTATCACTGATTATAATCAGGAAATCCGTTTTACAAACGGATTTGGAAAAATAATCAAGATGACAAAAATATCTGCAAATTTTCAGATCCGATGGTCGAAAATAAAAACGGACTGACAACGGATAAAATTCTCATTTTCCGGATCATTTTCTCATTTTTTGCCCATCGGGATAGTCTTTTCTTCTCCTCAATGAGCCAGTATAGGGTACAATAATGAAGAAAATATCAATTCTCTCCGCTGGGACAATAAAAAATTAGTAAAATCAGCGTGAAATATTCTGGCCAGTCTTCATTTTTTTTTCTCTTCATTCTTCATTGTCAATTCTTCTCTTTCGACATCTATACTGTCATCCGGTTTTTGGATTTTTTTCCCTTCCACCTTCCCCGTCTGGCAAACACACTTGTATCACATGTGGAGGTTCGTCGTCTGTGAAAGGATTCTGTTGAGAAATATACAAAGCATCCCTTCTTTTCTCTATCAGACCATCGCAAGTACTAGCCTGATGCATGCACTAAAGCGGTGGCTATAGTTTCAAACTGAAGACCTTTTGGTTTGTAGAGACCAGCCCCATACCCTCAACGTCGCAGGGATCGTAAAACCAATTTGCAACTATATCAGAAATTTAATTTCGCCGTGCTTTTCCAATAATTTACTACGGCCTTTAATTTGTACGCTGCTTGCGCGCTGACTTTGCACATTAAACGCTTCGATAAGTCGTTTCGGAAGACGTATCGCTGCGACAAAACAATTTAATTTCCAGCCGACATTTTTTACTCATTGCATCAATTATTGATTGGTCTACCGTCCCATCTGTTTTCGGGAAAAGTGTTCCGTCATCCCTTCGCTGCCGCATCCCTTCTGCGTCTTTTTTTTTTTTTGCACTCGCGGCGTGTTTTTTCCTCGTGTGTCACCTAACGTCACCCCTTGTCTGCTGCCTTCGTTTGTCTTCTGCACGTGTGCAAGGTACGCGTAATCGAACTTTCCCATTTTTCCGTCTACGTTATCCGACTACTTAACTGTAAACTTTGTAGGAACTTTGTCCGCCCGCCTCGCCCCCTCATTCTCGACCCTTTTCCCTTTCTTTTGCGTTCAAAATGAAAGGTGTCAAACGTGTTGTCCTGGTAATGTAACACAATTTTTTGCTCCTTTTTTTTTCTGTTTCGAAAGGACGCCAGGATTGGCCTTTGCCGAGTGCGATCGTCGAAATATTTGTACTCGTACGTTGAGGTGGAGGTGGGAGAAAGCGACCAATTTTCCTCGCTATTCTTTGTAATTGAAGAGAATTAAATTTATTTCATAGCGATTGAAGTACCTAATACCTTCGATTTTTCCTACCACCTTCGCATATCCTGACTTATTCATCCTCCGCTTTGAACAGAGTCCGACCGTCTTGAAAACTGCAATAAGTGCTACTCGAGTTTTATTATACGAAGTAGGTTACTTGCGAAAGAGAATAATTTTTTTTCATGATAAAAATCAGTTATATGACTATCAAGTAAGGGAAGTCTTGACTATTTATTGGCAGTTATTATTTCTACCAGGGTTACTTATACGAGTAGTATTACTTTATACTAATCAAATTCTTTTGGGCTACTCGGAGTTATATTAAGGTATATTGGTGTGTGGATCCCAATCCTGAAGTTCGACGCAAGTATGATTGTGATGACCTGAGTGCAAGATAAATGAGTAGCAGTGATCTCCATCCTAAGCTAGCACGAGAGATGAATTAATTTTCTTGCGTTTGTAGATTTCATTAAAATTTTTTCTTACTTCAGAAAAGTTGGTGAAATTTTTGATTATAAAATATTTCGTGAATGTGAAAATTACGAATTTCATTACAAGTAATACACGTTTTTAAAATGTGTGTGTAAGAACTAAAACTTGAGCAAGTATCGCCTGCACTTGTTGAAATTGAAAATGTTTAGTAAGCAGAATATAAAAGGGTATAAAATATGGCTTACGAGTACAGAAACCAAGAATCATTTGACTTTTCATGGAAGTATTGTATTAAGCTTTGTACGAGTATATATGTTACCGTTAAAGTATTAATTCTAGTTAATGTATGAAATCACCAGTTAATTCATGCTTTAACGGGGTAGGTGTGTAATCAAAATACTTTTACACTTTAACTAGTTATTTCATACATAAACTAAGTGTGTTCCGTTGATGTTTGTAAATAGCCTGGCTATCTTATCTGGACAATCAGACTTGTGTTTGTTTCTTGTTGTTATGTGTATTTGACATAGCCTAACCTACCTATATTATGTGCATTCAGTTGGTTCTTGATCTTGTTTTAATACACACTATTTTTGTGACCGCTATTTGTTAAATCATGAAATTGACCGTTTATAAAAAATTTTATCATAAAAGTACGGTTACAAGTGTAAACAAAACTTAATTTAAAAGTACTAGAGGCAAAATTAGGGAAGACAAACCAAACACATTATTTATTGCAACAGCTATTACTTCCATGGCATTTAGAGTTACATTTTATTCTGTTCTTGACGCACAAACAACGCTTATTTATAGACTTTTGCATGCAGTGACATCTCACAAAGCCTTGACCATTACCTGTAGCTTGTGAGGAAGCCACTGATTGTAGCAAAATAGTGGCGGAGGTAATGGGTACTTCATCAAGCTGGACAAATTGTTTGTGGCTGAGAGCAAACTGGGAGCAAGTGTACAGAGAGTTTATGATTCCTTCTCTGGTTCCTAATTTGTAAAACCCATCTTCAGTTTTTTCAATTACGCATGCTAAAATGCTCCTCGTGTCTGTTTGCATCTAGTACTTTTAAATTAAGTTTTGTTTACACTTGTAACTGTACTTTTGTGATAAAATTTATTATAAATGGTCCATTTCATGATTTAACTAATCGTATCTCGTCAATTTATACAATAACTAGGTATTTCATACATTATCTAGGTAGACTGTGAAAAATTTTCATACTTTAACTGTTTTTCCGTTAATTTATAAATTAACCAGTTATTTCATGCAATAACGACAGTAACACTTTAACGGTAACATATATACACGTATATCAATCATAAAATTGCCATGTACGTTTGAGTATAATGTAGTGACTATTCGTAAGTTAAATTTGATCGATGATTTCTCACTTTTACACCTATGGTGAAAATATGTAACTATCTTATTCGCAATATTATTTATTACTTTATTAATTTTTTTCTTTTGAACATTGTTGTTTCAGGTAAGATTCATTATATTCGAAGTGGTCTTAATGCTTTGCAGAGTAACCTCGCTGTCGAGTAAGTTTATATCATTTGAGAACTTATCGTTTTGAATGGATCAGCAATGAAGTCACTGAGGTAGATTTAGGAGCAATGCGGAACGAGAATCGCGTAAAAAAGTTATTCGAGGATCTAACTCTCTCTTTCTATAATTAAATCCTTCCTCCACGCTATTCCATAATTTTGCTTCTTTTCAAGGACAACTGAAAGCGTATACTTTCCTCATCCAGGAGGCAAAATACAGCTTTACCCCCTTCCTACACGCGTATCCGTGGGTGCGCGAAGAAAGGAAATTTGATAAATCATTAAAATACCGCCTTCACTTTTCCACCTTTTAAACGGGCATGCAGACGAGAGAAAAAAAAAATTCTCTTCCAAATTTAACGACTCGGTATCGAATTAAGGATATGAGAAAAAATATAAGAGAGCACGAGACGCGAAGGTCCGGGTTGCGAGAAAAAGAAATGAAAAGGAATAGTCGGGTGGAGGTGGAAGGGGGTTAAAAAAGAGTCGTAAGACGTAATGAATCAAACTTAACTACGAACGGAATATGTCGAGCCGTCACTCGCACGCACAGATAAATCAACTTCAACGACTGATACCCCCAGAGTAAGCCATATCGTTTTAAAATGCTATCTGCTCCGAGGGATCCACCGAGCAGGAGGAGTACTAAGTACAGCGCAGGAGAGCCAGAGGCGTGATGAAGAACGACGAGGGGTTGAAGGAGAGCCAGCACAAGCAAATGAGAAAGTGGATGCGTTGGAGAAGGACTGCAAAAAAGAAGTGAAAGGAGCAAGAAATATAGGGGAGAGAAAGAGAGAGAGAGAGAGAGAGAGAGAAGCCATTTGTATCCTGCGAAAAAATTCAAAAAATTTCTTCACACCAACTCGATCGCGTAAGTACCAGCCATTTTATACGCGAACACGATATTTTACGAGGACGACGAGGAGCGCCGTTTGCCAAAAGAGAGACGATTTTTTACTTGGCTTTTTATTCCTTTCCAAGTCGTTTATTAACGAAGTTGGAGAATCGTCACACGACAATGCCGACTTTTCTTTATCGCTTTCATTACTCCTTTATTCCTATTTTCCTCAATTTTCTTTTTACTTTTTCCTACTTTTTTTCTCTCCTGCTTTCATAGCTCTGGTCGTATTTTTAGCCTTTTTTCCCCCTCTTCTGTTATCATCATTCGCAACAAAGAATAGCTTTTTGCTCGGCGAGAAGTTATGAGCTGTATTAGCACATCGATGATTCTGCAGTTGCCGATGTTCGAAGAAGTCATTGAAAAAGCAGTTTGGGACGAAAAAAGATCAATTTTAGCTTTTAGACGAGGCGCTTTTGTGTATGTGTCGACATCTACTCTTAGATTTTTATCTACTCACGCGGAATACGGCTCATCCATAAATTTTCTATTAAGGAAGGGCTGAATCTTGAATTTATCGTCAAAAGACAGAAATTAATGGTGAAATTTATTTAATCGACTTGAGTATCTTCCACCAGTCCTTAATTGATCAGATGTTGCGAAATTTTGGAATTCATTGATTTCATTTTTTTAGTGTACCTATAGAATATAGATATACAACCAGTTCAACTCGTGGTCGAATTATTTGCGTCAGAGCATTAGAGAGTCGCAAGTTCAGCGACAAATGTAAATCCGAGATACAGATTGGGTATACCTACCAAAAACAATTTCTTCTTAAGGTGCGATCACACTATCGTCTTAAGCCGAGCCGAATACCCGAGCATCTTTTAATTTTCTCAGCCATTTCATAAATTTACCCAATTTTACGTGTATTATTTGGGTACTCAGCGAGTGTGCTCGGGTATTCGACTCGGCTCAAGATGATAGTGTGATCGCACCTTTATAATTTTGTAACGCTAGGACAGCCTGTGGAGCGTAGGAAATCTTTAATTTTTATGAATTAATCCAATGCTTAGTAATATTGGTCGGCGTTGGTACTGGGTGTGAACTTTTGTTCAATGAATTTTATGTCAAGTAGATCTTTTGCTTTGTGTTAAGATGGGTGACCGTTTCTCTTTCACTCTCAACAAGGGGAAGGAGTTAAATAACGATTACCAAACTATTAATTTGTGCATGTTATTTATAATTATATACTTTCAATCTCAACTCTTTGCACATCTTGGTAGGTGTTGGATTCCACATGTACCTGGAGAGGTATATAGATGATATAGGTAATTAATTTTTTTACCCTACGTCTTATTACCGCCTCATTCCAGTTTTATTTACGAACGAATTTGAAATCCTCTGTCGTCTTTTTCTATCTCCATGAACGAAAGTACGTCCTGAATATCAGCACTGATTGAAACATTATAAACCCATTAAAATCAAATTGCAAAATAAGCGTAAGTAGAGATAATCGCAACGCTGCTGTGCCACTGTTTTTTAGTCGAGAAGAAAAAATTTACTCTATCGCGGTGGAATGAGGAAAAAACGTTTTTCCAATTCCGAGTGGAAAATGAATTAAAATTTTATGCAGCAAGAATTACGATTCTGGGACTTAGAAATTAAACTTTCAAACGTGTATTTCAAAATTTATCGCAAAAAAGCAAATGAGCCCGGAGAACTTCTGCGAAACTTTCGCTGGAATTTTTATAGCGATTTTTCACATGGTCCCGAACTCATTATAATTTGCAACGACGATGTTGGAGAAACATTTTTTTTAAATATTTATTATATCGGAAAATATACTTTGAAATGGTTTTAGTCGAGTTATGTTTTATCTCCGTTTGGATTTTGTTTTTGTTTTTTGTTCTAAGTTTTATGGAAAACTGATTCTGAATATAGGCATTAAAGAAAAACTTGAAACCGTTTTTTCTGCGATAAACTTTCTTTATACCTTTATTTTAATGATAGCGATTTCCACTTTGAAAAGAAGTCTGGTGGAAATAAGTTTCGTTAAAATATGACGATTAATATATTTAATTTGACTATAAAATGCAAATATGGAGGATTCAGAAAGTCGTCGGAAAAGAAGAATGATTAAAATAATGATCCGCATAGGTTGAATAATCTCTTTATGAATAGATGAAGAATAAACATAACCCTTATAGTTTAGAGACCTTGAGACTAAAATAGTGTTTTCTCGATTGCTCTTAGTATTTTTGAAACTGTTTTCAAAATTGTCCGAGTTCTCTGGGCATGAAAAAATGCTTTACTTTTATAATTAGTCTAGTCTTATACATCAGTACTCGACCAAGTGAGAAACTTTTGACAGCCTTTTACCGACATAATATTGTCTGCCTGTAGAAAAGAATAGCAAAGTTCATACTGGTAATAAGTTGTCGATGGTATGACAACCGCGTGTGAGTAGGAAAAGAAAAATGGGCGCGTACCAGGCTGAAACCAAAAATTTATCCACTCTTTTTTTTCTTTCTTTTGGCTACTATAGAGAATCAAATACTTTTTTTTTTTTTACTTTTTTCAATTTCAGACAGCGCCTGTCATGAGTGAAAAACCGTGTAATAAGATTATCTTAATACCGAAAGCGTGCGACTCGGCAGCTTTTACAGATTTTATTGAAGGGTGGATGATTGTTGTCGGAAATTTTTTTACGAAGACTGAGCATGACATTTAGAATCTCATCATATTATATAAGTTGGTGTATAGCCGTATGGGCATAAAAACTGAATAGGGGAGCAAAACCATTGGAAAAAATCGAGAACTATAATATGATGGCGAAAAAAGACTGCAGAAGTTAAACGATTTTGTGTGTACATGTACGAGTACGTATATGTATGTTTGGGTGAAAAATTGAGTTGTTGCTCTTTTTGATTTGTGATTACTGTATAGATATACAGTACTTGAATTTAAGTTACCCTTCAATTCTCTTTAGAAATGTTGTTTTTCTATTAAAGTTGTTCAAAGTTTGTAGTGAAATAGTCTTGATTTTTTTTTTCTGGTTAAAAGATAAGAGTATATAACTATGGATTGCGTCTAAAGAAAATTGAAATGCACTTTGGTCTCGTATTTTGTATTTTGAAATTTAAACGTATGTAAAAAAACAGAATACGATGAATAGCGTGTGCATTGATATTGGGTCAGTTGTAAAATATTCAATTTTTTATGTTAGTCCAGTCAGATGAGATGAAAATAATAATTAGCACATCATTCGTAAGGCCGTAGGATTTAATTGTTGTGTGGGTTTGCCCCGATAACATACTATAAAAGTCTCCTTACCCATGGTGATTTCAGTTAAATGAGGTTGATGCACCTCAAAATTCAGTCTTTTGCTTATATCTTCCTGAATATCGATTGTAGGAAAAAAAGTGTCGAGACAAAAAATGTTTAGAATTAAATTTTCTTTAAAAAATCTCTTATGTAAATTTTTATATCTTCAACGATTGCTGAGTTACGGGCTATACTTTTATCCTAGTAACACCTTGACTTGTTAGAATTTTTTCCATACTTGATTATGATTTTCTTATTTTTTGAAGTTCTTCACGTTTTTGGTTCAGGAACTGAAGATTTCTTTGTTGACATTGAAATTCGTTCCAAAACTGTGACATTATTTTTCAAAGTTCCTCTTTATTGTAACTGCACTAACTACTTATAACTCTTTCATTCAGATACACCCGACCTTCATATAGCTCCTAAATCAATTTCAGTTTTTAAATCTTTGATACATTTTTTTTTCACTCTTATATGGGTACATATTACCTGCTGCGCCCAACAAATTTCTTTCTTATCACTTCTTTTAATCTCTGTATCACCCATGTCTATAGTGTCTGTTTATTTCTCTTCATTTATAAGACACAAAAATTAATTTTCACCTTCGAAAAGTGTACCTGCAGTTCAAGACCACCCACGAATTCAAAAGCTACTTTAAATAGTTATTAGATAGGTACCTATAGCTATAGAAAATCGTAAAGACACGTTCGTTGATTTGATTCGATTATTACGTTGAATTTTCTATTTCCACCCTTTCGTCCGCTCGCCACCATAGCCGAATAATTCCTCAGCATCCGTCTCTGCGCGCGATCAAATATTCGGAAGATTTCGTTTCGCCCGCCAAATCGCTTTCCTTAATTTTCCTTTCGCAAATCCGGCAATTTGTTATCGTAATACCTCGTGAACGTATTTCGCCCCCTATGTAATCCTCGTCGAACTACACGAGAACTAACACCCTTTACTTCTTTCGTCGTCCCGTCACCCTCCCCTGCAGCACCTTTAATCGCATTTAATTTCCAGCAATCCGCGTATATAGACAGTGTACCATATAAAGTATATGTACGCAGCCTGCTAAGGTCAATCGTATTAGGAATTGTTCACTTTTCCCTTTCTATCTTTTCTCCTGCACTGGGGGCTGTCTCTCTCGCTCGCTTTTTCTATAACGCTAAAGCCACCATTGCCTTGTTCGCCGTAATCAATAATACACATAGCAATGAGGGTGACGACAGCCAATTGATCACCACTATTGACAGCCTTTCAGAAAAGAGCATGCCAATAGTTTACTTTTAATATTTTATGTTCGTACTTATACAGGGTGTCTTGTAACTAACGTGGCTCTCTCAAGAGGATGCTTTAATTGATAAAATTAGTAGACAATAAAGCGTATCACGAAATCGATGGAGTTAGAGGGTTAAGAAGGGGAGTTATTCACAATTGGTTTGCCTTCATTATCGTAACATTGACTCACACTGTAAAACTTGAGGCCTCTGAAAAATTTATTTAAAAAATGAAAATTAAGCTGGAACAATTTCATTCTGAGAACCGAAGCACATTTACATACTTTTGCTCGAAAGACTCGGAATATGGAAAATAAAACTGAAGTTTCCCATTATCACTGTTACATCGTTAAAGTGTTTACATCTTTCATGATGATGTACTCGTATTATAATTACTAAACTATTCTTTTCTCTCTTTTAATTCCAGTACTTTATAGAATGTGGAAGTTAATAATGCCAAATTACTGTACATGAAAAATGACTGGGGCAATACTGCTAAATACAACATGGTAGTTTTTATGACCATAAAAAAATTGCTGTTGTCATTTTTAACTCCATTCCTATTTGTTGAGAGAAAATTTGTGGCAAAATGAAAAACCAAGTTTTCTACGATGAAATTCTCTGTCAGAATTAACAAAAAAATTTGATTTCTGGCTAATGTTACCTTAGTTCAGATTCTGAGCTTCTCATAGGCTCTTCTTGAAAATGTTTATACCGCATTAATAATTTTATTACAAAAATATGAGAATTTCTGCTACTTTTTTTTTGTAAATATCTTTACAGTCAATGACAATAGATAGAAGAATGCTGTTTTCACTGCCAAAAAGAGGAAGCAACAGAATAATTTTTTTGAATTTAATAAAGAAGGGCGTATATCTTGAGATACGAGCTCTTCTTGAAGAAAAGGACTCGTTTAATGCGTTGATATTTTTTGTTTTGTTTTATTCATTTTTTTTTTTTTGGGGGGGGGGACCAATGTTTTTTTAATTTCACTGCATGTTGCATTTGTTAGTTTTTCTAACCATTCTGCCCGTTCTCATTACTTGTTCCGTTCTTCATCGATGTCAAAGATTTAACTCCAATTTCAATTTATGGATCACCCTGTATACAGTTCGTATAGTAGGCTACTGAAAGTGTGCCTCCTTCGTGTACCATCTTTGTTGGTCTACGCCATAAATAAGAATCGAATATAAGTAATTTCCACTACTCCTCGGTTGCTCGTTTTTTTCTCCATTCGATAGCTTCCGTGTAATTTTTTACGCTATTTTCGTATTCTCGAATGAGAGAAAAAGGCGATCGGAGTACACGGAGTACATATAGTTCGGTAGTACGTGGTGTGTATTTGTTATACAGGCGAGCGAATCGAATTCTCGTAAGAATCAAGATTAATGACTTGAAATATAGTGGACATATCCTTTTATGTATACGCCTTTTTTATCCCCTACCCCGGCCGCACATTTCGCATCTATCCCTGCCTCCACCAATCGCCCTATATTTTCACTCCTCGTTATTTTATCCGCTTGTGTTTTTTCCTCGTCTTTCCTCCAAAAAGCTGCTGCGGGTATTTACATGGCTTTTCTTTTTTCGGCGATTTCCTTTGCTCTGTGTGCGTCGCAGTGAGAATCGTTATTGAGGCGTGCTACCTCCGTAAAGAGCTGAACGCCAGTTTTGCTTTTCCTCAGCTTCACCGTGCGAACATCCGCAGCATAGAAGGGGTACAATATTTTGGTAGCAGGGTAGTTATATCGATTTATACTTCAAATCGTCGCGTCTTCTTGTCTGCTGGCATGCAAATTGCACTGTTAGTTTGTTGCGGGTACATTGAATTTCAGAAAAAAAAGGGACAGTTTTTCGATTTGGATCATAGAATAATAATATAATACTATATACCTAGTATATGTAAGATAGAAGGACTACTCGTGCAAAGTACCAATAATAAATGGTATAAGGTCCTGTGAAACGCACAGCCATTTTCTACTTAACGGTGTAGTCTACCTTTACTTTTTTCGAATGGTTCCACGATTTACCTTCTTTTTTTTTTTCAACGAGTTTTGCACCGAATCAGCTCAAAATTGGGTATGTTATTTTTGAACATATTCTCTATGTCTGGATGAGGCTTTTTTATTACTTTCAAAATTTTAGGGCATTTTTCGAGGGTCTCGGAAACCTTCTTTTTTTTTTGGGCGTGGCTTCGAGAAGAGATTTAAAAAAATAAAATTTAAAAAAGAAACAACTTCAAAAATACTCGTATGTATAGTACAAATTACATTTACTTCAGTTTATTTGTTCTTCTTTCTTTCTTTATGCGTGTTTATCTTCTTAGTCAGCTTCTACCATTTCTGTTTCACTGCATTTACAAAATAGCAATTTTGAAAATGCCTAGATTCCTCCCTCCCTTTAGAAAATCTCTCGTTGTTCCGTACCTGCAATTTTCTTATGTAAATAATCGAAGATTAAATTTTGTTTTTTCCTCTTTCGTGTTGCCTGTAAAGGCCTACTTTTTTTGGATTTTCTCTATACCCACTGCTTCGTTTTACTTGTGTGCATGGTTCTAGCGAGAAATTCATTCGTCTGAAATTCTTCCTCTTTCTATTCTACGTATTTCGAGGTCCGAAATTTAATTTTGTAACCTATTTAATAATAGTTTTCTTCAGTTCGTTGTAAATCTGTTTCTTATACTCGTACGTTTATGTACATATACATCTTCACCCTTCTTGTGGAAAACTTTTTCATATAAGTACAGTTTTTTGTCTCGTATCTTTCGCTCATCGAATATTAGAAAATGAAAAAGTAAATTTATACAACTTTTTATGGGAAAGAAAAACGAATCACTTTGTCGAATATTGGAAAATTACTTGCATGGAAGCGTCCTGAAGAAAATCTTACCGGAAAAACGTAATTATTGCCGCATTATATTCGAAGATACTGTAGGTACTTGAGAAAAGTTCGCGCGTATTTTCGTCGACAAATTCTTAATTCAATTTTTCTATTTTGTTTTTTCCTACTTTACTAAGGACAAACAAAGTCGTTAAGCCACGAGAGTATTTAAAATAATTCGTTCTTCTCGGTGCTTTTTTTTCCCTCCGTATTTTTTGTTTTGTTTTGTTGCTGTATATAGCTGAAAAAAAGTCGATTAGACGATTAGTAAGCACCTCCGACGTTCTTATTATAAAGAGATTTTCGTTTCCTCTTAATTGAAGTATATTAATCGGTACTTTTCCTTTTGCTCCTTTTATTTTCCTTCCTTTTTTCCTCACATTTTCTTTCCTTCGTCGTCGAAAGCTTTTATTTTGTACTTCAACGTCGAGCTGACGCGAAGGGGTGGAGGGGGGTGTTTTCGTATGCTCGTGATGACATGTTAAGAATTTCGAATTACGTTTCATTGTCTCTCATTGCGAACGCGTTGTTAAATTCGAACAAAGCTGATGTAATTGGAATTGGATTGAAGAGGGGGGTGTGAGGGGGTCGTGTCGGAGTGGTCGAATTTGGGTTTCGCTGCTGCGTTTCGAGAAGAAATGTTGAAAAGTGTCGGCGAATCTAGTCGAATTATTGCGGTAGTTTCAAGGCGGAATACTTGATTACGGCCTTTTGTTGGTGATTCGCCTACAAAATGATGCTTAACGGCAATTTTCGTCGTAGGATCCTCAAAATAATGGTTGAAAGTCTGTGAAAGTTATTGGAAACAATTTAAAATCCGTACACTTGAATAGCTGAAATTACAGTGACATTCTGTCGAAAATTCTCTATTTTCAAAATCATATGAATATTATAATCTAAGAAAAAGAGCTTCCTACTGAGACATTCTTTTTCTCAAATAGTTTGTCGAGTTCGAATTGATAAGATGAAAACACAGTGTGATTTAAAATCTGGCGAAGGATCTGTTAGGAGAGTAATTTCAAATGGCCAAGTATTCTTCCTATTATATTTTTTGGAATTGGTGAGGGTTATGATAGAGGCACTTCGCATGTTGCATGGTGTAGAAGGTGACTCCTCTCAATATTAAAGTAAAATATATGTATGAAGATAAAATAATATAACAGTATTGAACCACTAAAGAGAGTATATTAAAGGAGCTCGTCACATATGAAGTAAGTACAAAACTATAAAGTTAGAGTCTTTTATAATCGTGTTCTGGGTGCTCAGAAGCTGGTCTGTTGGTAGCCAAGTATTGTTGAGTTTATAGCAGAGTTACGCAGGTGGATATTTGTGTAAGACAACCAGTGATTTCCAACAATATTATTTCAATATTATTATATTATTTGATCCTAATTCAAATTTTTAATATTTTTGGTTGAATAATCTTGTTATTTTCCCTACTTAGCAGCACTTGTTCAGATAAGGGAAAAACCTGATATAGCCAAACTTGTTATTCTAATTTCTCACTTACTTCTTCCAAATTCTTATATCTGTTAGGTTCTTTGCTAAGGGAGGTGTAATTGTTTATGTTGATTACTTTGTACCATCCTGTGAGTAATACACCAGATCTTTCATTATCCATTTCTCGGATTTTAAATTCTATTTATGTTCTCTCACTTTAGAACTCTACCAACAGTATGCGGAGCAATAGCACAAGTTTTTGCTCTTTAAAATTTTCTGTGTTTTTGATCGATAAAGCATTTTGCTAGTACTCTTCCTGGAATTTTCTCTTTTCTTCAATGAATTTTCCTTTCACGAATGTGATTTTCTTTTTAATTTATTTAAATAAAATTTTCTCCTAAATTTTTTACATACCGTCGAATGGTACGACTTTAAACACTTTTTTTATGTTTTTCAACTTTGTCCTTTAATAACTCCTCCAATTTTTAAGCTATTGAAGTGAATTTGGTTTTAAAATTTAGGTCTAACATTTCTCAACACAATTGTAAGAAAAAGTTTGAGTTTGCAGCCTTCCTTCTATTCTTTATGATTTTTCAAAAAATTTGTGTAAAGTCACCCCTCAATGGGGCGACTTTACCCATCAATTTGTTATTGACGGGTTATTGATGGGTGGGGAGGCAAAATTTGAGGATGTTTGTACTCAGACATACGATTGAGAAGAAACTAGTCAAGTACCAACTTCAACCGTGTGCAACCGAACTGAATATTTTGAGTGTTTGTGGTTAAAAAAAAAAAGACGAATAAGAAAAAGGAAAAAACCATATCGCCGCTTTATTTTCTTGTTCTGTACTGGGTGAAGTGAGGTAGGGGCGGCGATCTTTTTTTTATTTTCCTCCTTCTACCTGCTTCGATCCAAATCGTATTTCGGTTTTAATTTTTGCCAGGTAATTTATTTATTGGGCTAAAACGAAGTGGGTAAAGTCGCCCCTTGAATGTTAAGTCACCCCGTTCGACGGTAATATGTATTGAATCCTCATGGATTCCATATGCAAATATTATGCGACTTTCTTTTGCAGAATTTTCATTATTCTGAAATTGGAGTTCGTCAATTTTGGAACTACTCCCTTAACACAGTCCTTTATTTCACTCCACTGTTGCTTTTTCAGCAATATCGACCATCAGTGTACGAAATTGTGTTTTCTATCTGCTAGGCGGGTGTAAGGGTCCAGAAAAAGTCGCCGTAAGTACGTGTAAATCATCCGAACTTACGCAAAGGTGAAAGCGAATACCAAGCTTTAATAATAATTGAATTTATTTTGGCTCGATAACCTATTCGCGCTTCGGAGTACCTTCGGAAATTTTCGTCCCGATTTAATTAAAATCTTGGGGTGACGTTTCGATGCGTTTCTTTGTCGCGATTGGCACGAACGAAAATTTTGTTCACGTTTGGTAAATACCTCGTTGCACGTCCAGCTTATTTAAAATGTTCCACTCGTGTCTCATCTCTTGTCTACCAGCAGATCTACGAAATTTACGTTCGCCACGAATTATATCGCTTTACCCTCCTTCCCCCTGACCATCGCCCTTTTTCGCCGTCACCGAGCAGAGTCGACGGATGCGACGGCGACATTTGTATTCTTAATTAACGCCCAGAGGGTCTTTCTTTCTTTTGGAAACATCGACGGGTACAAACACTTTTTCGACCCACCCCCAAGGCCACACTGATTACGGGATCCACTTTGTACCTGCGTACGTCTCATCGGTGCGCGTCAGTCTAATTAATCCGCAAATAAAGCTCATAAAGCTTTCACATCGCGCAGTAATGGGTGCTTGGTTATGTGGCGGTGTTAGGGAGGTTGATTGGGGGGGGGGAGAGGGGGAGTTACTACAGTATGTTGGCGATGGTGATCGTCGCCGTCGTGTTGTTTTTTGCCATCGAAATAGCGACGTTTTTCCTTTGATATTATCTCGATTAGGGATGAAAATTTACTCCTCTTAATTCCCACCCCCACTCATACAGCCCTTCGGCTATCCTTGTTCGTTACTCTCGCTCATCTTTCTAGCAGGTTTTCGATAGAAATAACTTCGTATCAGAGGGTCAATTTTCGGGATATAGCCGCTTACTTTAAATGATTTATACGGATATGTAAAATCATTTCAAAATTTCCTATAATATCATTATTTACTTATTTTTATGCGTAGGTATATTTGAATAGCGAATGCATAAATGATGAGCTATTAATTATGCTGAAAATATTTTTCAAAAGAGCTGAAGAATTCGGTTTCATATTGTTTATTAAGTTATTATTTGTGCCGAATTAATTGTGGAAAACCTCTATAGTTCGAATTGAAAATTATTAAAGATTCGAAATTGATATCTGAAAAAAGCATCATTATAGTCGTCCTTGCGTGAAAACCTGCTTTTTCAGCGGAGTTTGCATGCTCGAGTTTTTTTTTTTGTCGTTGCTCAACTCTCTGCCAGTTGCTTCTGTTGGAAACCTTTTACGCGGGTTCATCTCCTTGGTTTTATTTTCGTTTTTTCTCTCCCTCAACCCTTCTTCTTTTCCACTAAATTGGTGTGGCGTAATTATCTTTCGCGTGGCTTGCTCATAAAATTTATTCGGGTATTTCGTTTCTTCGCATACGCTGTGCGAGCCGCAGTTTCTTCTTTCGACCTACCAACTCAACCCCCTCTCACCCCAAACACTCCTCGGCGTTCTCAACTCACCCCAATCTCTTCGGGTAGGCCTTCGTCGTTTCCCTTTTTGCGAATATTACGATTATTCGACGCGTAAACTGTAAAGTTCTCTCGTGCGCTAATTTTTGGATCGAATCCACCAGGGAGAATGGTAACTCGGTCAACTTTTTCGGATTTCAGCGTGTGTGGAGACAACAAAGTACCTTGGACGGGTTCGTGAAGAGGGGAAGAAGGGGAAAGAATTGCGCTGGTTAATTCGTGTACATATAACGTGTATAAAATGTCTATACTAGAGTGTACTGAATTGTTGAAATTTTTTCGGTATCGATGTGGTAATTTTCGTTACGATTTCTGTCCTTTCAGGGTTTACTTTAGTTGAGGCGTTGGTTTTTTTTTTTTCTGATGAATGGAAACGAAGTTGATGTACTTTTCGATTGTATTCGTCCTTCGTCCGCGTACACGTCATGTGGGTGACACGTATCCGAAATTGGTGCTGCCAAATTTGGGTTACTGCCAATAAATGTCTCGATTCGCAAAAATGTGGTCGAGGAGGCTGGTGGTGCGGGCAGTAATAATTGTGGCGTGAAAAGACACGGGAGAATGTTAATTTGCCAATGCGACAGAAAGTGTTCCACAATTTGCAAAACGTGTTTAGGGTCCGATCTGCACAAATTAACGGGATTTTCCGAGTGGTTGCGAAAAAATTGTCGAAGTACATTGTAGCTGGTGGAGCGAGAGCTTACGGTGGAAATTGCGAGAAATGGCTTGTTGGCAGTAAATTCTTTTATCGAATTAACAGTCGACGCTCGTATGGTTTGCAAATTGTTCTCTAATCGATTGTTTGCATAACTGCGCTAAATTGTTTAATGGTATGCTTCGTATGACAAATTTTGTGAAAATAGCCGTGATAAATCTTCGGAAATTTCTATAGAAAGGTTGGATTACACGGTCGTTTAGATTTGCCGGTTCTAAGGAGCTTTAACGTGGAGAGGTGTGAATGCCATTTTGACACCAATGGAATCAATTGTAATGTTGGTACTGAAAGACTTTCATGGTTTTTGTTTACACTTGTATATGTTCAACAAAGCCACGTGCTTTTTGACAATTCCAAATTATTCTCTGTTGGTTAGAAGTGTTTTTTACGTAAAACTTGAGAGTTTTTTTCACCAAAATTAAAAAATGCTTACCTATTTATATTGTCGTGTGGTCGCATTAGTGGTTCACCGAAACTTTCCTTTGTGTTCAATTTTTGAAGATTGACTTTTTCGAGCTCATTAAATTTGTCCAAATTAGCTGAAACCAATATTTTTTTTTAACTTTGGCAAATAGTATAAGGGAAAACCTGATATTTCCGTCTTTAACTATTCAAAAATAATGTTGATATTAGGTTTCGCAAAAATCTATACTCTGTACTTGAACGAAATAGTCACTGCTTAATCAAAATTTACTTTCACATACGTATACCATATCAAATTCCTATAGGCTACATATAAATTTTCTCCTGCAGTTGCACATTTCTTCACCCAAAATTTTCTCGACACTTGATATTCCTCTTTTGTTCTTGAATTCCTTAAAGATTAATCTTGAATCCAGTTGCCCTGCATCTAGCTGTCAAGTCCTATACCTGTATATCCATTCTAAAAATAATGAATCGAAAATTTTCTTTGAAATTTTTCGAAATTTTTACACTTTCTCACATCTACTCCACCTGCAACTTCCCATGTTAAACGCTTATCTAACCCCTTAAAGGAAAATAGATGGAGCGAAAATAAACACTCGAGTCGCCTTTTTATGGTCTGGCGTGTGACTCGAGTATGTGGAAGAAAAAAATTGCCCTCGCTCACGTACAAATGATTTTCGTCCACCACCGTCGTTGGGTCTTTTGTCATCGTATTTTGTAAGTCAATTTCTGTTCATCGAGTGTACAATTTTTTCCTATATACTTTTTCTATTTTCCATTTTTTTTTTCGCTCCACATTCTTTTTGTTATTGTGAAATCACTCGTGCACTAAGTTAAGGCCAGTCGAGAACCCGAACATAAATGCGTATTGGTTGCTACATTCTTATAATATGGATAGGAGAAACGGGAAGTATAAGGGGGAAAATGGCAGTAAAGGAAAATGAAAAAGACCTTATATACTCGGGTTGAAAGACTACTGCGAAAGTTGTATGATAAAGTCATTTGGATTTACATACAGTTCTACTTGTAAATTTGCTTCTTTCCTTATCCCACACTTACATTTTCCTATCCCTTTCCTCACGCTGTCTGTCTCTGTTCCGCCTTCTCACACTATCTTTTTTTTTTCACTTTTATGTACTGGTACTTTTCCAGAAAAAGAAAAAGCAAATTTTTGCCACGTTAATATTTATTAGAATCGTTCCTAAGGTTGGGTTTTTTCTCTCGTATTTTACAAGACGTTTTTTTTTTTTTTTTTTTATTAAAATAATTTTTTCCCTTTCTCGGTCGTCGTTGGTTTCCACTTGAGAGATTTCGCTTTGAAAAAGAAACCTTTTTTCTTTCGGTTTCCCTCTATTTTGTACAAAAAAAAAATATTTATTTTTTCGGCTTTTTTTTCGTCACGGATTATAAATAAATGTTATTACCACATCTCGTGCAATTACGATGTCTCAAAATTCGCTGTTGTTGTTATTAAAAAACATCTGAATTCATTTCATAAAACCTTTAATGTTATCGAAGTTGATTGAAAAATGTACTCAAATCATGGAAACTTTTGTAATTTCATATACCTATTGCAGTTGTCTACCAAGTCTCATCAATCCTGATTTGTCCTGCATTCTGGAAACCTTATTTTTCATTTGTAAAAAAAAAGAGTCCTGTTTTTCGAAGAAGATGAAAATTATATTTAGTTCTTGTTCAAGAAAAAAATATTTTAGTTAAAAAAAACGAAATCGATTACCGATTTGATGGTATGTTACAATCCACAACCCCTCCTCAATTAAGTCCTTATTTTTGTACGAAATAATTTTTCAAGTTAAAAAAAAAAACTTTTTCTTGAGCTTTTTAAAAAATATTAAACAAAAGAATTATAGGTATGTGTAACATCAATAAAGAAAAATTGATGCACAAAATTTCATACGGCCAGCTATTTTTGAACCATCATCTTGTAAGTTTTACTTTGATATTTTCTGAGCGCTCCCAAGTACGAGTACTTGAAACTTTAATTCGCCATAATGGTTATTTGCTCTGCTTTTCTCAGTTTCTGTAACAATATAGGTATTAAATTTTATTTGATTTTCATTTTCATTTTGATTAACCGCCTTTCCGCCTTCATACCATTATCAATTTTAAAATCGTCTCGAAATTTGTATTTGTCAGAGAGACAAGCCAATGTGGCACATTTTACCCATTTGGAATGTGCATTTGTCGTGAACGCCACACCAACATCGTATTGCTGACATTATCATTCAATTCATTCTCTGTACCCTCGCTGTTCTCTACCTGCATTTGAAACAAAGGAAAAAAACCTATAAGGAAGAATGGAAAGACGTAATCGTTGGAAATAAAAAAAATTGAATTTTCGCAAGTATAGCACAACATCGTAAAAGAGAAAAGTATGTACACGAGTACATATACGTATATTTATATTGTGTAATATAAAAAGAGCATACGCGATGCAAAAAAGTCACGCAGACTTAAGCTGGTGTATAGGCTTATTACATGCAAAAAGCTATCCTCTATATATTGCTATCTTCCTTTTTTGCGCCCTCGTGTATGTATGCACATTTAAATTAACGTTTATGTCTTTGCTCCTAGTGTGTGCCTTCAAAACTGAAAGCAATAATATTCAAATGATGTGAACTATAGTAACGTGCAATCACTCAAGAGGTAAGCTACAGTGTGACGTATATTGATATGAGAACCTGAGAAACCGACGCCATAAAAAATAAATAATGTATTTTCAAAATTCTCAAAGTTGATGGAACTGTGTCATGCTATTTTCCGGCGTTGAAAATAAAATTGTTCGAGAGATTATAGAATAGTGAGTACGAACGTTGAGAAGAGTTTCCAAATTACAATTTTTTATTTTAATTGCATGCTTCCGTTCGAATAGCCCCTCAAATGAAGACTGTTTCCTATTCGTGGTTACATAGGAGCCTGTATTCATATTTTTCGAGCCTGGATTTAATTATATTTATTAGAAATCCGAAAGAATGTGTGATGTGATCTATGCAAAAGGTACAAACAAACTGAATTTTATAAAAGAGGCAGAAAAAGATGAAACCGAAAAATGGAGTTTTCGCTGTTACGTTATGTTGCCGCGTTTGTCAAGATTCACTGTTCCAAGTGACGTCATAGTCGTATAAACGAGTGATTTAAAAAGTTTGTCGTCGTTTATAAGGTGGATCTGTTTCAACTTTCAAGTTTATTTTTCAAAAATATAACGATTTTTGAACCCAAAACTTCAAATTATCAAATCTCAGCCAATTTTCTCGAGATATGAGACGATTTTATTCTAAATGTACACTCAATGAAAAAGTATTAAAAATGAGTACATGTATGCTGCATAATGCTAACTTCGGGATACTTCAGGTTTGATGTGAAAAATTAATAATATAAAATATACTACTTTCTAAATTTTAGTGTGCAGAAGCATACTAATTTTTAACATATTGATACAAGCAGGCCTGAAATGAGACTTGTTTTCTTGGGTAGGCCCTTATTTTTTCACGTCACTTACCCCCCACCCCCACCCCTTCGCTGTCACCAAAGAATTGCAAAAAAATTTACACGTTTCTGAACGTGTAATTTTCAGAGTTTTCTAAAAAATGTCTTGGGTATGCCCGGGCCTACCCTACATGTCAGCCCTGGATACAAGTTTTCAATATTTTGTATCAATTTTTAATATTTTTTGTACTAATTCTTGATAATTTTCTATTAATTTTTCATATAAAATCTAAATTGTCCCGAAATTAGTATGCAGATATTGAAGATCACATCACAAATAATCGAAATAATATGATCGATGCTGCATATTAGTCTTTCGCCGATGGTCAAACCCTGTGAATTTCTGGCTCAGTTTTTGTTCTATAATTCGATTATTTAAAATTTAAACTCCTTCAAAGCTGATTAAACGGCGAAAAACTTTATCAAATCCTTCCCGAAATTATTTATTTTTTGGTTTAGTTATTTTTTATTTTTTTTGTCTAACTTTGTAAAAGTGTGTTGGTTGTAAACCCTTTGGTTTGTGGCCACTCAGTGTTTGATCGTACGACGAGGGGGGCTTTTGCGACCTTGATGGGAAATATAACGCCTTGCGATATTTGGACACGTATTAATCTGTATACGAAACGATTTATCATGAAAATAATGTAAATTTTACATCGTCACGCACAGATAGGCTACCTGTTTTCATTTTGCGGGTAAACAGTAGAAGAGAGCCGGCAGGGCGCAGCGATTGACTGAAGACGGCATAAGGCGAAAAAGACGCCATATACTCGCCGACCATAAATTAGCTGACCTTTATTAACGAAGCGTTGCGTTAAATAACACGCCTCGCGGTAAAATTAATTCGAAAAGATAAACGCCCCGGTCAAACTGCAACCCTTTACCAGATTAGAACCGTCATAATTCTCTTACTTTATGTAAGAGGGGTGTGTGAGTCGGTCTGCATGCTCTTCTGTCCCTGTCCAGCTCATTTTCTCACTTCACTT
Organism: Parthenolecanium corni; assembly: GCA_038050395.1. Lineage (NCBI taxonomy): Eukaryota > Metazoa > Arthropoda > Insecta > Hemiptera > Coccidae > Parthenolecanium > Parthenolecanium corni. The sequence goes on along the minus strand of JBBCAQ010000027.1, from coordinate 693,532 downwards.
TTGTCCCAAACGGTACACGTGCTTCAGCCACATAATGTTGTTAAACGAAAATAACAACCCTCCTTGTCAGTTGTTAATCTTAACTACCTTACTGCTATCAACTGCCGACTGGAGTGGAGAGCTGCAAAATGGACGTGTATATCACCTCCATCTACTATTCTGTACGAAATGAATTGGCGAGAACTGTACTGGTTTTAGGAAATTTTGGAGACCAGCACAAGTGCTTGAACTGTATACTGCCCTCGTCGAGCAGCACTCCATTATTATGAGGAGGCTATAAAGCTGCTGCCTTTGCGCAGGGATGCTCGATTCGATGGAAAGAGGAAAATCATGTCGGATTTTGAAAAGGCAATCCATGTTGCGGTGATTGAAAATTGAGTGGTGGACTTCTCTCAGTGTCCGATATACGAATATGGTGTAAGGGTTCTAGTAGACTGAAATTTATTAACGTTTCATTTTCTACCTTCATACGTGTGGCCGTGATTTTAGTATTTTGATTTGATAGTCGAAAAATGTGTCTCTGATAATCCTTTAATAACATCATTTTAAGTTATTTTTATCAAGAATGAGCTGATATAATTTTGAAATAAGTATTGTTCGTTATAATATACCAGCTTCAAATTTTCAACTATAGATCATTTCAGAAATATTTTCTATCAAAATGAGCTTTTTCAGTTCACAAAATTTTTAGTTCTGTATTTGAAATACTCGTATTATTTTATTTATGATTTCACATCAGGTTTATAATGACAAATGCTGTTACGTTCCAACAGAAAGTCAATTTATCAACAAAAAAAATTTACATTTCAAATAAATAGCTCAGTCATATGAGACGAAAAAAAGTACACGACTTCTGACCCCTTAGAATTTTTAGGTAGGTCGCCTCGAATAACATATTAAGTCTTTACTCCTCCCCGCCTCAAATTGGCAACCAAAATTACATTTTTCACGAGTTCTTAGCTCAAAGGAACACTTAACATTTACAATTTTTTTCTCTGATTTTTGAACCATGCTTAAATTTTAATATTCGTGTGTTATTCTTGAAGATATTTTCTGTGCCCGGACGAAGGTGTTTTTTCAATTTAATATTTTATTCTATTTTTCTCCCATTTTTTTTCTTCAAAACCATAAAAAATGATTTTTTGAGACCCTCAAATAATGTAATATTTTTAGAAACAAAGGAAGGGCTTCGTCTGACACAGGGAATATGTTCGAGAGTAACATATCCGAATTCGAGCTAATTCGGTGAAAAATTCAGTGAAAAAAGTAGTAGATTGTGAATTATTCGAAAAGAACCAAAGATTGACATCTTTTTAGGTTTTAAACATATTTTTTTAATCGATCGAAAAACGTGACTCATCATCTTTTTTTCCGACAGACTGGTCCGTTAAGTTATGAAAATATTAATTTGTACTGATTTTTGCCGAGAGGCGAGACTTGATTGAGCGTGGGGGGGGGTTTGGCATTATTGTGACGGTGGCAACAGTGGTGGAATTATTTGAACGGCTCCCAACACCAAGCAACGGTGGCTCAGTAGGATAACACTTCTCTCTTCGGGAATAATAGCGCGCTGTAACGGAGATAAGCAAAGCACATAGCACCCCCGCACCCCTTTCTTACTTTCTACACATACACACACTCATATACATGCCAAGCAGCTCTCTTCTGTGAGAGAAGAAAAAGTTTCTCTTTTTCATGAAAGAAAACAAGAAGGAATATAGCGATTGAAGAGTACAAAGAAGAATAACCGAACGGAGAAAAGCAAAAAAAAAAAAAAAGAAAGAAAAAAAGAAATGAGCAGAGGAGTCGGCGGAGAAAAAAAGAAGGAAAAGAAAGTAGTGTAAAAGCTAGCGACCTAGTTGTGTAACGTTATATGCCTACTCCCTCTCATTCTGCGGCTTACTCCTGTTTATTTACCAAAGGGTACCCACTTTTTGGTTGGGGGGGAGTTGGGTCGGCTGGATGACATGGTGGAGGGCAATAGGCATCGGCATGGCGGAGGGGTGGTGAGAAATTGGGCAAGAGTGTGAGTGCAGACGACGATGACGCGGAGAAAGTGGCGAAAATAGGCGCCCTTTTTGGCGGCGCGGGTGTGTGCGTATATATTGTATATATTGATCCGCAAAATAAAGGCTTCTCCTTTGCGCACCCCCCCTATCCCGCCTCATCGCCGTGAAGCTCTATCGTTATCCGCGTTAACTACGACAATTGTCACTTTTCTGCTACCCAACGTCGACTTTGCGAAAACGTGTCGGCCATATAGCAGGCGCGTTTTCCCGCAACCATTACACCCCTCCTTGGGCTTCCACCCCTCCTGTATGGACTTCCCTCCAGATGAACCGTACGTATACCTAGTAACACTCTGTGTGTGGCCAGATTGAATGCACAAAAAATGACCGTATTATTTTGGTACGAATGGTGCATATTGTTCGCGTTTGATTTAGATTTGAGACAGAACTCGTCATATTTTGATTTATGGAGTCTGCGCCGCGTATAAGAGAGCTGTGGAATTTAGGATTTAGTAAGAAAATCACCTATGACCCAAGTCTACGTAAGAATAGCTTAACGCAATGACCAGCCAACTGGAATTTTCAAAATTTACGAGAAAAAAAACGCAAAAAACTGCTCAACTTTGGGAAAACAGTACCTACATAGAAAGCTGAAAATTGAATGAGAGGTTTTTTACGCTGAGAGAAATGTCAATGTAGTACTTTTTACTATTTTAAGATAAAAAGACTGGGACAATTCAAATTTGTAGTAGAAATTGCTAAAAAATGTAGTAAAATTTACTTGTTATCTTTGTAGTACAATTTACTATCATATAAGAATTTATTACTACAAAATAATAATTTGTGTTACCTCGATGAAAAAAATTGCTATACTACGTAGTAATAAGTACCCACTATATCTTCTTCTCTCAGTATACAAAATACTCTTCTAAAAAATCAAGGTTATTTTATTCACATTTAAAAAGAAGTATAATTATTATACTTTTGAAAATGAGTTGACATTCAACATTTCTTTTTACAAATGTTCGAAAGAGTGGTTCAAATTGTTTCGAATGAATTACGAGTATGTATTTTCGCATAAAAATTAATTAATTTAATACGTATACCTGTAACAATATAAAAAAAAAGAATTCTCTTACTAAATGAAAATAAAATTTTCACACTTGACTGGTGTTGCCTTAACATATGCTTGAGCTTGGCTGGTTTTTACTGTAATTTGCAAATAAAAAAGATTTTTAGAAGTTGAGGAATTACTTTTTTATTGCTCAAGGATATGATGTGTTCTTACTCGTATATTTAGAACAATAATCCACTAAAAAGTCAATTAAAAAAAATATGTCAGTTGACTGGTTGTTGCGTTTAGCTATACATAGAATACATGTCACCGCGAACTTACCGACTTTAAGACATGAATAATTTATTTCGAGTGCCAAGCTCAAGGACTACAGTCTCTCGCCCTGTCGGCTTCACTATATTTGATTAGAAATGCCAATGTAGAAAACACTTCTCAATATTATCCTACGCCCTAGTTTGAACGTTCTAGAACTAGTGGGTACTTCTTTCCTGAGTTTCTCAACCAGTCTCACATTTTCATCAGCTTATGAAAGCGTGTTTTTTCGAGAGCTAACATCTCGTCAATGATAATCGTATAAATTGAAGATGAAATTTTTTGGAGAAAAATCATTTTTTTATACTTATATATTATGTTGTGGGTACATTATAGAAAATTGTATGAGGTATCAGCAGAGCTGCATAGAGTTTCTATAGTGCTCTTGACGCTTCATCATTTTACGATGGTCTGGATTTTTTTTTTATCCACCCACGTTTTCCTGAGAGATGTTTGATAAATGACTACGATTCGGCAATTCGATACTGTCTCGTTGAATTGTGAGACAAACTGAAAAAGAAAACGGCTTCCCTGGTTACGTATCTTTCAATTCTCTGAGGTGTAGCAATAGATTTTCTAAAAATTTTTTCTCATTATTTTGTTTTGAAATGAAGGTTGTCAGTTGTGTTAATTCCACTGTAAAAGACAAGAGTCACGATTCATATAAAGTCGTATGGAAAATGTTCTTTTCTATCGTAAGTATCTACTAAGTGAATCAATAAAATGAAAGAACAAAATTGAAATTGAAAAAATAAAAATAAAAAGACCATGAGATTTTTTTAGTACGAGTATCTATATGAATTTTGACGTGAGGCTCATACAAAGCGCAGTAGCCGAACTGTATTTATTGAAAATATGAAAAATATTTAAGCCCTTTTTTTTTATCGATTAGGAGAACACTCTGACTTCTTGGACGATTTTTTCAATTACTGAGCTTCTTATTTATTGTTTATTAACAAGTAATCGTTATCAGGCATTAATAGAGTGGGCTGAAAAAAAATTTCGTTTTTCCAAAAAAAAAAAAAAAAAAAAACTTTCTTTACTCACATTCCCGCGAGGAATCGCTACCACTAAAAGTCTTACGACAAAATGGAGATAAATACGATTATCTAGAAGCAAATTTCTCAAAAAGAAGTAGTAGAAAAAGAGAAAAAAAGGTACCCTCATCAAAAAGACGCAATTCTCAAAGGCTAGAATGAATCCATATCGCAGTAAAAGCTTTATTCTACAAATATGGGGTAATAAATTTTGCGATAATAGCTCATACACTGTAATAAAAGATTTCTCGACACTGTATCGCCGTCCGAAGCCAATAAAAGCCGATTTGCTCTCCACGAACTGGTTTTCAAACATTTCATGAGACCACAAATCACCGCACGTGTCCCTGAAAATATCCGGCCTCTATTGCTTCCGGCAATGCGGCAGACGACTGCACAAAAGCACCAAACATTTTTTCCGCAATAAAATCACAAAGATGAAAGAGCAGCAAGCGAGGGATGCGCCACGAAATGAGTGAAACACAAGTGGAGGGGTGGGGCGGGGTGGACGAAAAAAGAAGGCAGAGAAATATTTCCCTAGGAAAAGTCGGAAAATACAAAATTGAGTTTTTGAGTTATACATCCTTCCGTTTTAAGGGCATGAGAAGAGAAGAGATAGATAAAGGAGAGGAAAAAAAAGTGTATGGAAAAAAGAGAAACTTTTCAATCTCGGCGCCTACGATTCCACTTTTAATACTGTTCGTCTTTTCGCCAGCTTATGCACAGAATTATTAGCTTTTTTGCCATTTTATTTTATTTTCTTCCATTTTTCTCTCTTTTTCGCTCACAGTACAGCGTGTTGTATATTATTAATAAGGGGGAAATCCAGAAGGAAATGCATGAGGATGAAAAAAGAAAGAGATATTTTATTTATCATTTCTGTTCGACGCAAATATTTTTCGAAAATTTACGAAGGTTTCAACAAGGTGAAACACAGATTTTTTGCGAGAATTGAATATTAGCCACTGCGAAATTATCATCAGTTTTTTTAGAATGTTGAATATTCATTTTTAGTGTAGTAAATTTTCACTTTCCAATTTCAATAAAGGTTCACAATTCTGACCCAGACGATCTTGAAGTAACAGCGAACCCTCTCAAATTCTTCGTTAAGTCTGTAGATTTAATTAAGGGTTGAGTCTAGTACCTTTGCTTTTTTCGAGTGGCTTACGATTTATTATTTTTTCGCCGAGTTTCCCACCCAGCTGGCTCAAATTTTGAAATATAATTTTCGAACATAATAATATATATTTCTCTATGCAACTATGTTTAAGTATCCAAATTTCACAAATTTAGTGCAAAACTCAGTGAGGAAAATTGTAAATAGTGAGAGTACTTTTAAGCTAAAAACTTGTGAAAATTATAATTTTGGCTGCCTAAGCGCAAATCCGAAACGCATACGAGTATAATTATGTGTCCAAGAAATTGCCCAAGTTTAATATTTTCAATTAGTTTTTTGGATGTCGATGTTGACTTTATAGCAATAATTGTTGACTACACCTTTAATGAGTGTCTCAATATTGACATTAAAAATTAAGGTTTTCAAAATACAATAGCTTTTACCTAAATTGACTTTGTAGATGACAAATCTTACAAGAAACATTCGCCACGCAGTATAAATATTAATATTAAAATCAAATTTCATCAGTACCTATATTCATTAAGTACTTGTAGTTTTGAAATATTGATGTTCACTAAACTTCTCTTTTGAATTTTCTAAAATTCTTTGCAATTTTTACTTTCTTTCATAATTTTTATAGCAAGTTACTAAAAATTTTCGTCAGATCGGGTGATAAAAATTTCATTACATCAATTGACTGCTATATTTTATTTTGTGGATTTAATATTCGTACTTACCTAATTCAGATGTCAAATTTTGGGGGAAAATTCTAATAATATTCAATTATATGGGCACAAGGGGGTTGATGCATTTGTAAATTTCCGTTGGTTCAAATAAAATTATTATTATTATTATTATTATTATTATTATATTTCGGCAAGGTCTATGGATTTTAAGACCCACTACCCACAGATCCTTTTAGTATTCCATATAATCTTTATAATTTATGCAGATAGGTAAAATAACTATTGGGCCATGACCGACCGTTATTATTTACATAATTCAAAAAATTTTGTAATTAGCTATCGGTACCCATTATTGCGGAGTGAGAAAATTACGCAACTTTGTTCCTTTTTTAATGCCGTGTAATCGACCCTATTTTGGCGCATTTTAATTATAAATGGCGTGACGAATTTGGTACCCTGCTGAAAGTTTACGATATCTGGATTAACTCCAGCATATTTTACTGAGGCGTCTTCTTACAAAGCGAAGTGGAAAATACGATTTATTTTTGCTTTTCTCTTGAAAGTAGGTAGCAGAAGAAGCCGGAATGAAAAATAAAATACTTTCCATGCATATACAGGCGCCCGCATAACATCAAAGTAGAAAAGCACAGCACTTGCAGATCGTCGCAAGGGCTTTTTGGAATGTGTGCTGCGTTAAAAACGCAAACTTTCGACATACATGCTTGAAAAATTCATGAGGGATACATAGGGATTAAAGTGTGCGAGCAATTTTCCTCTCTTTTATTACCTAAAATTTTTTTTCTTTTCTTATTTTTTGTTTTCTATAAGCTTCATTAATTGGCGTGCGTTGGCATCTTTTTTAAATCGTGTATAAAAAGGACGTATTTGTTGATCTTGTTTGCTTTCTTGCAAATTACTTTTTCAACTACAATTTTTCCAATCTAGGTGCTTATTCCTCGTTTCATCTATGATATATTTTGAACTATATATTTGCACATACACCACGCTTTAAAATCGATGTACGTTTTGGAAGAATGGCCAGTTTCATTGTTTTTTACCAAAGGCCTCACTGAAACTGGCGAAATCACAAAAATATACAAAAGGCTGAAAGTGCTGCGAGTGAAAATAGCTGATCCAAACGAGTATTATTTTTCTTGCAGTTTGGCCTTATATTGTAGTTGTATGAAGCAACAAAACGAAAGGAAAAAGGGCCAATGTGATGGCAGATTGGCCCTTTTGGTCATTTTTCTGATACAGTTTATCCGTCATGCAAATGGGCATAAATCGGCTAGTAATTTTTTAGTTTCTTAGTTTTGGCCGAAAAAACATGTCGAAAGTGGAAAAAATTACAGCACAACGTTGCCAACAGTCCAAAGTACATACATAGAAATTATTTTTCTACTCGTCAAATCACGTCTTTATATCATTGTTAACCCCGATTTGACTTTTAGAAATGGTTTTTGAATTGCAGATTGACTTTTTTCCAAAACGCCATAGATAATATTTGCTGATGAAGGATTGCGTGCTTATCATATAGGTACAAATCACCCAATTTTTATAACATTGAAAAACTCTTGAAAAATTGTTGAATTATTCTGTTACTTCACGCTATAGATAACTATATTGAATAGAAAACTTTTTAACCATGATGGAATGAGAAACGAGAATACCAAAGAAGATTTAATTTTTTCATTCTCTCTCGAATTATTTTTGATTTATGAAAAATTTTTCGATGGTCTTATATCTGTTATTTCTGCATCCGGGGCGCATACCTAATATTTTTCGCATTCCTGTAAAATTTGTTTCAAGTGTTCCACCTATCATTTTTCAGGATTAGGGTGCCTCTATATTTTAACCACAATCACTATATTTATACTGTCTAAAAATCATGCAAGGCAAGTGCGAATATCGGAGTACTTATCCATCATCATTTAGCCCCTTCTCTGAATAAGAATTTTAACGATAGATGAAACAAAATTTTGTAGCTTACAATAGCGAAACTGTAATTTAATCGGCGGCTGACTTCGTTATTTCCATACGTGTTTCCCTCTCTCATTGTTCTTTGGCAGCGATTCAAGCTGGATTTAATGGAATTAAAAGAACGGCGACGGCGGGGTACCCTTTGATAAAAATTTTCGGGGGATTTATTTTGCTATTGCGTCCCAATCGGTTAAGTTCGTGCCATTTTGATTTATAAATGGCGCGTTATTTTCCCTTCTGCGTGTGTAAATTGAGTTTTAGGTTGCTCGTTTTTCAGTATAGACTTGATAAATGTCGATAATCAAACGCCCGCAGTACAATACAAAATAAATAATACTTTATTGTAGCTAAGAAGATTTTACTACAAAAGCTCTTTCAGCAAAATCTAATCCTTAAAGCTTTGCACGGAAAAAGGAGATTAAACATCTCATAGACAAAAAAGGAATTTCTTGATAGTCAAAATCTTCTTATCGCACTAAATTTCGACTTAATAAATCATTTTGGTTCTCGGGTCAAATACTTATGTTTGCTATCATGGTTGAAAAAAATCTTACTCATCTGTTGGTGTGTTTTGCATATTTATTCGCCTAAATCTAGGCATTATTTAGTCTTGATTAAAAATGAAATATTGCCTCCCTACTGCCTGCTGGTTTTCATTTCACTTATAAATATTATAAGCCTTTAAAAAATTCTATGAAAATTTGCCTTTTTCCTATCAGTGCACGTTATTCAATTCGCGTCTCAAAATTCGTTATCTGTTTGACTCGCGAAAAGGTTAGAAAAACGACAGACTTCATAAAAAGAACCACCACCCTTTACGTCGTAACAACGATGTACGTAAATTGACTCTTTTCCCCCTCGCCCGTCATTTCCTCGTCGATTTTCTTTTCTTTTTTTTTTTCACATACTCATCGTCAAATCACTGCTAATGTGGCAACCACAACGTTCTGAATCGCATATTCAAATTAGGTTTTGTCGAACAAAGGTAGGTGATGCGAAGGGTGAAGAAAAAGAAAAAAAGGAAGAAAACGAAGAAAATCAATATTGTAACGGAGTTTAAAATTACTTTTTGATAACAGGTATACATATATTGTTTGGAGGAAAGAATAAAGAATAGAGTCACAGGGAAGGGGGTTGGGGAATAAAGAAAGGAAAACCGAACAACCTTCGTACATCGAAGAGGAAAATTTAATTTGAAGGCGAATAGCCGAAACCATGGTGAAGGGATATGGGCGGGGGCTGGAAGTCGTTTGTAGAAAATTGCCGTATTCTGTGTAGCGAAGAAGATTGGAGTTTGGTATGGTGAAATGTGTTTCGCATATATGCGATGATGAAGGGGTTGGTGTTTGTAGTGTGCTTGTATATTGTCTATCCTACCCCCACTTTGCTATGTATGTCCACATATTGTGCCCATGGTCGGTGAATATCCTTTCGCTTATATGCTCTGCTTGTTTGCCTTTCACTTTGTCTTCCTGCTTTTTATAACTTCCAAAATACTGTGCGAACTAATAACGCGCCGAGCTTTTCGTGTAAAATCTAAATGGTGGAAGAGGTCGAGGAGGGGGTGACTTTCAGCGAGCTCGCCGATATCGATGCAGAACTATGTAGCAAATTTTGCGAACGTGTAACAACCGTACCTTTGCCCCTTCCCTCGCCATCGCCAGTCGCTGCTCATCATCCCTTTTATATTAAAGGTTAAATTAAAACAAATAGACTGTCGTTGGGATATATGGTGCGTGAGAGCGCATACAGATTACACCATTTAACGTTTATAAATTCGAAAAGCTGTTGTCTTGTTGTCTTTCTGTTACATAGATGCGTGTTTATTGTTTTGTTTTTTTTTGTGTCTTTTGTAGGTGATATGAAGATTAGTATGAAAAAGAGTGTAGAATAACTGCTGTATGAGCATCCTTACACGCTATCAATTCGCTTTCGGGCACTTACGCCATCTTTTTTTCTCGTTTGCTTTTTTCGAATACGAGTTGTGTATGAAAAACGAAGAGAGAAAAAAAGATGAGAAATACACGTGGATACTTAAATTTTACGTCTACATAAAAGTAGATTTATGAATCCATATTACGAGGATAATTCCACTTCTACGAACGGCAGCGTCGTTTTTTAGCTTCCAGCATTTGCTATATTTTTATATGGCTGGATGCAAAACTTTTTTGGATCGATTGCTGGCTCATCAATATCGAAAATGTAGTTAACGATGGTGGAGTAAAAATGGTTTATGATGTTGAAAAACATGTGAAAACATTATATTTTTCGGGTGCATTTGAAGATTTTTCTTCGACCTCGCCCGCACTTGGTCATTTTAGATAATAATTTGAAATATGAAAATTATTTATTTCAAGAGTGAAGTACCAGAAATTCCAAACTCAATATTTGTAGAAAATGAAAGTGCAAAGTGAGGAATTTTAAATGGGTTCCCGGTCAATTGACTGGTGATGTGTAAGAAAGAGGAGGCCCCCCTTTTTGGTACATTCGGGAAATAGGTATTCGGGGGTAAGTCCATTCGGGAAAAAATCCATTCGGGAAATCTGATCCGGGATTTTGACCCGGAATCTTTAAATGAAATAATATTATTGAATATAGAGGTAACATAAATAGCCACTTCAGTACTTCAAATTGTTTTACTTTGTTGAATATTTTTTAACCTAAAATTACCTAACTGGTTGGTAACCGTTCACCGACCTCTTTTGTTTTTACAATTTTTCTTTATTCAAAAATCACGTGGGTAATAAGAATATAGCCATAGGTAACTAAATTCTATCCACTATCGCAAAAATGATTTAATATTCGTTCGATGATGAAATCGAATGTTTAAAAATCTGGGTGAAACCAAAACCAACATAATAGGTATGTAGCGATAGAAGAAAATGGGATTTCTCTTTTCCCCTTAAAATTCGAATCTATTTTGTCGTACAACATACGAACAATGTCTCGTGAATTTGTATCAATAATTCATGATACAATAATGATGTAGCAAAACAAAAACATAGCATCGATCCATTATACATATATGTATACAATATATGCTGTATAATATGAAGAATAAGGAAAGGGGAAATGAAAGGACAGGAAAAAATAGCTGAAACCCTTCTCTTCGGTCTTCTATATAGTTAGCCCGTTTATATATTTTCCTTGCAAAATGATAACTACCAGCTGTTAACCTATGAGGCAAAAATGAGGAAAGCACGCCGACGGGGAGTATGAAGACACGAAAAAATTTGATTCTAATTTATTGGCAATTTGAGGGTTAACGTTTTTATATATGAGAAGAGATGGATGCCTTATGGTGGAACTGACATAGTCATTCCTCTAAGGTATAATCAATCATTCGAAGGAATATACGCAGTTTGTGTGTGTGCGTGGAAGTTTAGTGTTACTTTCTCAACTTACCCTGTGTATTCTTCTTTACGCCTTGACGATGATCTCTTCTATATATATATATATATATATATATATATATCTCGTACACAGGCTATTGGCGAAAACCTTTAGCTCTGGTGTTTCGTGTTTGTTCACGAAAATTTCTTTTCCCTTCGCTCCTATTATCTTGTTTTTAGAAAAGCACAACTTTCGTCCCATACACATACCGGTATCGGCGTCGCATTTATCATCTCTCGTCTTCGTGTTTTCTTTTTTTCCAGCTTTTTTGGAACCAACTTTTTATTTCATTTTTTCTCTCCTCTAATGTCTATCCTGAAGGGTGTTATCGTCGCTCAAAATCTGTCTTTGGAAATATGGGATCTGAAAAAGAGCCGCCTTTTTGCACCCTTATCTGCAAGATTTGGCATTCACACCCGCTAAAGGGATGGTAGTGGGTTTGAAGTATACTTCATCAGGACTGGTATTATTCATTCAAGTATAGAGCACAGGTTCTTCTTTATAACTAGGGAGCATAATTTTTAGTTTCGTTTCTAAAATTTTTCACATTGTCCGTATTAACTTGAATTTTCTTATTTTGACAGTAATTCAAAGGGGTAATCCAACTCTGCTTTTTTCGAACACTCACGATTTACCATTTTTTTTTACCTCGAGTTTTGCACCGATTTGGCTCAAATTTGCATAAGTTACTTTTGAACATATTCTCAATACCCGGACGAAGGCCGTTTTTGGATTTTCAAAATTTTAGGACTTTTTTTAGGGTCTCAAAAAAACCTTTTGAGGGGGGGGGGTTGGTCTTTTAGATGGGCCACACGAACGAAGTATGGTGGCTTTTAAATCTTGAATCTCGAATAAAAAGGAAAATCCTTCTTCTTCATGAAAATCGTAAAAAAATCGCTTTGCTGATGGCGATGCGGTAGCTATAGTAAACGATCATCGGGTTCGAGGGATGATAATAAATTTTCATTTTGAAAATTTTCTCATAATCCCGCGCTGCGTTTTTACGTCTTTTATCCGAACTTCTCTTTTCTCCCCACCCGCACGCCTCCTTCCAAAAGTAAACTTGCTAAAAACACCATTTGTATGGTTTATTTTTCGTATTGTTACAGTTTGCTGTGTGTTTGGTGTGTTTTTGCGTGTGGTAAAAGAGGAAAGCGAGCTTCCCTTTTCGTCTCTATTATTATGTACTACTGCTGCTGCTATTCATCAAACCATTTACATCCAATATTCGGCGTCGAAAGCCAACCAACTTGTTTTCGAAAGTATTTTGTAGGTTTTTCTTTCGATTTTTATGACCATTTTCTCGTTTAAAGTCGAATCTTGGAAAATACTATAATCTCGGAGGGTTTGGCCAATAAGTTCAATTTATGGTACTTGTACGTTGTTCTCAACTCGTGTCTCTTTTTTTTCTCCTCTTCGCCCACTCCCTCTTCATCTTCATCGGTGCGTGTTGACCACATCGCCCACGGAATACAAAACAGTGGTGTTCTGTCGACTCGAGGGGACCAAATTGATCAACTTGATTTTTGGGGGAAAAGAAGAAAAGAGCGTAATGACTACGACCAGCGTGTATGGGTAGAGTGTACAGTAACGAGGATGCTCGTTTGTGAATAAACTGTGCTGCGCGATCTCGTTGAAAATGAAAATGTATGGAAGTATATTCTATGCAAGTTTTTAGACTTCGCTCAGACACGCCTTAATGCGACCCTCTTATTATAGTACACGTCTTGTTTTGTATGCTTTGAATGGGCTACGAGAAATGCCAAGTTGAGAGAAAGAGAAGAGAATGGAAAAAAAAAAAAAGTTGCTCTAGTAGGTATTATGCTTTCAAAATATCTTCTAGCAACAATTTTTACAAGGCAATTATACCCTGTTATGAATACAGTTAGGATATTCAATGAGCTGTGGCCCCGAATTTGGGGGAACTTTCACGAAAAGTTGCTCGTTGTTGAAGCAATTTCATGTTTTTACGAAATCCCATTTATCTATTGAAAGGTGCTTTCCATCGGTAGCTGTATTATATATAGACATTTCATATTTTTATTTGTTTTATTTGTAACTCCTCCATAATAACCATGAAAGAGCTAAGAGGAAGCTGTGCAATTATGTAAAAAATCACATGCACCTGCTCATTGCATTTAAAAAAAAAATTATTTCATTTAAAGTGTATGTTTCCAAATATGAAAGGGGACGTTCACAAGAACTCAGTTTTTTCGTTCAATTTCACACCAATTGATCTGAAATTTTCACTAATCTGTTGTCAAAGGATGTCTCCAATGGGCTTCGTTTGCGTGAGTTTGAGATTTTTCTTCAAATTAATGTATAGGGCTATTGAAATTAACATTTTTCTGCATGACATATCTCATGAACACAATTAAAAATCAATATTCGATAAACAGCAGAGCAGTCTGGAGACATACCTTGACAAAAAAGTTGTGAAACTTTCAGATCAATTAATGCAATAAAGTGAGTGAGAAAGAAAGAGTTCTTAACAGCGCATTTTTTAAACAAGAACTATGAAAATTTTGCTTATTTTCTGTTAATTTTTGTTGTAACAGTTCGGCGATGATAGTGTTAGTACGCAAGAATAGTTATTATTTGAGGGGGGCGGGGGAAATGAATTATCTGTTTTGTAATGCACGTATCTGGAGTTCGAGATTTTGGAAACCATAAAAACAATTACTAAAAGAATTGAATGATAAATTCGATCCGTCTGTTCGACGTGATTGAAAAATTTATGATTTTATGATTATGCTTATAGTCTGAGGTTATGTTGAATTTGTTTTATACGAACTTCTATTACCTAGTCTATAATGTCGCAAAGGTGATCCTTTTGCTCTTGGAAGCCATCCCTTTTTGACCTTTATTGAAATGCCACTAAAATTTTCGACATTGAGCGAAACTGGCTCGATGCCCGTATACCCTGTACCCATCAAATGAAAATGATTTGTTCGGAGCTCGCGAAAAGTTGTAGAAATATACCTTTATTGGTTCGGTCTCGAGTCTTCGCCAACGCGTATTCCCAGACACATTTAAGATGATTAAAAATGAAAGAAGGAAAAGAAAAAAAAAGGAAAAATCTTGCGAAATTCAAGGATATAGGCAGTCAACGCAATTTAAAAGAATTTCGCTTGACTAGCGAGAAAATACCCCAACAATTATGTGTTTCGCTTGACTCGTAAAAATAATTTGTCTGCAGATGTTCATCCGAGTCGTGGATTTTTGCAGATAAACGTATACTCGCCCTTTCTTGCGTTCGTTATAGCCGGAGGGAGGGGAAGCGAATAAAGAGTTGTGAGTGACTTCGTTCTCGAATGTAATTACCTTTATGAGATTCTTCAGGAGAATGAGAAAAAAAAAGGTTGGAAAAATTGTAATTTCATTTGCACATCTCACACTGTGGTGAGATTGTCGTGGGAGGGGAGGTGAGGAGTCTGTTGTTAGAAATCGAAAAACATTATAACTATCGCGTATAAGTTATTCTTTTTCTTCGCCACGATTCCCTTATGACCGTTTCCGTACAGAGTCTATGGCATTTGTTTCATATAGTGTCTCTGATTTTCATCTATGAATTGGGTTTCGCATTATTGTGAATTCCTCGCAGTTTTATTCGTAGCCTGCCATCTTTTCACTTATTTACACGTACATTTCGCGTTAGGTAAGTCTCTTCAATACTCGAGCTCGTTCCCTATTATATCGTGTAAATTGCATTTTTCGTCGCCGTCGCCTTTCTTTCGCCAGTATAATACGAACATTTATTACCTCAGTAGAATGAATTATTGTTTGCGAGTCGTTTGCACACCTCATTTGAGACAAAAAGAGTCGTTAAATTGGAGGGGAGATTGAAGCCGAGTCGTTAGTAATGTATTTTTTGGTAGAAGATGTACTTAATTACTTGAACGTTTTCTGATGGCGGTGGTGGTGGGGAGGATTCATTTTTGCCTGCAAATCTAATAATACATAAATACTTTTTGATCTGTCAAAAATATCTAACGTGTTTCTAATTCTTTCTTACAGCCAACAATGACATCAATAAATTTTTGAAAAATGAAACCTATCCAGATTCTTTCAAACTTGTAGTTCGTGATGGCAGTTATCTTCTCATCGGCAGTAGGTGAGTTATCACGCTTTATCTGAATTTTAATTTCATAATGTGAGTATCTGATAAGTTTCAGATATTATGTACTTTTATTCATGATTTCTCATTTTCGTCTGTACGAAGAAATATTTCCATAATTTCTCGATTTTATTGGCTAAAATTATTGTCGTAATTTCCCCTGAAATTTATCGTTTTTTCGAACTAGGGTTGGACGAGGAACCAAACCGGTTTTTAAAAGCTTCAAATTTTTTAAGAGGTAAAAACATTACGTCTAATATAGTGAATTATTTGAACGAAAAATGAAATAACTGGCTATCTTAGCTTTTTTTTCGAATAGGTCACAATTTAGATTTTATTTATTTTTTTTTTTCCAGTTTTGCACCGAATTGAATGGGATATGTTATCCTCGAAGATATTTTCTATGCCCTGACGAAGTCCTTTTTTTATTTTCAAAATTGTAGGGCATTTTTAGGGTCTCACAAAACCCTCTCAAAGATTTAGAAAAATGAAATCGAAATAAAAAACATTCGTGCAGGCATAGAAAATATGTTCAAGGATAAAATGGGCACCAACTGAGCTGATTGGATGCCATCTAAAATCAAATTAGTACCAACTAAACCAATTGGTGCCATCCAAATTTAAATCGGCACCATCTGAAGTAATTGAGTGCCACCAAAAATTAAACTGGCATCAAATAGATTAATGTGGTGCCATTCAAATTCAAACCTTTTCATGCAGTTTTTTAATCGTCGATGTTGATTTCGTAGCAATGGTAGCTAACACTCATCACTTTTGAAGATTGATGCTACATTTTCCGAATTCTCCAATTTTGATAAGTTCATTTCACGATACAGGAAATATTTCAGGAATGTTTCCAAAAGAAGTTCCTCTCAGTTTTTCATTTTCATCGTGTCTTTCTTACAAGATTTCGTCCATTTTTTCCTCCTTTTTTTTTTTCATTTTTTTGTAAACTCATTTTGGTAATAAAAAAAATGAAAGTAATTCGTGTAATTTAGCCGACGACGGTAATATAGTAAAACGAAATTCGTTTCTTTATGACCCTATAAATATTCTTCTTTACTCAGCTCCATGGGGTGAAATAGCTTCAGTGTGTACACCATTTTTGGGTAAAGAGGAGCGAAAAATAATAAAAAATATAGTTTTTCCTTGTTCTATGCGTATAACAGAATATACATATCCGTAGCTATCTTGTCGAAAATTTCTTACTTTTTATCGTGTCGACATGGGCTTTTGTTAAATTGAAAAAAGAGAAAGAAACGAATTCGACTGAGTGGGTTAATCGGTTTGAAAAGATGAGTTTTTTCAATTTAAATTAAGTGGATGTAAGCTTGGATTTCATTAATCTCACTTATGCTACTTTGTCTGACGTAATAAGGAAAACAATATCGATGAAATCTGTCTACTGATACACGAGTTATGAAAATACTTCAGGCTTTTTTTCTTTAATTTTCCTGCCACGTTTTCGTCTTACTCAATTCTTTCCCATTTCAACAGTGCCCCGGTATGGTGGTGTTTGGAAGGAGTGGGGCAAAGATATGAAAAATATCGAGTATTTTCAAGCATAAGAAATGGTTACTAAACAATAAAATACCGCATAAAAAGCAGGATTATTACTGTCATACGCTTTTGTTTTTAAATGCGTTTATTCGACTACTCAATCTGGAAGCAGAGATTATGAGTTTGTAAAACAAACTAAAGTGCACCAGAGAAAAAAGTTAGATTCTTATAAGACTTTGAAAAAGTTTAACTGGGGTGCCCATGTAGATAAGCATTCACCTAAAAAATTTTTTCGATTATATTATTTAGCAGGATAAAGCTTTACTTACCAAACTTGATTCGCGTTTCAGCCATTAGTGTTTTGTCACTATAAAACGAACGTATGTCTTGAATCTTGTATTCTACATTGAATTCAGGGACTGATGCATCCGCTAACCGCGGATCTCAATGTGCCTCAGTAACCCAGAGACTCGTTGAAATAAATCTTAAAACTGACCAACACTCATTGACGGTGAAAACGACAATATTTGGTTACCAGATTTCGGTTAAAGTGGTTATTTCATTAAATTTCCAAGCAATAAATAAAATTCCCTTTTCCATATTCGGGCCTTTTGCTGACTACATGCTCTCGAGTTATTACTTCCGCTAAACCACGAAAATACCAACACCTTCGAAGTAAGGGTATCTAATCGCAATGATTGGTGGGAAGATGAATTTCTTCTTGGTCGAAGTTTTCTCTCTCAAAGTTGAGATAGTATAAAAAGCTTTCAGATTCGAATCTTTGCCGTCATTTTTACTGCGAATAACTCACATTTTAAATTCATACACCCAGTGTAGCCGTGTTTCAAGAAAAAAAAAATTTATTGCCGAAAAGAAAAAGAGGAAGCTACATTCGAGGAAAAGGGTTTAGAAAATACACACCCGTAATTTGTAAACGAAAAAAGAAAGAAGATAAATACGGTTGTGTATATAGATGTGTACTGTACGAAAGAAAACGTCTTTTTTTTTTTTACCTCCTCCTTTGCAGATCTGTTCCACTTACACCCTCTTCTTCGCCGCCACTATGTGAAAGAAATGTGATAACAAAGTCGTTAAAGTTTTTACACGATGGGAATTTCTTCGGGCTCCGTAAAACTAATTTAGATTTTTTTACTCGACTTTTTTTTTTTTTTGTGGATGCAAAAAGGCAATGTACTGTATCCTCCTTTTCTCTTTTTTTTTTTTTTCCGCCTCGGAATATTTATTTAATCGTTTATTCAGAAGTGGCGTAGTTGTTAGAAGGGTGGGGGGTGGGTACGATGGTAGTTTGAATATTCAATAAATCGTGTGTTTTAGTCGCGTTTACGTGGTTCTGTCGTCGAAATTTGTGGAATTGCGTAGTGTAACCGACGATTTCCGATGCAGAGGGCGAAAAAAAAGGCGAAGTGGGAAAAGTTTTTGGAAAGCTTTTAAATGCGAAACTGCAGGATATGTACGCGAAATATCGAAGCCCGACACCTGAGGCGATCTGCAAGAGTAATGTGTTTTCGTGATGGTATCGTCGCGAGGATTTCCTTCATATTATTATTTTTTTCTCTCGTGCAAACCGCATCTTTTGCCTCGCATCTTCCTCTGCATGGTTTTTTTCTGGCTTCTTGTATCGTGCAGCTGTTAAGAGGTGGTACGCGTAAGTATAGAAATTGGCGAAGAAATTTTATAAATGGAAACGCAGCGAGTTTGGCGTTGTTGGCTGGCATGGCTGTCGTCGATAATGTATATCACTGTTTGGAGAGAGAACTAATTAAGATCGAAGAAAACGATAGTCGTTGCGCCGCAAATACGTGAAATTAGGCAATTTGCATGCAACGTGCGTTGGCTGTGCGTGAAATGTGTGGTATTTCGTTTTGTGACAGCGTGCGCGCGATAATTTTTGTGCTTTTTTCGGGGCTTGTATTTTGGTAAAGTGCGTAACTTTGTTTTGAAATTTGAGCATTCCGAGTTGAAAGAGAAAGAATTGAGAAAATTGAAAATAAATTTGCAGTCGTCTATAGTTTCGTGAAGAAAGACAGAAAACGAATGAAGTCGAGTGAATTGCAATTTATACGTCCTTTTAGGAGCGAATTGAGTTTTCTATAAGACCTTGAAGAAAATTTTTACATTTTCTACAAGGCCGTGGAGCTTATCCATTTTGCTGAAAAATGGAACTTTCTCGACAGCTCTTCAATTGTATTTGATTGATAAGTGATTTTTGATGGAAGATTTTAGTGTTGGTACGGAGTCTGTCTAATGGAAGAAACTTAATTGCATTTTTTTTGTATTTACAGAACAAATCCCGATTGATATGTAATTGCATATCCTGTCATAATAGATAAAGTGAGTCATAAATTGTATGTTTGTATCTCGTTTTATGATCTCCCTTTACTCCCTCATAACTGATGGTATACATATATAGTTGTTATAGCATATTGAATATCTAAAAAATCATTATTTTTGGTATGCACTATTGAAGGCTATAAGAAGTTCCCTCATCATGAAAATTTTGGCTTCACAGAAATCGAATAACTTTTCTCATTTGGTAAAAGAACTGAAGGATTGGTTTTAAGAACAATCATAGCAAAATTATGTAAATTTTTCAAAAATAATTTAATAAATATCACAGATTTCAACGTTAACAAAGATATAATTACAAAACTAAAATTAATATCTACGTTTTGAAAATATTTTCTAGTAATCTCTAATGAAATAATATGATATGTATGATAGGAGAAAATACTGAACTAGGATCGTTCTCAAAACCATCCCTCGAATTGCTAAATTCCTCAAAACTCGTTCAACTTCCTCTTTAGCTCGTAAGAAAATTATTTTTCGTGCAGAATAGGTTCTCTTTGGCGTGGCTCTGGAATAACCTCGAATTTTATCGCTTAGAATGTGTTTAATTTTCAAATTCAGCCCGCGGGGTCCGTTTTATTTGTGATATTATCGTTGTGAAGATAACTTTCTACTCGTCGAAAGCCATTGGAAACGTTTCAGTGAGTGTTCCAGTTTATAGAAAGTACTTTATCCGGAGTCCTCATTTCGGATTACTGGTGTGCGTCTTTTTGCCTACCAATCTGATGTCAGGCATTTAATGCTTTTGGCTGACGAAATTGAAGCGACGGCGAACGAGAGCACAGTCATTTCCGTCCTCTCGCCAGTCGTCAACTTTTGTGAACTTTGTCTGGAAGATACATTTTTATTTTGCGTATTTCCTCCCGTATGTTTGAAAAGATGCGGGGAAACGAATGAAAAAGCTGAACGTATCGTAAAAATTTAAATTTTGTCGGCGGCAATTTCGTCGAATGTCTTCGCAATATGTTCGCCTTGCTCGATTCAATATCGTTCACCTTCCAGAAAAAAAATTACGTATTTCTTATTTTTTCACGTTCACTTCCAGTTGATCTTTATACCATTCGTACGACCTACAATTTCTGGAACCATTTATTCCCTATTTCATAATGTACGTAGTGCGATCTGCTGTTGAATTTTTTCGTTTTTTGTAAACGCATGAATGTAAAAAGTATTAGAAAACATAATACATTTGAATGCAGAGAATATCCGAGTTCGGATGTAAGGATATATATAGCGATATTAAAAATTACATGAAGACTAAAGGAGTGAAACGAATCACGAAATTTTTGAATGAAACGTACATCTATAAAGAATATCTTTATTCTTTGTTCCTATTCTACATATAATTTGGAATTTTACTCGTATATACACCCGTGTCAAATGATGAAGAGGTTGCCTAATGCCTGCATACTATTCAGAGAAACATGATTTGTCCAACTAACATGTAAATTATTGATTAGAGTGTTCCTTGTTTTGAAGTTTAGAATTTCTTACCTCACACCCTGCAGAATAGCTCCGTTTCATGGAAATAAAATCTCCATGAAAATTTCATCTACCCTCTTGGTTGAAAAAAAAGTGGTGCCTCAAGAGGGTTGAAAATTCTTAAATGCAAATATTAGCATTATTTTACTTTATAATCAGCATTGCTTAGAATTATTTATTTTCACCCTCAACTTATCTCTAAAACTCGGTGAAGTAACTGGAAAATAGGTCAGAAGGATTTGAGAAGGTTCGGACTTACTCTTATTGTAATTAAAAGATCTATACATCCTGTTGGTTTCTTTTTGATTACTCAGATTCCTTAGTCATGTTGAGACTCATTGGTGGCAGAGATCCCAATCCCTGAGTTTGACATGAATATACATACCTGTGGTAACTTAAATGCAAGACACATTAATGGCAGGGACCCTAATCTTCGAATTACCAATCTTTGAATGTACTACCCCCTCAATGTACACTCCTAAAGTGTTTACGACCCATATTCTTTAAAATTCTCATATTTTAAGGTCTTTATAAGTGTTAGAACCGAGGTTAATATTCGTACATTTAATGGAGCTTGATTCTGTTAATTTAAACTCAATTGTTTTTGAGGAAGGTGACCCTAGAAACCCGATTTTTTTAAAAAGAATTTTGAAAATTGATATAAATCTTGACTACATTCTGTTAACCGATTCTCGCCGCTTAATAAACGAAGGACTTATAATTATATCGAAACCCAAAATGTCTGAAAAGTAAACTGTTTAAAAAGATGTCGAAAATTGTGTCACCAGCTCTACGTGCACCAACTAGTCTCAAACTATTTCTCGTTCTGTGGTTGAATCTAAACGATACACCTGAACTAACTAGACAAAACTTGGTGCTGCGATTCGTACTGAATCAGACCAAAATTTTATGCCTTTTAAATCCAGCGGTTCTCAGTCTAATTGAGACAAACCATTTTGGAAGATCCTGAGACTTTTTCGTGATTAGAAAGAAAAAAAAAATTAGACATAATGGCCCTATATAATAGCTTATAGGATAAAATGTGTTTCATACACTTATAGGTACATGCACATTGTGATATAAAAGCCTTTAGCATTTTATTGGCGAATTTCGTTTCTACGAAATTTTGTACGCGTGTAGAAAGTTCAACCTGGAAATTTCGTATGCCTCGATAGCTTAAAGTGTTACATTTCATCCCATTTTTTTTCATGCTTCAACAGCCATCGAAAAGCGTAATATTCAAATATTCGTTTCTCGAATTCGTCATCCCGTATATAATGCGAAACGAAAAATAGTCTCGATGGGTGATGAAGGGAGCCGGGGGTTTGCATATTCTAGGGTGAAAAAGGGTGATAAAGTTTACGTCGACCACAGAACGAGCATAATATTGTTAATCCAAGTGGAATTAAAAGGAATTATGAAAACGACAATGGGAGATTTGTATCGGTGCGTGAGGTAAATTACTATTCCACCTATTCGATTTGACTGCTGCAATCGGCTTATAGCCAATATCTCAACCCCCTGACCAACCCCCTCCACACTTCGCTGCGCAAATTCCAACGTTTGCTCTCTTTTTTTTCTTTTTCTTTTTTTTTTTTTGTGTGTGTTCGGTATTCTTCCTTGGTCTCTATCTCAGTTCCACTCACACCAGTGCTGCGATAAGACATACGGTTTGCAAATTTGGTCGTGTATTATTTTACGTATCATTGCAACAAATTTTCCAGCCCAGTCGTCAAGTTAACTTTTTTTTTGGCCTCCATTTTTCGTTTGACATTTGGGATGACTTTTTCCTATCATTTGTTACAGCTTGAGAATTTTCCGTCTTCTTACAAATTGCGTGCATATGTAGTATTCGCCTGTATCTTGGTTTTGCAAACGAAGGAAGAATAGCGAAAGGGTGATGGAGTGAGGGGGGAGGAAAAAGACAAAGCAGAACATGGGGAAGAAAGTCGAAACAAAGTTCGCCTTTCAATGTTCGGTTCGTTTAAGATAACGTTTGACGTACGGAATGTGGACATGACATATTTTTACGCTCGGTGAATTTTGGCGGTTACCGGATACGGTCAGAGTTGAAATTGTATGAAAATTTCTGACGTTTTTTGGGGCGTGTGCGAATTCTGCTGAAGCCGTTTTTGTTTAGTCTGCGTACAGATGTACGCGAGATATTAGAAATGATGGAATTCAGCCAACGTAAGGAGAGCGATGGGGGAAATTTTCCCAATTTTGCTTCGTTTGATGCCATCGATTATTTTCAGACTTTGTATCGGGGACCAATACTTTTTGGTCGGATGAAAGATTTCTATTTAGCTTACCTGGGCGGCTTGGTGGCCGAGTGGATTCGAACGCTGCCTTCTAACCAAATGTCATGATCGATTTGGGTCACTTTTCTGTTCTTTTTCATCGCTTTGTTTACATTCGTTTGATCGATCTTTTTCCTGCTCCTATTGCTGTTTGATCTTTTCTCAGTTTTTTTGGGGGGCTTTTAATTGTCATCCATTTGGTTTATTGAAATTTGCCAAAGTTCGCACATAGAGTTCTCTAAATTCGCATTCAATGTTTTTTGAATTCGCATCGTTCGTATTGGACAGAACACATCACATGACCAATTTAAAATTATTTTTCTCGATATTTTATCTGTGTTCGATCTTTTCATCGTTCTGTGATTTTTTTTTGTGAACGAAGAGTGGAGTTTTTTTATCGATCCTGATGATTGCTTCGAACCTAACAAACGTCTGCTCGAATCCCAGTCTAGAAAAAAAATTTAGAAGTGAACGATAGAAAAAGAGAAAAAGATACATAAGGAAATCAACACAGATCACCAAACTTCCAGCCAGCAGTGCAGAAATAAACGAAATTTTCTGCAAAAAGTTGCAAGTTCACTCAAAGTTTTATCGTTGCGATGAGGGTGGACATGAAACATAAAGCTGCATTATCTATCGAACGTCCCGTTGAAGATTCGATGAAAACCGATTTGCGAAGAAACGAGAATTTTTCAGAATCCAGTCTCTTTAAAAACGAATCACTCCGCGTGGAAGCGCGACAAAATCCTGCTTCTCATCAGGGGAACGTTTGAAAAAGTTCGACTTGATAGCGTCAAAATACGATTATTTTTGTCCTATTCGAGCTCGAGGCACGAGATGAGAAATTTTCTTTCTCTTCAGCCGTGGAGAAACTGGAGAAGATACCATTTTTTTTCTTCCTTTCCATTTCTCGGGCGCGATGACACGTAAAAAAGCGTTTAAATTCGATTGAAGTAAAAGCTGCAGAGTCGTTAATGGTTCGTATTGTCTGGGTTAACACCTCAAGCATGCACTTTTATATACGTGGCGCAGTTTCGCAAAATCGAATTCATTTTTCACCGGATTTATCGCTAATACATGGGATATGATAGGACATTGCATTCCGAGCACGCAGTTACGTTTTCTCATTTACGTCACTTTGGAGTCTCCCGCTGCCTCCCCCCCATACTATCCCCCCTGGGCGTGGCATCAGAATGCGACGACGACTAAGCAAAAATTAGTTTTCAGCCCTCGTTTACGCATTAATCCACTTTTGAATAGCCATAATAGGCAGCAACTGTATATCATTTTATTTACTAGCAACGTTTTACTGAATTATTAGTAGGACCATCCTAATGGAAATCGTTTTCGATAATGGGGGAAGTCGTTTTTTTTTTGGCTGCGTAGACTATAATATCTTAAGGATGTATACCGTAGTTACAAAATTTCCAGACTAAAATTTTGGAACAGCAAAAATGCAGTGAGGTATAGTGAATGAGGGTCTACATCTACACTGCATTTGTTTTTTTCGAGTGGTTCACAATTTATCATTTTTTTCGCTGAGTTTTGCACAAATTTGCTATGATTCGAATTTATCTTCTTTGAACGTATTCTCTTTGCTTGGACAAAAATCCGTAACATATTATGTGTTAAAATAAATTGTCATATTTTTCCTATAATATTTAACATTTTCGAGCAGTTTTTCAGGCGTCGATATTGACTTCACAGCGAAAGGTAGTGTACACCCTTAATATTATTCTAACCTAGTTCGTAATTCAAAATGCTTCATTTTTTCTAGCAAAGGGATTAGGAATAGAAAGATGGATCCTATTTCTTATATTTTTGTCTTCAAGAAAAATTTGGACTGAATTTCAAATCATAAACCCCCAGAGTTTCGCTCTTGTTGATTCGAACTTCTCAAAATATTAAAAAAATTCCTAGAGAATCACTTGAAAAAAATTCCTTGATATGAAAATTTTAAACAAGCGGGTCTTGAGACATTCTTTCTTGAAAATATCATTTTTTTAAACGTTTTTCCAAAGCCCAAAGAAATAAGTTTTTGATGCTCTCAATAAATTTTTTAACATTTTGAAAATTAGAAAAGGTGAATCATCAAGGCATAGAAAATATGTTGAAGAGTAACATATCCAAATTTGATCCAATTCGGTGCAAAACTCGGTGAAAAAAGAAAAGGTAAATCATAAACCATTCGAATTGAGAAGCAAAGTTGGAATACACCGTTAAAGTTATTTGGGGCTTATACGAGTCGTTGGAGAAATATATGGTTTTGTCAAATCAACGAAATAGAGTATTCTTATTTTCTTTAATGTACCATCAACTGTCATACTTGAGATCATTAAAATCACAATGGCAATAATGGATAGATAATACATATTTATAATTATGAATCAAAGTAGTCCTCTGGAGTTTGGACTTAAATTCAAAATTGAAGAGGCTGCAGCGCTTTAAAGTAGAAAATTATGGCCTCATATACGAGTAAATTCTTGTCTGTAATGAATCTATTTCGCTTAAGTACCTACCTTTTTATATTTTTCAAATTATAAGTACCACTTTTATAGCTGTAGAAATGGAAAAACTGTTTGTATTCTATTAAAATGTCGCTTCATGTTAAGCACGTGGACGAGAGAAAAAAGAACATGAAACGAGATTTTCTCTTTAAGTAATATTGTGCGTGCTGGTGTTTTTTCTTTCAGACGAGTCAATGACCTTCTTTTCTTCCCCCATTCGGTACGTTCGAGCTTTCTTTTTCACATTAAAAACTCTTACCCGTTTCTATATAATATGATCCACGTATCTGCTGTGAAAATTTAACAAATGTATTTTGGGCAGTGGAGAAGACGTGAGTCGGATTTGGTCGACTACTCTGTGTGTGTGTGTGTGTTTTTTTTGCTCGAATTTCTTTTGCTTCCCCATGTTTGGTCGTACATAATATAACAGATTTAAGGCACACCATGTATGCGGATACTCTGTATATGTGTTTGGTTGAACTATTTTGCTAGTGAACCTCTTTTCAAACTCCAAAGAAGAAGAAGGGTACTTTTTCCGCTACCCCCAACTTTGCCGATAATCCACGTTGTTTGTGTTCGAGGAATAGACAAACGGATTATGGACCGCAGCGAGGCAGTGACAAGGAAAATCAAATTTGAATGTCTTGTCCAACCCTGAAAACCGTGTGTTTTTTCCACCAAAAACTTTTTTGCGGAAAATTTTTTTTTTTTTTTTTGGAGGGGGATTCTTATATATCTGATGGGCGGGAGGGTGTCATGAATGCGCCTTTTTGGTTCTTCCTTTTCTGTTACAACCCTGCTCCTATTTTTTTGTTTACTTTGTCTTATGAGATTTAGGACGTTTGAAATTGATTGTGTTCAGCTTTACTGCAGGCAAAAAATTAGTTGATAATTTTTCCAAACCATACTCAATCTAACAATTTATCCTTGTTTTGAAACCGAATTGGCCATTTAAGCGTTAATCCTTCCTGGTTGGATTTTACTTTGTTTAAAACTCTCTACACCCATATTATACGAGTACCTGCACGCTTTTATTTTTTTTTCATCAGCCTGAAGTCGATATTTGCTTGGATGTTTTTTTATCTCTCCATAAGACCATGGATTATCCTGGCTATCAATTGTGCTCCTCATTTTTTATGCATATATATGTTGCCCGAAATCCAACCAAAAAGAGTAGAAACCAAGGATTAAAAATGATTATAAGGTTTTTCAAACTGCCGGAAGTCGATGGAGCGTATTTTCTGTAAAACTTCCGTAATTCAGTTAATTTTAATGGTCGCATTTTTGGGGTAAATTAATAAAATGAAAAATAAAAAAAAAAAGAAGTAAAGGGAGGAAAATGTCAAGCTGTTTTTTGTTGAAAATTAGTTTGCTGCTCGATGGAGCGCTTTATTTCTCCTCTGCAGTATTTTCATTACCATAAATTTGGTCATTTACATTCCAGTGCTCCAGTGAGTTTTTGGAGCTGCGCTAAAAACTAATACGCAACCAACTAATACATTTTCTATATTATACCTACTTTAATCAATGTTCGTGTATGATCAAAGGTTTGAGAGAGTTTTATTCTTGTATTGTGGGTATTGCTGTCTGCTTAAGTTCGTTTCATCTGCCATTACGTGGGCAAGTTTGCATTTGAATTTCTGAACCTTTGAAGTCTCCAATATCATCGCGAGTGTTTTCACAAATTGGTATGGAAAGTTCCAGTTTGGTGGAAATAACTAAAAGCTGCGTGGAATAATACTTTCTGCGTGGATTTTTCGCCATTCTTTCATCTACGAGTATTCACTTTCGGTTACTTTGTAAAGGAGGTTGGTATTTTTTTCTGCTTCCCCCCTTCTGTATCCTGTTTGCCGTCAAATTGTTTGTATGAGCAAATAATTTCTTTTTGAAATCTCTGAAGTATTTCATTTTTTGTACGTTAAAAACTAAGGTCTTCATGGTTTTTGGTGCTGAGAACTGTATTTTTAGACTGTTTCAAAATGTGACGTTATCATTTGCAAAAGACTACTTTGTCGGTCGGTTGAAAAATGAGTAAAATACACTGCGAGTATACATTTGTAAGGAAAGTAAACTAAAATAGCTGCAGCCTTCACTGAAGTTTCGTGAAGGCGAAAGATGAATTCTCTTTTACAACATGAGATTATAAAAAGTATCCAAAAATGTTTCTTATAAAAACAAAACAATTCATCTTCAATAACTGTTTTAACTCTATGACGTCATCATCTGTGACGTCATCAAAGAATGACAAAATGTTATATATAGGTATGATGACGTCACCATCTGAGGTTACTATGTTCTATCTGGATATAATGACGTCATCATCTGTATTTACTATGTAATAAATATATATGATGACGTCATCAAGGAAGGACAAAAATTGTAGAAAAAATTCTTCTTCAATTCACCTTCAAAGAGTGTATGATGACGTCATCAACCACTTTTTAACATAGGAACCGCAGATGGTGACGTCATCATACCTAGATACAACATTTTGCCCTTCCTTGATGACGTCACAGATGATGACGTCACACAGTTAAAAAGCGGTTGAAGATGACGTCATCAAGGAAGGACAAAATGTTGTATCTAGGTATGATGACGTCACCATCTGCGGTTCCTATGTTTTATCTGGATATAATGACGTCATCATTCTTCTTCAATTCATCTTCAAAGAGTGTATGATGACGTCATCAACCACTTTTTAACTGTGTGACGTCATAATCTATGACGTCATCAAGGAAGGACAAAATGTTGTATATAGGTATGATGACGTCACCATCTGCGGTTCCTATGTTCTATCTGGATATAATGACGTCATCATCTGTGTTTACTATGTAATAATTAGGTATGATGACGTCATCATCTGTGACGTCAGAACAAAATGGGACATTATGTTATGGTGGGACAAATGTTAGAAGGGCATTATGTTTGAAACAGGAACGCCCAGTACAAAAGAATTCATCTTCAAAATTCTTCTTCAATTCATCTTCAAAGAGTGTATGATGACGTCATCAACCACTTTTTAACATAGGAACCGCAGATGGTGACGTCATCATACCTAGATACAACATTTTGCCCTTCCTTGATGACGTCACAGATGATGACGTCACAGATGATGACGTCACACAGTTAAAAAGCGGTTGATGACGTCATCTTTTGATGACGTCATCAAGGAAGGGCAAAATGTTGTATCTAGGTATGATGACGTCACCATCTGTGGTTCCTATGTTCTATCTGGATATAATGACGTCATCATTCTTCTTCAATTCATCTTCAAAGAGTGTATGATGACGTCATCAACCGCTTTTTAACTGTGTGACGTCATCATCTGTGACGTCATCAAGGAAGGACAAGATGTTGTATCTAGGTATGATGACGTCACCATCTGCGGTTCCTATGTTCTATCTGGATATAATGACGTCATCATCAGTGTTTACTATGAAATAATTGGGTATGATGACGTCATCAAATACGAAAAAATGGGACATTATGTTATGGTGGGACAAATTTAAGGCCATTATGTTTGAAACAGGAACGCCCAGTACAAAAGAATTCATCTTCAATATGCTCCTTTTTGCCAGAAGTTTTTTATTCAACATTTTGTGGTTTTTGGATGTGTTATTGATGAGGATTGACCTACTTCTGCTATAGATTCAGAATTTTTAAATTTCAGTCTCCCTTCATAATTATATGTTGTTTCAAAAATGGATTTCAACAAAACCGCGCAATAATGCAGAAATTGGGAATTCTAATTTCACAACGCGGTTATAAGTCACCTCTCGTCTACAGCATACTAAAGAAACCATGCAATTTATCTGAAAATTAATGAAGAAACGGCCTGGTGACTAGGTTTTAGCATCTTTTAAATGAAAAAATTGACCAGTGAAGGATAGAATCACAATTTATGAAAGCTCGCTTTTAACCCTTGCTTTATGTGCTTTTTTTGTTGTTTTCAATAATGGGGATCGACGCTAACTTGAAAATTTTTCAATTCATCCTGTTCTAACGTCCTTCTACCGTATATTCTTCTCTATTTAGAATTTTTTTCATTTCGTTCCTCTCAGTTTCCCCTTTCCTTGTGTTTTCTTGGTAAACTGTTTACTTAGTCGTAAAAGTAATTAGAGAAGTCAACGGAGAAGATAAATTAAGTAAAGAATGGGAGGAAAAATGCGACAATGGAATGGTGAAATAAAATAGTGAACGAAATATATATATGTAATGGAATTAGTAAGTGACATGACGGATCCCCCGTTTATGGATGAGTTAAAACGGTTTTGCGTTTATCTCACGCTTCGTTGACTAATGTAGATCAAATTCAGAGATTTGCGTTTTAATCGTAGACGACCCTTTTTTGAAGGAGGAATCTCGGCTGAGGGGATACTTTTTAAGTGTGACGCGTAGGGGTGGATACGGGATACATAAGCTCTACACGGTGGCTGTTGGAAACAGTCGACGAAGTTTAAGTTCTTAATTTCTTCGCCCATTGCCCTCCCCCCAAATCCCTCCAGCCAATCTTCTAAATCGTACTCGACGTATTTTTCTGCTAATTATTGCCGCCCCTTGGTCGTACACCGGCGTGCGTAACCTTGGAAAATGGTTTTTGAATGGAGGTGACGAATTGTGATGCTAGTCTTCTCGAAAAGCTGAATGATAGTACTGTCGGCGGCTGAAAGTAAATTTTGCGTAATATGAAGAGGTTATATAGTTGAGTAAAATCGCGATGAAAAGAACTGCTTCGAAGAGGGAACGCAGAATATGTGGAAGATTTTCGGTATTCACATTTTTCAGAGCAGCGGTTTGGCCAGAAAATTTCTTATTGTCAGTGATAGAGGTTTTCCGAAGTCATTTTTAAGAAGAAAAGTTATAAGTAAAATAAATATATTCAAGCATTCTCAGCAGGGGTGTGGCAAATTATAATCTTCCCATATGATGCTTTCCCAGAGTCGTTAATTATAATGTAGTTTTGCTTGAATACCTGCCGTTATTTTAACGTTGGAATTACGTGAAATAAATTTGGAAAATATAATGTCGTGCTTATTGACCGGCATCTTCTATTGAGAGTGAAAGTGAAACGGTCACCTCTCCAAATGAGCCACAAAATATGGCTGCTTGGCTTTACTTTACCGAGTCTAACTGCGGGTTCACTCTTGGTACTGACGCCAACTGATTATTGCTCGGCATTCGATTTACAATTATTCATATATTTCCTACCCGCTCCTCTCGTTATTCTACATACCTGAAGAGGGGTAATGCTTCTTGATTTGAGATTTGTGTATCGAATACCTGTTATAGTCTATAAGAAATTGGTTGAAATTAAAATCTTATTAATTTCGTTTTGTTTTAATTTTGTTGCAGGTGAGTTCTACATATGTAGTCATTAACTAATTAACACGAAGCCGTGCTTTTTAAAATGGTGAGTTTGTGATTTTATGGATTTTGTTTAATTGAATAAGATTTCGGAGAGAATGAAATGATGATTACTAAACGTCTAGAGAAAACAGTTGCCTGTGGTTGTTAGCTTTTCGATTTTGTCCCTTTCGACTTCACACGCAAGATATTGAAAGTTCAAACTCAGTCCATATAGTTGTTAAAGTTTTTGTCCCCTTCGACTTCACACGCAAGAGATATTGAAAGTTCAAACTCACTCCATAGTTGATAACTTTTTTAATATCACAAAGTACAGTAGATACATAATTTATTAGAAAAATAGAAACGGTTCAACCTTCTGTCCCTGAAGAGGTGAGTTACAGAAGTTGAAATTTAGAAAAACTTAATTATATCCTCTATTCTACCCTCAACTAGCATCCAGCTGTACACTACTCCTTTTATGTACTTATCTTCTCTCTCATTGTTCTAAAGCTTCGCTTTTCTTTTGTGGGTAATAACATTTGTTTTTTTATTCGGATATATAATCGTTGTGCACTGATGAATTGGCGTTACTATCAACTCTGAAATCTGAAATTCGATGAAATTCGGTCATTATTCAATGTTGATTTTGCTGTGACTTATGATCAAGTGCTTAAATCAGTACCTATACCTACTCACCAAAACATTCGGTGGAGTATCGAGAATAAATACGAATGCTTTTACTACATCTTCTACTGAAAGCAATTTTATAATGGGTTCATACACTTCCGCTTTCACCAGTTCTGTTCGTACGAGTCCTGGACTAATGCTCTGCAATGCAAATGGTAAAAATCTGTACTTCAAACGTGTCCAGTGTGAAAGTAATTAATTATGTCATCTTAGCTTTATATTGGTGGGGGGAACTGAAAAATTACTTTTCCGTCCACAGAAAAGAAAAAGAGGACGAGATTGCTTCTACTCGTATAAAGCTCATTTTTGAAACTTTACCATTCAGTATAGTCATCTATAATGCAATTTTAGAATAGACAAAATTTATATTGAGTTGTCAGTTTTCATTTATTTGATTATTGCATTTTTTTTTATCTGTTGATTTATGCTCGAATAAAAAATTATGTGCTCCATTGGACGTGGAGAATTTTATAATTTTTTTAAAGGAAGTAAAAATTCAATTTCAAGTTCTCTTTTTTTTTTCCAAATATGACGAAATTAGGGAAAACTAAAAAATTTTTTAAAATTCTTACCGATATTTTGATGTTCAGTCTCTCTCTAACCATTTTCTCTCTTATCATTTCGGTTAAAAAACGTGACATCATTTTCGAAGCGGAATACATCAGAAACTGTTCTTTTGGTGGCATGTAGTGTGATGCGATACTGTGTTTAGTTGGAAAATTCAATTATTCGTCTGGCAGAAATTATCGACGTACTCAATATTTTTATAAAAGCTTACCTGTTAATATTTATGATATGTCCAGCCACCGAGTGTTTAGTCATCATTTCAATTGTCTTTTTGGTTGCGAAGAGCAATGCTTTTACATTTGTCTTGATGATGGCGTCAAAAGTCTGAGGATTTAAATCTGAGAGAAAATGAAAAAGTAATGTTATTCAATTTGAGAACTTACCTATTTTTGGAATGAATAAGTTTTTTTTTTTTCCGGAGTTGGTATATAGTCTTCCTACCGTCAAGTTTTTTCATAGTCCCTAAAGCAGCGTTGTTCACGAGTATCGATGGAATTCCATAATTTTTTTCTATTTTTATAAACGCATCCTCTAGCTGTTGCTGGTCACTGATGTCACATTGAAGTGGATGAAATGCTCCCGTTGATGCATTTCCATTTTGCTTTATTTCTTCAGACACAAGCTTTGGCAAAGAATGATTTAGGAAGTTGAGCAAAGTATTTCAGTACTATTTTTTATGAATTTTAAATTGTGTGTAATAATTTTGGAATGAAATTAGAAACAAATTTAATCAATATTAAAACAGATTGAGGTCTATCAATAATTGAGCAATGTAATGAGTATCTAGATCATGTATTTACTTACTATATTACTGTTCGGTTAACACATACGTTCGAAGAAGTATAATATTAAAAGTTACAGTGTTTCATGAGCTTCCTTCGGGCATAGAAAATATTTTCAGGGATAACATATTAAAATTTGACTAAATTTGGTGCAGAACAGACAAAAGAAAGAGTAAATTGTGAGAGCATTTTGGAGCTAAAAACTGGTGTAAATTGCTATTTTGACTGCCAAAACGCAAATCCTCAACACATGCGTCGAAGAAATTTCCTTTATTCTGCCTATATTTAACGGTCGATGTTGACTTCATGGCATGGGTAGTGTACATACACTCTTAAACAATATAGAAAAAATTAAGAATTCAATTTTCATAAATAATACCCTATAAGAGCTTTTTCTTCAAACACATCACACATAATTATACGTATAACATATGTACCTATAATCGGTTTAATGCTGGCAGCATCTATCGAGTATAACATCATCGATGTCTTCTTGATATTTTTTATTATAACATATTTTTCAAATTTTACGGACCTAAGACTTGAAATATAAATGTATCTCGATTTTACCTGTAATCTGTCCAGTCTCCTGGCAAGCCCAATAACTATGCATCCTCGTTTTGCTAGTTCCTTGGATATTCCTGCGCCTATACCAGAGCTTGAGCCAGTTACCACTGCAATTTTATTCACATAATTTTCCATTTTCACCACTTTTGTAACTATCACGTCTATCAAAATTTCAGTTCATTGCGTTGACGTTATTCTTAGAGCTGCCTGCTTGATTATGAAACGTGTAATGTTTTTTCAGCGCTTAATTTTTTTGATTGTAGATTCGTTAGGTTTTGAAATTTACCTAGTGGGTCGTATTAAGATAAGTCAAGTGGGTTTTAATACCTTCAGCCATGTTGTAAATACTTCATGAAACTAATTACTAAAGATAAAATAATATGCAGGTTATTCGTTATGAACAATTTGTTGACGTACAGGCTAATTGTTGTAGGAAAAATTGACATTTTCAACTTATACACTATGTTTGTATGGTATTTATTAGTTTTCGAAAACACATTATTTCGTAAACTTCACTCCAAGACACTTATTTTTTTCGCTTCTACCATTTGACTAACCCGGCTATAGCGCCGGTAAATTTCCTTCCCAAAATGTTCGGCTATTTTCCGTTTGTTCTTTTGATTATTGAAATTTGTATGATAAGAGTAAGTGAAGGAGCTGTTATAAAAATCATTTATGTAACCCATTATATACAAAGTGTGAAATATGATGCGTTTCTTTGCCCCTTTCTGGCATTTATATGACATATTTGTGACGTTTCATTTAATATGAGTCGTATGAAACTTTGGGTTATACAAAAGTACAAAGTACGAGTAGACTTACCCATATAATATGCTCGTAGTTACGGTACGTAGAATAAAATTTTCTTAGTTTCATTGAAACAGAAAAGTTTGCTTGTTTTTTCTTTCATTGGCATTTTAATTGGCTTCTTTTAGTAATTGGTGGAAGAACTGAGCGGATAAAAATTATTTGACGAGCACGAATTTCTTGAATGAGTGAATTAAGGTGAGTTCAGCAAATGTGCGATTCATGTAAAATAATTTCCTGTTCTTCCACATTTGCATATACTTTTCATTCTTCGGACGATAAAAATAGAATATACATGAACGTAAATAAAAGTCTATTTTAAAAAAATTATATGAATAGGTGTTTTTTTATTTCGGCCAAAAATAAATTTATGTTCATTGCTGGAAAATTTCCTTTTTTGTCACAATTCAAATAGTTTAAGTAATTTACCCTCCTAATTCGAGAAGTTGAATTTTCGAAGCTGAAAACAATGCAAAATTATATTTCCAGTGCCTTATAAAAATTGATTAAAAATTTTACAACTGCGTAGAAAAACGTCGTTTACTCAAATCGCGCTAATCATTTGAAAAATCTGACTGAATTTTCATTCTCATACTCAGAATGTCTTCCTCAATATCTAAATATGACATTTATAAACTAAGACATTGAGGGCGAGGGGTACAATACGTACTTGCGTGGAATTCAAACTTAAACCAGGTTCAAGACAAAAAATTACGTTTTAAAATATTATGAAGATTAACCTGGTTCAAGCCCCTCACGCCCTGGTAATTTTATTCAAGTAGGTGAGAAAATCGTAACATATTTATAAGTATTCAAAATATGAAAGATTCAACTCGCATCTAACTTGATTTTGAATTTTATCGAAATAACAAGTTGCTACGAGTAAGGAAATCCGGTTTTATTTCACACCATTTCAATGTTGTTTTTCAATAAGTAATGTTGAAAAAAAAAGGTATTATTTCTTGCAGTAATCTTATTTTTAAGAGTTGCCTGATTGGCCGTATGTACGAGTAACTTATTTTACTCGCCGAAAATTAATCTGTATAGATAACTTTTTCCTTTATTTTTCAATTTAATCTGTTCCATGTGGTAGTTCTTTGGTGGACTGATGTATGGGCATTATAATCAGTTCGGAAATCTGGGGAAAAAAAAACTTTCAATTGTTTGAAATTATTTTATACTCCCATAGTTGCCATATTCATTTAGGTTTCACATGCTTACATGTCTTATTTTTTCTTACCAGAACATTTGGTGGCGTATCAAGAATAGATATACAAGCATTCACCACATCATCTACTGTCAGAGGCAAGAGCGAGGAGAGTAGAGAAACATCTTTCACTCCTTCAGTTTGAACTAGTCCTGGACTAACATTCTAAAATGATATGAAAATTATTACATTAGAAGAATGAAATTCTATTTTTTCAAGTATTGATCACTGTTGGAATTGGACGACTGGTGAGAGTCAATATACCTACGTGGTAATACACTATGTACGAGGAGTAAGGCAAATGAACACTACAACCCTCTGAAAGAGTGAAGCAGAGTTCATGAACCTTTGGTACGTAGCTGTGTGGCCTACGGAATGTGGTTGATGCAAGAATAAGCCTCGTACCGCTTAGTATTGCATCAGCCACAGCAAGAGTCGTCTTGCGTTGGGTATTTTGGAGTAAACAAGTCAATAAACTAAAGGGTTTACGACTTTGTTTACTAAAGAGCAGTGAGGGCTCTTTCTAGCTCCGAGGGACTATATAACAGGGAGTAGCTGGTGAGCCAGCGCTGTGTTCTCTGAGAGAGACTCGTCCTATCTGGTTGCTAGATACAGTAAGGTTCAAACCATTTAAGATTTTATGCCAGGGTGTGGCTTTTAAATAAAGTTCTTATTCAGTCTAAAATGTAGCCCTTTATTTCCTTTGGAGTATATTGGATCTGTCTCTATGTGAGTCCAGACGACCCAATCCAACAGGTTATGGGCCCAGCGCACGCTTTGAGATCTGCGCTGATTTTGCGAAAATTTAAATCTTAGTGTTTTTATCAAAATATTTTTGTGAGAAAAATCTTTGAAATAAAAGCTAGCAGTGAGATATTCGCGAATTAAAAACTGTGAGGAAGAAAAATCATTTTCGAAATAATTTTTATTTTCGAATTTTTTTTGGCGAAAATTTTTTTTGTAAAATAAAAATTGCGATGCCAAATAAATGGCGTAATTTGAAATTTTCTTACAATTTCAAATCTTCCAAATGGAAAACCAAATTTTTGAAATGATTCATTTCGAAAATTTATTTTTGAGTGAGATTGTACGTGAGATCCGGATGTTGGTAATGTATTACACATTATTTTATTTATTTGGTACCAAAAGTGAGTTTTTCAAAAGTGAGATTTTTAAAGTGAGAAAAATTAAATCGTTGATTTAATTCAAGGTGCACCTGAGTCTAGCTAACTCAAACCTTATAGCGCTATACAAATGTGTCGACTAATTATTTTTACCTTTCAGATTTAGGTAAAAGAGGATGCGTGAAAATTTATTTTTCCATTCCTCAACTCTACTATGCGTGTTCTCTAGTGAGAAAAAGAGATGAGACAGAGGGAGAAGTCTCACAGACTGAGTGTCTGAAAATTATTTGAGAGGTAAGGCTTTTCCGCCTCTCGAATGATTTTAGTGAGAACTTAGTAAATGGTAAGGCTTTTCCGCCATTTACATAAGTGAAATTTTAATTGAGAAAAATTTCGGTGAGTTATTTTTATTAATTTTTATTTGAGAAAAATTTCAGTGTGTCAAAAATCGATGAGATGAACTTTTGAAGTGAGAGAATTTCAACCTCAAAGATTTTTGGTGAGATAAAAATTTCGAAGTGAGAGAAATTTTCAAGTCGAAAATTTTGGGTAAAAGATGAACTTTTGAAGTGAGAGAATTTCAACCTTGAACCTTAGTGAGAAAAATTTCGATAAAATAAAATTTTAGTGCGAAAAATTTTAAGGCTTCAAATTAGTGAGAAAAATCCAAGTTGAAAGTGAGATTGGATATAATTATTAAGACATATATCTAATAATTTATCCTTAAGTTAAAAGGATGAAGAGAATTTGTGAGAAAAATTCAGTGAGTATCCTTTTAAATTTTTTGTGCGTAAGAAGTCAATAATAAAATTGAGATGCGCATATTATTGACTGTGGTAGTAATTTGGTGTTGGGATGATTGAGGTTGAAGACTAATTAATCTTCACCCAATCAGAAATAATTTTTCCAGAGTGAAAATTATTTCATCATTTTCGTGAGTTCATATTTTTGTGAGTACAGTCATATTCAAAAATGCTTCTTAACGGAGGGAGTAGAATTTTGAAGACTGAATACACCAAATTAAATATATATGACTTCCCTCAACACCCTTCCACTTATATATTTTGTGTGGAAAAGGCGAGAAGTGTCATACATATTTTTCTATCATAATTTCTTCGTGAAATTAGAAGTACAGTCGAAAACAAAAGTGAGTAGAAAACGAAGCGCGGAAATCACGCGTCCGCCGCTGCGAAATACACAGCTGCTTCGTTCCTTTTCGTTTTTCGACATTTTTTGTACTGCGAACGTAGCTAAGTGAGAGCGAGAAATGTTCCGTGCGGGTAAGAGGGAGAAACTCTATGCGGACGCTTCTCAACGTTCTGACTACCACTACATACAAATTCTTACGCATTAAAACCAAAACTCGAGTTTACAGCAGGTTGAGAGCTGTCGAATGTTAGTCACCAGATCGGTGCATTCCATACAAGCGATAGGCGCATAAATTATATTAAATCGCCGAGTTTGTACGATACTGTTGATTTTATGATGACTAAAACGACCAAAACGACACACCAAATTTTTTTTCTTATTTCAAAGATAAGAAAACCCTTAGTAAGAATAAAAGGGAGATCCGGATAAACAATGTTCGAATGACTCAAAACAGATTGCAAACTACGACTACATTCACGATAAAAGGCTTACGAGTCACCAAAATAATGAACCAATCAAAATTAAGATATTTTTGAAAACGAGATCGAAATGTTTTCTGAAATCTTTTGTCAGCTCACTTGTTCGACGACGATCATGCGAGTACGATCGGTTTCGCCTTACAAATTTTTTTGAGTTGATGCAACTGCAAAACATGAAAATTCCAGTTGCCATCTTTTTGAGTAGGTCGAGTGCGTTTGATTTGGTTTATTATTTTTTGTGTGTAATTAGTGTAATTACTTTTTGTAATTTACAAAACTTAGTGACTCGTAAATTTATTGAACCTTTTCGTGTTAAAAACGAAGTGAATTTTTTTTGTTAAGTTTTTTTTGTTGTTCGAAATAATAACTTTTGAATTGTACTCAGTACAATCATTTTGTTGACCGTGAGATTTATTAATTTTGTTATTATTGACCAAAAACTTTTCTTCGTTTATTGTGTGAATAAATCGCAATTTTGTAGTCGCAATCTGTTTAAATTGTTTTGTGTGAATTTGTTAGCCGAAAGTGAGTAAATTGGTTAATTAATTTTGAAGCCGAAAATTAGAGTCATTCATAATACATTGTGAATTTATCATTTAGGATCATTTGGTGCAACTTGGTTAATTCTCTGTCCTCGTCGTTGTCGTTTATCCGTTTAAAAACGAAAGTACAGTCATCGTCAATAGTAAGTGAGACAAAGAATTCTTTATATTTTTCCATGTATTGCATGCAAAGTGAGCTTGATGGAATGTGTGTGCGCTAACAACCGAACCATTGTTAATTTCTTTCCGGAAAACCTTTGACAATAATAAAATCATTGTCATAAATTTTTATTTACATTCGTGACAGACGAATGACGAATTTTCAGTGAGATAAAATTCATGTTTAATTTTGAAAGATGGGAGCCAAAATTAACGTAATTTACAGTGAGAAAAATTACATCAGTGAGTTTAGATTTTGCAATTAGATAATTTGGGTCATGCTGAATACACTTGACTTTCTGTGCGAAATTATTTAGTGAGTAATTGCAAATCTTTATACCTCTTGTAATCGAAATCAAGCACACCTGATTTAGTGAGGGATTACAATGTATAAAATAACAGGTTTTCCTTCAGTGCGTATATTTATTTAAAAACTAATGGTTTCCAAGTTAATAGACCTCTGGAATTTAAACTTTAAATAAATAAACAAACGACCATTGTGAGTTGGGTGATGAGTTTCGAAATAATTAGAAAGTTTCTTGAACCAAAATAAAATTTCTTTCATAAACGATGTCCATGATAACATATCTCAAGTTAAGAATTCAGTGAGTTTAATTTTAAATTATATCAAGTGAGACATATAATTTATTTCAGTGAGTTTAAATTCTTAACGTAAATTTACATACAGTGAGACATGTAAATCATTTGTGAGTAATTATATTTTTATGTGAGCTAAAATATAATTTTGAGCCGTGAGTATAATTCCAAAATACGTGAGATTTGTGCAAAGCACAATTTTTTTGTGAATTATAATTTTTTTTTGGTTGTCGAGCCAAATGTAGGTCATTGACCTAGTTATCACAAATGGACTATTTTTCCCTTCTGAAAAGGTGATTCGTTATGATTTGAATATTTTGGTTCAATATTTCTTTTTCGAATACCCTGGTCGTCTGGTAAACAGAGTTACCAGTCAATGTTTATTATTAAGTTTCCATTAGTGGAAAGAATTAAATGTCGCTGGATAATAATCAGCGTTAAGCCAGTTGGCTTGGTGGTTCATATTAATGGTTTGCATGAATTTGTGTTCATAGTCTAATTGACTAATGTGACAAACCTGGTTGTTAATTTGTGTGAGCAACTAACTTAAATGTTATGCTCTATTGTCATGTGCATGATAAAATCTATTGGTTAAACGTGAGGAAAATACCAATGACACTAGTGTATAAAAGTACAAATTTTATTGGCCAATTTTTTTTGAGTTTCGTGAGTCGAATATTCGAACAGTGAGCTGATTTGAGGGAGAAAATCAGAATATACCACATGAGTTTTAATTACTCAAAATTTTGTTCATCCATTATGGGAACACGTTGTGGGCTACACAACACAAAAATCCAAAAATGATTTTTTTTGGTCATTTATGAGTTAAATGTTTTGGCGTTAATTCCGAAAGTGAGTGGAAGCGTGCTGGATTCTGCTGGCCGCCAGGATCCGTCCTATAGTGAGAGGACACCCAGTGAGAGGAAAATAAATATTTTTCCTTTTATAAAATTTTTGAGGGCGATAAAATTTTATTCAGTGAGTTATAATTTTGAAGGTGAGCCAAAATTATTTTTGAAATTTTAGTTGAGCAAATTTCATTTTACCAAAAACGTAATGTTTTGGGGGATTTGAACTGTGAGGAAATCCTATTTTTGTCACTTAAACTTTATGGATCGATCCGATGGTGTCTCTCTGTTTACACAAAAGTGGTAACCGGATTGTAAAAAGTCACTGCCAGACTGATAAACAATCGACCGGGGTGACTGACCTCACCTTATTATTTTCGGTTAGAGATTCCAACATGTACTTTTCATGGGAGGTCGAGATGAAACTGACTGCTCGGATCCTTATGAAAATTTTACATAAAATCCATATTTTCCAAAAATTTTTATCAGTGAGTGGGAAAAATTTTGATGGTGGTATATATACTCGTGAGTAAATGTGAGAGTGAGAAATTTTCTTAGCCAGCAACCGGGGATTACTGCCGTGCACTATAGGAGACTCAAAAAAGGAGTTATCACTAGTGCCATAAGTTTTCCTCCGTTTAAAATGTTGTTCGTTTTGTTCGAGTTATCTTGTGGTTCTGGAGGAGGTCATTTGCATGAATTTAGAATAAAGTGTGATTTCTAAATTTCTGTCCTTTGCGAAATGACAGTGCCCAGAAAATACTCGAAGTTGGCAAGAAAATTCGCACGTCGCCATAAAGTGGAGCTCATCGTACCTCGTGTTCGCCTCGATCGAGACCCAGTGATCTACGAATTAGGTCCACTGGATCCGGCGATAGTCAACAATCCTACGCCGCCTCCATCACCAGTAATCGAAGTTGAGCAGTTTGGTGCAGAGGTAGAGGTCGAAACTGAGGTGAGAGCCGCTGCTGCCTCATTAAATATGTATGGCAGACTTGACGCTGGGTTGCGGCGAGTCGGAGGGTCGGAGCCGTCTGGCTCTTCACGACGACGGGGTGAGGCTAACCTCGCGGAAAGCCAAACCTCCGGTTTGGCGGAGGGCGAGGTGGCTCAAAGTCATCCTCGCTCGTCGTCGGAGCTAGGCTTGATGGGGCTGTGGAGACGACATAGGCTCATGTCGTTATGTGATCCTCCACTGCCTCCGTCACCGACCCTCCCGACCCAAGCGGGTCATGATCCTCTTACCGAGAATCATGACAAACCAGAAGTGAGTCTGGATTTATTAACATTATTGTTAATTTTTATGTGAATGGTATTACTTGGTCTTAGAGGACGTAATTAAAACTTATAGCATATAATTCATAGTGAGACAAATTAGCTAGTTTTAATTTTACCCTCAATATAAGCCCATATTTCTTAAAAACCAGTGAGAAAATTTGTTTGGTGCGCACAAATTTTATAGTGAGATAAATTTTGAGTAAAATTTCTTTTCTTTCCAAAATCGAAAGTTTCAAAATTTGTTTTTAAGAAGTCTCCATTCCACAATTCGGAGGGAGATATAATCGTTATAATGTCTAGCTCCTGGTGATTTTTGTTCAAAAATAAACTGACAGTTTTATTTTGGCAAAGTGAGAGCCTTAAATTTTTAGTGAGATAACTTGAGTTATACAGTGAGTTGTACTCATCGATATACTTTTTGAGATATATATGATCAGCTGTTGTCTGATATATATGACATATATTGATATTTTGTAATAGAATTTTGTGTGCGCACACAAAACAATATTTTGACAGAAAATGTTGGCCAATAGTGAGGGCATAATTATTACATTTAGATACGAGAGGCTTTATACAAGTCCGTTATCTACAAAACTGTCTTATAAAATAGCTTATTATATACAAATTTACACCTTATGATATGGACTAGATATTCACACGATTCTTATAAATACTTATAAAATACCACTTATTCACATATTATACTTACTTGAAATCTCCTAAATGATCACATGTATTCACAGCCTATGGATGATTTGGATATTCCAATGCCAATTGGTCCTCCTGCTGAGGCCAATTTACTTTTGCTTGCGGGTCCTCCGGAAGAAATTTTAGTCGAGCCGGATATTCCGCTTGAAGCCATTTGCGCTCACGTTGAGGAGGCCAGCGTCGTTGTATCGGCTCCTGCTCCAGCTGAGGTTGAGGAGGGTCCCATTGTGGATCTAGAAGAGGCCCCTCAACCTCAAGCCTTTGTCGTTGCTGCCGAAGTCCACGAGCCACCGCCATCAGCCAGAATTCCTACACCGCCGCCAGCTATGCTCGATAATGCACCAGTCCTTCCGCCAGCTGAAGTTGATAACGCTGATGAGGTGATAGATGTTGTAGTCGTTTCGGACGATGATGGAGAGGATGCACCAGTGGCTGCAGCTCCTATTGTGATGCTCGCCGATTCGCCTCCCCCTCCGCACGTGATCGATGTTGTCGATCTCCTGGCTGATGATCCGCCTGCTCCTGCCGCTGCCTTGCGCACACCGCCCGTTCGTCGCAGGACTCCTTGTGGCCCTCCGCCTGCGCCTCGAATCCCCTTAGGTAAAAGGTGTTTTAATTGTCAGCGAAGAGGACATTTGGGCAACGAATGCCCCTACCCGCCAGCGGTTGGGAGACCGTGTTTCAATTGTGGCCTGCAAGGCCACGAAATTGCTAATTGTCCGAACCCAGCACCGTTTGCCGCCGATAATAGGATTCGTTTACTGGAGCGCCAACAACGACTGCAGGA
The DNA here is from genome assembly GCA_038050395.1 of Parthenolecanium corni. Taxonomy (NCBI): domain Eukaryota; kingdom Metazoa; phylum Arthropoda; class Insecta; order Hemiptera; family Coccidae; genus Parthenolecanium; species Parthenolecanium corni. The sequence goes on along the minus strand of JBBCAQ010000027.1, from coordinate 650,016 downwards.
AAGAGAGCTTCGACGGTTGCGCACGAGACGGCAACTCTTTAGTCCGCCATACTCGTACGCTCATCCTCAGCTCCCTCCTTTAGCCATGTGGTTGGGACCCCAGTACCAGCTCCCACCACCACAACCGATGGCCCCTCTAGGCTGGGCGTACCAGGTACCCAGATGGCAGGTCCCGTACCAGCCTCCAGCCATTGAATATCCGCCGCTGCCTGACGACCCGAACTTTAGCAATCCTGAAGGTAAAATTTTGACTTTTATTTATTCTTGTGAGTTATGTAGGCTTATACCCTACATATTAAATATTAAGTCAAAAACTTCAATTTGGATAAGTCCGAATGTGCTGTGAGAGTGAGAGTTTTATGTTTCCCAATTTCGAATTCACAATTTAGCCCATTTTCCAAGAAGTACCGATTATAAATTTTAGATATTTGGAGGGAGATTTCGCCAAAAGTTGACTTCGAGTCATAGAAATTTGAAAAATTTATATCGGGAAATACCAAAGTGAGGGTGAAGGGGAATGAGACCCAAAGTGAGGGGCCAAGGGAAGTGCGACCGACGGTGAGACAGTGAGGGCCCGCTTGGAAAATAATTTGAATCCACATTGATCCACTTAAAATTAAGCGACATAAAAATACCTTAAATTAATGACTAGATAGAATTAGTTCTGGTAACTATATATACATTATTTATACTAATGGTACCAACAGGCTTGGTAACTTAAATTGTACCTATTACAATTTAATACTAGTCAAAGGTATACAGAGAAAGTTCACTGAACTTATCTGATAAACTTATAAATAAGTTAAAATCGCTTTATCAGTGAGAATAGATGCACAGTGAGACGCATCAGTGAGAAATAAATGTTAGCGGTAAGTACTGACATTTATTATGAAAGTTAAGTGAGACAACTTTCAACTTTTTGAAATAAATACCTGTGAGACACGTTTATTTTCAAAGTGAGAAAAATTACAAGTGAGATAATTTAGCTACATTAAAATTAGACTTAAAAATAAGAACTTAAGAATAAATACAGAAAAACAATTCGTATAAAACGGATAATCTGTAGGGTTGAACACATAGAAAACTTACATATAGTTTTAAATAACCACTCGATAGGTTATTATGTCTTAGCTTACTGTAATTAAAAATTAGCACTATACAGATAGAAGAATTTTGTCAAACTAGACAAAATTATTGTCAAACCAGACAGTTTATCGTCAAACTAGACGATTTAAAAGTAGGTCAATGATACGTGGATCAAATTAAATTGGTTGTGACATAAAGTCAATCAATACAGGTCTATGACCTTCTGGGCTGTGAATATAAATCACTTAAGTTGATTTATGGGTTAACGAATATTACTGCCGACATCCCGTAAAACAAAACTAATTCCGTTGTGTGTGGAATTTTTGTTACAGAAGATTTGTAAATAGTTTGTAGGAGGACCGGCTGGTCTCGGCAGAGGTGCGACGCCGCTGCGGTCCCCCACCTTCAAAAATTGATTCGCCGACTGGTGGGGCGAAATCACTTTATATTTTGAAGGCTGTATATATATTGTTATGTTTATGTGTGTTAAAAGACTGATTTTATACGTGAGTTCTTAATATAAGTTTTGTTTTCGTTTGTAAATCCTTTGATTACAAAATGGAATAATTTCCGGGATAACAGGCACATTCGTTAAACATAACATAAAACTGATTGAGTTTTTAATGCTTTCGAAGCTTTTCTCAATCTGTAGCTGGAAATATCAACACTGTTGATATAGTAAAAGTCTTAAGTTACTTTTCAGCAAGCTACAAAAGAGTTGGGTTTTTCAAGTTTTTCCCAACATGAGTACAACTTCGGTAAGTAAAAGTTGTAAATGGTGAGCATCGGTTTTTCGAAGTTTTCCGATGATACGTAAAATTTTGGTGAGTATAATTTTACATGGTGAGGTGAGTATTGGGACTTAGTGGGTTTCCCAATAACACGGAGTTTTGCCTCAAAGGTCTTCTCCGTTGTAGAGTTTTTCCTCAAAATGAGTTTCTCTACATTAAAGTGAGTTAAAGAGTTTTTCATTTCGACAAAATGAAATGTTTTCCTCTTAAAAGATTGAGTGAGAAATCTAGAGAGTTTTTACTTTCAAAATGTTAGAAAGTTTTTCCTCTCAAGACTGAGTGAGAAATCACACAAGAGTTTTCTTTGTACAAGAACAAAGTTTTCCTCTTGATTTAGTGAGTCATGAGTAGTGAGTCATGAACGGTGAGTTTTCAGAGTTTTTACCTATGAGTAGGAACTTTTCTCTGAAAATTAGAGTTTTGTCTCAAAATGAGATTTTCTCTAAAGTGAGTGAACAACGAGAGTCTTTCTTCATAAATAGAAATCAATTCTTTTATGTATGCATGTTAACAATGCTAAGAAATTAATATGATTCTCTCGAGTTCTAGATGCTGGAGTTATTCGCTGCCAAGTGTTCCCTCCGCATATTTTTGGAGTTTTTACACATGTTTTTCTCCAATACTTTTCGAACAGGGAGGTTCGACTGGAGTTTTTAATAAACTTTTCTCCAGAAAATTCGACGAAGAGTGGCGAAACGTCGAAATTGGAGTTTTCCTACAGAAGACGGTTTCTCCAATATGAAATAGCACTTGAGTGGCTATACATGGAGTTTTTATTCGGGTGCGATTTTCTCCATGAAAATTTAATGGAGTTTTCAAATTGAGATTTTCTCCATTACAGTGAGTACTAGAGTTTTATAGTGAGATTTTCTCTAGAGTGAGTACTGGAGTTTTAGAGTGAGATTTTCTCCAGATATATTAAGTGAGCCTTGGAGTTTTTGTAAACTTTCTCCAAGAATGACTGATTAAATTTTATAATAATATTTTGATAAAAACACTAAGTCAAGTAGTGAGACTTGTATATTTTGTAATTTGTAATTGAACCTTACCTGGATGTGAGATATCCTAATTCGATTCCACTCCGGATATTGAGGAGGGAGTGTTGGAATTGGACGACTGGTGAGAGTCAATATACCTACGTGGTAATACACTATGTACGAGGAGTAAGGCAAATGAACACTACAACCCTCTGAAAGAGTGAAGCAGAGTTCATGAACCTTTGGTACGTAGCTGTGTGGCCTACGGAATGTGGTTGATGCAAGAATAAGCCTCGTACCGCTTAGTATTGCATCAGCCACAGCAAGAGTCGTCTTGCGTTGGGTATTTTGGAGTAAACAAGTCAATAAACTAAAGGGTTTACGACTTTGTTTACTAAAGAGCAGTGAGGGCTCTTTCTAGCTCCGAGGGACTATATAACAGGGAGTAGCTGGTGAGCCAGCGCTGTGTTCTCTGAGAGAGACTCGTCCTATCTGGTTGCTAGATACAGTAAGGTTCAAACCATTTAAGATTTTATGCCAGGGTGTGGCTTTTAAATAAAGTTCTTATTCAGTCTAAAATGTAGCCCTTTATTTCCTTTGGAGTATATTGGATCTGTCTCTATGTGAGTCCAGACGACCCAATCCAACAATCACTTAATCATTTAGGTATTTTATTTTATATTTTTGGAAAATCTTGCATTTACAATAATTTTCATGAATTCAAGTAGAAATCAAATATAACAAAAAAAATTGGCTTAGATTATTACTTTTCATTCTGATCATTCAACGTGTGCCCAATAAAATTATATTATTTTTCTTCTTATGAATCAGTAATATTACTCTACATCTTACTCTAGTATGGATTTCATTGACTCTATACCGATATTTTGATGTTCCATTTGTTTTTGGCGATCATTTCTCTTATTCCTTCAGTAATGATACGTGACATATGTTTTGAGCCAGCATAAGTCACTGTGACGTCATTGAAAGGCGAATAATGTCCAGCAATACTATGTCCATGAAATAGCGCTATATCAAAATTAGGGCTCGTGACTTATTTCTCAAGTTCTCCTATTTTCTTTAATTTTGGACATTTTACCTGTTTATATTTAAAACATGCCCTGGCACTCCATTTTCGGACATCAGCTTTATGGCATGTTTTGTCGACAAAAGAAGTCCTTTGGCATTTGTATCAACTGTGGTATCAAAAGATTCGCCATCTAAGTCTAAATTTCAAACATTTCGAGTTTAATAAAGTTAAAAATCAACTTTTATTTTATGCGTATGAGATTGTAACATTTTCAAACTGTACCTTCGAATGTTTTCAAAATCGCCACACCTGCATTATTGATCAATATTGATGGTATTCCATGATTTTTCTCTACTATGGCGAATATATTATTTATTTGTTTTTCATTGGTTATATCACATTGATACGGATGAAATTCACCTTTGAATATGCATGGAGTTGATTTTCTGATTTCATCGGACAAAGCCTGGGGGGGGGGGGTAAAGCATATTTTATATGAATAAAGTTAAAACTGAATTTCAAATAGTATATTTACATACTTTCATAATGACGACCTACGGTTCAAGTTTGTTTTTTCCTTCGAGAAAATTTTACGATAGATAACAGATTTTGAGGTAGAGTCTGAATTTCTGTACGTAAAGCTCTTATTTTACGTGGGTAGTGTTTTTTTTTAAATTCCCGCTCCCACCACTCATAGTGGTTTCTTTTGATGAAAAAAAATTTACTCACGTTTTACTTACCTCTTTTGAAGGGGAGTGGTGCCTCAAAGGCTCCCATTCATAGGCAATTATGGCAAAATTGACATTTTTAAACCGATGGCGAGGGCAGGAGTTGGAGGAAGGGAAATCATACTTTGAAAAATTATTCTTTTTATGATTACATCCACTTATAATATAATGAATTATTGCGTTTTACTCTACAATTATGAAAATAATGATTTTTTAGCTACCTCAAGGCTGTCTAAACCCTCTCAAATCTCTACTCCCCCACCCTATTTTCTAATCATGTCACTGAATTTTAATAATTCAAGTTGAATGAGAAAATACATACTTTTATGGAACGCTGATTATAATGTCAATGTGAAATAACACTAATTTTTGCATGTACGGATTTTCAACCCCCTTGAGGTACTATTTGTTTTCAACCTAAGGGCTGAGATTTTTATGGAATTTTCTTTTTCATGAAATGAAACCATTCTGGTGGGTTCGAGGTAAAACGTTGCGAAAAAATGTGCTACACTGTATTTTTAATGTAAGTATTATGTACCTGTAACTTGTCCATTCTTCTGGCAATTCCAACGACTCGACATCCTCTTTTGCCAGTTCCTTGGCCAGAGCGGCCCCTATTCCAGAACTCGAACCCGTTACTATTGCGATCTTATTCACGTAATTTTGCATTTTCGTATCTTCGATTTATGTTGCACTTCTCAACAATTCATAATTCGCTTGCATTCGAGTACCAATGTCTAACGTCTTCATTTTCTTCATTTATTGGGTTTTGTGTTTACATAATTTTATTTTCAGTCTTGATTTGAAAATTGTTTCCTTCAAATATTGATTTTTTTATACCAGTAAGTACCGCCGAATTAAAAAAATCTTATTAGGTAAAGAAATTTTTAAAGGACAAGTCATGAGTAACGTGAATTTCCAAATTTAAGTGAAGAGGCGTTGGCTAATATTTCAGTAATGAGAAAGAATGATTTTGTTTGACAAACATCTACGCAGTCATATAAATGTTGAAAATTCAGTGAGACTGTAGTAGGTACTTATTTTCTTTCGGCTGTCTTCAACTATAACTCGATAAATAGTATATTCCCTTTCCATTTCGTGGAAATATGTTCGAGTAAATTTGTTATGTTTCTGACCTGGAAAGTGGGTTGATTTTTTATACAATTTGGATTCAACTTGAATAAATTTACCTTGAAAAAGTTTTATTTTCTAACACAACTAATTTTCATAATTCGTTCTTAATTCTTTTTTTTTAGTTTAAAATTAAATGCTTATAACTTTTACACAACGTACTGTATGGTCTGAAAAATTCCTGACAGTACCTTGTTTTGTTCATAAATTTGGTTAAAATTATAGTTCGTCAAAGTTCTTTCTTTTTCGCTGCATTTTAATACATAAAGTGTGAATTAGAACATGGAACATGTTTTGTTTGAATTTGAAGAACGTTTCCTAAAAATTTCTATTTTAGCACAAACTGACTAACGAGGAGTGTAATTTATTAAATTTTCATTCTTCAAGGATCATTTTAATCACCTTCTTAAACTAGTCAGTTGGTGAAAGTAAAAACTACTAGCACGTACACGGACATACTTGCGACAATTTCCCCAAACAAACCAACAAAAACATGCTGTTTGGGTAAAAATACACAAGTGTGTACGGTTAATTTACAACCTGCGCCAAATGCACCAAAGTCCAAACTTTTTTGACCTGCTGGTGATAACATACAAGTATATTCGTTTGAGTATGTACAAATTCATTTGTCTTGCATGGAGTAGAAACATGTCGATTGAACCGACCACGTGGAACTTTGAGATGATGGAAAAAGTGATGGAAAATTCGATGCATTTATTGTTACATTTTGCGTGTTTTTGTCTAGAATGATAGGAAATAAAAAGTACGAATATCCAAGGCTAATCAGGGCCGAATTTAGGAGTTGAAAGAGGTGTGGACAAAGTGGTGGAGGCTCATTTCAAGGGGGATAGGGAGTCAGTTACCAAATTTTTTAAACATTTTTTTTAAATGAAAAATTTAGATAATGCTGTGGTGGAGGTCCTTTGTTGGTGGAGCTGCGTGGACACTGTCCCCACTGTCCACCCACTAAATCCGACCCTGAGGCCAATATTCACAGGTTATTTTCAAATTAATTCAAAATTCAACCCACATTTCAGGTCTATTATTGTCGCTGTTTGTGTTTATTTGCCAGAGTTTGTTCGCTTTTGTGTGCCAATGAGTTTTTAAGGTTCTTACTGCTTCTTGACTTGAGCATATTAGCCCGAATGTTTGGAAAAAAGAGAGAATTTGCCAAACATGAAACGTATTTGCCACTTAACGAGAAAAATGTTGGGCCAAAATTCTCTGGTGTCGAACATTTCAGTCAATATGCCCCAGTAAGTAAGCACCTTCATAGGTTTTCTATTAATGGTTTCAGATCACTATTAACAGTTATATCTACGATATCAGTAATATTGTTCTGGCACCCTAATCAAAGAGGAATGCAAGTTCATGTAAAAAGTATATTGTTTTCTTCGAAAAGCTTACTTTCAAAACACATTCGCTTTTTATTGCTGTTTTTGAAAAAAAAATAAAAATAAAAATAATAATAACTTAAAAAATAAATAAGTAGGTACATAGTTATTTTTATTCGTTTGAAGAGCAATGTACTCTTCGATTCATCATACTCGTACCTAATTATTTTTATCGTATAATGCCCGAATTTAATTTCATTTATTTGATGCCCGCACTTATCTCCTCGAGTCTTATCAGAAGTGGTGGATTATTGGAACGATTGTTAATTCTGATACCTGTAAAAACATATTTTTCTTTTACGCAGAATAAATAATATAATACTAAGATTCTAAATATTTTTCTGTTTGCTTGTACGTAGACTTGATTATTCTGAGGAAAAATTCTAAAATATTTTGAACGAGTTAGTGGAACTGATTTTTGCTTTATAGGATCATATAGCATAGATATCTTTCAGATCTCAGAAAATTTTCAACCGATTAAGAAAATCTTTTTTGCAAAATGTTCACCAAACGTTCACCTATCAAAAGCAATATCATCAGCTCGAAAATAAAATTTCCGAGGTAAAACATTTTTTCATTGATCACATATTTTCATAAATAAAATATGTATTTGACGTTTATTTACGCTCCTGTAAAAGAAAATAAAAACTGTGAACGTTGCATTAAATTTCAAGGATAATATTGCAGGTAATGAACGACGCTTTTTTTCAAAACTAAAAATAATTATTATTTATGAGGTCATAAAAGAACTTTAATTATGCTCTCGGTCGGTTAACTAATTAAAGCCGTAAAACCGAATTGTCACTGGATGTGAATTAATCTTATCTATAGTAGATAAAACTATATCTGTAGACTAAGTCCTAGCGAATAGTGGGTATATTACACTACAAAAAGGTATGAAGTAGTTTATGGACGAGTCTTGGAAAGCCAGTTTGAAAATATTAAAACAAAGTGAACTTGACTTACGTCATTGAAATTGACGATTTTAGCTCGGTTCAACTTCTGAAATAAGATCGTGAGGTAGGCTCTATTGTGTATAGTGAGTACCATTGATACAACTTACCAGAACTGTGGGCGGTGTATCCAATATTGATATAATGTATCTAGCCACGTCTGTGGGAAGTAGCTCTAGATGTGGATCATAAATTGGTTCTGGTAATTCAAACTCCCTCATTATTTCGCTCTTGGTTCCTCCAGGGAAAATATTCTGTAGTACAGTTCAATGTTGAAATCATTCAAAATTACTACCAATGATATTTTGTGGTTATGCAGCAGGTACAATTATTTTTACTTACTGTGACCTTGATTTTTGTCGCGTATTTGGAAATTTCACGTCTTATTGCCTCGGATTGTACCCTGAGCGCATTTTTAGCCGACGAATACAGATTAAAAATCGTCATGTTATTGTGTTCTGGTAATCCGCTCAAGCTGAAAAATTCGTAGACAAAAGTCGAGTATGTTGAGGTTTACAAAGTCTGATCTTTGAGGTAGTGTGTAAAAAGTTAAGGAAAATAAAAAATTGAATTTTCTACGATTTTTTTACTATTTTCACCCTTTTTTGTGATTTTTACAGCAAGTAACTAACATACTGTATAGTTGAAGCGATTAAAAATCGCAGTCAGATGACGCAGTAAAAATTGTCATCAAGCCAACTAACCGCTCTTTGCTAAATGATCAATCATAACCTAGTTTTGCCTTTTAGCTTCTTCATTCCTAGTTAGTGTTGTTACTCTTCACAATAATATATGTCTCTTACACTGACGGAAAAGGTTTTGTCAGATTTTACCTGAAAATTATTAGATGCCAAATTCTCAAAAAGTTATCGGCCAACTTCAGGTACCAATTTTCATAGATAACATCACATAATATGTTCATTATCATCAGACACTTTACCTGTTGACAGTTATGACGTGACCTTCGATGTCATTTTCTTCCATGGATCTAATAGCTTCTTGAGTGCATATCAAAGATCCTTTGACGTTGGTGCCAAAAACCACGTCAAAGTCATATCCACTCACCTCTGTGCATAAAGTAGTGAAGTAAATTATTGGAAGATTACATATTGCCAATTTTGGCTGTAGATTGTGCGTGTACTATAATTCTTACCCAATAACTTTATATCATCTTTCACCATAACGCCAGCGTTGTTTACCAGAACTGAAATAGGTCCCAAATTCTTTTTTATGCTGGCAAAAGTATCACGTATTTCTTTTTCTATTGATATGTCGCATTTGTATGGATAAAATTTTCCTGGATACTTTTTCTTATCTGCGGATAGTCTTTCAGATAATGCCTGAAAATGGAAGATTTCGGATATAATTGCATTAAGAAGTGGCAGGCGCTTCATTGCTATGATAAATGTCGGGTATAAGAGACTGTTATATGAATTGTAAATATTGAAGGTTTCCGCTGAATAGTTTCTCGTGGCAAAGTATTAAAAAATCTTGCTATGGAAGTTTGGATGAGTTCTCGTTTAACACGTCTTTACATTTATTCTTGTCACATTAACCAGAAAATTGTTCGATAATGTCATCAACTTACCTGCAGTTTATTCTGCCGTCTGGCTAATCCAACAACTGTAAGTCCATGTTGAACCAGCGCCTCGGAAACAGCTTCTCCGATTCCAGAACTGGAGCCTGTGACAACTGCCACCCCTTTTTTTAAACGTTCCATTTTATTAGCCGGTAGTTTTCTGTTTCTCTGACGGTGCGGTGTGAATATTTTAAAAATATATAAATCAAGTTGTATGTAATGTCGAACTGGTCTTTTTAATAATGGACTTACGAATGACCATTGCAACTACGGAGTCCGTATAAAATAATTATGAATAATTTGATTAAATGACCAAGGTTACGACAGAAAACGTATGGTAGGTCAGGTCTTGTTATTACAGTAAAACTTCGTTATAACGCTATTCAGGGGACCAGAAGAAAATAGCGTTATAAGCGGGAAAGCGTTAAAAGCGGGAAATTAAAAAAAAAGAACGTGCAACTTGGAAAAACAGTATAATTACATGTAAGATTCTTAGAAAATAATGAAGAATCATGCAAACACATCTATCATCTTTCTACTCTTAAAATCAATCAACAGATGAATATAATTTAAATCTGGTATATATATGAGAGAACTCTGCAACTCACTATATCAGTGAGTGCTTCAACACAGACAGAAACTGTGGCTATTTAAGAATGTGTTCACATATTCTTACATACATATAAAAAATTATTTAAAAAGATCGTCAATTTTGGTTTGTTTTTTCATGCTCTTTGATGCATGCAAAATTATATTTTCTAGTGGCTGCGTACAACTGGTTGTGTTTGCTGGTAAGAATTCAAGCTGCACATTACTGAAGGAAATATCTTTTGGGTGGGCAGGGCGGTTATCTATGATGAGTAGAATTTTCTGATTTTTTTGAGCCATTTTATAGTTCAGTTCTTGTAACCATGTACCAAAACGATCACCTGTCATCCAGGCCTTACGCTGGGCACCATATTCGCAAGGTAATTGCTTGACATTTTACCAATAACAAAAGGGGGCAACTTTGAAAATACATTGTTGAAACTTGCTGAGAATTGAGCGTAATAGGCGGGAATGAATAGCGTTATATCAGTACCATTTTACATGATAAATAGGTTCTGGGGACTGGGACTATGGGAAATCAGCGATATAAATGGGATAGCGTTATAAGCGTGAGCGTTATAACAAAGTTTTATTGTATTAGGTTTGGCAACAATGTTGCCAAAACCTATTAAAATCACTTTATTTTTTTTTTAAATACAGAATTCAGCATGGTTTAGACAGAGACAGAAAATGGAGTTTGGTCTTTTATCCTTGTTGATTGTTTTCATTTCATTTTTAAATACAGCAATTTTACCTCATTATTTTTTTAAATTACAGCATTTTTTTCTTAATGCAGCATTTACCTGGGTGTAGAAAATAAAAATTTTCATTTATTCTGAAAGATCGAGTTGTAATGCAGATTGGTTGTATGTATGATTATGATGTGATGTTTGTTGAATTTCTTTTTATTTTTATTTATCAAATTCGTTTTACTTTTTATCCTAAATTTTTTTTGCATTAATGTGTTGCATATCATCACATTCATGAATACGTAAGGTATTTTTGCTCTTTTTTGCAAATATCTAGATTTTTTTCCCTCGAATATTTCATTATTTTTGAGTTTTGACACTTTTTCTCTGACTTTTTGATGTCTGGGCTTTTTCCTTTATTTTGCTTTGTTGATTTTTTTTTTTTTAATTTCATCTAATTTCATTCGTTTGATTTATTATTATTATTTAAAATTTTTATTTTTATTTTCTTTCTCCTATCATTTTATCTTTTCCTTTGCCGTTTGCCAAACCTCTTGCAACTTTTTCAAGTTGCTTGTTATGTTTGAGTTTTCGTCTTCACTCATTATAAAGTACGTACGTAGGACATTTATACCTGGAATTCATACTGTTAGACTGAGCTTATAGTTATCCAGTATAGGCTTGCAGCATCGATAAATTAATACACAAATGTAACATTGACGAATACTTTTTACTGAAATTAACTATAACTGCTTATTTTACACCAACGTACTGACAACAAGATGGTAACAAAGTTTAAAAATAATTATTCGCAAATTCTACGCAGTTTTTATTAATTATAAATTTTGCTGGCTAAATGTTCTGAGCAAAGTTCAATGCAGCCCAATGAACAATGTTTAATTCCAACGCGTCATATTTATTGTTAATTAAAAAATGTTTCTTAGGTTTTTCAAAATGGATGGTATTTTTATTTTGGTTTATTGTGAAATTTTTATATTATCTATTAACTCTTCGTCTTAATATTGCCACCTGTAGCCTTACAAAGGTACGAGTATCTACTTAAGTCGCGAGTAGTGTTGGAATTTATTGCTAGAATTCAAAGACTTTGAAAATTGAAAATATTTACTCTATTCACAATTCTACACCTTGACCAAATTATACATTTTAAGATTTTTTTCAAATTATAGTTGAGAATTTTAATTGAAATTTTTTTAAATACTCTAAATAAGTGATCTATAAATAGTAGCTTTATCGTCTATTTGTGGACATAATTAGTAAGTACGCTACCCTGAAAAAAGCCTCGGTAGTAATTTTTACCGTTTGTATGAGAAAACTGGGACAATTCGAGAAAAATTACCACAAAAATAGTAAAATGTACTATCTAATGATGGTGAAAAGTACTACAAACACTAAGAATATTACAATAACTCGTGAACTGTCCCCGTTTTCCCATAAAAAATAGTAAAAATTACTATTCATTTTTTTAGTGTACATAACCCAGTTTGCCTATTGAAATAAACAAAATAATATTTTGTGTACAAAAATATATTGTAGTGCATTTGGTAAATCATTATAATTTGAATGAAAAAATATTTTCATTGTGCATAATATTCATACATCCCGTATCCATTAATTACTGAAATCTTGTTTGACGTGGGATGATTGTCAGTTCCGTTATCTATATTGAAAGCAAAAGAAATTAACATCACGGTGGGAATGAGAAATTGAGAATGTATTTTGTTGACAAAATTATAGGGTGTTGGTATTGAACATTCTGAAAAAAAGTGACGACCAGCGATAGACTCTATATTAATTATAATAAGCCTGTTTTCATTTCGATGGGGCAACTTTCAGAATTGAATGATACCGTAACTAATCAACCTTCACCTATAATGAGAACAAATAATTATTTTTGTCTCTATATCTTCTCATTTGGATTAATAAGTCATTGAAAACTGTTTGTAAGATAGTGTAAAACATTAAAACTTGATATAGTAAGGGGTGTGTGTATGAATACAAACTGCGGACAGTTGATAATGAAGTGCGATTTTGTGCTGGTAGAGTTTATAATTTTGGTGATTGTTGAAGTTTATTTCATTTTTATTTTCGTTTTCAGCTTATATTTTTACCCTCTTCTGCCTACAAGAAGACTCTTTGTTATAGACAGGAGAACCCTAAAATAACTAATTGGAATACATTCAATTATTATAATATACTTACTCGTATATTGAATATCATGAATTACGAGTATGAAGTATAAATTAAATGCACTTCACAAACTTTCCCGCTCACTACTTATCCTGTCATTTTTGTTAGTCCAATACCACTAAATGTGAGTAAAAATGTCACCCTATGCTCCTTTGTTACACCGATTGTGAGTTGTATTCAAATACCATCGCATAATAAATCCTTTCTCCAGCTAATAGAGCACCCAGAGGCATGAAATAAGTTTTTTCAATTTTTTCGTTATCATCCTTCTACTCGTATCACCAGGACCAAGCAAGATCCATTCTTTTATCGGTTCTTATAAAATCATTGCCCGACTTCAGCCCCTTGAGAATTGGTGAATGCTGTTCCCTTAGAAATGTATTTTATTGAAAACATAAAATGCTGGGGTGGTTAAAATACGAAGCTTTTGGTTTAATGATTAGTGGGAAATGTTTTAGTACTTCTTTTGTATAGATTTTTTTTATAGAAAATATGATATAATGTGCAAAAGTTCTTTCGGTATTATATTATAGATAAAAATAATTACTAAAACATCAGGAGCGGTGTCCAGCACTGATATGCAAGCTTTAGCTATTTCTTCTGCGGGCAGCAAATCTTCTTTACTCACAGGAAACGTAAATGATAAGTTGTTTGTCATTGCTGTATCGGTACCTCCTGGTGAAATATCCTGTCACCAAAGTTTTTTCGATTTTATTTTCTACTCGTAAATGAAGCGTGCCAGAGATTAAAAGTTTATGTGTGAGCCGAAAATTACAAGTAAGTACATTTTTCAAAAGAGGGTTTTCAAAGTTAGAAAAATTGTACAGTTTGATAATCTGAACTCAAACGCTTATAGAATTCAAATGAAAATAGTAATCCCGAAGTATCAACAGCAATACCAACAGCATAATTTCTTGATTTTCAACTTATTCCGTTACTTCTTGGTGCTGTTGATATTATGGAGAAGCTACTGGGCTACATTTTTCGTACCCCTCCCCCATTATTTCTTAATGAATACTTGTATATTTACGTCACATGGGCTCGTTGAAACCATTTTTTTTTACCGTCACTTTAATATTTTGTTTGTTTTGAAGTATTTGCCGTCGTAGACTTCTAGATATAGTTCTCAAAGCATCTTTGGATGCTGCATACAAGGAGAAGGATTCTGCTTGATAATCGTGTAGACTGGCAATGCTATAAAACAATTAATAGCCTTACTATAGTATTAATTGGCCAACATATTCTGAATCGTGTTTGTGTATTACTAATCATAGTCGTTAATAGGTATAACGAAAGATTAAGTATTTTATAATTAATTGTAAGTCTATTAGAAGGCATGGCTAGGAAGGGGATGAGGTTTTTGTCTTCATCCTGCAAGCGCTTGTGAGTGCCAGGACATATGATATTTCAGCAAGGGCAAGAGCTGAAAATGACTAAAATGTTGCTTATTTTTCGAAAATGTCAGCCAGACCAGCGTGTCTGCTGGCTGCCCTGTCGTTAACTACAAGTCTGCTGCGTATGCGATTTTGTTTTGATTTGAAAAATAAAAGCGAAATTGACTGGTGAAAATCAACCACCCAGCCAGGTTTCTTCAAAGTAGCTATATTATTCTCACTTATCAGACATTTGGAACGAGTAAGCCTAAGGACTGTATAGACTTTTAATACCATCTCCCGCATTTGAGTTGTATATATGGGTAATAAATTGATATTATAGTTTCTGACCTGTTAATGTTGATAATGTGTCCAACGATTGGAAGGTGATTCATTGATTGTAAAGCTTCTTTCACACACAGCCATGAGCCTTTGACGTTTGTGTCAAAAATCTCTTGGAAAGTATTGTTGTCCAGTTCTGTAAATCGGATTGAAATAAATTTGGTCATGTGATCTCTAACCATCCGCTATCTGTTGTTTTATTATAGAGTTGAACTACCTTCTTGACTCTGAACCATGCAGAGTCAGATGGTTCAAGGTTTTTCATTCGAAACAATACCTTAAATTGTTCATGAGCCCGAAGGCGGTAAAATTTTTGAGGAATGATTTGATATGCACTTACTTATAAAATTCATAAATCGCAGCAGTTTATTATTTGAGAGTTGTATAGCTTTTCATATATTCACCTGTTAATTCTTTATAAGGTCCCAAAACCCCAGCATTATTGACTAGAATCGCTATTTCACCTATATTTGTCCTAATGCTCTCAAACGCGTCCTTAATGTCTTGTTCTTGCATAACGTCACACTTGATGGGGTGGAATTTTCCAGGGAATGTTTTCGGGTCCGTTAATATTTCAGTTGCTAATTTCTGAAACAATAATCAGAAGTCCAAAAATTTATTTTGTAGATGCTTAATGTCATTATTTAAAATATGCCCATTTTATTAAATTCACTTTCAGTTCACATAATGATTATAATATAATTAATGCAAGATATTATGTTCAGCTATTGTTCGTAATTCAGCCCCTCTTTTTAAAATGTTATTTTTAAAAAAAAAGGTGGTACACTTCCTCGACGAATTATCAAAAACCTTACCTGTTGATTGCTGAGATTTCTAGCTAAGCCTGCGACTGTTAATCCACGTTTTACCATTTCTTTTACAATCTCTTTTCCTATTCCAGAACTGGATCCAGTAACGACTGCGACTCTTCCGAAGAATCTTTCCATTTTAATAACTTGATGTGGTTGGAAATATTTTTCTAATCACTCACATGAGGTTCTACCAGTCTATCTCTCATTCATTCACTGTTCACAGTCAGTTAGTTGGAACATTTATGTAAATACCCACTATGCGTAAACCATTTCATCAGATTTCCAATCTTTTTTTTTTTCATAAAAATAATCTTTTATGACATTAATTATGTTTATTTCAACGAGACAGACTGATTAGGTTTATCAAATTTTCTACCGCGAGTTTTTTTTTAATGGTAATCCATATAGGTATATAATTCAAAATCTTGAAACGAATATTCTACTCCTACCAATTCATAATTTTATGAAACTCATTAAAAATTATGTGTAGAAAGATTATTTTCTTTGCTCTGCTCTATCAAAATGTGAAAAAAGTTTTTCTTTTAAGGGAAGTAGTATATATTTCACAATAAGTTAAAAAAGCAAGCTATTTCATTCGAGTACAAAAATTGTTGCGCGAGCCTTTTGCAGCACATCTGCACAATAAAATCCAATGTCAAGGTCTGCGTGGCGTAGTGGTAGAGTGCTCAGCCCTGAGATTGAAAGGTCCTGAGTTTGAGACTCATCACCGACACAACCTGACCCACCTACCACGATCTGGCAGGGGACCAACTTGAGTGCTTGGCACATAACTGAGAAGTTGTGCGTCTGAGACTCTACAATCACCCCCGCACCATCCCCTACCTCAAGTTCCACCTCTCCTACAAAACCTACAGTTTCAAACCCCAAACATCCGCCCAAAGACGTGAAAGACCTCTGATGTCATAACACGTCTATAAATAAACCATAACAAAAAAATCAAATGTCCGGATGTCTGTCCCATACTCACAATTCAAAAACAAATTATTTTTCATTTCGTGATTACTCAGCAGGCCAGTGTAGCCCAAGACAGGCACCGCTGGAAAGGGGTGACAGAAGCGCATGCCCCATGGTGGGCAGTGTAGCCGGCGACTTATAGAATGGTAACAACTATATTTAAAAACGCCGTACATGTACTACACAAGGCTGTAAATAAAAAAATAATAAATAAATAAAAGATTACTCAGCTACTACTTAACGTAAAAAGCTAGAGAGGAAAATCTCAGAAATATGATGATGTATAAATCTTTCTAACTAAGGAGATTTAATTTCACTATATATTTTTGAAAATTGTGAATCTATTCTACACTTCAAGATTGAATGAAATTGAGTAAACTTCATTTTTATGATTTGGATTTTTTTGTACATCGTATATTTGTGTAGATATTTTAAAGTGATTTCAAAATTATTAGTGGAATCCAACCAGCGATAACTTGAAATAGAGCCGTTCATTGAAAATTTCTTTTAAAAATTAAATTTTCATCCTCTAGCAACATTTCCAGGACCTTATAGGTATAATGAATTATTATTGAAGATGAATTCTTTTGTACTGGACGTTCCTGTTTCAAACATAATGGCCTTAAATTTGTCCCACCATAACATAATGTCCCATTTTTTCGTATTTGATGACGTCATCATACCCAATTATTACATAGTAAACACTGATGATGACGTCATTATATCCAGATAGAACATAGGAACCGCAGATGGTGACGTCATCATACCTAGATACAACATCTTGTCCTTCCTTGATGACGTCACAGATGATGACGTCACACAGTTAAAAAGCGGTTGATGACGTCATCATACACTCTTTGAAGATGAATTGAAGAAGAATGATGACGTCATTATATCCAGATAGAACATAGGAACCTCAGATGGTGACGTCATCATACCTAGATACAACATTTTGCCCTTCCTTGATGACGTCATCAAAAGATGACGTCATCAACCGCTTTTTAACTGTGTGACGTCATCATCTGTGACGTCATCAAGGAAGGGCAAAATGTTGTATCTAGGTATGATGACGTCACCATCTGCGGTTCCTATGTTAAAAAGTGGTTGATGACGTCATCATACACTCTTTGAAGATGAATTGAAGAAGAATTTTGAAGATGAATTCTTTTGTACTGGGTGTTCCTGTTTCAAACATAATGTCCCACCATAACATAATGTCCCATTTTGTTTGTACTTGATTACGTCATCATACCCAATTATTACATAGTAAACACAGATGATGACGTCATTATATCCAGATAGAACATAGGAACCGCAGATGGTGACGTCATCATACCTAGATACAACATCTTGTCCTTCCTTGATGACGTCACAGATGATGACGTCACACAGTTAAAAAGCGGTTGATGACGTCATCATACACTCTTTGAAGATGAATTGAAGAAGAATGATGACGTCATTATATCCAGATAGAACGTAGTAACCTCAGATGGTGACGTCATCATACATATATATAACATTCTGTCATTCTTTGATGACGTCACAGATGATGACGTCATAGAGTTAAAACAGTTATTGAAGATGAATTGTTTTGTTTTTATAAGAAACATTTTTGGATACTTTTTATAATCTCCTGTTGTAAAAGAGAATTCATCTTTCGCCTTCACGAAACTTCAGTGAAGGCTGCAGCTATTTTACTTTTTTTTTCTTCATTTGAATGAGATTTTTTATATTTGTGACCGTGTCCAAAGAAAGGAACCTTATGGCTGAACAAAAGAGGCAAAATCTAGCCATAAAGTCCCTTTCTTCGGGTACAGTCACATTTGCTTCATAAAACTTACCCAAAATTACCTGATTATTTTCGACATTTATATCTAAGCCTGCGACTGTTAATCCACGTTTCACCAGTTCTTTTACAATCTCTTTTCCAATTCCAGAACTAGATCCAGTAACGACTGCGATTCTCCCACTGAATTTTTCAATTTTGATGAGTTGTTGAAGTCAATTCAAAAAGTTCAGAAGACTTCAGTCATTCACTTCTCTACCTCTCAAAAAGTCGAAAAATTTTGGTGAATACCCACAATTATAACCGTGAAATCTTTTTTATCAAATTAAAAATTATTTTTGCAATATTTTATGCAATTAAGTCGTATGTTGAAGATATTGCTTGATTCAGTTAATCAAATTTATTGCTCGTGCTTACGTAGGCTTCTATCTTTTTTTTCTTTATTCTCTAAAAAACGAATTTATGATGTCTGCCTAGGAGATTCAATATCTTAGGAAATATATTTTACTCATAGGCTACATGTTATCATACATAATTTAACGTATTAAAAGTGATGCGTAGAAATTTTTTACATTGTATTGGTAAGTTAAATAAAATGAAAATATTTTTTATACTTACTTTTATTTAACTCAATCTGGGAGCAGAGATTGAACTGGAGTGCGCATGAAGATGAAAGCATTTTACTAAAAAATATTTCTAATTGTGATAATTTTTTCCACGATTCTTTTTCCCAAATACCTTTGCCTCGAATGGACAAAATCCCGAATTCAGAAACCTACTTTTGAGAGTTCAAACCTGTTGTGCCATCCTTCACTTATATTATTAATTTTGTTTTCTGGCTATCAGCCATGGCTGCAGCGTGATGATTCCACAGCACTGGTGGAAAGCGCGGTGGTGGTGGTTGAAATAGGGTAGGGTAAAATTATTTGTGGTGATGTTTAAGAAAGAGGAGTCCCTATCAACTATCATTGGTACATTCGGGAAAAAGGTATTTGGGGAAAAGTTCATCTGGGAAAAACTCCTTTCGGGAAATCTTATTCGGAATTTTGACCCTTAATCATAATTGAAGAGTTTTGCTGCAAAACGCAACAAACGCCATTGAAAAAATGCTAAAAAATCACCAAAAAACTGTCCATAAAAGAAGTACCAGTTTCCTTCTTCATTTTAATGCATAATGACTCGATCTTTTCCTTAGAGTTGACCGGATTACTATTTCATCATAGTGATACTCCGCTCTCCTTTGATAGTCATTTGTGGAGGTTGGAAGTACTTACTATGAAAATGGCGTTTGTTGCGTTTTGCGGCAAAACTCCACAATTATATTCGTATGTAATTTTTAAAAAACGTACCCGCATCTACATACAGTTTTATTATTTCCAAAAATTGTTAAAAATGGAGTCGACTGGTTGTTTCATTGAGCTTACGTTTTTTGTCAAAGATTGATCAATGTTCGTATTTATTGTTTATTTCTATACACTGGAGTACCTATAGACCTAATCTAATAAGTAGTATTCTTATATTGTTGTAGGTGCAATTTTTAATTGAACTTTATCAAAATATTTTTATCTTGAAACAAGCATCACAAAAAAATAAGTTTTCATTTAAAATATCGGTTGAAAGAATCATTGGTTCAATCATTCAACCATGATGCTAATATTATGATTTTATTAGTTAGATACATAAACAGGTAGAAAAGCAGAATACTGTGGTGAATACATTCTTATTATTCTGTGAATCATTTTTTTAAATTAATTATTTATCAAAAATAGGTAAAACTAATATGTCAGCGGCAAAACAGATAATCCGGCAATATCAATAATTTTGTTCTTTTTTTATCAATCGATATTGCCGCTAACCTATAAGTACATTATAAAAATGTTTACTGAAATCTTGTTCGACGTGCGATGATTGTCAGTTCTGTAATCTAAGAAAAGAAAGTGAAGTTAACAATTAAATATTATAACAACCTCTTGGAGGTACCCCAATACTTATTCTTTTAATCTATTCATTTATGCATCGATTTTCTTATATTTTCATTTTATTCCATTTTTTTTTATATAAGTACCTTATACCAGCGCTTCCCAACCTGTGCAATGCGGAGCCTTTCTAGGGGCTCCGCGAATGCCGAGAAATTTTAATGGTTTAATGCACACTAAGTAACATGAAAAAAAAATTTTGTTCGAATTTTGACAATATATTATATTTAAGGGCTCTGCGTCGAATTTTCTTTTCAAACAGGGTTCCGCCAGTAAAAAAAGGTTGGGAAGCGCTGCCTTATACTATTAATTTTTTTTATATTTTATTCAATTTTTTCTTTCATGTAACCTTTCTTACTTGATCAACATTTGAAATTAATTTTACGAGTATTGTAAGTATTTTCCCAGATTACAAGACCTTCTCGTATACTAATCTTGGTATTTTCTCCTAATTATTACCAATGCGATTGAATAAAATGGGAGATATTCATCTTGATTAGTAAGTTATTGAAAGCTGATTTTTTAAGATCATGTGAATAAAATGCTGGGATGGTTAAAATTACCAATGATTAGTTTCCTTTTTTTTTTCTCATTTTTGATGGACTGCATTAATACAAGGAGCGTTACCCGGGCTTCACCTTACTCGCTCTAGTTTTGCTTCTATATATGTAAAGTCAGTGGCTTGCGAGCAGTATTCAAATTATTTTATATACTCGTACATTTTACTGTCGAGTGGAAGAATTCAATATTAATGTTTGGAATAAGGTATCATTGTTTCTTTTTGGTAGCTTTGATTGAAATTAACGAAGTATGAATCGGTTGTATACCTAATGTACTTACTAACATTATTTATGTACAATGTTCAAGTACATATCAGATTATTATATTGATAGCATTAAATTTCATCTTTTTCTTCAACATTTTGTTCGTACATATTATAATGATTGATGAAAATAATTACCATAACATCAGGAGCGGTGTCAAGCACTGATATGCAAGCTTTAGCTACATCTTCAGCTTGTAACAAATCCTCTTCCAGCATGGTAAACGAAGGTTTTATATTATCCGCCATGGGTGTATCAGTAGCTCCTGGTGAAATGTCCTGTTGTTGAAAGTTAGTAAAATAAATTCGTAAAATGTTGGCCCTCGTGCTAATTATTTTAAATAAATAACTCACGAGGATACCTAATAATTACTTAGTGTTATTGTCATTTGTGGACTAACTGTTTTAATGTTAATTTAAACGGCGAAGCATAATTAGAAAGAGGTGTGTGTGTGTATTCAGAGTAAATTCTGTACATTAATAGAGGATTTTTTTCAAGAGCAACCTGAGTCAGTATTTAGCATAAGCATACAGAAGGAAGCAAAATAATTTATTTCGATCTAAATTCGTGAGGTTTAATCGCTTCGGATTTCTTTCAATGGATAAGCTATCGAACTGTCTTGCATTTTGAAAATAAAAAAATTAACAATTAAATCATCAAATGGAAATGATTATTGTTCTGCCGCGGTGGCATAAATCTGGCATTGTCATGCCTCCATTGAAGATGGTTGTTTTTGAATTCCTTCATTGTTATTAATTAATAATACGTATCATAATTTAGGATCTTGTCATTCTTTTAGAATGTTATTAAAAATGCTTATCGCAACTCCGACATTGGTGATTTTTGATTTTATGAACAATATACCCACTTAAATAAATAAATACTGAAACCTTATAGAGGGTTTGAGCATGATATAATTTGTCTAAAAGTGCAGTTTCTTTAACTGTGATTAAAGCGTGGGATTTTTTTTTTTTTCCACGAAAGACTGCTATTTTTCCATCACACATACTAAGTCTCTTAAAAACTAAATTTTCTTACCGTTACTTTTATATTTTGCTTATTTTGAAGTATTTCACGACGTAAAACTCTGGATATGGTTCTAAGTGCATCTTTGGATGCTGTATATAAGGGGAAGAACTCGGCTTTAAAATCGTGTAGGCTGACAATGCTAGGAAAAAGAAGAAACTATGAAGTTTCTGATAATATTTCGAATGTAAATATTGGTGATAGGTATGAACTATGGTAGTTCCATTCTACGAGGTAATAAATATAAGAAATAATATTTCTTAGTAAGTAATTATATTTCTGTACTAAAACGAATACATTTTATAGTTGTTTTTAGTGCTTTGAAGTTATTTTTCAAAGTTGAAGCATATTTATTATTTATATTGTGTATATTAATAATTTATATTTTGACTTCACATAAATTATAAGCAAGAAGAGTAGCGAAAAATGTAGAGTGTCTTCGGTTTTGAAAATATTTAAAATAATACTTGTATTTTACATTTTATGGTTATTTTGAATATTTGAAGCTCAAAAAAGTATTGAAACTGAATTTTTTGTGAGAGACAAATAGAAAAAATGCAATCTTTTGCATTTATAAATACCTATTAATAATGTATTAGAGCATTCATCTTTGACTTCACGAGGCTTTGTGAAGGCTGCAGCTACTTTACTTTTGAATGGACTCTCACCGATTTTCAACGCAAATCATGAGTTTTTATCCTATAGCATCAAAACGCTTTGGAATATTGTAAAAAATTGATATCTCAGCATCCGCTATATTTTATGGAGTCTTGATAGCGGGTCTCATGTAATATTTATTGCATCTTCGTCAATGAGCAGAATTCCTGCAATTCTCACCTACTACTAACCTGTTAATGTTGATGATGTGTCCAACTATCGGAAGATCAGTCATTGATTGGAGGGCCTCTTTCATACATAGCCATGAACCCTTAACATTAGTATCGAAAATCTTTTGGTAAGTGTCGTTGTTCTGTTCTGTAATACCGATTGAAAAAAAAAAAATGATTACTTACAAATGACAATTTTGTTATAAAACCTGTAGATGGCGAGTACCTAACAGTTTTCTCACTGGTATGAAATAGCTTGCTTTCCTCTCTTGTTGTGAAATCTTTTATTTGATTTTTTGTAATTTTAACGTGCCATGTACAGCAACAACTAGAGCTAGAGACACTATTTTATTATTTTTGATAATGTAAACATGCACCTAATAGTGTTTGGTAAGGTCCCATATAAGCCGCATTATTTATGAGGATTGCTATTGAACCTATGTCTGTCTTGATATTATTGAACGCCTCTCGAATTTCTGTTTCTTGCATAAGGTCGCACTTGATTGGATGAAATTTACCAGTGTATGTTTCCGGGTTCGTTAATATCTCAGTTGCTAATTTCTGAAACATTGATCATAAAGTTCACGTTTCACAAACTTTCATTTAACTTGAAGTCGCTATCGCTCGTTTTGAAGGAGGTTTCGTTGTTGTGTCACTCGTCATTGTTTTTCTGTTGTCTTATCAAGGTACTTGAATTATTGATGACGATGAAATTACAATAATACAATTTTATTAGGAAAATTATATTATTGTGTCACATTTTTAAGTTAATATAGTCAATGAGTCACTCAACTATAAACAACAACTTGTTGAGAAAAAATCGTTGAAATTTCATGTTATCATTATTTCTGGTTCATAAAAATTTAGTGTGCAGTACTTTTTGTTTTGTTTGTTGTAGACATGCTCGTTTCCTTGTGATTTTGAATGTTGAATTTTGAAGATTTTTCTCATAACAAAATACTCGATAGTCGTGAAAAAAATGAGTATGATCAAAACTGTATACCTACTTTGGGATCTGAGTGGCATAGTTCCCTGAAAAAAATTTCGATTGTAATTTTTATTATTTGTATGTGAAAATTGGGGTAATTTGAGATTTATAGTAGAAATTAATGTACAATTATAGTAAAATGTACCGTTTAAGATTAGAATGCGTATACCATCTAAGATGGTAAACTAATGGAAGACATGCTCCTTGCCAGGATATTTTTTCAAGGGTTGCTCACTTTCTCCGGCGTGCTCCTTTCTCTTTCCTAGCCCTCCCTCCTCTTTTCCTTTCCTGAAAGGTGAGCTCAACTTGGTCAGATGGAGGAAAGCTTTAGCATCATTTACCTCCATTCTGCTAGTATAAAATTATTAATATTTTGTTTAAAAATCTGAGAATTTTCATGTTTTATTTCGTGTTGAGATACGTTTTTGTTCTCAATCGGAAATAGATTTTTGTTATGTCTAGAAGCTTACCTGCTGGTGTTCAACATTTCTTGCTAAACCTGCGACTATCAATCCACGTTTAACCAATTCTTTCACTATCACTCTTCCAATTCCATAGCTAGATCCAGTGACGACTGCAACTTTGCCCGTGAATCTTTCCATCGTAATAATGTGCTGTATTCGATATAAAGCTTGAATAAAATTATTATTTTAGTCACCCGTACGTTACACACCAAACTTCAATAAATTTTAGCTCTGAATTACTCGATGAATATGCACGTTTCTTCGATTAAGGCTACTGCCCACTTTTGACTTGTACATACTTTTTTATCTTCTGTGGTTTCTTTTTAGTTTTCTAGAAAATTCGTATATTATGTTAATAAGCTGACGGTGGGAGACTCTTTAATGATTCGAAGAAATGATTATGTAATCTCGTGATTTGCCTTAATAAACTTGGAAAAACTGTGAGTGCCAGCTGATTAATAAAATTATACCATTAGAAGAACTTTTTAAAAGTAATAATTGAGGTTTTCAGTAACCTACAGGTGTAACACTTTGAAATAGTTGCAGACATGTGTAAAAATACAAAGTTTAAAAAGTTGGTTGGTAAATAGATGAATAAATTTCGTAAGTATCAGTTTTTTTTAATGCAAGTTTCTCTCTTGAGAGGTTAGCTATGAAGAGAATAAAACTTTATGTTAATCTATCTGAAATTCAATAGAAGCTACGGAAGCCTAAAAAATGAATAAAATCATAATTTTGATTTCAATAAAACCAACTTCTTGAATACAGAATCTATTTCAAATCAGCTGCTATAACTATCAGATTAATATAGCTAATTATTTTTTTTCTTGCGCATTTACGAGTATGTTATAGTTTTCAAAACATTTTCCCCACGAAAATTTTTTTCTCGTATTCTGTGATATTAACTTCTCAAATATGAAATTTATTCACACGCAATCGATTTATTATCGGCAATCAACTATCGATTTCCTGCATTTACTGTGAAAGTGAAACTAACTGAAAATACTTTCACCTCAAAAATGTTTTTTTTTTTAACGTTTTAAAAAATAATGAGACTTGAAAGAAAATTTTTATTTTAAAAAAATGTATGGGGTCACTAGATTATTATTTCGAATTTGGACATAAGTTACAATCTCATGTTGAAAACTTGGAAATTATTCATTCTTGGGATTATCAATCTTTTTTCAGATAACTCGATAAATTGACTCGATTGTGCATTCGGAAAACTAAAACAGAATATTTAATAAAATTAAAGATTGATCTCCAACAGATATCAGTCATTATTCCTCTTATTGTCATGGCCGATAGTGAAATTTTTCGAGAAATGCCATTGATTTTTATTTAGAAAAAAAGAATTTGGAGGCTAGCACTCACCAATACATGATGTGGTGTGTTCAAAATTGAGATGCATCCTTTTGCTATGTCTTCTGGTTTGAGAATCTCTTCTTTTCCACCTATGTTCCCGAAGGTAGTCTTGCCTGCCAATTCAGTGCTGACCAATCCTGGACTGAGAGTCTATCCCGAAAAATGAATAATAAATTGATTTAAGAATTAAGAAGTTATCAACAATCCTATACTGTATAGAAAACAAATTACTCATTTGTAAGTAAATAAAATACATGCGGACGATTGTAAGAAGCGCTCTTAATGGTGTAGTTTTCCTTTGATTTTTCCCTTATGAGAAGTTTCTCCCAACCCTATGAAGCTTTGTTGCATTTCTAGATGCATTTTTGAAGGGCAGCTATAGGAGTTTCAAGTTTTTGTTCTTTTTTTTGTTCTTTTTTTTAACACGATATAAACTTACTGTTACTTTGATATTCGCTCGTTTTCTCGTTATTTCTCTTCTTAAACCATCAGAAAATACACGAACTGCGTGTTTAGAGGCAACATACATGGTATTACCTTGATGACAGTGAGTGTCATATCCTGTTATGCTGTTAAAAATAAAAACTTAATGCACATTTTCATAAATTGTTAGAGGAAGAAATTTTTTTTTCAACTTGTAACCTGCAAATATTTATAATATGACCCGGTTCTGAGTTTTCCATCATCAAATTCATCGCCTCCTTGGCACACAAAATAGTACCTTTGGCATTCGCACCGAAGATTGTGTCAAATAGTTCTGCGCTGACCTCTGGTACAACGGGTTTTTAGTGAAATTTCAGTCTTTGAAGTCGGTATAATAAGTTAAATCAAATGTACTGTGAGGATTATACAACCTACTTTGCAAGTCATTATCTTGTGGAGAAGCGATTCCAGCTCCATTGATAAGTATCGACACACTCTTCAGTTGCCCTTTAATCCAATCGAAAGTTTTACGAATTTCGTCATCATTTGTTATGTCACATTTTAGTGGATAGAATTTTCCCACATCGGTCCCTGCATTCTTGAAAAGTTCATCCTGAAATGCCTGTAAATTGGAATTTGAAGTTTTATAATTTAAAAATAAGTAGGTACTTGTCATGATCATGCTCCCATCTGAATTTAGTTGCGTACTTTTAATTTTATCCTTTGCGATATCTATGTATTTACGATTTCAAGCAAAATGACTGACATCTGGTGGACGATTTTGTAAAAATGCTGAGAGGGTATACTGGTGAATTTTTCAATTGTTTCTGTCTGCTTTGAGCCGAAATGGTTTCCTGATTTTAAAAACAAAGGTGTTACAGTGCACCTTCTCAGGAGTTTTTATCAGTGAAATTACCGCTTCCAGCGGATTGTGCGAAACATAATCATTTTTTGCAACATTTGGTTAATTGCTGGAAAACTGAACGAAGAGATCTCTATGGATCAGTCAGTATCTTTTTTTTTTTTTTTTGTTGAAAATAGCAAAAAATATGGTTTGGGTCAAAATTAGTGATTTTTATTTTTCGATAGAAATCGATAGTGCGAACCCTCTGCGATCACATTCCATTGAGGGTTAGTGCAAAATTTACTCAACAGATAGTGCTGCACGTCATAATGTGAAATAATATTAGATACCTACTCTTTTATGAAGAACAGACTATTGTATGCAGAGTTTTGAAATTTTAAAAAGAAAAAAATTCGAATATTGCATCATAGCTGGTATTAATGTTAAAATTTTATTTCTCTTAAAAAATTGTATATTAGTAGCCTACTCGCCCCTCCCGCGACCCGCCACCATAATTGAAAGGTGCGGTCCAACTTTGCTTTTTGCAAGTAGTTCACGATTCATCTTTTTCTTTTTCACTGAGTTCTTCAGCGAATTTCTCGTAGCTTAGATATGTTAATCTTAGAAAGCCTTTTTTTTTGAAATGTCAAAATTTTAGGGCATTTTTTGAAGGTCTTAAAACCCTTTTTTAGGGCTTCGAAAAAAAGTGGACAAGAATGAAATTGATTAAAAATAGCTTCGTCTGGCAATAGAAAATATGTTGAAGGATGACTTATCCAAATATCAGCAAAGTTGATTCGAAATTCGGTGAGGAAAATGGTAAATAGTAAGTGTACTTTTGAGCTAGAAACTTGTGAAGATTGTCGTTTGGCTGCCAAATCGCAAATGCGCAACATATAATTATTATGTCAAAGAGATTGCTTATATTTTACCTATATTCAACATTTTCATACAGTTTTTTAGACGTCGATGACTTCGCACCAAAGGTAGACTACACCCTTAAGATTGTATTTGGCAGGTATGTTTTTCCTCGAAAGAAACTACAGCTTTTTTCAGTTTATATAAAAATAACGTATAAAGTTTTTAATACAACCTTCATATTATCCATGTTTACGTCCAATCCAACAACCGTTAAATTCCATTTGAGTAGTTCTCTCGTTATAGCTGATGGAATGCCACCGCTGGCTCCGGTTACTACAGCGACTTTTCCAGCAAATCTTTCCATTTTTATTGGGTGAAATTTTTCAGATTATTATAACTCGAAGCTCTATTTGCTTGTAGCACTCTCTAATATTTTTATGAGACTAGTCGAAACGAAATGTTTGTTCACGGCTGATAACTCGTACAAGCAAAGTATTCGTCATACAGTAATAATATACGGTGATGATGTCTTGATTAACGGAAACGGAAAGTTGTACGTGATTGATCGATGAACCCTATGAGAGAAATTAGTATTCTTTCATGCGATTCGCAAGAATAGCTACGCTGTTATGATGAAACCGCTTTTATTAATGATTTTTTTTTAAATGTGTAATTTATAGATATACGTATAATATCATAGCAGAAATAAAAATATTTAGTCCCAGGTATGGGATTGGTGTGGGCTTGTTCAGCGATGCCACCAAAAATTTGCTAAAGGAGGGACTGTCTGTAAAAAAATTCTTTATCTAGTCTTTTGTGATGAAATTTGATGGTTAAGGGCTGGGCTTCAGCCCCCTCATCCACTACCTGGCTGCGCCACTGGACTTGCTGTATTGTAATAGGATTTTGTTTTTGCTGTTGAAATTAATATTTAGTTGAAAAAATTAATAAAATTGAATGTATGTATTCATGAGCCCCACAAAAAATTTCAATGCCCTTAAAGTGATTGAAAATGAAGCTTTTTGAAGTAAAAAAAAGATTACTTGTCGTGCCATTATGAATACATTTTGGGTATTATAATTTTTATGAAGTTAGGGGTATATTCTACTCGGGTCTAAGACGTTTTGTCGACTGTCTTTTCATCGACGGACACTCCACCGCAGACATTTCACCGACCGGCCTATTCACCGATAAGCATTTCACCGACCAGCTATTTCACCGCAGATTATTTCACTTTCATCGCATCTGTTTTTATCTCACATCAGTTATCGATTGCCTGGTGTATGAAAGGCAACTCGGTGATCGTGATTGTGTGTTTGAAAGATATTTATGTGTAGATATGTCATCACGCATTGGAATTCACTCAACTCTGACCTTACTCAAGTTATACTCAAAATTCATGCTTTTTCCAAGCTTTTCCACCACTCAAACATCAATATCTCAGGTTCTAATTGAGGTAAGGAATTTGTTTTGCTCTAAGAACACTCAGTTGATCAAGACCTTTCATTTGAGCCTCTGACCACTCAAGTCGATTGAGTCTGAGAAAAGTTGTGAGTGGACATTCAACTTTTTTGGGTACTTCGGTGAAAAGACCACTCGGTGAAACTCGCTATCAGTGAATTACCCCCTTGGTGAACGGTACCGTCGGTGAAATGTCAGGTTGGTGAAATTTTTTGGTGAAACGTCTGGTGAAAAATCAGTCGGTGAAATGGTCGGCTCCCATTCTACTCTCTATTTAAGTTGACAATGAGTTCAAAGAAAACTGCCTGACAATATTATAAACAAGCAATTTGTTCCATGTACATGTGTTGGTATAAAAAGCAACGAACCATTCACCATCAGCTGTAGCTCGTTGTTGCCCATGGTATGACCAAAGTATGACGATAATTATACGAGTACGAGTACATGTTGTATATGTTGCAGAACCGTATTTCTGCTGACAAAAATATGGTTAGCATTATGTGATTTGAATTCTGCACCGAATTTACTCTTTGGGTTTGTTACTCTCAAATTTTTCTTTTACTTTTTTTGTTAAACCATTAGTCCAATACGTACACGATGACGATACATGACTCGACAAGTTTTGAGAAAATGGGTTTTTAAAAATTGATGAAATGAAGGAGAATGCATTAATTATTACTGTTATTCAAATGAAATGAGACGTTTTAATGATAGTCCTGTTTAATTGGTGGAAAATTTTTTGTAATTTCATTATTTGGTACTTAGTTGAGCTACCTAATTATTTCACCATAGTTTCTATCAGTCTAATTTGCATAATTTTTCAACTTGGTACAACAATTGTAAGTATCTTTTAATTATATTATGCTGCCTTAATGTTCGTCAGTGACAAACTGTTAATTTTTCATGTGACAGTATCTTTCGATTAGAATTCTGCCTTTTCATGAAGAGTGTTCAAAATTTGAAAAAAAAAAATGAGTTGAATGAAAGCTTACTGAAATCAGAATTTTAGATGTCCTCTCTTCAAAATAATTTGAAGAATTTGAAACAATAAAATCGAGATTCTGGGTGAAATGTATGAGTTCATGGAAATCTTTGGAGAAGAAATAAATTTGAAAAGAAATTTAAATTTAATTCTTCATTTAGTTTTTGAAACATAGAACGTTGTAGATACTAACTTGAATTCAAATCATGTAACTCTAAATTTATTTCGTTTTATTTTTCCAAAATTAGAGTTCGCTTTTGGAACTATATCTCTGAGCGTCTCATTCTCTTCATAGGTCAATTTTTAATTACTTGAGGACTACATATTAACGACATGGTTTCACACAAATACAAAAATTGTTTGACTGATTCTCATTTAATCGAAATTAGTACATAACTGCATATACTTTGGTTTTATTGTAGGATCGGTTTGAATTTTTAATTTTACTGATAAAAAACCACGTAATGAAGTGGTTCAATGATGCATTCCGAAATCTGAAATAACATTCATCCGTTAGTATTCCTATTGGTTTTCTCTGGGTTTAGTGTAACTAAGTCGAGCGAAGGAATTATTATTTACTTGAGTACTCACAGAAACATGCTCAGGTGTGCCCAGAATTGAGATGCATCCCTTCGAAATGTCTTCTGGGTCAAGAATTTCATCTCGTGTTCTGTCGGTGAAAAAAGTGGAGTGGGATAAAATCTCAGTTCTAGTCGTTCCAGGACTAAGAATCTAATACAGAAAACATTAAATAGTTAGAAGAAATAATCAAGAAATACTGCTTTTAATTTTTGAGTAGAAAGAATCAATATTAAAAACTCTACCGCAGTAACCTGCGCTAGAAAAGCAGGTTTTCGTTTTAATTTGATATATATTCTGCAATTTGTTCCGATTTTTTCAATCTTTTCCACTTTCTTTTTCTATTTTTTCCCATTTTTGCATATTTTTTCATCTTTTACAATCTTTTCCAATTTTTTCATATTTCAAAATCTTTTATTATATTTCTTTTCCTATATTTTCCAATGAATGTTTATTTTGGAGAGTAAGCCATAACGTGTCCAACTCAGTAATATCTTTCCAAAATTTTTAGATACTTAAAAATTTTGATTGAATTTACATACTATGGAAACAGACGGTGTACAATTTTTGAGAAATATTTTTTCCATCCGGCACACAGTTTTCGTTAATGAAAAATTATAATAACTCGACTTGTGCAGTCATCAAGTTGATGTTTATAGTCACTTTAACTCTATGGGTAGGCTACTAAGAAATTGGTTTTCTTGATACTCTCCAAAGTCTTCTGTTGCACATCTGCTTTGCATTTTTGAATCTTTATTTATTTATTCATTTATTTATTTATTCGTGGGGTCGAGATTATGGTTTCAGTCTAACTATCGGGATATAGGCCTACTTGAGGAGTATTGATGCAAAGGTTTCAGTCTATTGTCTAATCTCCCTCAGTGACAAGCCATTCCTGGGAGATCGTCAATTCAAAATCATTCGCAAGGCAATGTTTTGACTAAATTGCCAGTCGCCCACCAATTTCAAATTCTATCCAATAATACTTACTGTTACTTTAATATTTGCCTTTTGCTTCAATATTTCTTGCCTCAAAGTATCGGAAAAAACGTGGACTGCATGTTTAGAGGCGGCATAAAGAGAATTATTTGCACTGTAACATTTTTCGTAGGCGGCTATGCTGAAAAAAAAGAAAAAAGAAATGATATCTAAATGCAAAATGTGTAACGCAATGGCGCATCCAGAAATTTTGAAAGCGAAGTGCTCAGTTCTTTTATCATTTTGATGCTTTAAAATCATAATATTTTGTTTTCGGTTCTCATTACACGGAAGTAAATTTGGAAAACACGTGGTTAAAAATTGATAATCTGTATCGAGAATGTATACCAAAACATAAACATAATATTATTATGGGCAAATGATGCGCGCGCCGTTGTCAGTTGTCATTGAACGGTTTTCATTGATAATTTCTTAATTAATTTTCCTGCTTGTTCGACGGTTCGTAAATCGTTTTCAATTTTTTTAAGTTTCATTACTGTACAGTTGTATGTAGTTATTTTTCATGTATTTTATCATGAAAGATGTTAACGCATTGAAGATGTTACAATGAAGAACGGAAACT
The DNA here is from genome assembly GCA_038050395.1 of Parthenolecanium corni. Classification (NCBI taxonomy): domain Eukaryota; kingdom Metazoa; phylum Arthropoda; class Insecta; order Hemiptera; family Coccidae; genus Parthenolecanium; species Parthenolecanium corni. The sequence continues at coordinate 617,393 of JBBCAQ010000027.1, read as the reverse complement.
TACGTTTTATTTAAATTTAGTTTATTAAAATGAAATTTGATGTCTTAAGGGTGGGCTTTAGCCTTCCTTGCGCCCTATTGAATGCGCCACCGTGAAAACAATTAAATGATTTACAAAAGCGGTTAAAATTAAGCAATTTCAATCCTATCTTTCTTGCGTCACATCTCCTCGGTGGCTACACTGATTACAGAGGAGAAAACGTGGGTCGTTTTGGAAGGACGGAAAGTACTCCTACGGTCCTGATGTCACTGGCCCCATAAACTTACAAGTGAGAATTTTAAAGAATTCATTAATTTTACGTTCACAATAAATATACAGACGGCCCAAATTCTAAAACTTGGTATTCTTTTTTATGGCATATTTTTTATCAATCTGAATATCATAGTTACTTACCTATTTTTTTTAATTTCTAAAGACGAATAAGCTGTTATGAGGAACAAATAATTCAGACATGTAGGTCTGTTCATTTTATTCCATTTGAGCTCGAGAATAGTCTCTCATCAAAAATTCAGCAGGTATCTACTATTTTGTATTACATATACCTGCTAATATTGATAATATGACCGCGTTCTGAATTTTTCATCATAGAATTTGCAGCTTCCCTCGCAAACAGAAGTGTACCCTTGGCATTTATCCCAAAAGTCAAATCGAACGTCTTAACTTTAAAATCTATAGTCAATCATAGTTTCTTATTAAAATTTTTCATTTGTTATAATACAAAAAACAACAATTTTAATTATATTATTCACCGTTGGAAACTTTGTTTTTCAAGTCTGTACGTACCCAGTCCATTTTGACCTTGCGAAATGTAGACTCCCGCAGCATTAATCAGTATCGAAATTGTTCTAAGATTTTCATGTATCCATTGAAAAATTTTTAGTACTTCTTCTTCGTCGGATACATCACATTTTTTAGCGAAGAATTTTCCCGTATAACCTTGCGTATTCTTCAATACCTCTACCTCTTCTTCCAGAACCTATACACGATTTTAATATAATTAATCGCTAGTTTCTAGTTATGAAAAAAGAAAATTAACAAAAAGATTATTGTTGTAGGATTTCATGTTTGTCTACAAAACATGAGTGAGTGTCCATTTGAAATTTTGAATTTTTTTTCATATACTTAATAGTTTTGATTCGCGTGGAAACTGTTAAGTACCTCAGTAAAGTAGCCCAGGAAAATTAAATTAGTTTTAAGAAAGAAAAAATTGGTACAAAAAATTTTATGCATAGAATGTATTGGTTATGTGATCTGAGATACCATACACAAACCCGGGATTCTTGATTTTGGGTTTTTGATTTTATTCGATAGAGGAGACAAATACGAGTATTAAAGAAAATAATCATCCAAAAAGATCAATTAGACGCCGAGTTATAGCGTCTTTACGTTTGAAATCTGAAAAATCTCATTTTGAGAAAATTGACATCAAAGTCTCTTTAAAAAAACTAGTTAAATTCTAACAAAGTAATGATAAACTTTTTTTTGTGAACCAAGCAGTGTGGTGGAGGTGAAGAGAACTGAAAAAACTGCACAAAGAATATTTTTGATTTTTTGTAATTATGTTGCCCAGCACCGGGTTTGTGCATGGTTTCTTATTTTGCAATGTTCAATTTGACTGTATTTAGGGACAACCCCTCCTTCCATTTCTGTTAAAACTGAAAACTGTCATTTTTGACCCCACCCACTTCATATCGCTGTAACAGGTTTTCAAGTTTCCCGGGTTTGTGTATGGTTTCTCAGACCGCATCACATTGGGGTTAGTAAAGGGAATGTGTGATGAAACGTCTCGGCCCCACCCCGTTTGCTTCTCCACTTGGGGGGTTTATAAGTGTTGAAAGTTTACGTTTTTCAGCTATAACTCGAAAACTATACTAGATATTCATTTTGATGTTCTGTAAAACTTAATTCTGCATCCAATTTACTATATCCATTAAACAACAATTACCTCATTTGGTGTCATAGAAGGGCAGTTAATGAAGATTGAAAAAAAGTCTGGAATGTTGAAAAATGATACTTTTCAAGCGTTGCTCCTCAATAACTCGAAAATTAATGATTATTAAACCTTTTTTCAATCTTCATTTTTTGCACTTTTACGGCATTAAATGAGGTAATTGTTTTTTTAATCGATTGGAAATTTGGTGGAGAATGATGTTTAACTGAACTTCAGTATGAATATCTAGCATAATTTTCGAGTTATGGCTGAAAAAACCTAAACTTTCAATACTTATGAGTCGCCCAAGGTGAAGCACAGGAGGTGGTTTTTTTATGTTTTCTCCAAATTTTTGAACTAATTTTCCTGATTTAAAGTCAGTATTAAAATAAAATAAATTATTAGGTTTGGCAAGACCAAATAAAATCACTTAATTTATCTTTCTCTTTAAATACAGAATTTAGCAAGGTGTAGAAAGAGACAGAAAATGGAGTTTGATTTTTTCTCCTTGTTTTTGTTAGTGTTTTTGTTTTATTTATTATGCTGTGCGTAGTGCGTACTTGTTTTCATTTTTTTTTTTTTTTTCATAAATGAAGGGTTATAAATGGAAGATTTTAGAGTTGGCAGACAAAGTTTGAAGAATGTTGTTAATTGTTATGCGAAAAGGACTTTATTTTTTCATTTATTAAAAATGCAATTACTTGCTTTGGACATTTTTTAGTTTTTTTTTTTTAATTTTTCATTTAACAATATAACACGTACACGTGAATTATTTAATAATCATTGATATTGTTTTTTATACTTTTCGGAGTTGAAAAAGAAAGCTCTTAGTTATTATTTGTTTTTAGATTACTTTACTTATCCTTTTTTGTTACTCATTTTGGTATCTTGGCTCTTTATATCGATTTTCAAGGTTTTTTTGTTGGTTTTGTCAATTTCTTTGATCTTTTCTCAGATATCTAGATTTTTTTTTCTTAAAATTTTTTTTTTTTATTGCTTTGCATTTGCCTCTATTGCCAAACCTTTTGTAACTTGTAACAAGTTACTTGTTATTTTAATAATATATGATACAACCTTCAGTGTTCTAGTATTTATGTCCACACCTACGACGGTGATCTTGAACTTGAGGAGTTCTTTAACTATAGCAGATCCTATTCCACCACTGGCTCCTGTTACAACAGCTACTTTTCCAGTAAAACTTTCCATCGTAAGCAAGTTGTTGTTATCCTCTACAACTTTTCAATGAAATATTTTCCTGTATTAACTATATCTATAAACGACTATTTACTTCAATGTTCACTATTGGAATACATTTTCGTATCAGGTACCTTATGATAGGAAAGCAAATTTTATTTTCGGTTGCTGACATTATTTGTACAAATATTGGTTTGATAATATTCAAGAAGTATATACGTCGAAACATTAGCTCAAGTTAATATAGTCGATTACGTAATTACGAGTATGTACGAGGATCGTCTCATACTTATATATGTAACTTGGAAAAAGGAAAAGGGGTTAAGGTTCGAAAAAAAAAAAAAAACCTAAAAACGCGTTCAAAGTTTGATAATGTGACCCATTTATCCATCAAAATCGAGAAAAAAAATTTATTTTTCGAACCTTAACCCCTTTTTTTTTTCCAGGTCACATATGTAATTCATGTATTCTTATTTTGAGATAATCAAGTCGTGTTCATTTCATCAACAGATAACACAATTTTCATAAAGGTTGTCTCAATTTATTTTTTTTCCATTGGGTGAACATATCTTGAACTGCAGTAGCATCGAAAATTTTATCATAATAATATGTATTTTTTGAAACTGCATCCTTGAACCTTTCATTGGCTGGGCAGGTCTTGAATTTTCAATTACCTATTTGATGACCATTATCGACATGGTTCTTTATTATAATTCCATTTCGAAACAGCAATTGTTAGATTTTTACTTCATCTGTTTAGACCTGTACATAATTCGTTTTTATAGTGAAATCGATTTGAATTTCAATTTTACTGATGGAAAACTTCATGATGAAGTGGTTGAATGATGCATTCCGAAACCTGAAATCGCATTCATCTGTTTGTATTTGTATTAGTATACTCTGAATCATTCTACCTTCTATCTATTCAAAGTAACAATGAGTTCCAAGAAAACTGCCTGACAATATTATAAACAGGCAATTTGTTCCATGTGATTTGAATTCTGCTCGAATGTATCCTTCACTTTTTTTTTTGCTAAACCAATATTCTTACTAGCAGGGTCTATTCGACAAATTTTGAGAAAAGGGGTTTGTACGTACGAGTAAAAATTAATGAAATGAAGAAATTATTATTGTTGTTCAAATGAAATGAGACGTTTTAACGATTAAGTCCCTTTTAATTGGCGAAAAATATTTTGTAACTTCATTATTAGGTATCTAGTTGAGCTACCTAATTATTTCACCATAGTTTTTGTCAGTCTAATTTGCATATTTTTTCAGCTCAGTCCAACAAATATAGTTATCTTTAATTATTGTGGTGTTTTAATGTTCAAAGACAAACTGTTTCGATTATAGGATTCTGCCTTTTCATGAAGAGAGTGTTTAAAATAATATGAAAACAATTGAGTTGAATAAAAGCTTACTGAAATCGGTATTTTAGAGGTCCTCTCTTCAAAATAATTTGAAGAATTTGAATCAATAAGATCAAGATTCTGGGTGAAATGTATAAGCTGATGGTAATTCTTGAGGATGAAAATTTGCAAAGAAAATGGAATTTCATTCTTAATTTTGGTTATTAAAAAATAGAACATTGTAGATACTCGTACATTAGATGACTTTAATTCAAATCATGTAACTCTAAATTTGTTTTATTTTATCTTTTCAAAATTACACTGAGAGAAATTTCAATAATACTTTTTACTATTTTAGGATAGGAAAACTGGTATAATTGAAAATTGTGGTAGAAATTGCTATAAAAATGGTAAAATATACTACATAATATGTTTGTATGTAGTACATTTTACTATCATGTAAGATACATACATGTATTATTATGTACTACAAAATACAATAATTTTTGTTACCGCGATGAGAAAAATTACTATACTACGTAGTAATAAGTACTACCTTTTTCTCTCAGTGTAGATTTCGCAAATTTCAGAAACACGAGTACATCTTTGAGTCTCTCATTCTCTTGATTCGTGAATTTTAAATTATTTGAAGACTATTAACGACATGGTTCTTTATAATAATTCCATTTAAAAACAAAAATTGTTAGACGGATTTTCATTTAATCGAAACCTGTACATAATTTGGTTTTATTGTTGAATCGATTTGAATTGTAATTTTACGGATCGAAAACTGCGGGATGAAGTGGTTCAATGATGCATTCCGAAATCTGAAATAACATTCATCAGTTAGTATTCCTATTGGTTCACTCTGTGTTTAGTATGACTAAGTCGAGTGAAGGAAATATGATTTACTTGAATACTCACAGAAACATGCTCAGGTGTGCCTAGAATTGAGATGCAGCCCTTTGCAATGTCTTCTGGGTCAAGAATTTCATCCCGTGTTCTATTTGCAGCAAACATGGCGGGGGGTATTATTTCAGTTCTAGTTGCTCCAGGACTAACAATCTAATACAGAAAATATTAAACGGTTGTAAGAAATAATCAAGAAATACTGTTTTTAATTTTTTTTTTCTTAATCCTTTGAGTAAGGATACTCAACGTTGTTCGAGTTGAAATTTTTCCAATATTCGAATTACCTTTAAAAAAAATTAGACCTCGAAATAAATTTAACCTACAGAATGTTTATTTTGGCGAGTAAGCAATAACGTGTCTATTCTATAGTATCTCCAAAATTTTAATCGGATTTACTAACTATTGGAAACCAGATGATCTACAATTTGAGAAATATTTTTCCCATCAGGCGCACAGTTTTCGTTAATGAAAAATTAATTCTTTGTGAAATGTGAAACCTGAATTTCAGTCATAAAGTTGCTGTTTGATGAGAAATTATAATCTAATTTTTAAAGTACGCGGAGTTTCGTTTAAGTATTTAAATTGAATGGGTAAAAGGTTGAGGTACCAAAAATAGTCACTCTAACTCTACTTATGAAATTTGTTTTCTTGATCCTCTCAAAAGTCTTCTGTTGCACTCCACTTTTACTTTACATTTTCGAATTTTTACTTAGGTACTTATTTATTTATTTATTTATTTTATTTATTTACTGCCTTGAAATATGCAGTTACTTGAAGAGTATTGATGCAAAGGTTTTAGTCTAATCAACCTCACTGACCAGCCATTCCTAGGAGATCGTTATGCTAGAGTTTTCCTCATCGATAAGTGTATGCGGTCTGCAGCTAATTGTCAGTAGAGAATAGGCGTGGCTAACCCAAATTTTGTCTTTTTGAATTCTGCTTATTTAATTTCACCTCTACTCCGTAGGGTTGGTGAGAAGGTGAACGATATTAAATTCAATTTGATATAATTATGTATTTGTAATTTTTATATTTTTCATCATTTCATACATCAAATTCTTGCCTCAAACTGGACTCAAACCAGCGTTACCTAGTTTGCATGGCAATATATGTTCTTACTAGATTGCCACTCAGCCACCAATTTCGAATAAGTTTATCCAATATACTTACTGTTACTTTAATGCTAGCCTTTTTCTTCAATATTTCTTGCCTCAAAGTATCGGAAAAAATGCGGACAGCATGTTTGGTGGCTGAATAAAGCGCAATATTTGCACTGTAGTTTTTTTCATAGCCACCTATGCTGGAAAAAAGAAGAAAAAAAATTATCAAAATGCATAGTTTGTAATGCGCAGTGGCGCATCCAGAAATTTTGAAAGGTAGTTGCTGAGTCTCTTCATCGCTAAAAGACAGATTTTAATTTTTTATATTTAATGAAATTTAATATCTCAGGGTGGGCTTCAGACTATCTTGTCTCGCTCTTAGGTGTGCTACTGGGAAAATAGCTGCAGCCTTCACCGAAGTTTCGTGAAGGCGAAAGATGAATTCTCTCTTTCAACCAGAGATTATAAAAAGTATCCAAAAATATCGACTCTGATGATGACAGGACATTATGGTCACGGAAAGACAGGACATTATGTTTTGAAATTGACAAATCCTATGTTATAAGTAGGTATGATGACGTCATCATAACATTAGACTCCGATGATGACGTCATCCGAACATTGGACTATCAAGGAAGGACAAAAACTGGCGGACATTATGTTTTCGTCTCCTATGTTATATCTGGGTATGATGACGTCATCCTCCTATGTTATAAGTAGGTATGATGACGTCATCAACAGCTTTCTAACTGTTATAACTAAGTACATATAACATTGAGCAATATGTTATATATCTAGGTATGATGAGGTCATCATCTGTGTTTCCTATGTTATACGTAGGTATGATGACGTCACCATCTGCGGTTCCTATGTTATACGTAGATATGACGTCATCATCTACGGTTCTTATATTATACATAGGTATGATGACGTCATCATTTGCAGCAGTATGATGACGTGCGTCTCCTATGTTATATCTTGGTATAATGACGTCATCAAGGAAGGACAAAAATTGGGACATTATGTTTTGGGCGGACATTATGTTTTGAAATTGGAACGCCCAGTACAAAAGAATTCATCTTCAATAATAAAATGATTTATAGAAGCGGTTTAAATTAATCAATTTTAATTGTATATTTTTTGTGTCACATCTCCTCGATGGCTACACTGATTACAAAGGAAAAAACGTGGGTCCTGTTGGAAGGACGGAAAGTACTCGCATAATAAGCTTGTGTAAATGGTGGGACTGGATGTCATTGGCTCCTTATAAGTGTGAATATTTAGGAATTTATTAATTTTTTATTCAAATTCATAATACGAGTATAAATATGTATACAGGCGGTCCAAATTCTGAAACTTGCCATTCTTTACGATGGTATATTTTTTATCAGTCTGAATAAAATTACCATTGGTACATATTTTTTTACTTATAAAGACGAATAAGCTGTTATCGGGAACAAATAATGTAGACATGCAGGTATGTTCATTTTTTTCCGCATGTGAGCTCAAGAATAGTTTCTCATTATCAAGAATTCAGCTCAACTACTCCCTCCTCGTAGATAGCTGCAACTGGGAATATATATAGGTATCTAGTATTTTGTATTACATACCTGCTAATATTGATAATATGACCAGGTTCTGAATTCTTGATCATTGAATTTGCAGCTTCCCTCGCAAATAGAAGTGTACCCTTACAATTTATCTCAAAAGTCGAATCGAACGTCTCAACTGTAAAATCTAATTGGTCATAGTTTTTTATTAAAGTTATTCATTTATTACGCTGAAAAAAAAAAAAAGGTTATTTTTATTCAACTATTCACTGTTAGAAACCTTTAAGACTATACGTACCTAGTCCATTTTGACCCGACAAAATAAGGACTCCCGCATTATTAATCAATATCGAAATTGTTTTAAGATTTTCATGTATCCATTGAAAAATTTTTTGTACTTCTTTTTCGTCGGATACATCACATTTTTTAGCGAAGAATTTTCCCGTATAATCTTGCGTATTCTTCAATACCTCTTCTTCCAGAACCTGTACAAGATTTTAACAAAATTAATCAACTATATAATTTTCATTTATGAAAAAAGAAGATGAACAAAAAATTATTCTTGTAGAATTTCATATTTTGTATCCAAAAAATGATTAAGTTTCCATTTGAAACTTGGAATATTCTATAACTCTTTTTCTTTCAATATTTTTGATTTGGATGGAAACTATAAAATACCACTGTAAATTATTCGAGGAAAATTATTTTTAGGAAAGAAAAAATTGGTACAAAAAATGTTATGCCTGGAATGTGTTGGGGGGGTAGTCCAAGGAATATGTGGTAAAAAGTCTTAGCCCCACCCCATTCGTTTTTTCCGTGGGGGGCTTTAGAAGTTTACTTTTTCAGCTATAACACGAAAACTATCATTCCGAAATACCTGTAAAACTTCATTCTGCACCAAATTTCCAATCGATAAAAAAAAACCTTATTTCGTGCCGTAGAAGTGCAGAAAATGATGTTTGAATGTAGGTCTAAAATGTTGAAAAATAGTACTTTTCAAGTGTTTCTCTTCAATAACTCGAAAATTGAGGCTAATTAAACCTTTTTTCCATCTTCATTTGCTGCACTTCTATGGCACCAAATGAGGTAATTTTTTTAACGATTGGAAATTTGGCGGATAATAAAGTTTTACTGACCTTAAGAATGGATATCTAGCATAGTTTTCGAGTTATGGCTGAAAAACGTAAACTTTCACTACTTATGGGGCCCCTGGGGCGATGCACAGGGGATGGGGACCGAGAATTTTTACTACAGATTCCTTTTACCGCCCCCAACATATTCCAGGCATGAAATCTTTTCTACCAACTTGTTTCTTTCAACTTTTTAAACTAGTTTTCCTCAGTTAAAGTCATTGTTACAGTAAAATGAATTATTATTCTAATAATATATTATGATACAACCTTCAGTGTTCTAGTATTTATGTCCACACCTACAACGGTGATCTTGAACTTGAGAAGTTCTTTAACTATAGCAGATCCTATTCCACCACTGGCTCCTGTTACAACAGCTACTTTTCCAGCAAACCTTTCCATCATGAACTGTTTTTTGTTTTCCTCTACAACTTTCCAAAGAAATGTTTTCCTGTATCAACTGTATCTATAAAACGACTATTCACTTCAACGTTCACTGTTGGACTGCATTTTCGTACTATATAGGTACCTTACGATAGAAAAGCAACTTTTATTTTCGATTGATGACATAATTTTTGCAAATATTGGTTTGATAATATTCAAGAAGTATTTGTCGAAACGCATAAGCTTAATATAGTCGATTACGTGATTGTGTACGAGTATCCTCTCATTTTTTTTCTACGAGTAATATTCTTATTTTGACATAATCGCGAGTACTCGTGTTCAATTCATCTGTAGGTCCTGTGATTCAATTATTGTTTTGGCTAACACAATTTTCATGGGATTTTTTTAATTACATATTTATTTTATTTTGATCGGGTGAGCCTATCATGAAGTGCAGTAGCATCGAAAATTTTATCATATTTTTTGAATCACTCGTCCAATAAAACCAGTGTTGCGAGTGGCTGGCAAGAAAAGGTCTGGATGGAGCTGGTCTATCTGTAGATAATAAATACATGAATTGATCGATTGCTAGAATCTAAATCACTATTGCCAACAATTTAAAAAAAAAATGGATTATTCTGATACAGAATTTCACGCTCTACAACGTGGTGTGCTCGGGATTTTTCATTTTTCTTGCCCTTCATCCGCAAATTGTTTTTTTTCAATTAAAGAATTTGAAGAAATTTACATTTGTATTACCCCCCTCGTGAACACGCAGGGGCGAGTGAGGAGGGGACCATTACAGACAAACTAGTTGTTACAGAACTGAAAATCTAGAATTGAGATATTGAAACGGATTTAAGAAATTATCGAAATACTGCTTTTCATTTCTGTCTTGTCAGTTCCTGAGTTGGAAAACTCGATATGTTGTTAGAGCTGGGATTATTCTAATATTCGAACTGCCTAGAAGAAAATTTGAGCTGGTACTAAGTACATATAAACCTTCGGATAGTTTATTTTGGGGTGTAAATAATAAACGTGTCCAGTATCGTTACTAAGTCCGAAATTTTCTGACACTCACATTTTGATTGGACCGTTTCAACTGATATTATATGAAGGCATATGGTATAATAGAAAACGGAAAAAAACTATGCTGAAGTTGAGATTCGTATGGAGAGGTTGCTGAAGTAAAATCTGTTATTTTAATAGGATACCGCATGCTTCAGTTTTCCAGTATTTATGTCCACACCACACTCCACATCAACAACAGTTATGTTCAACTTGAGGATTTCTTTAACTGTATTAGATCCTATTCCACCACTAGCTCCAGTTAATACCAGCCTTTTTTCCAGCAAACCTTTCTATCCTTAGCTCACTCCCAAAAACAGATAAATTTACAATATCCAAATTAAAAAGTTTTAAAATTAGAGGGGTAACGTTCTTCATGAAATTAAAGCCCTCTAAAAAGTCTATCGAATCTTTTAAACCTGCGTCGAACCTAACATTCTCGTTATTTCAGCTATCCTGTCATTCGTTTTATTTTTCTTGCTCCTTTTTAGTACCTACCTATTTTCCTATTTTATTTTATATCATTATAAAGAATTCGATTTTACCATCATTGTACAAGTTTATGACACGCGTGTAGCGTATACCATGCTTGTTACCAACTGACAATGTGCCACTCGAATTCGAAATCAATTTATGAACTTGATTCGTAACTTTCGTTTACACTTTTCTCGAATGAGAGATAAACCATAAACTCGCATACCTTTTCATTTTATGCTTCGACAAATTGTATTTAGTTTGTCTCGTTTACCTCAACATAATGTCTAAGGGTACATTTTTCCTCGAATACCTCAACACTTATTATCTAAACGTAAATAAATGTAATAAAGTGAAACTACTCAAACAGTTTTTGGTCTTATCGTATCATCTCGATCTGTTTCAATAAGTTGACAGCGCGAAAGAAAAAGTTTTCCGTCACAGTGTCTTCGTCTCGATATTATAATCTTTAGGGAAGCTCTCGTTGTTCACCTTTTTTCAAAAGAGAGAGACAGAGAAAAAAAAAACTTCGCTAAAAAAAAAAACTGCAAATAAATGTTTCAGCAAAAATTACGAAGGAATGCAACCTTATCATTTAAGTAAACATAAAAGAAAATTGCTGAAATGAGGAGTGGAAGCAAACAAAAAAGTTGAACTTGCGATAACGTTTAGAATGAAGGTACATGGAGAAAAGGGAAAAAATGTTTCCTTGTATTTTTGTAACCCCACCACCATCTGCCGCCCATTCTTTTGTCTCGTATTTACGTAAAAATTGTTTAATATACCTTCGTCGTCGAAAAAATTACTCGGTACCCATTTTTTCCGACATTTTAGCACCGAGTCTGTATGAAGCCAATTACTAACTGTATGCTTTTGTACTCGCGTTTAATATGGGTGAAGCACGAAAAGGTGGAATGTATGTAGCTCTAATATACACAGGGTGTCCCTGTTTGGGATGGCCAGCTGGCGCCAAACTATAATTCTTCGTACAAAATTTTGTCTAAACTTCAAAAGCTCAGATGCTTACATTTCACAATAATTCAATATTTAAGCTAGCTTCATTTTGAAAAGTCATGCTTGCAATTTATTTTTTGAATATTGCGTAGGTAAAACATGTAAAGATGAGTCAAAATCATACTTACAAATTCATGCTTAAGTTTGACATTTAAAGGGCTACAAAACTTTACATTTGAAAAGTTCACCATTTTTAGCTAGCCTTGTCCAACAGTTTAAGTAAGCAAGGCAAAATCAGTGAATATACTCTGTTTAAGTTGAGAGTTCCATGACGTCACAACACCAACCAAGTTTGTTTATTTATATGTGTGTAAGATTCTTAGAAAATAATGAAGAATCATGCAAACACATCTATCATCTTTCTACTCTTAAAATCAATCAACAGATGAATATAATCTAAATCTGGTATATATATGAGAGAACTCTGCAACTCACTATATCAGCGAGTGCTTCAACACAGACAGAAACTGTGGCTATTTAAGAATGTGTTCACATATTCTTACATGTGAATTTCGAAACTCTCTATTCGCCTCCCATGAAAACTTGTTCTTATTCCATTGTGACGTCATGAAACTCGAACGTTGGAACAAACTAAAATTCTTTGTACAAATTTATTCCTCAACCTTAAACTGAAGGAACTACTTTGAAAGTTCAGTATTTTAAGGATAATTTTTTATATTAAATCTTGCTGAGATATAGAATTTTTCAAGTAGTCCCTTCAATTCGAAGACAATGCAAGAAGTTGTAAGAACAGGTTTGATTTATCGTGACAAGTTCAATCTTCGTAACATTTAAAAAAATAATTTCGAGCGTAACTTTTCAAATAATTGAATCTAGCTAAAATACTGAGTTTTCAAAACCTGACAGCATTTCGCAGCCCTTTCAGTTTCTTGTTGAGGCAAAAAGTTGTACCCAGAATTTTGGTTTTGTTCTCTGATACTGACATGCCTATCCAAACTAGGACACCCTATATATGTGTGGGTTACTTATCTGGTTAGTGCAAAAATTGATAAAATTGAGTATATGGAATGGTTAAACCGCCAATACAATAACCAGACCCACAACTTTCTTCCGCCATTTTATTTACTCGTGTCTTACCGGTGTATATCGTTGATTTTTCTATCTCCTTGGAAGTATGTAATGTTGTAAGGAGATTTCAGACCCCTTCCTTACATTCTATTTTCCTCGCTATCCGTGTTCTATCTTTTTCTCTCTTTTTTTTTTCTTTTTCTAGTAAGGCATATAAGAATATAATCTCAAATATAGAAAATTCTTGACATTTTTTGGCCAACTCTCTTTTCACGTTTTACGAGTGCAAATACGAGCTTTTCGAATACCATCGATGTAATTTGATTTTGTTTCGCTCTTCATGGCCCAAGTTTCGTTGGCCCAGAATCTGCCTTGGGGAGCGGGCGGTTTTTGACGGCGCGGAGCGAAATTAAAGGGACAAGATTTACGCGATAATATGAGACTGGTTTGAGATTCGTTCGACCCGAATGACGATTTTATCGATTCACATTTGACCCTTTGGAGGGGACTTGGACTGTGGATTGGTATTGCGTTGCTATAATACCTTCTTTTTTCTTCGTTTGTTTCAGAAACAAGATGTACAACGTCAGCGCTTCAGATTTATCACTCAACCAGGTTCGTACATGCGTTGTATATTTTATTGATAGTTTGGGAAAAAAAACAAAAAAGCGTTCAAGTATAGAAGATTTACATCAGTCAAGTTGGTCTGCTCCAAAAAATAATAGTTGAATTTCAAATTTAAAAGTGACGAAATCTAAGAAAATATTATTATATACCGTCGAACGGGGTGACTTTACATTCAAGGGGCGACTTTACCCACTTCGTTTTAGCCCAATAAATAAATTGCCAGACAAAAATTAAAACCGAAATACGATTTGGATCGAAGCAGGTAGAAGGAGGAAAATAAAAAAAAGATCGCCGCCCCTACCTCACTTCACCCAGTAACAGAACAAGAAAATAAAGCGGCGATATGGTTTTTTACTTTTTCTTATTCATCTTTTTTTTTTTTAACCGCAGACACTCAAAATATTCAGTTCGGTTTCACACGGTTCAAGTTCGTACTTGACTAGTTTCTTTTTAATCGTATGTCTGAGTACAAACATCCTCAAATTTTGCCTCCCCATCCATCAATAACCCGTCAATAAAAAATTGATGGGTAAAGTCGCCCCATTGAGGGGTGACTTTACACAAATTGTTTGAAAAATCATAAAAAATAGAAGGAAGGCTGCAAACTCAAACTTTTTTTTACAATTGTGTTGAGAAATGTTAGACCTAAATTTTAAAATCAAATTCACTTCAATAGCTTAAAAATTGGATGAGTTATTAAAGGACAAAGTTGAAAAACATAAAAAAAGTGTGTAAAGTCTCGACGGTACCTTCGAATGAAAAATATTTTTTTCCAGGAATGACCGATTAAGATAGTTTTATCAAAATCAAAATTATAGTTTCTTAAATTTTTATCGAAATATGCTTGTATATAATCAGAGGAGCATTTTATAAATCCTCAGAATTGAAATACATTGTTCACACCTTGGCCTCAGAAGCGTATAGTAAAATGTAGAATATTTTTAAAATGGCTACTGAGAAAAGTTTCTATGGTAATTTTTACAATATTTGGATAGGAAAACTGGTACAATGCGAGATTTGTAGCAGAAATTACTACAAGAGTAGTAACAATTATATTATATATTATTTAAGATGATAAAAAGTATTAAAAATATTAGATTATTCACAATACTAAATACATTGGTAATTTTCACAACTGTGTGATGAGAAAAGTTACTATTCTGTCTATGAATAATACTACATAAATTATTCATTTCTCTCAGTGTATCAACCGGGAGTATGCAAACTATCATGCATAAATGTAACTTGTGTTTCTCAATCTACAGTTGTTTGATGGTGAACTCGAGGTGAAACACCCTGTATAGTACATGTATTCGACTATATCGTGTTCTATTCACTATATTAGTACACTGCATAGCTTTCTGGCGCTGGTCCAGCAATCGTTGGCGAGAGGGGCTTAGGTGGGCGCATCGATTTTGGAATTAAAACGTCGGTAAATTAGGTTGCCGGCAAATCCGGCAGCGAAGGTGCATAACGGGATTAAGGCATTTAGCCGCATCACCGTTAAGCCTCTTGACCGAGCAGGCATATATTCCGTTGACCGAGGAGCGCATTAACTTGGGCACGACGATAAGTTTCTGCCAAAGCAAGCGAAAATTTTTTTTTGCCTATTTTTATTTCCTTTGCAAAAAGCACCTGTTTTCCTCCGCACTATATGGTGGTCACGCGGTGCCCGTTTTCGCACCTTTTTCTTCAAGGCTTATATTCGATTTCAACTTCGTATAAATCAGTCGAACCGATTTCACTTCTCGAGACCAGAATTCATGCGACTTTGGTTTGCTATCCACTGCCAGGTGTGTGGTCGGTACTCGGTCTTTAATGCATATCCTGCGGAATCGGAGCAATTAAAAATAGATAATGCATTTTGTATATATATATCGTGGTTCGAATGGGGGATGAAAATTTAGTCATACACTCGACTTCGAAGGGTTTAGCTGTACCGCAGATGATATACACGCAGGTCAAGGATTTCTGTATTGGGTAAAATCTGTTTTTCAGTCGTTATATACCTGTTTGCAATGCAGGCTATGTAGTATAGTGAGATTCAGTATGCTTTAAAATGAGGGAATTTTTATTTATATGATTGTGAAAGTTGTAAGGAGTACGAGATAGCGTGCTAACCGAATCTATTGTGAACAACTTTGAACATACTAAATTTATTTATACGTGAGGTATAAGTACATAATATGTATATAAGTCCATTTTATAAAATTTACGAGAAATGAGAAAAGAATTGTTATTAGATATTCGCATTACTTTTGTGAAAATACTACTTTTGTTAACCTAATTAGATACCATAATCAATTGTTTCGATATTAAAGTTGAAGCAGTATTAATACTATATCGACGAGATACCTTCAATAACATTTTTTTTCTCTCTTCTCGTGCATTTTTTCGAAATGGACATCGCTCATGCACATTTTCGCTTTTTTCGTGAGATTTACGATTTACCATTTTTTTTCGCTGCGTTTTGCACCTAATTGGCTTAAATTTTGATCTATTATTACTATTGAATATATTCTTCATACTCGGACGAAGCTTTTTTTTTTTTTTTTTTTTTTTCAAAATTTTGTATCAAAAAATTCTTCCTTAGGGCTTTTAAAGAAAGTGAGAAAAAAAATGAAATTGAAAAAAATGGCTTCGTCTGGGCATGAAAAATATGTTCAAGAATAACGTATTAAAATTTGAGCAAAGGAGTAAAACTCTGAGAAATGAATAATGAATGGTAAATGATGAAATGTACATTTAAGCAAAAAACTCGTAGAAATTGTCATTTTAGCTGCCGAAATCCGCTACACATGTGTCAAATGAATTGCCTATATTTTGCCCATATTTTACATTTTCGAATAGATTTTTCACAATCAATGTCGATTTCCTAACAAAGTAGACTACGCGTGTACTACCTGTGACACAAAGTCAACTTACGTCTGAAAAACTCCTTCGAAATGTTGAATAATAGATAATTTCTTTGAAACGTGTGTTGCAGATTTGCGTTTCAGCAGCTAAAATATAATAATTTCCACGACTTCTTTCAAAAGTACACTCACAGTTAATCAAATTTTTCGCTCAGTTTTACCAAAGCTCGAATTGGGATACTTCGTCCTTGAACATAAGCTTTTTTCTATACCCGGACGAAACTGTTTTTTTCAATTTCATTGTTTTAAACCTTTTTTTCAAAGTTGAAAAAATTGTTTTTTTAACACCCTCAAAAATTGCTTTAAAATTTTGGAAATCAAAGGTGCATGTCCCTGGCACCCCCACCAATACAAATCAATTTCTAAATAGGCTTGTCAATTTGTGCTCGTTTTGTGCCGTTTTGTGCTGATAAAAGATAATTTTGTGCCACTCCCCTTTCTGAGATAATGAAAAAAATGTTGTGAGGGTGGTCAGCACCCCCACTTTATCGGATTGACTCCAAAATGGTCTCATTATTTTGTGCTCGTTTTGTGCCGTTTTGTGCTGATGAAAAAAAATTTTGTGCTGCCTCCCTTTCCCAGTTTCTACAAATTATTTAAAGGGAGCCAGCACCCCCACTTTATCGGATTCACTCCAAAATGGTCTCATTATTTTGTGCTCGTTTTGTGCCGATTTGTGCCGTTAAAAGAAATTCTCATACTGCTTCCCCTTCAAAGTTATTTGGAATCTCATAATGGGGGCCAGCACCCCCACTTTATCGGATTGGCCCCAAAATGGTCTCAATATTTTGTGCTCGTTTTGTGCCGATTTGTGCTGTAAAAAGAAAATTTTCAAATGTTGCCTAATCTGAGTTATTGGAAATATTTGAAAATAGGTCAACGACCCCACATTATTAGATTGCAAATACTTAAAAGTGGGTCAGCACCCCCACTTTATCCGATCCACTCCAAAATGGTCTCATTATTTTGTGCTTGTTTTGTGCCAATTTGTGCTGTTGAAAGAAACTTTGATACTGTTCCCCCCTCCAACTTATTAGAATGACTTGAAAGTAGGTCAGCACCCCCACTTTATCGGATCAGCCCCAAAATGGTCTCATTATTTTGTGCTCATTTTGTGCCGTTTTGTGCTGATGAAAAAAAATTTTGTGCTGCCTCCCTTTCCCAGTTTCTACAAATTATTTAAAGGGAGCCAGCACCCCCACTTTATCGGATTCACTCCGAAATGGTCTCATTATTTTGTGCTCATTTTGTGCCGATTTGTGCCGTTAAAAGAAATTCTCATACTGCTTCCCCTTCAAAGTTATTTGGAATCTCATAATGGGGGCCAGCACCCCCACTTTATCGGATTCACTCCGAAATGGTCTCATTATTTTGTGCTCGTTTTGTGCTGTTTTGTGCTGATAAAAGAAAATTTTGTGCTGCCCCCCTTTCCATTTTTCTACAAATTATTTGAAGGGAGCCAGCACCCCCACTTTATCAGATCCACTCCAAAATGGTCTCAT
This sequence comes from Parthenolecanium corni, assembly GCA_038050395.1. Classification (NCBI taxonomy): domain Eukaryota; kingdom Metazoa; phylum Arthropoda; class Insecta; order Hemiptera; family Coccidae; genus Parthenolecanium; species Parthenolecanium corni. The sequence continues at coordinate 599,215 of JBBCAQ010000027.1, read as the reverse complement.
TATTTTGTGCTCGTTTTGTGCTGTTTTGTGCTGATAAAAGAAAATTTTGTGCTTTCCCCCTTTCCCAATTTCTAGAAATTATTTAAAGGGAGTCAAAATTATGAAAAAGGGTTAAAATTTTTTTTATAAGGTACATAAATGGAATTAGTGTCATTTGATAGGGCAGATATTCCATAGTAATAATCCATCGAGTAAGACAAAAAATTTGTGGGCTTTTTGTCTTTAAGACAAATTTTGAAATTTGAAAAAGGGGCTTAAAATTTTATCATAAGGTACCGTCATTTGCCAATGGCGGACACCTTCCCAATGGCGGTCACCTTCTTTTTCATTTTTATATATTTAGTGCTTAAACCCACTTATAATGAAACTGATGATGTCACATGGTAGCTGTTACCCATGGTAATGCGTTGAATCACTCAGTTAAATTTTTGCTCCATCCAATAGAAATATTTGGCCATTAATTATGTTCTTGTCAATTAAAATATTCAATTTCGTAATTATTGCAAAGAAAAAGATTAGATAGTAAACATTTTTAAAACTGATAATTATCTATTCCTGTGATTATTAAATAATGTTCCTTCAAAGCATCAATGATCCTAAACCATTACAAACATTGAATTTTACAGTTTTAGAATTATTTCATCTGTTTCAAACGTTTTTTTGAGGGTGTCCGCCATTGGCATAAAAGAAAATTCAGTCTGTTTGAAGGTTTCCAGTGGCGGACACTTGCTTTTATGCACAACTTGAGGCTGGAATAAATCCTATACCTACCATAAACCCAAGGTATGAAGCCAAAGGATCACTGCCATGCCTTGTGACATCATTGAATTTAATTAGATTTGTTTTTTTTTTTGTTTATTTAATTATTTGAAAAATGAATATATCTACACAAATGTGCATGGTAAAATGTTTTCAATTTGTTTTTTATCCAGTTGTCTCTATAAGTGGATGTGTGGAGGGGAGTTGAGCCCCGGAATGGACAGAGGGTGAAGCCCCTTACTAGTCAACATCATAATTGAAAAATATAATAACAATCATTCACGTTTTTTTCTACATTACAAATATTTTTCTAGGTGTCCGCCATTGGTGTGTCTGCTACTGGAAAAATGAAAATTTTGATGTCCGCCATAGGCAAAATTTAGATAGTTAGGAAAAATGATAGGGTGTAATATGTGTATGGGTTACGGGGGCCAAAAGGGGAGAAGTTTTTAGAAGAAGGTGGGGGCAAATATTCAAGGCATCAAGCAAAATAATTGAAGCATTTTTCAGCAAGCTATGAAAAAATTAAGGAAAAAAATGCCTTAAGGTGTCCGCCATTGGCAAATGATGGTACATGATTGAATCTGGTGTCATTTTGTTAGGATGGATGTCAAAAATCAAAATCCACTCAATAAGACAAAATATTTGTGGGCTTTGGAGCTTTAAGACAAGATTTTAGGGCTCTCTGTCACCATAGTACATGTATATTTTTTTCAAAAGTACAAGCTTTTACCTGACCCTACATAAATAAAAGTAATATTATTTGATATAAAAAATTATGATAATAAATGCCCATTCAATGAGAAAAGTATATAGGGGGTTTAAAAGCTATCAGATATCATTTTATCATATCCATAGGTGACACTTAGTCTAGCAGAACAAGATAGGCAAAATGACCTATCTTGAATTTCAACCTAAAACTTGGTGGTCAGGTTGACCATAATGAAAAACTAGTTCAGTCAAAATTTCAGACCCCCACCTCGACAGGTTGCCTCCTGGGGAGTGAAAATGTGCTTTGGCCATTTTGAAGGTTTTTTTGCCCATAACTGTTTTCATAATTGTTCATTTGATTTGAAATTTTTATGATAGTTAGTCCTCTCTGAGCTCTATCTACCAGCAAAATTTCGCGGTTCCAGCTCCAGTAGTTTTCCAGTAACTCCAGCTGGAAATTTTGGAGCTTTTTACCCTATGGAGTCTACAAGTTGAAATTTTCACTGATGATAGCTTATCTACTCTACATTACACCCATATAATTTGTTTTCCAAAATTCAGGGTGTACAAGGTAGTTTTTTGGCATTGAGATATCAGTTTTTTCATATTTTCATAGTAAATCTCCCATTATATAACTAAACCAAAGGCATTACTTGCACATCAGTGCACCAATTCCACTAAATGGTAGCTACTAAGCCTAATCTCCCACAAAGTGATAGTACAAGTACTAGGTGGCGTCGTGGCGTCATATATGACGCCATTTGAAATTTTGAGATGGACTTCTCCAAGGACCAATATTTTGAGAATCACTGACTTGTGTCATACAATGCCACCTGGTCCTTTGAGGTTATTCTTATGGTGTCATATATGACGCCACCTGTTACTTTGAGTAATCTAGTGAAACCTGGTTTTTCTAGTGTTAGAGAATGATTCTTTGTCCTCCTATAAGTTATGCATACTATTCCTCTGTTTGATTGCACCTACACATACATAGCTTAAGATATATCAATATGCTATTTTTTAAATGACTTTCTTTTCAAAATTATTCACAATATTTTCATTATTTTCATTTCTGACATTCATAATAAGAAAAACATTTTTTTGACAAAAAGACATATTATAGTGATTTTTTAGTTATCTCAAGGGTAGGTCCAAACCCTCTCAAATCCCACAGATCTATTTTCTATGCATCTCACTTCATTTTACTAATAAGTTCAAGGAGAAAATGCATGTTTTATGTCTATTTCTATGTGATATAGATGATAATGTGAAATAATACCAGTATTTGCATATATGAATTTTCAACCCCCTTAAGTCACCACTTAATTTCAACCTAGGGGGCTGAAATTTTAATGTAATTTATTTTTCATGAAATAGAACAAATCTGGGGGGTGGGAGCAGAAATTGCAAAAAAAAATTTTTCCTTCTATAAATAAGGACCACCCTAGTAACCAGAACAATTTTTCGGATGGGCCAAACAAGAGCAACATATGTCATCCTAACAAAATGACACCAGTTTCAATCATGTATAGTCCATTCCAAATAAGAAACGCCGTTTTTTCGAAGGCGCAACAAGGTGCATCCACCTGAAAAAATTTTACGTTCATTGATTTGCGTTGACTTCTTATCACTAATGAAAATAATACAAGTCGGCGTAACGTTTTCCTTATCAATATCAACGCGAACCACATTCGCAAAATTCTCTTTATGTCTTCGTCTCTTATATTTGTGCTGTGATTGGATGAAATTCGTGTAATGCGGATTGCCAACGGCGTTTCTTATTTGGAATGGACTATACCTTATGATAAAATTTTAAGCCCCTTTTTCAAATTTCAAAATTTGTCTTAAAGACAAAAAGCCCACAAATTTTTTGTCTTACTCGATGGATTATTACTATGGAATATCTGCCCTATCAAATGACACTAATTCCATTTATGTACCTTATAAAAAAAATTTTAACCCTTTTTCATAATTTTGACTCCCTTTAAATAATTTCTAGAAATTGGGAAAGGGGGAAAGCACAAAATTTTCTTTTATCAGCACAAAACAGCACAAAACGAGCACAAAATAATGAGACCATTTTGGAGTGGATCTGATAAAGTGGGGGTGCTGGCTCCCTTCAAATAATTTGTAGAAAAATGGAAAGGGGGGCAGCACAAAATTTTCTTTTATCAGCACAAAACAGCACAAAACGAGCACAAAATAATGAGACCATTTCGGAGTGAATCCGATAAAGTGGGGGTGCTGGCCCCCATTATGAGATTCCAAATAACTTTGAAGGGGAAGCAGTATGAGAATTTCTTTTAACGGCACAAATCGGCACAAAATGAGCACAAAATAATGAGACCATTTCGGAGTGAATCCGATAAAGTGGGGGTGCTGGCTCCCTTTAAATAATTTGTAGAAACTGGGAAAGGGAGGCAGCACAAAATTTTTTTTCATCAGCACAAAACGGCACAAAATGAGCACAAAATAATGAGACCATTTTGGGGCTGATCCGATAAAGTGGGGGTGCTGACCTACTTTCAAGTCATTCTAATAAGTTGGAGGGGGGAACAGTATCAAAGTTTCTTTCAACAGCACAAATTGGCACAAAACAAGCACAAAATAATGAGACCATTTTGGAGTGGATCGGATAAAGTGGGGGTGCTGACCCACTTTTAAGTATTTGCAATCTAATAATGTGGGGTCGTTGACCTATTTTCAAATATTTCCAATAACTCAGATTAGGCAACATTTGAAAATTTTCTTTTTACAGCACAAATCGGCACAAAACGAGCACAAAATATTGAGACCATTTTGGGGCCAATCCGATAAAGTGGGGGTGCTGGCCCCCATTATGAGATTCCAAATAACTTTGAAGGGGAAGCAGTATGAGAATTTCTTTTAACGGCACAAATCGGCACAAAACGAGCACAAAATAATGAGACCATTTTGGAGTGAATCCGATAAAGTGGGGGTGCTGGCTCCCTTTAAATAATTTGTAGAAACTGGGAAAGGGAGGCAGCACAAAATTTTTTTTCATCAGCACAAAACGGCACAAAACGAGCACAAAATAATGAGACCATTTTGGAGTCAATCCGATAAAGTGGGGGTGCTGACCACCTCCCAGAACATTTTCTTCATTATCTTGGAGGGGGAAGTGGCACAAAATTTTCTTTTATCAGCACAAAACGGCACAAAACGAGCACAAATCGATGAGCCTATTTTAAAAGCGATTCGTATTGGTGGGGGTGCCGGGGACATGTACCTGGAAATCAAAGAAAAAAAAGGTTTGGCCGGGAGTATAAAGTATGTTCAATGTAGTACATATCCAATTATGAGCTAATTCAGTGCAAAACTCAGCAAAAATAATGGTAAATCGTAAATTACAGGGAAAAAACCAAGGTACCTATATTATACCTACGCCATTTCGGGAGTAAAAATCAGAAATCCGATTTTACAGAACTCTACGTCTTACACTCAAGTACCACTCACCAAAATTTCTAATTTTTTTATTCTAAACTGATCGGATATCAGTCAGGAAAATGTCATATTTTTTGCATCAAAATAAGATTGGTATAGTTTACTCTTTTTAGTCTGTCCTCCAGCCTCCTTGCTGTGATCTACCTTGGGAAATTAAAATAACTCGCCAATATTCTATCCATAGTTCGTGTAATATGTGACACAAAATATGGTATATTTCATCTACAACGTGACATACCCTAATTAAAATATTCTTGGTAAATTTTCAATTTCTCCGAAATAGTTTTCCTTGACGAAAGAAGACTGGCACGTTTAGATACTCTTCATAATAATATTCCACAAAACTGTCTCCCATAATCGAGACGGTTCACTGACTGAGATAGTTTTTATTCGACAAAGAAGTACTTAATATCGTCGCGTCGTATAAACTGCTGGAGGTTAGAACTGGGATCAAAGATATATATTTCAAAAAAGAAAATTGTTAATTGGATGAGATTATTTTCTCGGTGGAAAGATTAGAAAGTATGGAAAACTTATCGGAATAAACTTACATGTACACTGCGAACGAAGCGGATGTGCTGCTAGGTAAAAGTGCAAATCTACTGGGAGTTTGGTTGGTTTTTACCTCAGAAACAGAGGATAAAAATTGCTGTGGTAGTTGTGTACATATACTTATGGGAAGGAAAATTTTCAAAGAATCCGAGTGGAAAAAAATCATTTTTTAGTTTAAATGGAAAATTAAATAGTGAAACCTGCTGAAAAGGAGTTGAATAAAATTACAATTATACCTACTTAGGAAGTCTAAAGATTCATATAAGTCCAACTACATATAAATCTTTTATCTCTAGCTATTTGAAATTAATGTTTTCTCTCTCACGCACTCTTGCAATCTCTATTCTTTTCGAACAAATATGACATTAGAACCCTTTGAATGAGTTTCGATACACCAGTACGGTGTCGAATTATATAGTGGCGCAAAAAACTGGTCAAATTTATCAAATCCGTTCTTTACAATCGCCGATTTCGCTATAATTGGGAAAATCTTTCCCTCACATTCGAACCTTTTTTCCTTTTTTTGCTTCGTCCAAGCTGCGAGAACCGATACCCACATTTCATTAATCAAGGCTATAACCGCAAAAATTAGCCCAAATGAATGGAAAGCAAAAGTCGAATAGCCACAATTTTTCTTCTGCTAGCAATTAACCCCTTTTTGTCCCATAGCGAAGTGACAAATCGACTGCACATCCTGCCCGTTTTGTTTCGCCTTTACTTGAAATTGTCCTGCAGCTCAGAAAAAGTAAGGTTCCAACAAAAAAAAATTGACCTACAAAGATTTTGCTATTGCAAATGATATTCTTATCCGTCTTCCCGTATATGCGGTTTGGCATTTAGACCTTGATAATTATATTTTTCATAAAATTGGTAGTAGGAGTATTGTATAGGTAAAGATACGTAAAAAATATTGTAAAGAATCTGATTTTGCCAAACATTCCCCGATGGGCAAAAAATGAGAAAATGATCCGGAAAATGAGAATTTTATCCGTTGTCAGTCCGTTTTTATTTTCGATCATCGGATCTGAAAATTTGCAGTTATTTTTGTCATCTTGATTATTTTTCCAAATCCGTTTGTAAAACGGATTTCCTGATTATAATCAGTGATAATTTTTGGGCAATTTTTCTAAATCCGTTTGTAAAACGGTTTCACGGATTATAACCCGGGCCAACAAATATCATAAAACAGCCTTCACGGAAAATAATCCGGACTCATTTCCGGCAAGACTGATTACAATCCGTTCGAAATCCGTTTTAGAAGCCGGAAAACAGGAAAATTCCGGGTTATAATCCAGAAACGGATTATAACCCGGAATAAAACAGATCCGTTTTCAAAATATTTTGCCCATAGGGTCGCGAATTTAAAAAGAGCAGGGCAATCAACATTTTACAACTATTGAATCTCTGCTAAAAATATTTTCGTTGCTTTTTCATTTCGCTCGAAACCTGCCTACTCGTATATTGGTTACTCGACAATGAATCCTTTCTGTAATTTTCAGATAATTTAGAAAATACACTTGCCCGTTTATCGTTGATGGTTTATTCGCTTTCTATTTGTAATACGAGAATTCTCAATGCCTTGTTTCGAGATCTTATTTCGGATATTTCGTTTCACTTCTTGCCCATTCGGCGCTTCTTCTACCTTTACATCATTCTCATCTCTTCGGTATATATGCAGCTTTAGGTTGATGTATATTTTCCTTCCTTTGCGTAAAGCTTCTTTTATACGGTCGAATAACGAGGTATAGCCAAGTTACACTGTGCGAATGTAAGTACCTCCGTCCGTATCCTGCGTCAAACGCGTACCGTAGGCCTTTGCGAGGAGAGTATATCGAATCTGCAGCATGCCTTTTCCTCGACTCGTTTCTCTCTCGTCGACGAATTCGTTAAAAGACGACAAATGGCCGATGTAAAGAAATAGTGCGTTGCTAAAGTGGGCGGCACAGCGGAAGCCATTCATCATAAATCACCGTGCCCCCGCTTTTCTTCGGTGACTCTCGCAGAAGCTCCCCCACGAGAGAAAAACCTTTTTTTTTTTTTTTTTTTTTCGTTCCTCCACCAATAACCCTTTGCATATAAGGGTGCATCCTCACCTCTCACCCGGTTTTGTCGTCGTCGTACTCCAGCGCGAACTGTTTCGGATTTCGCATTCGCATTGGCGCCGTAAAAGGCTGATGCTGCAGCTCCGGAGCCGCGCGCTCATCAAAGTGTTTCCGCCGCCAAGCAAAACCGTATAAATTAACCGCGTAAATGGATAAGAAATCGAGCGAATTAATGGAAATTATTCGCGCTACGCGCCCAGTTTTCGCGTTTAATTATAAGATTCTCTTTCCTGAAAAGAGAGTCGTCTTCCGCGAGTGCGAGAACGTATATAGGGAACCTAATTCGGCGGCAAAAAGTCAAACACATTTAATGTTTAACGAAAACTGCATTATGTAAATCCAGAGGTGTCTAACAATCCTGGTAATCTAGATAAGTTTTGATTGATCCCGGTTTTGGGAACGGAAATCGCGGTTTCATCCTGATTTTTCATTGGAAAAATAAATGTGAAAAAATCTTGATTTTTTCAGAAAATGAAAATGAATAAGTTATTACTTATACTTTTACTTTAAAAAATTTATTTTAGCCTTACAAAAGAAGAAAAAACTGTAGCGCAGCAAGCTTCACCAGAATAGTAGGTTTTCTCTGAAGCCGAGCTGGGTTTAAAATGTATCTTTTATGTGGAAAAAATGAATAAAAATTTACGTTTCTAAACCTTCAAAAACCACTTCTCACAAAATCTGACGAATAGATTGACTTGAAACTTGAATGGCGTATTTTAGCTATTTCCACATATCATATCTATCTCAGCTCAATCGTTGCAATTAAAAGGTGAAAAATTCATCAGAATTTGAAGGAATCCGTTCCTTGGAAACTCCATTGAAAATATCGTCAAGAAATTTCTATCAGACTTCAAACTCATTAAGGTAGACCTCTGGTGCAAATTTGAGCCCAATCGATCCAGTAGTTCAATAGGGTTTGCACCTGATTTAAAGCTAAAATGATCATGGATTTAAACGCCCTGATAGTGAATACCTATCATGTTTTCATTCCTTATTTATCACCCAATTTGGAAAAAATAATTTACAGAAATGAAATCCTTATCACAAAACTAATAATTTTCAAATCAACTTTGATATGTTCGAAGTACACGTTTTCTCCTAAACTGTGTTTTCTTTTTATAGTAGAAGATAGAAATAATTGAAATAATAATCAACAGTATCATGTATTATCACAAATAGACTAATTAATATTGTAAATCTTCTTTGAAAATTATCAAATTAAACCTTGGAGCATAGTTACAATCACAGATTGTTGTTCTGCCTGGCTCCAGGTCACATGGTATGTGACGCGTTGCCTCGTTCAAAAGTTATTTTTCACTTAATGAAAACGGACAGCCATAAGCATAATTGGAAAATTGATGTAAAAAAGAACGACGATGGTACAGTTATAAGCTCGATTCTAATTTAAGTCGAATTCGTCTTAGAAAATGGCTTCATGATGAAAGCGGTATAACTGTATTCGTGCAAACAATAGAACAACCCGCAACGAAAGGCAATTAGCCTTTTTGTCGACGAATGTGTTGAAATATTTATATTTATGTGCAACAAATTATCCGTATATGAGTGCTGAGAAAAACAATCCCATATCGCTTCGTTTTCTAAATAATAATTACGTGCTCGTATATATGAAACGTGTTTTACTCGAACACGTTCTCAATTTTCGGAAGTATATCATAATAAAATCGACGGGTGAAAAACACCCTCTCCCCCGTACTTCCACCCGAAAGTATTCCCTCGTAATTATCGAAAACTGTGTAACGAATACGTTTATGCGAACGCGCTTTTCTTGGGATACAGAAAATAATGGAAAAAGCCCTTTCTCTCTGCCACCATGCAGTATATGGAGTACGGACTACGGATGAAATACGATGGATGGATGGAGTGAAAGGTAGAGGGTAATCGAGTCGAAAGCCATTCGTTGTTTCATTTGGTGGTAATGAAGTTGCCTAACCCGTGCGCCGTAAATTAGATGATTGGAGGTTGTTATGTTTTTCACATGAAACACATTTAAGTTTTCGATAGATTCATTTAGATTGATCGGAGAAAAGTCTAAACAATTGCACCGTCTAAACACTTTTGGGCTTTCTTTATTTCGTACTGGTATTTATTAAAATTTTCTTATTACTCGTATTATAAATATTCCAAATTATAACATGGAGAGAAATTTTCACGTTTTTCATGTATAGCAGTCCTTTATGAAAAATGCTGAAGTATCTATAATTACGGGTTATATTCTATATCTGACCGATTAGAAAATACGAAAAATAACTTCAAAACTTGATTTCAGCCTTTTGGTTGAAAAGTTTTCAGATTTTGTAGTCTATAAATGAGGCGTGCTCAGGAAAACCATACACCAAGTCGCTAAATGAAAAGTTGAAAAAAAGCAAAAAAAAAAAACAAACTATTTTTTTCATTTTTTCTATGTATTTTTCCCGCTCTTTCCTATGAGCTATAATTTTCGTGATTTTCAAAGTTTTTCATTTTTCAATGTTTAAATCGTTCTAGAACAGCGAATTTTGATAGGATCGGCTTAATTTTTTTTTGTATGAAAGCTCTTGATGTGCTCTACAACCTCCACTAAAAAACCGATAAGTTTTTTCAGCGACCAGTGTATGGTTTCCCTGAACGTGCCTCAAATGATTGAATGATTTCCATGTACCTGTGTTATTAATTTTTTTTATCAAAAAAGTATTTCTTTTTAATTGAAAATATTGTCATTTTAAATATTAGTATGATAGATTCTTCCATATGCACTGAGAAAAATGAATAAGTAGGTAGTATTTTGTACTATTAGATTCATTGTAGATATTCTTAGCATTCGTAGTAATTTCTACGATCCTTGATGGTACATTTTAATCTTAGATTGCATAACTTCTTCGCTCAGCGAATGACTTGAACATTTGCTGCAAACAAATAACAATCGTCTTTCTATAATTATGTAATGCTCGAGAAAATTGAATAAATTCATTAAAACTCAAGACAGAATTTTAGGAAGCTTTTAGATCTAGTTCTAAATTCTCTTATTTTAGTACTATAGAGCGTCTTGCTGACGAAATCTTGGATAGATTTGACTTGAAACTTGAATAGTACTTTTTTAAGACTGGTATCAACGTCTCATGCGAATTTCAACTTCTTGTTGAGAATTTCACTAGTTATTTCTCTATTAACGGAGCCAAGATTTTTTAGTATTAAAAAATAAGCGTAATGATATGCCTCTCAAACATACGTTTGGCATTAATTACTGAAACTGAGAACCAGAAGGATCCAAGTCCCAGTTAGCTGATAAAAAGATATTGACTATTTTTGATGTAGCTTTCTCTGTACTTTAATTTTTTAAATCTGTATTGCGAAGTCCCTCCTCATTTTTCTTAAAATGAGACCCATATCTTCAACAGCAAATATTTAGAAATTGAAAATTTAGACGTTGATCGTTCTGGCTCGCAAGTTCACATTTATCACAGCTACAAGTTCCGTTTTGGTAAGAGGGGCTGCGATAGAGAACAACCTCGTGCAGAGGTGCAGACACCTCCCAAGCTGCTTGCAAATTTTCTGAAATCGGAAAAAGTTGTAAACCAAAAGAAATAAATAAAAAATGAAACAAAACTGAACCAGACGTGTCGCAAAATAAATTATAATCTAACGAAGTGCACATCTTATATTTCTTGAAGGAGTAGCTGCACAATACGAGAACTGCTCTCGAAGTTGAAAAAATTAAGATCTAAATAAAGGCAGACGGTTAAAATCGAATGGGAAAAAGAGCTACTCCTTGGAGGGTGGCTAATGGTGGGTGGTACGAGTGCGGTGGAGACAGCGTGAACGGATAAGCAATTTTCTAAATGTAACGAAATTAAGCGATAATTCGAGTATTTATCGATTGCGTGAATAAGCGTTTACGAGAACCAAAGACAGAGAGCAATCAGGAAACGATTTAGAAGAAAAAAAAAATCATATAAAAAATACTCTCCCCGGTTTAAGTGGGGGAAAACGTTTCTAGTCTAGCGATGCCATATTTTTGTATCCCTCTTGCAGCCTTCGTCCTTTCCCTATTCCATTTTGACGACTTTTAAAGGCCTCTCTTTGCCGCTACTTTCGCGCCGATTTATTGGCCGCAATTATCGTAATTGTTAATTTGCCAATAAAAATCGAATACTCGACGTGTACACGTATACTCGTAGAAAATGGAGATGAAAAAGGATAGAATGAGGAGACGAAAACATTGTAGAAAAAGCTTTTGATCGTTTTAACGTTCCCTAATAATTTAAATGTATACGTTTTTGCGATAGGATTAAATTAGATTGGGCACTTCGATTTTTCTCCTTCGTGTATTTTTTTCAGCTATACGGTGTCCTACGAATGGACGATGTTTTCTTCTTTAGCTTAGGAAAATTGAATTTTACACTGCGAGAGTAAAGATGACTGAGTTCGAATATAGGTTGGTTCATTTTTGTAAGTTTTTATTTCATTTATATGTACTTTGGTTACTTCGAAGGCCGCATCGATACCGCAGCGCCATTTTTCACGTTATTAGGGTTAGAAAATCGTATTTTGAAAACGTTATATAGTTTTTATTAAATTATTGTCTAATGTTAATTTATATAAAAAAACGGTTCAATTTTCGTCCGATTGTTTAAGAAGCAAATTTTGAATAGAAATTTGTGATTTCATGGCTCTGATGTAGTTCATTATGCTGAACTTGAGGATATACATACAGTATGGAGTTCAAGTTTTGATTTGTATCTTTTTTATAGCCAAAATTATAACCGTGAAAGTTATATCTACTTTGTGAAACCGAACTTCTAAAATTGAGCATTAAATTAATTTTTTTGTCCTTTCGTATCCGTGCTGATAACTCAATACAAAAAGTTGCTATATCCATTCAAACCTTTCGTGACTTGAGAGACAATATGGCTAGTAAAAACAAAAATGGCGATAATATTCGAGACAAACTACCATGCTTAAAGAGTAGAGATATTCTCAAAACTACCTTACCAAAACTCAAAATATAAATATGAGGAAGATTAAAAAAACTTACACATATAACGTATTTACATAAAGTCCTAGTTCTAGGAAAATCTAAAAAATTGAATAGCGTATAAAGTGTTTTAAAAGACGATCATATTGAAGAAAACTGACTCTCATTTTATTTAAATTAGCTATAATAACTGTGTTATTGGAAAAACTAAATGAAAGAAAAGTTGCTGAAGAAGGTACTGCTGTATTGAGATGTTCCAAAATATAATAGAAATGAATAGGAAGAATTTTTCTAATAGATTAGATATGTTACGGATAAAGATGTAAATTTAATTTTTACATCAATAACCGGTGAATAACGTTATTGGCCAAGACAATTATAATTCACGTTAATAACCGGCAAAGAACATTAATGTACAAGCGATGTGGACAATCTTGTCAAATGATAACTAAAACTTAAAAGTTAATAATGCAATACATAGGTACTACTTGTTCTTACACAATAAGCTACTATGACATTTAGAATTACATAAGCGATTAAGTGCTTTGCACGTGCACTGTGTCCACTCGTGCATCCTGACTTACATTTACACCTTTTATATCCTTGGGACCCTGTAACGCTGTTATGACCTGTCGCTTCTCTAATAGTGATTTCAGTGTCACCTGCTGATGCTATGACGTCTTCCACATCCAGCAAGGCATCCCTTGTCTTATTCCTTCATTACCTATACGTTATTGACCAGCGTTCATTCTACTTGACGTCATTCACCGGCTAGGAACATTATTTATTGCATTTCATATTACTCATTTACGTTACTTTCCACCTCACCGGTTAATATCAGTCAATAGCCGGTCATTATAATGAGAAATCTTCTTCATATACCATATTTCAAAATGTTGAAAACTGAAATAAGAATTATTGGACTAAAATGGTAAAACGAGACCAGCAAATAAAATTTATAACAAACCAAAAATCCTATATGAATATTCTATTAAAATTGATAATTTTTCATCCTATTCATCAAGTTAATGTTTGTAATATTTTTTTAAAAGTTTATTTCTACCGGTAATTTCAGTGAAGATTGAATAATTTTTCACACTATTCGCAAAGTATACCTGCTTGTATAACAATAATCTGAAAATTCACCAACTTTCGGCTAAGCAATTTCAATTCTACTTCCATTCGCGTATATGCTTATGGCTTACGAAAAATAGGTCACAAAAACAATGGCTTCTTTTTCTCCTTCGACGATTGGATTGGATCAAATAGTTTTTGCCGACGGTAAAGCTTTTACTACTTTTGCTTTTTGCTGTCGTAACTTTATTTCGTTTATAACCTTTTTCACAACATTAAGTTGTAACTGGATCGGTAGAAATGGTCGCTTGACCTGAAGTTAGAACTTTCGAGGGATAAAAGTATATTATATGTGGGAACAGAAAGTGAGGAACAAAGTTGGAAGTTATTTGTAGACCGAAAAGTTCCTTCTTTTTCGACGTCCGAAGTTTTAGATTTCATCGACATCGTATTTCATGTCCGTGGTTTTAGTTGCATGTTTCAAATTAAAACTTAATTTTATCCAAAGTCTCACATGTTAAACTTGTCAATTATTTACCTACTTTTTCCTTTTTTTGTTTTTAGGTTCTTGAGTGGCATTCGGAATCGGAGCCAATCAACATGTGCATTTTGAAAGGCAAAAATGAGGTAAGTGGTTTTCTAAATTACATTTATGCTATGAAGGATATTAAACTATCTATTTTTCAACTAAAAGGTTATAATAAAGTAGGGGTTCTTATAAAATCGTCAGTGTAAATATTGGATATCTGTGCTAAGGATAAACTGGATGAAAGTGAATTCGATACAAACGACGGCGAAATTTTGAGGAAAATAAGAAGGGCTCTCGCTTTATTTCTCCAATAACTACAGGTTTACTCAAGCAAAGATCTTCTTTACACAAAAAGTAGCTTCACCGAACAATAGTAGTCATTCGGATCAATACATTCTTTTTTTCGCTTGTACAAAGGAAGGGGGAAAAAAAGAGGAAAAAAAGAAGAAAAGTGCCCACAAGTAATTTGCAACACACATTTAACATAGCTTCGAGTGCCTTATACTCTCTCTCTCTCTCTCTCTCTCCCTCCCCCCTCTCTCGGTTCCTCTTTCCTTTTGAATGGTACAACTCCCAATTACGGAGCATCGAAATGGAAAAGAACCAAGATTTGCCTCATAAACTCTTCCTCACTTTGTCTGCAAGTAATCTCATCTTCCCCCTGCAGCGAATGATTTCCTGTACATACGATTCCAAAGCCAAGAAAAGGAGCCCAGAAAAAAGAAGGAAACCGAATCGATAATGTCGTTAGCTAAAGTTCTTTTTATGATCTGACCGAATTGACTTCGTCCAAGTTGAAAAAGAGTGTTGGATTAGCTGGTGACTATTCGATGCAAATGATGCAGAAAAAGTTCTGGCGTAGCAAGCCCCGCTAGAAAAGCAGGTTTCCAAATGGAACTACAGGGGTTTCACGAGCCATTGAAAGTTCAATTGTTTTAGGATTATGCGTATAAATTAGGTAAAAAATTTATCTCTGTCGGAAACCGCCGGAAAGTTCTGAAGAAAAAAATTCACGTACTGAATCTTAGAAAAATGTTTTTCATAAAAACCAATCGACAGATTACAGATTAGCGTTAAACTTAAATGATACAATTTAGAAGCTTCAATACAAAGCCACCATAATTATATCAATTTCAGCTCAAGCCTCGGTTCCGTATCTTCGCTGTTAGTAGGGTCATCAAAGCTGAAAAATCCGTTAAAATTCGAAGGAATCCGTTTCTTCCGCAAAACCCATCGAAAATAATAGGTTTTTGGCTAAATTTTTGTTAATATCTAAAAACAAAACCGCTCAACCGATCGTCATGAAATTTATATCCGACTTCAATCTTATCAAGATTGACCTCTGGTGCAAATTTCAGCCCTAGTGGTTCAGTGGTTCGTCCCGGAGCACGTGGAAAAGAAAAATCTACGTTTTTCAAACTTGAAAATTAAAAATGACTTTTCTTTAAAACCAACGAATGGGTTGGCTTGAAACTTGAATAGTATACTCGTACGACGTCTTTAATGTACTATTAAAATTTCAGCTCCCACTGTTTCGTAGTTTCCCCGTATTTAGTTTTCAAAGACAATATTTGCGATTTCTTTTAACCCCCCTCCCCTCCCTAAGACTAACAAATGAAGAAAGAATGAAATAATTATGGGAATGCGAGATGGGTATTTTCGGAATCCTGAGATCATGAAACGAACAACTAATAATATGTCTCACGCTTATAAGGTTTTCTCTCGAATCTCCTGTAAACCTGCTCAAAAGAGTGGTGGACAGCTGTGTGCGTGGAGCAACAGGAGGTTATATTTGTGTACAAGCAGAACTTTTTCGAGTAAATATAAACGTATATACATTGGGCGAGTATAGTACGCGTTGAAAGTGTTTTATATACGAAAGGCGAAAAAAGGGTCACGTAGATAGACGGGGTCGAGTGGGGGATGAAATAAAATAAAGCGAAAATAATTATTTTTGCAAAATGCAAATTGCCCACATGGGTGGCACTATAGTAGACGAAGTGCGAGAGAAAAGGGCCGTGGCGAGAATAAGTCCTTCGTGAAAATGATTGCATCCTCTGCGTTCTCTTTTTCGCTTTGCTTCACGAGTATAGAGAGGGAGCCGAAAAACGTAATCGTTAATTTCGAATACGAAATACATTATTACTAACGAGTATGGCACCCCCGAAAGGGTTGATAAATTTCACGCCACAGGGTATATTATCTTATGACGGTGGGTGCTAACGCTGGGGTTTGAGTGCTAAATTCATTTTATATATACGTAGCACCGATGTCGTCATCAGTTTGTACTAGGTTTAGCTTCTTTTTTTTATTTTTTTATTTTTTTACGATGGGATAAAAGTCATAGTCATAAAAATATTTTTGAAAAATAAATAAATAAACGACTGTTGGTGAAAGCGACATAAAAAAACGAGAAGAGTAAATCGTACTTGAAAATTTTTATTCGTTAGTCGCACGCTTCCGTAGATAAGTTTGAATTTATGTCGAAAAAAAATGAGAGGGTAAAAAAAAAGTTACAGTGTGTTACTGCATTAACCACCGATGTACCAATGCGTTCGCATTTATACGGTTCCGTGTATTACTGTACGAGTATATTTCTATTTTTAAAAAAATGAGTGTTATACCTATATGGAATTGAATTTCGTGCAGAATGAAGGTAGTAAAATGAGGTGAAATTGAGGTATTCTTTGCAGGAAATGCGATGCGTATCAGGGGCGACAGTGATACTTTCTAGGGGGTCTCAGAGCTTTCAACGCATTTTGCAAGTTGGGCAGCATCATAGAAAATACCTCCTGAATATTTGACCATTAGCATATTTCGTCCATTTTAAGGGTGCAGTCTGTATCTTTACTTTTTTTGTATGGTTCACAATTTAACATTTTCTTCGCTGAGTTTTGCATCGAATTAGCTCAAAGTTGGATTACGCATGAACATATAATTCCCCTATGGGCAAAATATTTTGAAAACGGATCCGTTTTATTCCGGGTTATAGTCCGTTTCTGGATTATAACCCGGAATTTTCTTGTTTTCCGGCTTCTAAAACGGATTTCGAACGGATTGTAATCAGTCTTGCCGGAAATGAGTCCGGATTATTTTCCGTGAAGGCTGTTTTATGATATTTGTTGGCCCGGGTTATAATCCGTGAAACCGTTTTACAAACGGATTTAGAAAAATTGCCCAAAAATTATCACTGATTACGAGTATAATCAGGAAATCCGTTTTACAAACGGATTTGGAAAAATAATCAAGATGACAAAAATATCTGCAAATTTTCAGATCCGATGGTCGAACATAAAAACGGACTGACAACGGATAAAATAAAATTCTCATTTTCCGGATCATTTTCTCATTTTTTGTCCATCGGGTCTGTACGCCTGGGCGAGGCATTCAACTTAATAAATTAGATCTCAAAGTTTATCTTTATCTGTTTCATATAATATTCGAGTTTAGTATAACAACTTTTTACTCTTAATCCACCTGACACATTATTACGAATATTCTTCAATATAGATCTCTCCATAAAAGTATAAAGCCATAAACTATGCCCCGCTATTAGAAAAAATGAAAAAAATAATGATAACATCAACAAGAAGTTCGAGAGTATGAACAGAAAATACGACCCACTCTTTGCAGACATTCTCTAATATTAATTTATACATTCTAAAGAATCACAAAATCAGAAGCAATTTATGGAAGTAATAAGAGTTAAAAAAAATGACCGCCGGCAGGAACGGTGCTGTGCTTAGAAAAGACCAGTCTGCAGATATAATAACACAATGACGAACACCATACAACAAAGCTCAGCGAAAGTCTCGACTTTTTGTTTGATAGCTGAAAACTGCGCGTTGTAATTAAAAGTTGCCCTCCAAAAAATGAAAAATATTTTAATTAATTCGTACTAAAGTTTCTTTTTGAGCGTTTTCGGACGAAACATTCACGATGACATGCGTAAAACAATGCACAACAGATGTTTTATGAGCAAAATCTGCATCGAAATTGGGCTTTCTTGTGTACGCGCGGTTATACGCTCCGAAGACTCTCCAAAGAGAGGGTACAAAAGCAAGTGTGGCATTTACAAATGACTTGGAATTGTTTGTTCTTTTGTTTTGTTTTATCACGCAGTGGGTGAGAGAATAAGTTTTATAAACAAACAGAAAACGGATACCTATACAGTCCTACATAATCTGGAGTTTGGAATTCTTTAGCGACAAAATTCGCTATTCCATGGAATGAAAAGACTAAAGGTCTACATTGCACCGATGAAGATATTTATTCAATCATTTTGAGATTTGCTACTTAGATTTTCATTTTGTGAATTGAGTACTTTTCTTAGTCTTTTAAAACTTAAAATTAGAATGAGAAAACTAAAACAATCAAGATTTGTATCAGAAACTACTGAAAAAATGCTAATTTTTTTTTGTTGAGAATTCGGACAATTTGCCCGAATGCAGAGAATTGTTGGAAAATGTTCGAGGAAATTTTTAATTTGTTGTGTTTGATGTGTTTGCCCCATTCTTTCTGTTCGAATTATTTCCACATGTTTGAACAAAATAAATTTTCAAGTGTCAGTACTGTTAGTGGATTAGGTTGCCATTCTCAACTCCACTTACTTTTTCCTGTGCCAATAGTTTTTTTTCCTTTCGTTTTCTCCCGACAAAAACTAGCAAGAATGCTTTCCATTTTTTTTTTCTTTGCCTCGTCTGGTGTACAGTTTTCTCTAACTGCTTTGGAAATTTCTACCCAGGAATCATACTTTTACAGCATGTCTTGGGTTCCACAGCTGGTCATGTTTTTCAAATTGGTCCATTAAAAAAATACAATTTTTGCGTGTCCATTCTATAGGTATATAAGTGCATGTACTTTTTTCAACAACTTTCAACTTATGGCCAACTTGATCAAAATCACGAAATAAACTGTGGAGTTTCTCTCTTTTTCGTCAAACATGGTATTTTATCATATTTTCATGTTCAAACAGAGCACAAATATTCTTCATATTTTCAACAAACATTCGCTCTGTTCCCTTCGGCTTTCAAAAAAGTTTGGCGCGTTACTTTTGGTTTGGCCAGCCGTCCACACCTGAACATTTTTCGTCAAACAGGGCGAATTTGCTGTATTTGGCGAAAAAATGTTCAGGTGTGGACGCGGCATAAGATAGTAAAAAGTGCTACAAACATATTAAGAATATCTGCAATAATAATACCTAACATACATGTAGATCTCTCCTCTATGATGAAAAAATTTTCTATCCTGTTTGTAACACTGCCTGCAGTATTACCGTCCAAGTAGTGCGCCAGTAATAGCATTTCTTTGTTCACCTCTTTTTAGCTATTTTGCAATGAACAGCACATTTTTATTTTAAGGTATCGATATCTTCATTTGTCAAAATGCATAAAAAAGACGTGAAAATAAAATACAATTTTTTTCGATTCTAAATTGCTGGGCTTACGTATAATTTCTTTTTCATAATATATGGGTACCTCAGCTTTATTCGGTTCTTTCATTATTAGCAAAGATGGAAGATTAGGAGACAATGAAGCATAGTTTAAAAAAGGCTTTCGTACTTTTTTTTATATAATTTTATTTTATTCGTCCCACACTTTTGTTGGCGCCCCATTTCACTGTCCCACTTTCCGCAGACTGGACAAACGAGGATAACGAAATTCGTCGGCAAATTCAATTTATCGTTTCATTTCGTTGCATTCGCAAACTAGATTCCTATATATTTCTGACAATTTAATTGAAAACGAATTTTTAATTTTTTTTTCTCTATGCACTCTTCAACAACTTCCTCCTCCGGTTTTTCAAGGGTGGATACGTTTACTAGTTTTATTTATTTTTATTTTTTTGAATTCTCACAAAAATCGAATTTTTTTTTACATTTTTCCATTTTCTTCGGGAAACAGAAAAATGTCGTTCGTTTAATTACCACTGAGGGATGAAAAAAAAAAGGCTGAAAAACTGGAGAAAAAAAGTGGAACATGGGTAGGTAATTTTCTGGAGCACAGAAAAACACGCGTCAGTAATTTCAATTAGGGAAAAACATGACTTTCCTTTCTATATTGAACGTCACTGGAGTTATAAAAAAATTATGGGAGTTCTGGTGGGTGAAAGATTGAGTGTGGTGCGGTAGGAGTGGAGAAGAAAAAGACCGTGGCAGGAAAATAAAATAGCAACGTGGAGACCTGTCTTCTGTTGTCGTACTAATTAGTCTAAAGTTGTAAAATAGGATTTTTTTCCCCTTTAAAAGCTCTCTTCTTATCTCGCATCTTCTACTTAGCTCGTCGTAATTAATTTAACACCGAGCTCCTTTTGTTTTTTTCTATACCTTCGGCAAATTTTTGTCCTCGGTTTCTTGTCGTGTTTTTGTTTTCGCGAAACACGAAGAAATGTCCACTCGAATGAGAAAAACAAAAAAATTGTTTTCCAGAAACATAAGAAGAACTGGTTAAAAAAAAAGGTGTAGAGAAATGTGGAAATAATTTCAGATATCATGGCCATAGCCAGGGGCTGGGGGTAATGTCCCCAGAGCAAAGTCGTTTGCCTCACCAAGGAGAATTTTTCCCGATGCGATGGTGGATGAGAGGGATCCATTTTGCCCATCAGGTAATTGTCGTCCGCACCTCAAATTATGTATTTTGCTCTATTTACGACCCTGGCTATTATTTTTGAATGAGAAAATGCTATCAATTAATTATTTTAAAATCGAATAGTTTTACTCACAATCAGTCAGATAAAATGGAGCCCAGAACTTGAAACAAATCTCTCCTCAACTACTTGTCATTGTCAGCAGTAGTTCCCCAGTAGCAAAAGAAGATAAGCAGTTACACTTCTCATCAAGTTGTGGTTCAGCCCAATTTTCATAATATTATACCTACATATTTTACTGATACATTTACTCGGAAATCTTTTCATTCTTGACACGAATTATTGGAATTTAAACGTCTCCTCCAAAGACTTCACCTTGAATGAAATCCATCCAGCAGCTTCTAGAAGTGCGAATAGACAAGTCTGGAACTGTGCGTGCATTTACACTAGCTGTACTACCTGCCCTAAGTTTGGTTTTGTGCGGTTGTACAATAGGCCCTGCTATGCTGTTATCAGTTATAGTCTTGTAGAGTTAGCATTTTGTCAGTTTGATGAAGTTCAATGAAGTTTCTATATTAAATTCGTTTTTACCCAAATTTCCTTTATAGTTCTTATTATTCTTATTTCTAACATGCATCTTTTTATGATACATTATTGTCTGCGATTTTTCCATTGTTTACCGCATCTTTTAGTCTCAAAACTGAATCAGTCGGTATCCTACCTATTTTGCATAAGAAAATAAATGTTTAAAAATTTGACTGATTCTCGAAAAAGCTAAATTAAACTCAGAATTTTCCCCGCCGTATAATTTTCGTTGGTTTTTGCTTGATAATCGAATAAAATATTTCCCGTCGCTTGAAATTCAAAAAAAAAAAAACAAATCTTCCTTCACCCTAACTGTCCAAACTATGAACGGGTTCGGACAGAACCAACAATGACGATTATTTATCGTATTTTGCAAATTTAATTTATCCGGCATTTCAGCTGAACTGGGCATAAATTTTATTCGAAAGACTTTTAGGAAGCAGAAAAAAATGAACCGAGAGCAGCGGCGAAAGCGATTTTGTAGTCTATATCTATAGCTGAAAGAAAGAAAAATGGATGGCTTTACTTTTTTCTCGCAACCCATTTTTTAGCAATCGTAAATCAAAGCTTGGTGAATAGTTTGAAGTCGAGAATCTAAAAACCTGAACCCGCGTGAACAGTTTCTTCTGTGACCTTAGTTTTATGTTCGTCAGAAAAGTTTTTTTTCGATTTTGGATTTGGTCATAAATTGCTATTACGAACTTGTTATCAATGGTGGAGAAAGTGTTGGAAAAATTTTTCAAGATCAGACTGAGGCTTGGATCGATAAAATTTTCAAGCCCATAAAACCCATGACAGGTTTATGGCTTTGCGTGTGTATTTTTCTGCGATTAATGTTGAAAAGTGAAAATAAAAGCTGATATAGATTATAGTTCGTTGTGAGTATTTTTTTTTCTAAATAATTCTGGTTAAATGCAAGCGCATTTTCATATTATGCTTCTATACACATTGTAAATTTGATGATTTCCTCATCATCGGTATACTAATACACTGGTTACTGATAAAACAATAAATATGAAGATGTCTAGTGGCGCTGAAATAACTGTGTTTTTGAAAGGCATTAGAGACTAATGAGTTGAAAAAAGTTCATAAAAAAATGACTCTCTCGCATAATCTTCGAGTTTCTACAACCATGAGAGGAGGCTGCTTCTTATTAACATTAAGATGGAATGTGTTTTCCACATGTATCGACGAAATGTCTTTTTTTATTTCGAAATGAGGCATTTTTTTGAGAATCCTGAAAATTATTTTTTGGGGCTTCGAAAAACACGGAAACAAAATAAAACTGAAAAAAAAAACTTCGTCCGAGCATTGAAAATGTGTAAGGATAACATATTCTAGGAAATGGTAGTTTTAGTATTACGAGCAAATTCAATTTAATTGAAATAGTTTTGCCAACTATCAAATCATCTGTCTCTAAGCTATACTGAATAATGAAAAGAATTTGGCTAAATAAAGAAGTGTTTAATGGCTCAGGATGAAAAAATTTTAGAAGCAAAAGGTTTTCCATCTTTTAGCAATGGCCGGCGACTTTTTTATTGCCTGTGTGGTGGAAAGTTCCTCCTATCTCCGTCACTAACTAACAACTTCCCCCCCCCCCCGAAAAAAATTGAAATTAGTAGATAACGAATTGCGCAAAAGAAAGAAACGTCGCACTGTGAATCTGTGAAAATTTGTAATTCGTAAAAAAAATTTCTGACTACATTCTGCTCTTTCGACTTTTCTCTGTGTGGTGCATTTTGTGCTCTTCACCACATGTCTCGCCGGCCATGAATGGTGCAAAACTCAATAATAAATCGATAAATCATCTCATGTTTTTAGGTGATTATAAAATGAAAGTGTTGGAAATTGGAACCAAAATTTTCAGTTATAGTTTTATCCATTGAATCAGTGATGATGATGAAAAATGTCGATATAGGTCAGTTTGGAATTTGGGGTCTCATATGTGTAGATGTTGGACTGAATTGATGTTATGGTTGATTTTCCGTATTCATTAATAGAAACTCAATAAAACGACTTTTTTTTGAGTTACATATTATGTCTATGCTCACTACTGATTTACTATCTTCTGATTCTTCTCGCGATCAGTCAGTTGTAGAATTCTTGATTTAAGCTTTGTCGACCTTAGCTTTCTGCTTCCTATTCTCTGGTTCAAGAAAGCTCAACTTGAACCGTAAAAAAAAAGGAAATTCAAGTCAACTATACAGTATAATAACTACGTAAGTAAAATAGAAAGTAAACATTCGTTACAAAAAAAAAGGGGGGTGAAAAAATCTGGATGTCGTAAAATGCATGCCCTGTTCGTGGCGTGTTCTCTGTATTTATAAGCAATTAATTAGCATAAAAATGAGTTGGTAGGGATGTTGTCTTCTTGGACTACTACCCTTAGGGAAAGTTTCACGCAAATTTACGGGCCGTTTGGTTGGACGAAATTTTACTGCCTTAAAGGGTCGCCATCGTATATTGCCGTCTTCATCTTCTGCGTCTTCATCATATCATCATCATCCTCTTTCCTTTATTACTGTCTCGTCAATTTTTAGCGAGTCATTATTTGGCCCCGAAAACTCGACACGATATTTTCCAGTTCAAATGAATAACCACAGACGAACGTCAAATTTACGCTCAAACAAATAATCGAACTACAGCTTCCGGTTTCTGAGAGTGAACATTTGTATCCGAGCAAAACTCGTACATCGGTTGGCTAAACTAAAAGGTCCGACAGAAAGTCGAAGGAAGAAAAAACAAAAGTGAATTCACTTTCATTGTGGCAACTGATTTGAAATTCAAAATAACATTTGAGAATGAATATTATCATTTTTGTAAAATGCTCATAATTTTTCCGCTGACCAATATTTTTCCTCGATATTTTGCTAACCGTCAGTATGAAAATTTCAATTTTGCCATTTCAAAAAATATGATATCTTTGAAGCAGCACTCCCCTTTTAATGATTGGAGGTGAAACTTGAGTAGAATTTTTTTACATGAGAAGGAACCAGTGTGGGAGCAGGGAGCCGGAAGCAGGAACAAATTTTCTCCGTATTCAAATAAGGACCACACTCAAATACAGGTGTCTGCGAAAAGAATATCAGTTAATTTGCCATAGCATCGCTGATGTAATAATTATGTATACGTGTTGTGGTATAGTATTTTTTCAGACCAAAATATTATTTTCTAATTTTTTAGCTCATAAAACACTCAGATTATTAGCATTTTATCAGCCGAATGGTACAACGAATTCATTTAAATTTATATTTCTCAAGCTTGAACTTATCCTTTTTATACCTCGACAAAGTTGTTTTTAAAATTTTTTTCAAACTTTTTTTAACCACAAAATTTTTTTTGAAGCCCTGAAATTTTTCATTCAGTTCGTAATTTTGTTCTGCTTCGCTATTTATAATATTAAATACTTCACAAAATGGAATTTTTTATGGATGAGTCTATTAAAAGTGGTGTTGGAATTTTTTTTCATCAACTTATCTAACGGAAAAACTTGACAAGTATAAAACACTGAAGGATTTTTTTCCTTTCCAAATAACTAGTTTTTTGAATTCTTAAAGCTCGAAGTTCATTTGAAAAACCACAGATTTAGGTCGAAATTTATTTTTTTATTTTTTTTTTCAAGAAAACGAAGAACCTCTTAGAGCAAGGAAAAACATTTTTACTCGTTCAATTTCGCTCTAAGAAATGAGAAAACGAGTGGCGAGAGAGTAAAAAAAAAAAAATGGAAAAGCTTACTTACGTACAAACTGTAATATGACGTTTGCATTTGATCAAATAATTTTCCACTCGGTGCTTGTAAAACGTGACTCGTTGGTTAAATGCGGTCCTTTAATTACGTCGTTGACGATGCGTTTTGTAAGTCGAAGTTATGTACTAGACGATATTAAAATCCTACCATTTTGAAGTCTCATTAAATGGATATGAAGTGCGATCTCGATTATGACGGTTCTCATTTTATCGAGTACGACATGTCTAGCCTTTTCGATGCAGCCGTATAGTTATTTTCATCCTTGTTGTATGCATTTTGAGGTGGAATATAATTTTAGTGAGCTCGTCGTTTCGGCTATTTGGGTAGTTTTGGGTATCTTCAGTTTGGTAGTAGAACGCGAAAAGCATTCGTATTGTGCAAATTGAACACCCTCGATTTGCTTAAATCGACGAAAACAGATTTTCGGGGAGCTCCCACTGTTGCCTTATCGCCGAGAAAAAAAAAATTATTTTGCGAACAACCCTCGTACAACTAAAACACCAGAGCAGTGTCGAAATACAATAGCCAAAAGTCCAAAAAGAACCATCGGTTTCTACGAAAATTAAGAACTCCGAAAACTTTATTCACATAAATTAACAGATTCAAAAAGTCTGTAAATTGAACTTTCATAACTGAAGATGAACTATCGCGAATAATGTGAACATTTTTAGTTACCTACAACAAACATTTACCAACTGCACAAAAGAAAGTATCAAACTATAAGATCATGGCAGAGGTCCTTAAAAAAAAGTAACGGAAGAGGATTTCGAGAATAATATTGAAATCATTCGATAGATTTTGTAAATTGTTCTTCGTAATTATCAGTTTGAAGTATAGGTTTAAGGACCTATACCTGTCGAAAAGACTGAATGAAAAAACTCTGACATTTTTGAATAATTAACTTTTCAGCTTGAATGTTCAGTGGAGGGATGTACTAGTATAATATATCAAGGACATGGATAGTCAAGTTGTTCAATCAACTTGATTATGTTTCAAACACAAGTAAGCCCACTTCATAAGTCAAAGGCTGAAATAAAGTGATACATGGTGAGCACAGAACCACAGACTTGGCTAGAAGAGGCAAGGGCATATCAGCAATTGTACTAGTCATGACGTAAACTTACTTCTGTTTTTGCCGTGTTAAATAGGCCCACTTCATAAGTCAAAGGCTGAAATAAAGTGATACATGGTGAGCACACAACTAGAAAGAATGATAGAGTATTTATATTTTCTTAGAAAAAATTCGCGAATTTTGAAGCCTTTTTCCATAAATTTTTTTGACTTGGATATGTCTTACGGCTGACCAATCCAAAATTTTGTGCGCGTTGATCAGAAGTGTTGGGTTTTATATCGATATCTGATACCAGATATCGATATTTTAGCTAGCTACCCTAGATCTGGATTAAAGCCATTTTGAAAAGAAAATATAATTATAATGCATCAATATCCACCTAAAAACATCGATAAGGCTTTATCGATTTGATATTAGTCAATATGATGACCGATGACGTCGTGAACTCTATATTGTCGCTGTTTTCCAATACAAAATGGTAAAAAATAAAAATTACTATTCATTTCTCTCAGCGTAAAAAGGTACAATTTGCACACTTGAATTTACCATTCAATATTGTACCTACTGGCGTGCAAAAATGTTATAAAAAATGAATTGCTCTTCACCCTAAAGTACGAATTCTCAGATTTCGTCAAATTTTTTCCTCCCAATTAGTATTTAACAAAATGAAATTTGGTAATCTAATATCGTGATTCACTATTCGCGGTAGATATATTCTCAAATCTGTACTCTATCGTTCGTAAAGTGCACCTTTTTGAAACGATTATTTCGCTTCAATTTTCTCTCTTATAATTTCGTAATCCTCAATTTTTTTTTCATATCGCTATGTCCCGATAATGCGATTTACTTCCCCATCGAATCCTTAATTCCTTTCTGTAGCCACCACGCTGTCGAAATAATAATTGATTCGTTATATACGAGCCAAAAACGAAATTGTTCTAGATTGTCAGAAATTTCGCACAGCCATCGAAAAGACCAAATGAAACAGGAAGTGGTATTTAGAGGAGGCGGGCCAGAAACACAAGACGGCGATAAAGATTTCGGAACGAAAAAGGAAATTGACGTGGAAAAAAGGGTAAAAGTGAGAGCGAAAGACTGTTGTACCATATTTTGACAGTATTTTTGATATTTGAAAAGAGATAAAGGGGTTCTCAAAAAAGTGAGAGCAGTCGATTAACTGCGTGTGTGTCGTGAAAATCTGAAGTAATTTTCGTCTCTCTGGGTGCGTCCATGTCTCCAAATGTGGCACTAGTCAAGCATCCGACTTGATAATCTCCTCCTGTTTGGTTTCTTTTTTTTTTTAGGGGTAGGAGTTTGCTTTCTTTATCCTTCACGTTTAAAATACAAATAGCTTTTGTCAACTCGAGGAAAAGCCATAAAAGCGAAATTGTTGCCGGCCACGAGCCTAACGATCAAACTTTGAGAAGGAAATTGACTTAGGTCTAGGAAAAAGGGGACAAGCGGGGCTGGAGAAAATGGAGTATAGTATCCAAGGTGGATTTGGTATCCTTTTGTCGTGATATGAAGGCATTATAACTATGAGAAGAAACACTATAATATGGTGGTTATGTATATCCGTAGTACCTTTAGAAGTTCATGCGATTATGAATTGTGGCGTCATGTCTGTGCAGGATCATATTTTTAAGATCATCGTGAAGGGTGGTATGCTTCACCAGGCTCATTTCAGTGTAAAAATTGCAACATTTTCCCTGAATATTTGTGGTTTGAATTTTAATCAGAAACTTGTGCTTTTTTGCTTTGAACATATTATAATTCGTATATAGAATGACTAAACTGTCAAGATCCCAGTTCTAACAGGATTTTATGAGAAAAAAAAAAAGTGGGAGCAGGGTGGTATTACTGGTTACCAAAAAAAAAAGAGGCAGAAAAGAGAAAAGAAAACTACCCTGCTTTACTTTGCATCACGATCAAAGCCCATATTGATTTGAAAACAGCTCTCCTCCCACTCTCTAAATCTTTTGTTTACAAAATCCGTTCTTGTGAACTATTGGAACTGCCGATTTGCTCGTTTTCAATGTTATTTTCATCAGTTAGTCATTCGCCATAGTCCATAATAGTCCATATTCAAAGGATTTTTGGATGCACTGCGCACAAATGTTGACTTAGGTAAATTTCTACAGCGTTATATTTTTTGACTTTTTCTCCCCCCAAAGACTGAAATTACAATCATTGAGAGGGGACTATAATTTCATCCACTATAATTATAAAACAAATCCATAAATCACGATTTTTTACTCAAAATTCAAGCCGAAAACAATCGGGAAAGATTTTCATTTCATAAAAATATTCTTCTGCTGTATCATATTATCAGATAATCTGATTACAAAAATTTTCATGGAAAAAAATAACACTTTCTGGTGTGATAACATTTTTATGTATTGCCGCGTATGCGGGCTTGAATGACTTTGGACATTTATATTGAATGCTTCTAACCGAATGATTAAAAAAAAAAGAGCAGCAATGTTCCAATAACCTATTTTATAACTTCATATCTTCTCGAGATAAAAGAGAAATAAATTAGTCCTGAAGTAAAGCGTATAGATGAAGTTTCTAGATTCGCCATTGATTTTCAAGATTAGAAATTTATTTCAAGTTGATGACTGAATTGACTGAGGAAAGGTGTCAAAACAACTTCTTTTACTTCGAAAATTTTGCTTTGTAAAACGATAGCACAGTATAGCTGCGAGATGAGTTTTTTTGTTTTGTTTATTGTTTGTCTTTTTTTTTTTTCCTGCTTTTTCTCTTGTTTTTATTCTTTGCTTTTCCAAGTTTCTACGTTTTCAAAGAAGATACAAAACAAAAGACGACTTCAAAATAGTGAACAAAAAAAAAATAACGAAAACATTTCTACACCGCCATTGAGCATTTTCAACTATACGTCCTTCGTCGCCATTTTAAAGGGTTCTTAAAAAGTTGCCGACTCGGGCCTGTGAAAGTGAATTCGTTAGCGCAGCATCAAGGCACCGCAGCTTTCGCGATGGGTTAAGGGAGGCGTGTGGCGTAGACGGGGCGGGGTGGGGTGGGGAGAAGAGTGTATAGGCGTATAAAACGCGCGATAAAAGCTGTAAATTTTGAATTTCTCTATGAAAAGCAGCTCAACTTTTTGCTTTGATTTATGTGCGAGCGAAACCGCTCGCTTATACTGTACTAAGTTTTATGTGTTTGTCGTATAATGTATACTCACTCTATCGCTCTGTGGGTACCTCTATATATGTGGTACGTGTGTACTGTGTATATAATACAATATTATAGTATGTTGCATTTAATGGAGGATTCGTATATGTAGGGTTACCCGTGTTTTACCTTTCTTGGGGGAAACTACTGTAAAATTTGCCACGTCGTTTGCTAAAAACGGTATATCCTGTAACCGCATCCTCAAACGACAGCATAAAAATGAAAATGAAAATGGAAACAAAAAATAACGTATAATAATCGATTTTTACGTTTTAGCAGATTTTCATTTTGGAAAATTTTCTTGTTTAAGTGTATTATATATAGCTTTGAAAAATAGCTTTAAAATGCGAGTGGATTTTCTTTTTATTAACAATAGAATCCAAAATATGTGGTGAAATACAACTGAGCTTATCGGAGCGAAATTCCGACTTGGTATTTACGAAACAGCAATTGGTAATGAGAATATAAAAATAGATAACTGATAAGATAACCAAAATTACCCTCGAGTTGCTGTCGTATCAATTTTTAAAGCAATGAATAAAATATTCCTCTCCATTTGACCATTATGATGATATTACACCAAGTGTATGGCAGAGTATAATACCGATTCTTTGTAAGAAAATGAATTTTCACTTACCAAATTTAAGATGCCTGATGCCGAACTTGAGATTGTGGTCTCTGCCACCAGTGCAGTATCTTCTACTTGACCTTAGTCGCCTTCAGTGTGTCTACATTGAAGTTCAAAATTGACTTACCTGCCAACCATGAGTCTTAGTGTTACGATCGTCAACCCGGATGTCCTAAATAAATATGCTTGGCATTTTGAAACAAACTGATACTCACTGGTAGTGCCATAGTAATTTGCCCTTTCTAATTTCCAAGGAATGAATAAAATATGGTACTGTTTAACTGCACCAATTTTGCTGTAATTCGGTAGGAAGGTAGGGTACACTATAAAAGATAAAGCATCGTGCCAAATTTCAAACTTTGGACTCAGTTTGGGTGAGGAGGTTAAGGACGGTCCAAATTTCTGAATTTTTGCAGAAAAATCGTTTGTTTGTGGGCCTTCAATGATCTGAATGAGTAATTTCTCCCATGTTAATTTATAGTGGCCAATTATTTCGCGATTTTTCTTGAATGGGCATAATATTACCTAATTTGGATATGAGACAGCTGGTTAATATTGTGCATTATGATGTTGAATCATTACTCTTTGTGAATCTTTTTCGAGGGACTGCAAATAGCGATTGGGACTTTTGCCCCACTTTCACTCTTAGTTTTTTCAGCTTTGAAACTTACAGCTTGGTGTAGGTAACTTTGATTTGATCGAAGCGAGAAAACTGAATAAGTTATCAACATCACACTGAACTTATCATAGCTGAAAATGGAATACCTGCTGCGATCAATAGAAAAGCTGCACAAAACCGATGGAAACCTGCTTTGCAGACGCAGTTTGCTGCGCTAGAATTTTATTTTTTTTGAAATCGGACAAACTATTTAGGGTTATAAAAAAAATAACATGAACTCGAAATAGCAGCACATTGCACCGAAGCGTGCCACAAACAAAGAAAATGAAATTTTAATCTTTCGTTTTTTTTTTCTTTTTTTCATTTCACTATTTTCAAACTAATTCAGAAATTAAAAAACAATTTCGCGGATGACGTTTTCGCGTTTTTACTATCATAAGGGACAAAACTGTAATTTAAAGCTCGTTTTCCAGCCATTTTTTCTCTTTTTCAACCCAACGATAATGGCACTAACGTAATTTGAAAAATTTTTGAAAATATGCTGCAAACTGAAGCGATAGCGTGTTTTTTATGTACGCTTATTTTGACGGGCCAAATGATTTAATCGTATTTTTATTTTTTGAATTTGTAGTTTCTTTGTGATGGAAATTACGTTTACTCGAAATTATTTGGTTTACTGTCCCCGTTTTGACATTGTTTGAAGTTTGACAGTAAAGATGAAAGAAAATAAGGGAACTGTAATTGGATTATTTTGTGGAAGAGAAGGAATTCAATCAGCAGATTTTTATTGCAGAAATAAAATTGGAAGCTGATGTCGTAAATACATTGAAAAGGGGTCAACGTCCTTCATCAATGGAGCTTAATAAGCAGGCTGAAAATGTTAATAATTTCATCCATAGTTTTCTGAGAAGTGATGAATAGGTTTACATTGAATGAAAGAAAATAAAATACGACTTTCTTTCTGTAACTCATACTTTCACTCGCGTTTTTCTCATCTGTGTGAAGAATATAACTGTTAACAGATATTTTGGTAAACTATTATTATATAGGGCACAATTTTATGTCTCACTGCGAGCCTATCTGGAGCATTGGAAAACTTTTCTTTATGGATGCTTCGAAAACAATGAAATGAAAAACAATACCAGGAAAACTCTTCTATGTGCGAGTTGAACTAAAAAATGAAGTTTAGCACCATATTCTGATTAACAAAAGTAATAAGAATTGGTTATGTGTATTCGAGTCAGTTTAATTCCTAAACCATTTGGTTCCGCAGAACACTAGCCCCACATTTTTCTACAAATAACTATATGTTACTCGCTTCCCTTGGACCTTCAAATCTACAACCCTCATGCATTCTGCTTGGAGTGAAGAGAATCTACTCTTAAATGTTCACAATAAGGAAAGAAATTGAAACTCTATTATGTTTTAAAATATCATTATATCGACGTTTTATTTACACAACTCGTTATCACCGCAATTAGAACAAGTGAACAAAAACTGATTTCAAAATGATTGTCATATATACTCCAAAATGTTTTTCATGAGATTTGGTTTCTAGAAAGTTAATTTTAATCAGATACTCGTATTTTCTCATCACTTTATATAACTTTCAGACCCGCGTCACAAAACTACCGCCTGCTCCTACGTTTTTGCTGTTCATCCTCTTCCACCTTCTGCTCTCCTTATATAGAGAACTGATACTAGTCTCTTTTAAATCTGATGACATCTCTCACAATTACAGCCTCCGTTGCCGCAGTCTCCTCATTCCTGCCTCGCCTCCAGATTCTGCTGCCATATCGATGTTTTCTGCATCGCTTTTCTTTGTATCGATAATCTTTGCATGATGACTACTTTCCTTCCGCTTAGGTTTTCTTCATGTTAATATTTTAATTAATATTAATTGTGTATCGATATTTTTTCGATATTTGTATTTTGATATTTTATCGATATTTTTGTTTCGATATTTCGTTTCTGTCCGAGCCACGCACTTAGTTTTTTCATTGAATAGAAAGACATAGAGCCCTATGGCTTCAATTAAAGCCAGGTTTCATTAATTTTTAAACATTTTATTAGAATTACAGAAATGTTATCAACAAATTGATTTGGCCATTTTTTCGTCTTTTTTTTTCATACTGTCTTTTTATTGTATCGGACAGTCACTGCACTTGACAAAGTACAATTCTTTTGTACCCCCTTAACTTCACTTTGTTCCTTTTTTCGTCCCTCCTTCATTACATAATCCACAAAAGGGGATGGTATCCGCAGCCACAGAAAGAAAAAAACAGCCACGGAGAAGAAAGAAAAGATGGAATGACAAAAAGAAAAAAGCTGAATCTAAAACGATGGGAAAACTCTCCGCGTCATTTTAACCAAAAAAAAAAAAAAAGAAAGAAAAAAAAAGAAATTCAAACGCTTTCCTCCCTCATGCGGTTAGGAGAAAATTCTCTTTTTATATTGGGTTTGCATTTTTTTTTTTTTTCGTTCCATTCGTTATTAGCGCTTGATTTGTTAATAGTTGCTTAAAAGAAAAAAAAATTCAAACTGTCGTTTCGAAGGATGTATAAAGTAGTAGCAAAAGAAACCGCCTTAAAACGTCGTATCAAATGGTTGTTAAAAAGTCTGCACAATGAACAGAAAAGAATATCTTTTTTTTTTTTTTTTTGCGAAAAATATGAAAAATATTTTCTGTTGAAACAGAAAAAGATATAAGAGTTTTTGGAATTTTACGTTGAAATATCGATTTAAAACGATCGCGTGTATATTTACTGGAAAAACTCTTGTGAGCAAAAAGAAACTGTTGGAAAAAAGTGTGCAAATAAATATAAAGTGCACCTTAGGGTAAATAAGAGGAATTACTCGTAGAAACGGTTCCGCAGCGAATATACGAGTAGTTCGTATGAAAATATCAATTGTCTGGAAATTTTTGTTTTTTGAATTGACTTTGGGAACGTATAAAAGTGTTCTTCAGCTTTTTTTTTTCTTCTGCTGGCTTCTTGAGAGCTTGAGGGTTTTCAAACTTTCATCATTCTAGGATTACCTGGATTATTGTGTTCGTCTTCTTTTTCACGTTGACTCGGCGTACGCGTTGGTGTTGATGGTTCTGAGAATTCACATTTTAAGAATCTTTCCCGAATTTCTTTAAGGTAGATAAGTCTGGAACTTTACTTTTGTGATTTTTGTCAGGTTATGAATAAGAAATTCTAATATTAAATCTGAATTATTTGTGGAACGTAGTTATAAGAGTTGGATAGTGTTTAAATTCATGCATCAGCAGATTTCTAAATTATTTGTACATTCAAAGAAATGGATCATTTTTTTAGTGTGTGAGTGTGT
Organism: Parthenolecanium corni; assembly: GCA_038050395.1. NCBI lineage: Eukaryota > Metazoa > Arthropoda > Insecta > Hemiptera > Coccidae > Parthenolecanium > Parthenolecanium corni. The sequence continues at coordinate 565,286 of JBBCAQ010000027.1, read as the reverse complement.
TTACACTCAGAATATAATTGACTCTACAAAAAAATAAAAAATAAATTGTAGGCAAAAATGAAACAAATTGGTATTAGGTGGGAATAAAAAATAAAAAATAAATAGAATTTTTTTTATGACCCCTCTTTGGTCATCTCAATATAAAACATGAAAAGTTATTTGCTTCAATTTCAAAATGTTTTTTCTCAAGAAAATTTTATCAACTTTTTTTTACTCGTATATACTCTCACAATTGGTGTAAAAAAGAATCCATCTTCGTCTTCACGACTCCTCGATGCAGGAGGTTTCAACAAGTATGTAGGTATAGGTATTCCATCCATTAACTCATTTTTCGTAAAAATAGCGCTCAGCCCTTTCGGTTCTTGTAGCGGTTCTATTGTCCTCACAGCTACTATCAGATACTGCCTATCATTTTTGATTTTTATGAAGCAAAATAATCGAAAATCAGCTCGAATAAAACGAAAGATTCAGTTATAATTATTGTTACATTTTTAATGTGTTAACATTTTTCACGTTAAATTGCATAAATAAAATCAACTACAATAATACAGTAATGACAATAACAATTAACGAATCGTCAAGAAAATTGATCAAAAGATTATTGATAAAAACCGTTTGATGACAACTGACAACGGCGTGCGCATCATTTATGTTTTACCCTACATTCTCGATGTCGACTTTTGAATCTGAACTTCGTGTTAAATTTCCAAATTTACTCCTGCATAATGAAAAGTGAATACGAAGTTGTTAACATGTCAATGATATAGGTGCTGGGTGATTTAATCGATGGTCATTTTTATGTAACATTTTTAAATCTAGAGAATATGTTGGGGGAAAAAAAAAAATTTGAGTGCCATATTTCTGCATTTGTGAGAATTAACTTGTATAAGTAATCCTCTTTAATTTAGTTCAACGATCAACATTAGGACTGCACGTTTACCCGTTCGCTAATTTCACGCGAAGAAGAGGATTTTCGTTGGTGAGGGTTGAAAGGGGCTGGAAAAGTAATTGGGGTTAACGAGAACAGCCCTTTCGCATTCGCTGCATTATTAATTGCGAGTTTCTGCAATGGATGTCCTAAATGAAGTTTTTGTGTCCTGCACGATAAAGTTGAATATTTTGTTTGTTGCTATAATTAGAGGTGAGTCTAATTGGTCCTATTAATGGGCGAACACGAAAACACGTATTTTACATGTAATTTTCATCTGGTTTGGTTATTTTTCAATGATAAAAATCATTTTTAGAAATTATACCTACATTTACTGAATTTATACAAGTATTTGCTGTAGCGAGATGGTTTGCGTGTTTTTCTTTTCGTATTTCATAAATGATGAAGGGTTTACTCAGGCACATCAAATTTATCTTCCTCAAGTTAACAGACTGGAAATGAAACGCAAGTTTCAGTTAATCACTGTTACATCGTTAATGTGATAACATCTTTCATGATATATGCATAAAAAATAAGTACAATTTTTTAACAGAAATTAGCAAATTTAAAGAAATTTTACTGACACGCAGAGTAGATGTAACTTTGATGGCTAATTTTAGCTACAAAAAATATGAATATCAAAAATTTAACTCGATACATCCTCAAGTTCAACACTGAAGTATATAGTGGCCAGAAATCACAAACTGTTCACAATTCGCTTCTTGAATAGGTCGGGAAAATTCCACTATTTTCAACTTTTTTTTTCTTTCTTTCTTTGCTTCTGGTAAATTATACCCTGGAGCTTGTGATAGAGAATGTTTTGTGTATTGCCTGGAAATCTGATATAGCGGCTACTTATGGTAAGGCGTGGTCATCTGAGGACAGTTTTTAATTTTTTGATTATGGCGAGTGGCTATATTTTTCATTATTCTGTATATTTTTTTGGTTACTTGATAGGTCGCTGACCTGAGTGATGTTGAGTCACATTGGTGGCAAAGAGATCAATTTCTGAGCTTGAGACACCCTTGATTCCGCTCGTGGAAGACACATTGGATTGAAGTTTCTTAGACCTAGCTTTTACTAAATTTTATATTTTCATCCTGGCAACACTGTTTGAAGCCTGTCATTATTTCGAGCTTGAAAGAATTTTCCGTTCGATTGTAAGAAAGGGTGAGGATGACTCCGTAAAAGCTGATACGTGAGCTTCAATCGCTGCTCCTCTGTGTGAGTCTCACCTTGCAACGTCTTTATCCGAGGATGATTGAAACTGAAAAGCTATCTGCGAACGCTGTAAATAGCTACTGCTTTTAGTCTCACCAGTAACTTGATTCCTGTTCGCGTGCCCTCTTTTCCGAACGAAGTGAACAACCCCCCTTCCTTCAACTACCCCATTATCGTATCTTATATTATAGTTACGCTATCCAATACACGCAATCGTTAATCCTGTCGTCCGCATGAAATTTTCTTTCACGTGTCCTTCGTTTTTGCTTGTTCTGGTCTCTTCAGCACCCTTTCCCCATCGATACCCCATTTTTACTTTACGTTAACCTCTTAAACGCACTTTTCTTAACATCTGGTCGAAATATTTTCGCTGTTTTTTTCTCTCTACAATTTTTACTTTCGTCTTCCTCTTCTTCATCCGCCACATTTCCGCATTCCAATATAAAGGGTCTTTTTCCCTCGTCCGATTTTTCGCTGTTTTTCATCCGTTTACTATGTTTTTTTTCTATTGGGTTGCAAGTTGAGCAGGCGAAAATGAAGGGCTGGTTGGGCTGCGCCACAGTTTCGGTTCGATTTTATATTCGAGACGTGACGTTATGGCCACGACCAGAGGCGAGTCAGATTATCATTTCATCATTAATCAAAGGCACACCACTTTTCCTTTATACAATATATTGTCTATTGCTGCTGGTGCTGCGTGCTGTGGTCTTTATGCGTGTCTTTCTATAACCCTCAGCCACGCTGCAAGCTTCCCCCTTCCATATCCGTGCCGGAGTAACTTGTGAGTTTTCTGCCAAATCATCGTTGTGCTTTCTTCCTTGTGAAGAAATTGTGGGGAGGGGGGGGGGTTAACGTAAATATTCGAGTTTGCGGTTTTTTTGTGCGATAGGGTACTTCATGGTTTTTGGTTTAGTTGCAGACAGCCTGAGACGTCCTAACGTACGTACATTTTCATATGTCAGCCACGATAAGCATGAGAGTGTACAATGGCTGGCTTATATTCTAAAATTTTTCGTAGCGATGATGTAGGATATTGGAAAATTTCTGTCTCGTTATGGGGTGCAAAAATTGTGGCTACTCGCCCAGTAATTTGAGGGTATGAGAAGGCATTTTCGAGTGAAAAATGGAGAGGCTAGTAGATGAGAAAATTTGAGACATGTTGAACTCGAAGGAATGTTGAAATGAGTTAGAAAAATCTAGCTAAAATTGAAGAAGATGGAATTCGGACTTATACATTCTCGATATCGACTATCGATTTTCAACTTCGTGTTAAATTTCCGAATTCACGTCCGTGTAACGAAAACAAATGATGTTAACACATTGAAAACTTTATTCAATAGATGTACTTATTCCAGCTTTTTCATTTTTCTGATATTGAAATTATAATATTTAGGAATGCTTAACACACATTGATGACGAGATACTCGTAGTAATTTTTCATATTGAACGTTGATAGATGTAATTAATTTCTGTCTCTCTATAATCCTTTATTTGATACTTGGGAGTTAAATTAAAGCTATATTATATTTAATTGAAATAGTAAATACATACTTTTAGTTGGAAAATCAACATTGAAAACTTAAATTTTGATCTGTGATGGCTCTTCGATAGGTTATTTTAGGTATAAAATGTCTTCTTCCACCTTTACATGCCCTTCATCCCTTCAAACTTTAAAATCTTTTTTAATTTTGATATTTACATTTTAGGTGTTTCATATAAAGTACGAGTAGGAAAATATTTTCGATTTCTTTGCTTTCTAATTTTTTGATTTATAAATTTGATGTTAATGCTAAACGGCAGGTAAAACGAAAATAAGAAAAATGAGGAACTAAAAAAACTGTATAGTAAGAAGAAACAAAGAAAAGTAGAATGACAGAGGCATTGTTAGTATTCTACTTTTCTGATCTAAATTACTTTTAGTCCTGTTCTTTTTTGGAAGGCTCTGGTTGAGCTATAAAATTTTAATACTCCTCCATTTCAGCGTTTTCTTTGAAGAATTAATTTTCGACATCCTTAATCGGATTATTTGTACAACCGGACCTTAAAGACTTGTAATATAGGTACGGTTCTCAAAGCAGTTTCGAATTTTGTTGAGAGTGCAGATGATAAACTGTAATGGAAAAAATTCACTTTACAGTGAATGATTTATTTCGCTTTCAGAATACAGTTAACATTTCTCGTTTCGCTTTTTCATTCATTCATTTATTTATTTTCTACCCACTTTTACTTTTTTTTTTATTTTTTTTTTTCGTTTGTACAAAGCTCCCAATTGGTTCATTGCTGATTTTAAAAAGTATTAAACTCTGATATAAGCGTTGAATTTATCAATAATTTCGTTTCTAAGACTTCTTAATAAGTTAATTAATTTCCTTATTTTAAATACCTGAAAGGCACTGCCTAATTTAGCTTTTTCACAAAATTGGTTTTTCGTAAACCTTCCTTGATTTTTATATTCTTCTTCATCTTGATACTATGTAGGATTATTTCACTCCATTCAGTTTTAAGCACTACTAAAATAAATTCATCAAGAATAAGAGAAAACTCTGTATTGAATAATAAAAGAATGGAAATAAAACTCTTGATACTTCTAAAATACCCTGGAATTTATGCTTACGTTATAGTAGCTGAAAGCCAAATTTTAGTATTAGTATAGTGATAGTGATGCTGTGACTGCACGAAAACAATCGCTTGAGAAGTTAGTTGGAGTAGAAATGAAAGATAAGGAGTGAACAGAGTGACGTTCGGACTTGATGAAGTTGTAAACAATCAAATGAAACCTTGAATTCTTTGAAAAAAAAAAAAAAAAAAAATAGTTATAGAGAACATCTCTCAGTAGACCTTAAAGACATTAACTTCGAAAAAGATTTTATAACTTGAAAATAGGGGTGATTTAGCGTGGGCATCGATTTTGTTTTCGAAAGTTTATGAGGTGACCTTAAAATGTTTGAAATTTTTGATTACGCGCTTCGATAAACAACATCAGTCATTTACGAATTCCTTCGACTGTTGTTATAAGAGAATTTAGGTGAAATCAAGTGAATATTAAGTCCTCGATAACATTTTGTAGCCTTGCCCGTTGAACAGATATAATGAGTGTAAATCTTGGTGGATATTGCTGGAGGGTGACGATCAGTTTCACTTGCATGAATAAATTTTAAGCCGATTTGGTCTTCGCAATCTACGATGAGAAATTCAGTTTAATAGGTTATATTTGACAGATATTATGATAGAGAAAAGATTATTCAGCTTTTACAAATTGCTAGATTTTTGTTTTATTATTCGTCTATCGCTATACTAAATTACATATAATATTATATTGGTGCACTGAGAGAAAACTGCATATTAAATATCTGCAAACTAGTAATATAGGTCAAGTTTTATATGAAAAATTGATATACATTTTTAGGGAATTCATTTAAAAACTATTGAAAATTAATACAAAATATTGAAAATAAGTATAATAATATGTTAGAAATTAGTGTGCTGCATACTAAAATAAAAAATATTTTTTATTAATTTTTCACATAGAACCTGAATTATCCCAAGGTTAGCATACAGCGTAATAATTTTTAATATTTTTTCTCCGAATGTGATTGCGAAAAACTATAGGAATTGAAAATAAACGAATAAATTATAAATAAAAACTGAAAGTAAAGGACGATTTGCTGAAGTAAGTACAAAATGTGGGATTTTTAACTTCACTCTCATATGAAATGAGATTCATTTGTAGAATATTCTTGTCTCAAAAACATTGAAAAAAATCACAAATGTCGAGAATGTAGTGAATTGATATAAAGAGCGTAAGGTATGGAATGTAAAACAAATGTCATTTCAAGGTCAAGGTCATCATATTATAACATCGGTCATCAAGTTATTATCAAGTTAGGTCAATATTAATTCCCTTAAGTACAGAATATCAGTTATAATATTACGTTGAATTTTCCAAGTTGAAGCATATTTGTTATGTTTAGTCTTTTTGTAATTGTATTTATGTTTTGAAGAAATGTGAATCATGTAAAAAAGAATTCATCCTAGTGTTCACGTGCTTCGTGAAGGCCTGCATTATTTTCTGATATTAACTATTCTCAAGTGGGATAATAATTGTTTTTATTATGACGAAATTCCATGGTGGATAAAATAAGCGGGTTGCTAATTTCTTATAAATGAGTTTAGTCATACTTTCCTAGTGGCTGCACTTTTTTTTCGTATACCCAAGTCAGCGAACAAACGTGTAGCAAATTATCTGATGCCGAGTTCGGTCGAGGGTAAGTACGAGAAGAAAAATTTGAGTTTAAAACAAAGTTTTCATTTTTCACTCTCATAACCGCACCGCCTCTGCACCCCAAGTAACTACATCTTCGACTCTGTCCCCCCTCGTCGCTGTCTGTCGTCTTGTTGTTCTTTGTCTGCGTGAAATTAGAATAGAAAGTTGAGCTTTTGTTGCGACGCTATCGCGTACGTTCTCCTTTGAAACCTTTAAATAAACAAAAACAAAGACTCCCGCCGCTTTTTGTACGCGTGGTGAAAAACGTCGAAAGGACTGCATTCGTGGTGGGAGGGGATGGCGAAGGGTGAGTAACTGCGTGGAAGAAGTCCAGTTGCGAAAAGCGGTGAAGTGGGGGAGGAAAATTCCAGCGTGAAAAGTATGATGCGCGGGTACTCTCCGTAGTATGGCGACTGGGGGAGGGGAGAGGGGAGGCTGCGGAAGAAAAACTTTAATCCGAAAGCTCGAGCCCGCCACTCCGAACAGCCTTTGTTCGATTTTTTTTTCATATCTACCATAGGAGCGGTATTCCGGAACAGTTTTTTCACTCTATTTTCCTCATTTTTTTTATTATTGTCGCATTCTCGTTTTCTGTTTAACCCAACACTTTGGCCGTTAATTAATCCTTATCAGCGACATTATTTTCTGATAAATAAATCATTATGACACTATTGTCTCGCTCGCTGCATAACGTAATTTGCTGGTATAAGTTTGTAATTTGGAGCCGGCTACTATACGGTGGTATTTTGTCTGTAAAGACTTAATTTGGCTCATTATGTTCGCATTGAAAATAATTGATACTGAAGTCGATTGCATATGAACTTTATACAAAGTCTTATAATTATACAAAAGGAAGTTCAACCACTTTGATGAAAACAAATACTTTTTTTGCAATATTAAAAATAAATTCTTTAAAAGACAATTTTTTATTGAAAATGTTCATGCGTCCGTGCGTAGATTATATCTATATCGAGGTCATCGACAGGGTTGGTAATGTAAAGAATAAATACATATATGAAGATTAACCAGCTGGAAATCCTGTACCTTGAGACAGTTTGCATAAAACATTTTCAAATTAAAGAAGGCAAAAAAAGTACATAATTTAACGATACGTTTAAGTCTTTAGGATAGTGAATGACTATATGAACTGAGTGGTCAGGAAATGTACCTTGGAGTTATTTGTATTTATATGGCATTAAGTTTTTCATATTTTATTTAGTGAATAATGAGAATACTGATGAAAAAAATCTCAATTTATCCTTGTAGTTATGTAAGTTTGTTCTTTTCTCATTTGTTATATCGAAATTTCGGTGATGAAGAACAAATCTACATTGGTCCTGATAATAAAGAATGTACCTTTGTTTTATTCACACTTTGTCATATTAAAATTTCTGTGACAAAGAACAAACCTATACTTGCTGGTGCAGATGAAAACAAAGAAACTTACCTATTTGTTGGTTTTTACTTTCACGCGTATGGGTATAGTATACTCTCACATACAAACACTCATGCAAGATGAATTTAAAAATTATTGATTTCAGATTTAGCGGCTCATAAAGGTTTCTTGGGTCTAGGACATTTTGTCGACTGGTTTTACATTGACAGACAGTTCACCGCATACTTTTCACCAACCGGCCTATTCACCTATAAGCTGTTCACCAAACTGGCTTTTTCACCGCACATTACTTCACCAACTGGTTTTTTCACCGAATCTATTTTTATTTCATATTTTAATCAAAACAAACTTTTTCTAACCCTTTTTGACTGCCAGATGTCATGTGGCGAAGTATGTGATAGTTTAATTAGTAAATAAATTAAAAACTAAATAAAATAGAAGGTTTTTTGGGCAGTTTGGTGAAATGACCACTCGGTGAAAATGGCTACCGGTGAATAACCCCCTTGGTGAACCGGTCACATCTGTGAAATGTCCACTCGATCAAATTTGTTAGTGAAACGTCGGTCGGTGAAAAATCAGTCGACAAAAAGGTTGGCACCCAGGTTTCTTGGAGTCGCATCTTTATTTAAGGCATAAAGTTGCGATGATAGTATTTCATTTGTGAATAATGAGAACATATTGAGACAGAAAATCACAACTCATTTTTGTATATTAGATACGTTATGTTCTGTACTGGAGTAAAGTATTGGCCAAAGTATTGGAGTGAAAATGTAAAAAAACTTGTAAAGAATGATTGCTTTTTCGATATGTTAGGTACTTGGCATTCTTAGCGAACCGCATTTTTTAAATAATTTATTAAAAGTAGTTATTATTCAAAGAACAATAGGTGTACCAAAACACTTGACTGAGCAGGCATTATCGATTTAGAATTTTCCACAAAAAAAGTGGGATTTTTCCAATTGAGAAAAACTAAGTTCGATGACCTCTTATTGGAAAAGTTTTTCGATTTTCTCATTTATATCAAACCAACATTCGCAGCTTTTCCATTATCAATTAAAATTCTTCCGATTGTTCGACTGGAGGTGAATTCGTCGGTTTGAAATGTTTTAGCGCTTTGTTTCAATCTTCGAAGACGCTGCGTACACCCAACGGATTTTGATCCGCCTAGAATACGGCGAAAGGGGAGGCGGGTGGGTTAACAATTTCGAAAAGAAAACAACGTAAGAAGAGAAGTACCAGAGAAAAATAGAAGAAAGTGATTTGTTACGGTTTTACGTGGACGTAGATTAGCTTTTCCGGAATCTTTTCTAGCGTTTTCCTTTCGGTTTTTCCGTTTCATTTTTACGAAATCGTCCTACGAAATTGTGGCCATCTAATTTTGCGTGCAGCGAATTTTCTTCGTGAAAGGAGCAAGCCGAAAAAACGAGAAGAAAAAATAAAGAGGAAAGCCTGCTAAAATTGGAAAGAGAAAAAGATAGAAATGAGGCCAACGTGTGGCAAAGAAAATGAACAGATAAACTCGAGCGTAATTTTCGATTTAAATTCCGCGGCTTTACTCTAAAATACCTTCAGCGAATGAGTAGGATGATAAGATTGCGAGGGGCTGGGGCAGGGGGCTGCTGGATGAAATGGGAGTTCGCCATTCACGCGCGTACGCATATACCAACAGTGGTGTATACTCAAATTATGGCGGATGTTGTCGCAAATATGTATCTTCACCCCCATTTTCAAACATATTGCTGAACCTCTTATTACTTATAACGATAACCGCGATGATTTTAATTTACCCTTAATGATTAAACCGTTTTGGTGTTGGTTTCTTGGCCTTTGTATGTCGACGATTTGAGGTAAGTACTTTTGGACGAGATTGCTCGGTGAAATACCTTATTATGTGTCGGAGGTTGTGAAAAAGCAGAGAAGCGGAAACCAAAGTAGTATCATAGAATAAGTTAAGCTATTTCAACTCGTATAATGATATCAAAAATCTCGAACTGCTAAGAAGCTTCGAAAGTTCATGCTTTTTCAGGAACAATTCTAAAAACATGCTTCTGGTATTTGTCTTCATTAGACCAAGAACTAGCAGTAATTTCCTTTTCAATGTATTTTCAAGTCGGAAATAATTTAACCTATATAAATCCCAGCTTTTCGGTGGAACTGAAAACACTTTCACATCTTAAGGGTATATGCTGCGCGAGAATTTAGCTGTTTTATTTATTTACGGGCTGGAAACATTTGTTTTGGTCCACCTATTATTAATGGGTACAGGTGTCTGATTGGTAATACTTGAGAAACGAACTATTTGCAATCTTTTTTTTTTTTTTTTTTTTTTCAGATTAGACCTGACATCAGGAAAAGAGGTATAAAAATCTATTCGGAGAGCTATAAAAAATATTTCATTAAAAAAATAAATTAATAAATTAATAAAATGCTAAGATGCCAAGTTTGTTAACGAAAGTGTTATTTTTCTCCATGACAATCTCTATTTGTCAAATTATCTGATAAAATTACATCTGTTCCAAAATAAAGATTCAAATTACTCCTAAATGGTAATACAGTTTAAATCTCCTTTAATCTCTCCAGCATCTTCTATAGCTGAGAGAGCGCATTCAATAATCTAATAAAGGAGGCTGATGAGCTCAGTGTGATTTTATTCAATATTATTGTCACATTCAGTCTCAATCTTTTATTTATTGTTTAAGAGTAGAGGTTACTTGATGACGTCTACTCCGACAATATCAAAGAAAAATATGTTTATAAAGTGAAAAATTCTTCTGGAGTGTTTGAGACTTAAATTATGAATAGAAAGTGGTGATTTTTAGATATTTTATACTTGACTGTAGAATCACGAGTACCTATATGTGTATTTTGTTTTTTTCTGATCTGGCCGGTGTCAGATTTTCTTTTTTGCTTCAAAGATATGTGAATTTATTATTGAAATCTTAGTATGACAAAAATTTTTTAATTTTATTGTTTATATTTTGTTTCAGGTAAGTTGGAAAGGCTTTACCGACATCGTTTACAGATAATTCAATTGGTTGGTAAGTTGATTATGGCTGTAAAAGTTTTAGAAGTCGGTATTCCTTCAAATAAATGTAAGGTTTCAATTCTATGATATCTAATTTTAGTTTCATTATTGGATATCTTACTTGAGATTTTTTCCCCTTTTGTATCCGTGTGACGGATTGAAAATGGAAGGAAGAAACTTTTTTTCGACCCTGTAAAGTGTTGAATTCTACACAAACCTTTTGATAAAATGCCAGTCAATTTTTGACTTTTTTTTCATTAAATTGAATATTTTATCAGGATATTCTATTTTTTTGCTACCACTTTATTCCTAAAAGCGTTTCGTTTCGGTGGTTCGATCAAAATTACATCTCAATTTAAAAATATTCGTTTTGTAAATCGTGCTAAGGAATTCAGTAGCATCGAATTTCGAAAAGCCGTGTGTGAGTATTCAAATTTCTTACCCGCTTCTCGTGCCCTTGCTTATTTTATTTTGACGTTTTAACTCTCATAAACTCATGCTTTTGTCAATAACGAGTGAATTCTCTAACACTTTTTATGTTTCACGAATTCTTCTTTCACCGTCGTCTTTTGAACTGAAAGATATCTACACGATATAGAAGTACTTTGTAACCCTGTAGCCTTTTTAAGATTCACAAATTTTCACTATAACTGCGGCTTATACAGAGGGTTTCACATATCAGCACTATCTGGCAGAATGGCACTGCCAAGAAGAGCAACTGTATTACTCTTACGTAATGGAGGGTTGCAGACTCTCACATTCTTGGTAAGGCATTATAACAATACGGTGATCAGTTTAATTGACTGATAAGAGGGGGGCTCTTATCAGTTAGAATATACAGTCGAATATCGTTAACTGAAAATTCAGAATAAAAATAAATTTGTTCTCGAGTTCGAGAGGCTTTCGAATTAAAGACTTTTAAGTTATAGTGGTTGGTTTTTCAAGAATTTCGAGTTAATCTGATAAAGGAAAATTTGCCCAATTTTACTCATTTCAATTACTGGTGGAATATTGATTTCTCTCCGCTAAATGAGTTGATAAAATTAGTCTAAAGTTGATTACGTTGATTGAAAATAGTTTAAAATTAATAAATTCTTGCCTAGTAGATATACATACTAAGCTCAAACCGGGAGTACGATTTGGAAGCCAATATTCTCACAACTTATAAGATCAACCAGCCAGCAAGAAATAGAAAGAAACTACTCTTACATTTGTAAAAAGATATAATTTCCAAATGAAAGTATGTATTGAAAAAAATATAAGATATCTACAAGTCTGCAGAAATAAAAAAATCGTACTACTTTGCATCTTATTTATGCTTCGGGTATACTTCATTAATTTGTTGTTTTATATTTCGTTGTAACTCCGTGAATATTATTGGGATTACTCAAAACTTTCATCATTGGATTCCTCGTTGAATTTCAGGCAGAAAAAGTCATTTTCACGTCACTTATCGCCTCGGTCACGTTTACTCTATGACAAAAATGAATACCCCGAGTATTTTTTTTATGCGGTAATTTGAAACGCAACACCCTGTATACAGTTACTATATCGATTCAAATTTATGAAGCTATAAGAGTAAGAATTTAAATTTTATTTTCGAAGAACCTCGATACTTGAGAAGCTTCTACTATTTGACTGATTGAAACGGCTGTAAAAGACATGCACGAGAAAAACAAGGCTGGTGGGAAAAAGAATTGGGAAAAAAGGGTTAGAAAACTCAGTGCGACTCGCCTATACCCATAGACTGCGTATTTTTTTATTCTTACTGCATTTTTGAAAAGGTAAAAGTGTATACAGTTCTGGCGTGAAAAATTCACGTTTCATTGTCAGCCACTTTTTTGCGTTCTTTCAAAAAAAAAAAAACGAGAAAAAGAGCCTCCAAAAAGGGGGCAAATAAAATAAACGAACGAAGCTCTGGTGAAACTGTTCTTTCGAGATGACAAGAACTTATCAATAGTGTGTAGCAAAGCAAAAGTAGTACTCGTGTTGGAAAACTTTTTATGATTGAAATGAAAGAAAATATAAAATAGGCGCGAGGAGTGAATAAAAGTGAAGAAAAAAAATACTGAAAGATAAGATGAAAATGGTGTTCGATATCGTCAAAGGCTCGTTACTGACCTATTTCAATAAGATGTTGGCTTTTTTTTTCTTCTTTTTTCTTTTTCATTTCCTTTCACCTCAGTTTTGTTGGCTCACAACCGAGTACGTATTGAGAAGAAAATTTACCGATCGTTTCAGTTTTCGTCGAGAGGAAAAATAAGTTGGAGCAGCAGGGGTCGGTAAGGGCGGGGGTTAAGTTAGTGTAGAAGTGAAAAGTCGAGCAATAAAAAGTAAACAGTCGATACGCGATGAGAGTTTGTTTAACGAGTGAGTGTTTACTTTTTAATGGAAGAGTTAAACCTGAAGTTTTGTTCTCTTTTTTTTTTTTCTTGCACTCTTCCTCGTATCCTGCCTCGCCTTGGCGAGAGAATTAGGAGTGAGGGCGAGACTTTGGAGCAGGGTTTGTAACTCATGGGTTGTGAAAATGTTGTTTTCTTTTGATGATTGGCCCTGCTAGACGAGCGATAGAAAATAGGTTTTTATTGGTTTGCAAAATTGGATCCGGTCAACGTGGTCGACCGAATGGATTTAAGGTCTTAAGGTCTGTGCTTTGATTATATTTTCGTGTGAAAAGTTAAGCTTATATATTTTTCAAATATTATAGATTGTGTTTGATTTGGCTGAAAAAACGCTTCTTATATTGGTGTCAAAATGAGCGTCTGACATTTTGTTGACGGTACCATATACGGGTTTTGTGGAGGATATTTTAAACTAGCTGGTGTGGAAATTCAGAAGATTTGTAAAATTTTAAAATTCTTCGAATAATTGTAAATTTTTCTGTTCCTCGATAGAACTGTAAGGGAAAAACACATTTTGATATTGGAGAGATCATTCTACTTTCGGTACCATCTTCTTAGAATGGTCTGTCACCAAAAGGAATTCAACTGAAGAAACCATCTCACTAATCGCCCAATTATAATGATGACTCCTTGTACCTCTCCTGCCAACAAAAAAAAAAAATGAATTCAGAATTATTCCTAACTTTAAAAATTAAAACAGAATTCATTTGTAGCCAAGTTTTCTCTTTCTTATAACCGTGAAGGTGTAATTAAATGGAAATTAGTTGAGGTACGTTACTTACGGGGCACCCTGTTTAGTTGAAATAAAAATCTAAATTGAAAAAAAATAGATTACGATTTAATTGGAAAGCAGTCCCATGTCGCAAAAATTGTTGATTTATTACCAACATTATCTTCAGAAAGGACGCAGTTTTTTCATTTCTATACCTTTGAGATGGCAAAGTCGTGTTTTGGTAGACAGAAAAGGCGTTCATTTTTATTCGTTTACCCAGCAATTTAAATAAATTTTCTTTTCGAATGAAATGTTGAAAAAAAAAAGATCCGCTAAGCCTGCTTTTGCTATGTTTTTCCATATTTTCTGGAACAAAAAATTTTTGGAATTAAGAAAGTATTTTCAACTTTTTAAAATTATAAAAATTTGAAGTACACATTCAAAAAAAAAATATTTTGCAGACGTTTTTCTCTTTTGCTGACAAATCGCGTGCAAGAAGACGACGTCCGGACCTTTTTATAATAATTTTTTTTCTTAGTATCGAAGAAGAGTGTGTTTGCTGTAAGCTCAATTTCTGCAAAAAAAAAAAGGCGCAGCCTATTCGAGAATGGAAAAATGAAAAAGAAGGTAAAAAATTTTTGAAAATGAATGTAGCCATAATGGTCGAGGTGATTATGAGAAGCCTGTGGCGTAGATAAAAAGTAGAAATTATTTTAATGCAGTCTTTTTTGGACTAAATTTTGAGCTCTAAAGTTGGATAAAGCTACAAAGAAATTAATTCAACTCTTTAATGTACGTATTTAAAGGAATCTATGCTCGTGGATTAAAAAGTTGAAAACACTTTAGTTGAAATAACTTGATAGTTTTTTCGTGCTTCGATGAGTTTTGATAAGTCGTCTTAATGCGATTTGAAGATTGCTGGTGAATTAATTCTAAATACAATTCTTGAAGTGGGTAGCTTTAGTGAAACAAAGAATATAGAAAATGTTGGAGATTAAAAAGGGTTGTTTGAGTCAGGTATCAACTACATTGATTGGCCATTAGTCGAAACAGTTAAATTGCCAATTAAAATAATTTCCATAAATTTAATTAATTTTTCAAAAGAAATATTATACATGTAAAAAAAAATTTCCTGTAAAAATATTGGCTGTTATCATCTACAGTTAACCTAAAAACGAGCAAAATGTGAGAAAAAATATTCTAAAATCACCAACTTTTCACTGCGGCAAAATGAAAAGTCCCGGTCCAACTCCCATTTAACACTGTGATAACTAAAACCGGATATATGCGTAGCGAACTCGTATAAAACAAGAAATTGTATAAAGTGAGGGCATTTTAAGAATAAAAATAGATAAATCTCGTTATAGGCGATTTCCACTATAGATAAATTGGTTGAATGAGTCAAAAATCAACAAAGAGACCTCAAATTTTGAAAGTTTAAAAATTTAAAAATTGAAACTTGATGAAAAGTTGATTCAAAATAAAAAGCAATCAACTCTAATTAAATTTTAATATTCATCTAACTGTTTTTCTTTTCAATTTTACCCGTCTTTCATAAAAAATTCTGTTTATAACGAACATTATGTTATAAGTGAATATCTGTTATAACAAGCTACTGGATAAAATGAGCAAAGGTGGTGGTCCCTTGAAGCTCGTTATAGACGATTTCCACTGTATATTTGTAAAAAATTGATAAGTCCACTTTTTCAAATTTTACAGGAAAGCAAAAATACACTTCATGTTACGTAGCCTTCTTATGAAGTACCTCAACTTTATAGTCTATTTTCTCAGTGAGAGTTGCATTTTGGGACTCAGTATTTTCACTATATAATTAAGACTTGTTGTATACAATTGAACTTTAGAAAAACTCAATGTTTGAAAAAAAAACTGGACTTACCGACTTCTTGCATACCTATGTCACTGTTCATACGCCGTGTCATTTTTAAATCGAAAAAATTCAGAATGATGAGAACACATTCTTAATTTTGATTAAATAGTATTTTAATCCATGATTTAAGAATATAATTTCTGTAAGACGAAACCACAATTTTCATTTAGATCTAATAACTTTTTAGTCAAAGGTTAGCTTCTTTTATCACTTTGATGTTAAAAAAGTTTTCAATAACTTTGAATTCTTTTTTTATTAACTTTTTTTTTTCTTCTTTAAACGAAACAATAAAGCATCCTTGATCGCGAATTTTGATTTTTCTTTTAAACTCAAGTAAATCATGTGGGTACTTATCTACGAGTTATCTGGAGTAATTTTCACTTAAATATTTCTATTAACATTTTTTCACCCTTTTATTTTGTTAATTTCAGTGTGCTTATTCAGGTGTTTATTCATATACGTTCAGTAGAAGGCAAGAGTATGTGAAGACCCTTTTCACATAACATTTTCTTTCTTTGAATCTTTGTATTACAATAAAGAAAAATGTTGTGCCTCTAACGTTTTGACATTACAGGATTTTTCACCCATAAGTGAGAAAATCACAGCATTTCTCCCACCACTTACCTTCCTCTTCACTCTACCTAAAATATTTTTAAAATATCATTCAATTTTAAAGTAACTCACCTCATTATACTCCAAGATTCTTGCTTGGAAACTAGAAAGAAAATGTAGTCGTTGGTCAATTTATTTAGACGTTGTTACCACAAAACGCACCGTGTACAAAGAGAGCAAACAAACAGTTTGAATCGAATTTCTGTTTCTCGTCACGATTTGCATTTGCAGCGGACACGCCCTTGCTCAAAAGAAGAAACCCTTTTCAGGCTGAGCGAGCAAAAAGAAAGCAGAAAATCTACATAACTCGAGAATGTATATGTAAACAAGAAACGGTTGTCTCTCTAATTTTTTAAGCATCTCAAGCGAAAAATTAACTCAACTTAGAAAATGGTTTCTTTTTTCTACTGCTTGCTTTTGCGTATATTTTTCCTCCAGTTTTTTTTTTCCTGCTCTCTATTCCTTTTTCTTTCCTTCGTTACATGTTTGTGCCAACCAGAAGTAATTTATTGCGAAGCATTTTCGTTAAAGTCTTGTTTATAGATCGCGATTAAGAGTGTGTCTGAAAATTGTGAGGATACGTTGTCATCATTACTACTTTTTTTCTTTCTGTCTATTCTTTTTGGCTTGAATTTCATTTCGCCTTCATGTACAAGAGGAAGTCTGAAAAGTTTTTTTCACTTTTAATTTTTTTTCTTCTCTCAAAAGTATCTTATACTTGTCTGGCTGCTCGCGCTATGAAACCGGTAATTTTTGTCGATTTGTAGAAGACCTAAGACTAGTCACTATTGAAGTCCAAAATTGTTGTAGAAGAAGGGAGGAAAAACAAAGTGGAAAAATTTAATCACTAAATTGCCACACTTTTGCGGAGCATGCGAAAAGCAATTTTTCATTTGTCACGATGAGAAATCTCCGGCTGTTTCTGGTTTGAAATATAATGTTTAAGAAAGGGGAAAAAAAAAAATAGATGAAAAAATACAAACGCGATATACTTTGTTTTCTTCTCTCTGTGCTGTCAGGATTCCTTTTCGCCAAAAAGGAAATGCGATCTTCGTGTTGTTCGTTCTAATTAATTACGAAATCCTTATTTGAGCGATAAGTCGCCTTGTTTTTCTCATTTCTATCTGCCAGAGTGTAATGCAGTTTTTCTGTTTAGGAAAAACTCTTCTCTGTTGGTTGGCGTTGGTTAATGAACGTGCGAACTAAGTCTTCAAGTGTCTGATCAATTTTATTAGAAGTATATCTCGAAAAAGTCCGAAAGTAATATTGCTAAAATAGGAGATAGGGTTTAAATTGCAGAACTCGAGCATCTAAACACAAGTTTCACTTCTGGATAGAGTATTTGCGAAGTATCTTTTAATTACCAAGTGACTACCCCGTCTTTAAGACTGTTTTGTACTTTTATAATTCCACGCAGTTTTGTAAATTTGTCTTTATTAAACAAATACAGGAACCAGACCTTTATACCTCAAAAATTCACGAACCATCAGTGCTTTTAAGTTGAGAAATTTAAAAATGACTTGAAATATTGATTTTAGGTGTACTAAAAATTGTCTATAATTTCTATTTTACCACTAAAATAGGTACGGTTATAAATTCTAAGAATCTTTTAGTTGCGGTGAATATAGTTGAAAAAGTTTTGGGCGGAATTTGGGGGTGGGGGGTCGCCTGTTTTAGCTAATAATAGCTTGTTCTGTTTTTCATCAAAGGATTTTGATCCAAGATTAAATGGGTAAAGAACAAACCTATTATCCACTTTTTTACTGTCAGTGTTCTTATTATTCGTTGAAGAAAATATTACAGACTAAGATACAAGTATAACACAAATAAAGCGATGACTCCATAAAATCATTTCTAAATCACCGAATCTGAAAAGCATTCATCCAAATGGCTGAAATAAGTGTTAAATTAATTTTTTTTTTTTGTATTTCGTTTTATCAACCGTCCATTTTTAGCAGGTTTTCGACAGAAAACCTTCTATTAATTTTGGTCTACCATTCACAAACAGGCACCAGACCATCATAGTTTTTCGTTTCATGATCTCCAGATTCCAAAAATACCCATCTCGCATCTTGGTGTTTATTAATTTTTTTTTTTGCTTTCTCCCTCCACGCCCAAATATTTTTTGTAACGCGAGAACAGACGAAGGGCCGAACCAATAGAGCTGAAATTTGCACCAAAGGTCAATCTCAACCAGATCTAGGTATGATAGAAATTTTAAGTGGATCGGTTCGACAGTTCAGTAGATATTAGTAAAAATGTAGCCAAAAATCGATGCTTTTCTTAGGGTCCATTACACCCTGTATACTACCAATGGAAAACCTACTTTTCTAGCGGGGCT
The DNA here is from genome assembly GCA_038050395.1 of Parthenolecanium corni. Classification (NCBI taxonomy): domain Eukaryota; kingdom Metazoa; phylum Arthropoda; class Insecta; order Hemiptera; family Coccidae; genus Parthenolecanium; species Parthenolecanium corni. The sequence goes on along the minus strand of JBBCAQ010000027.1, from coordinate 546,497 downwards.
TGCTATGCGCTAGAATTTTTTTCAGCTTGTAATAGATACGAGTATTATGAAAAACTTGATTTTACTTTATTCTATTTGGGATTGTAGGTAGTACAGGGTGCGGCAAAATGATCGGCTACATTTGTTTTTTGAATTATACGCATAAGAAAAAAGATAAGGACATGCGGTTGCTTCTAAATGAAACTTCATTCCTTAAGGTCACGTATGAAATACAATCAGTGACGCACCCAGAAATTTTTCAAGGGAGGAGCAAAGGCATAAATTTATTCCCAAAAAACTGAAAATCTTCTATTCAGCCTTTTTTTTTATGAAATTCAAGGCCTAAAGGGAAGGTTTCAGCTCCATATCCCTACTTTGGTGCGCTACTGAATACAATTTCACTTTCTCATGTTGACCATTTTGCCTAACACATTTCTGTAGGCGCAAAATCCAATTTTTTAACTTTGCTGAGCAATGGTTACATTATTTTGCAATTTCTTCCGCTAAATGCTACCAGTGATGGATAAAATTGTCCGGGGAGGGGAATTTTGCACGTGTGGAATTCTTCATGGTTAGCGCGAGGAGGTAAATTCCCTACCGGCTGAATACGTAAGAAATTAGTGGAAAAAATATGATTTTTGCTCAGCAAAGTTTTGAAAAATCGAGTTTTACGCCTTTGCAATTGTGCTAGGCAAAATGACCAACATGCGAGTGAAATTTTATTTCATATGTAACCTTAAAGAAAGAATTTTAATTTAAAACCAACCGCATGTCTCTATCTTTTGTCTTACGCATATGATTGGAAAAACAAATGTGGCCGGTCATTTTTCCGCACCCTGTACTATTTGATGAAAATTCTATCCAAGTTTAACAATTCGCTGAACATGTGTTCCCATTTCGAGAAAGCTACTTATACTTTTTTCGTAACTTTTTCTCATTTCAGCATTTCGTGCAAAGACACAGCTCTTTACGAACGCGCCATATGCAACGTGCATGCAGTAAAATTGCATCAGTTGCCAGTTGATAACACGAAAATCCCCTCTAAAGTCGGATAGACTCGCTGCTATCAATGTACCACCGCTAGCCCCCCACCCTATCTTCGCCCCCATCGTCGACGTTAACTTGTGCCCTCGTTTTCCATTGCCTACATAAATGAAATCGATTTCCGCCATCGTCGTCGGAATGTTTTTTTTTTGTGTTTTTTTTTTTGCCACCTTGCCTCATGGCGAGTCTCTCCGTATTACTCGGATTTTGTAATGCAAATTCGTCTCGCGGGATTTATAGCCCTCGACAAATCGATTTTTAATTGCCAACCTGGCCAGTTAGCGCATTATTACGTCCGTTTAGCGTTCTATATAACAGTCTCTGTCCCGCGTGTGTGTGCGGTGTTCCCCGACGGAGAAAATGCCGCAGAGGAGGAAAGAAATCGAACAAAAATTATTGTTAACTGGAAAAAATATAAGAGTCAACTTGAAAAACATAAAGCGGAAAAGAAAGCGAAAAAATGAAAAATAAACGAGGAAAACAAACAGCATTTTTTCCTTCGTTCGCCCTTTTTTTCGCTTTGCACTGTCAATCTCTTGGCATTCGTGATCTTTGTGAAGTGTTTTCTCGGTGGAATAGGTCAAATAGCGAAGAAAAAAATTGAAATTTCCTAGGGGCTATTGTGATGAAAAACGTTTTTATGCGTACATAATATGCATTATCGTTATTGCATGTAGGTATATAAGAACAGTATGACTGATGTAAGAAAACGATAAGATCATCAGAAATTGAATTCTTGTGAGATTTAATAATCGAGCCTTACTGAAAGTAGAAATATTTAGTCCCAAAATGCAACCGCACGTGGTTGAGAAAAATTGACTTCAAAGATATAATTTTCTATGCAGGAAAGATGATCGATAAGTCCATTCCCGTAATGCACTCGCAGAAAAAATATTGAAAATCAGTGTGCTGTCATACTGTAACTTTGGGACAAATCAGGTTTTGCCAACTTTCGCCAAGTTCTGCCAATTTTTATCAAGTTTTACTAACTTTTATCTAGTTTTTAATATTTTTTACCAATTCTTAATGAAATATATTAGTTTTTCATATGAAACCTGAATTCTCTTCAAGTTGGTATGCAGATATCAAAATTTAATTTGCAGTTTCCCCTAGCATGGTAATTTTAGTGATAAGCCAACGTGTAAGTGCCCTGAAAAATATGAATAGTAATTTTTACTATTTTTTGTCGGAAAACAGGTTCAGTTCAAGATTTATTGTAGATTTTCTTGGTGTTTGTAGTACTTTCTACCATCTTAGATAGTATATTTCAATCTTAGATGGTTCATTTTACTATTTTTATAGTAATTTCTACCATAAATCTTGAATTGTCCCAGTTTTCTAAAACAAAAAATAATAAAAATTACTACTCAAATTTTTTCAGTATGATGAACGTTTCCGAGTTGAAACGAATTCAGGAGTTCTGTTCATGGAGCTCTTGCCCCTCACCCCCAATATATATCCATAGCTATACGCTTATGTGTACTTCGTTTTGAACAGTTCTCGCAATGTTGGACTTATCCCGTTTTTGATTTTTCCCTCGAACTTCTGCGCAAGAAGGGGTTAAATCCTTTCGTATCAAAAATTTTTTCCATTTCTCCAGCTCCAAAAGTGAGATACAAATAATGCATTAGGTTGAAAAATAGACAATCGTCCTTATATGTAAAATTCATAGAATGCGTGGTCGTTGGGTTCGTTTTGTTGTACTTTATTGTATCGAATTTCATGTATGGAAAACATCTGGAACAATGTAAGTCGACGGAAGTGTATTTTATTCTATTTTTCTTTCTATTTAAAACAAACCACATGCGCGGTCTGCCTCTCGTAATAATCTTGGGTTCTCTTGTTGCTCGACGAAGACACGCTTATTGCATACTCGCGCGCCGCAAATACGAGTTTCGTAATTGAAGCTAAAAGAGGAAAACCAGAACAAGTGCAATATTGTTGTTACAAATACTAAAGTAAGCAGAACGCATGTTTTTCCATCTTCTTAAACTTTTTTATTTAGGTACTCGTTCTTTTTCGACGATCTTTAAGTTAAATAAAGTTTTAAAAAATTATTTTTTTGTAAAAAATTTAAAATGTGTCAAAATTAATGAAAAGAAAAAATTTCGAAACATTTTCGGTTTTGGACCGAAAAGTCTATACTTGACGGCTTTATCACAGTTCAAATGTTCAGAGAATAAAGGGTGTGACATTTCTGAAAAAATTCTAATTATGAATAAGAAACTGTATGATGTTGGGATACGAACTCGTTTTTATGCATATTTTTGTTTTACTCCTACTAAATATGGTGCTCCACGTGTCTCAACTTTTATACACCTTAATAATTATCTTTGAATAAAATAATGAAAAATATTGCCGTATTCAATAAATTATAACTATATGTATATACTTGATATGCAAATCGTTCGTCTTTCCTTTTGATGATCTTTCCTGAAAAGTACCGAACTGTAGTAGATTTAACAATAAAAAATATTGTACATATGAGTATGAAGAAGCTGATATCAGAACGCCAAGTACCTAAAATTATGAAGAATGAGTTAAACATGATTCTTCGTATAAAAATTCAATTGGGAATCCTTTTCTTAACTTACTTTTCATCTAACTCTCTTTCTTGCCTGTCAAGTATAATTCTCAAAAAATCGTTTTCTATGTCAAAATCTAAAACATGTCTACTACTCCCCCCATAAATTGTTCAATTACTTTTTTTTATCAAAACGCAATTCGTCCGAAATTTCGAAAAATGAATTGAACATATTTCTCTTACAAAGTTCGACGGAAAATGCATGTCCTAAATTATCTTTCATCTGTGTATAACTATTTCTTGGCTATCACATCATCTTCCAAAAATCGCTGTTTAGTTTTATCTTCTTATAGCTATTTTTGGCCATTTTATAAATACTCGTACATATGTTACGGTTAATGTGTGTAATTGGTGATTCTATAGAATAACCTGCGATTCTATACAATCAACAGTAACACTGTTTTAAGTTAGGTGAATGTATGAAATGGTGAATGTATAAAAAAATACCAGAAAATACATTTTAAGATAGCATATTATTACAAAATTAATACAAACTTACTCATAGTTTGGACAATTGGTAAAACTTTGAGAAAAAATGTACTCGTATTATGCCTTTACAAGCTAGTCTGGTGAAAAGCCTTGGGAATTGAGGAGAGAGGGTGATTGGTAATACCATTTTATGTTCAGTCTTCAAAGTCTGTATAGATAGATCTGAATCTCTACCAAACACACAAAATGATACTCAGTTGTAAGACTGGTCTGCTTATCTTTTAAGACAGGTATTATCATTGAAAATGTCCCGACTACATACATTCCCCAAGACATACAGGCGATTCTATAGAATAACCGGTTAACGTGTGAAATTTTTCTTCTTTTCATACATTCACCAAAACACTAGGTGATTCTATAGAATTACCTTATACACATTAACCAATACATATAATCTACCTTGGTATGGCTGAAGAGACATGCCTTGTTTCGATCACTGCTCGTTTCTCCTCTAATTTTTTCATGCTCTCGAGAGTAAACTAAGAAATAATATTGTAGTCTTAATCACGAACAAAGAAGCGCAGGAAAAAAAAAATCAATAATTTCCTCGCCAAAGGCGAACACTTGGTCTTTGAAAGTTATTATACGAGTACCTATACTTTCGGCGCTCTCAAAGGGGATAATTCAGCATCCGAGCCAAATTCGGCCATTTTCTTAATTAACGCGGCCACAATAAGTGGGAGTTTGTATACTATACATGGTATCACGTATGAACGTCTCCTTGTATTTCGTATTCCATTCGCGATCCTTCTGCACGTATCCACAGCGTACCCCTGGTCCGTGCTTTGGCCGCAGTTGTGAAAGTGAAAAGGGAAAAAAGTTTCTCTTTTGGTGATAAGAATATAGCAGCAGTTCCAGCCGCGCCATGGCTAAAGAAGTGGAAAAAAGTGATACGGCCAACTTTCGATTAAATACCCACCGGCCCATCCCTGTGTACAAGTGTGCCTTTTTCTTTATGGTCACACTTTTTCTATAAAGTTCATATACGCTTTTGTAGCATTTTACTGTACATGTCTGTCGGTGCCCTTATCTATATCTATATCTGTGTTTCGTCTGCTGCTGCTACTGTCAGATGCTTTGCCATTTCACCCTCATTCTTATTTCTATCAGCCAGAACCTATGAGATAGTCCTTCCTTCGCCCTTCAAAAACTATATATACAACGCAGTATGAAAGTTTAATCTCTTGCTCCGCAGTCAACTTTTCACGGTTTTTGGCGAGGGGAGCTTAGACGCTGAGAAAAATTCTCCATCATTCTCGTCTCGTATTTCTGTGCATGCGGTTATTACGTATGTATATAGTATAGGCACTTTTTTTGTTCGCGCAGTTTTCTATTTTCTCGAATTTCATCAGTCGGCAATGCCAAAAGTTTTTTTTTTTTTTTTTCAACAACCAAGTAAAGGATATATTCTAACCCCACCCTCTCTCGACATTCAAGCGACTAGAATTTTAATTAAACGATGGGTTTCGGAAAAGTGGGTGAGGGGTGACTGTGTGCTTGAGGTTAGCTTTTGCTAAAGTCATGTGATTTTGATGGACTATACGCACAGAGGATGGAGGATGAGCAGTGGAGAAACAACACATTCTTTCGATTATATGGTTCGGACTTCGGACACGGAGATACGTGCAGTAATTTTTTACCTCGACTTTTTTCACCCCATCGTTAGTGAAAATGGGAGAGGATTGTGGGAACCGACATAGTGTGCGGTGCAAATTATGGTGAAAAATGTGTGTGCGAGAGAGAAAGAGACGAACGTTAAAATGTCTGAGAATTTGTAGTTTTATACTCGATCAGAAGTTTTTTTTTTTTTTTGTTATTTTCTCACCGAATAATTTATCGATTAGAATTTGATACATTTTTTTCTCGTTCGTGTATAGCTAAACGAATTGTTTCGGTATTTGGGCTGTTTTTTCTCGTGGGATATGAAAAAAAAGGAATAGGCAAAAAATCGTTTTAACGGTGAAAAAGGATTCAATTTGCAGGTCACTGCATTATTGACGGTTGGAGATAACGAAAAATAAAGTGAAAATGAAAAAATAAATGATGAAGATACGTTTTGGAACATAGAGTCATTTTCAATCTGCTTACCTCAGCTGCACCCATGAAGCTTTGATTAAGAGACTGTTTGTACTTTAGAGACGAAGAAAATGGAAAATAGCTGTCCATTTAAATAAAATTTTCTTTACTTACTTCAAAACTTTTTTGAAAAATTACTCTTGGACACTTTTATTGGGAGCAAAACTTTATGTCCTTTAGAATGATTTTAGAGAAAATTTAGAATCGATGCGTGTGTGATAGAGTTAATTTTACGCAAGAAGAAAAATGATTCAACCAAAAATATCCTTTGTATCTTATATTATCTATAAATGTTCTTACAGTTACAACTTTACATTTTCTATTTGTATTCTGCTTCTAAATTTGTTTTGTTGTTTTGTTTTTCAGGAAAACTGCCAAAATTATATTCGCATTCTGGCAAAAACAGGGTCTGGAAAAATACTGATATGTGGAACCAATTCGTTCAAACCTCTGTGTCGAGAGTACACTTCTCTAGTAAGTACATTAATTTTCTTACACTTGAACTGTTTTTTTTGCAAAAGAAGTCGATATTTTTCCAAGTACAGAAGTGTAACATAATGGTTTTTTTTTATTTAAAGATTTGATCAAAAAGTACGACTTTTCCTATTTTTTGGTAAAAGAAATATTAATTTGAAGTAATCTCGTTTTCGGAGAAATTAATTTTCAAAAAAAAAAAAAAAGGTCATTAGACTGAAAGCCTTTAAATTACGAGAAAAGGTAAATTCATCATACAAGTCAATATCTACTTCAGATCTTACTTCTCGTTATGTCATATACTTGAAGAAATTTCAGACAACCAACGCTAAACATTGAATGACTTTTCTAAAATCCACGAGGATAATGTTTTTGTTCTGGGTAATAGCAAACCTCTTTCAAAACGATTCTCTTGTTCGTCAATAAAATCAAAAATATTGTTATATCTGGTGGACAAATTGGGAAACCTAGAAAATAGTGAAAAATCATCGGCAAACGTGTAAAATTAGTATATACGTGTAAATGAACCTACAAAAATTTTTTCAGTTCGTCGTTTCTAATATTTTCCAAAAATTTTTTCATTACAGGTTGGCACCTTCACCGAAAAATCGGGTCAAGCTATTTGTCCGTACGATCCAAAACACAATAGCACGTATATTTACGTGGGTAAGTATCATTTCTTGAGGCATTTTAAGAAATCTAAAGCCTCTCTCTTTCTCGTTTTGTCTCTCTCTCTCCCTCTCATACTTCGTATCTCGCCCAGCTTTCGCTTTCATAACGTTCTAAACTATATCTGTTCGACTTTTGCAGACAATGAATTGTATGCTGGAACTGTTGCTGACTTTTCCGGAACAGATCCCATAATTTACAGGGAGCCTTTGCAAACCGAGCAATACGACTCTATGAGTCTGAACGGTGAGTAACCTTCTCTCTCAGCTTCGTTATTTGTTTATTTATTTCACCCTTCGCTTGTCAAACCAATAATATTTACCTTAACGATTCTTTTTCAACTGCCCTTATAACTTTTCATCATTGGCCTGGTGCTTTTCTATTTTTCAGCTCCGAATTTCGTTAATTCGCTGACGCACGGTGATTTCGTTTATTTCTTCTTCAGGGAAACAGCTGTGGAATATATTAATTGCGGCAAGGTAAGTTGCCTTCATTTTCTTCTCCATTTTTTTTTTTGTTCGTTTTCGCCCCCTCCCTTATTCTTCTTTTTTGTTGTAACTCGCTTTGAAAATAGGTTAAAGTTCGTTATTTCGTTTTATACCATTCGCATTTTGCTGGCGTGTTTTGGACAAAATGTTCTTTGGAAAACTTTATTCTTTCTTCGCTCAAGTTTTGGGAAACTTATTGCCGAGAGTTTTGATGGCTCTCAAATGCCTCCAGTGTGCCCGAAAAAAAGAGAAGAAAATTACCTTTTGCGAGTAATTATTGTTTTTGGGTGATATTACTACGATATTTCACCTCGTCCCGTTTCATAATTTTGGATATAATAATTGAATAAGTTTATTTTAGAAGGGGAGAGGGTGGTTTTCATTTGGAACATTATTTGCGCGTGAGTTTCGTGGAAACGATAAATTCAAACTTATTCAATAAATCAAAGCTTTCGTGTGGAAAAAATTTATTAAATTTTTTTTTATTAAGCTGCAAATTTTCTATTGTTTCAACTCATTAAATTTTTTATACTTTGATGAGTCAATGAAAAAGTTGATGCGTATGTGAATTCTATTTATAGTATGACTGACAACCTCCTGAGGCTGTATAATTTTAAAATTTGAGCAATAATCAATTTTCTAAATCAGGAAGTTGTCAACAGCCGCACTCTCTCAGGACGGTACAGTAATCGATTCATGCTCAATGGCATATTATTATTATTTTCGTCACTAGTGATATAAAGTTAATCAATAGATGATGAAGGAGAAATATTTGGCTGTGTAAAACTTCTATCAATAATGTGTAATAACGTATACTCAAGCGTAGCAAAAAATAAAAACACAATTTTTTTGAGCTGTGTAAAAAAACCGGTTCAAAAATCAGGAAAAATTCCTCCTTCTGCACTGAAAATTGACATATTTTTCCCTATTTTGCGAATATGTGATAATTTATTTTCACTTCTTACGACGTAAAAATAATTTTACCTAGGTGAAACTACTCTTCAACCTTGCTAGAATTGTTGAAAAATGTTGCTTACTCTTCGTCTTTCACTCGCCCCATAGGCTGAACCTTTATTTCTATTCGGTGGAACAATTAATCATAATTTTAGAAATCGTAAATGTTAACGATTTTTTAATAAAAATTTCGCGAAACCTTCATCTATCATCTCCATACTTTATGGCAGAATTCATGCCAATATTTTTTGACCCTTCGTTTCGCATCGTGAAAAGTAGAAATGACGTGTTTAACCCTTCCAAAATTGCACGTTAGCTAAAAATATGTTTCAATTTTTTTCTTCTTCGTGCTTTTTATTACATTTTTTTTTTTTTATTGTGGAGTTATGGAAAATTCGTATGCGGAAAAATTGATAGCATTTCAAGTATTAATTCTTCATCTCAGTTTCGAAATCTGTTGAGTTTGGTTTGAAAAAAGTTTATGTCTCCATCCTTCGGGTAATTGAAAATTGTGACATGGTCCCCGGTAGAGATAATGAAATATTTTTATGAAAATACCTTGAATCCTGTAGAAAATATTAATCAATCATTACAGGTAATAAATGTTCAAAAACACCACATTTTGTGAATATGCGTAGTGCAGATTATGGAGCCCATTACTTTGAAATAGTTTTATTTTTTTACTCCAAGTACCTCCTCGTATCAAACTAAATCATTTTTAATTAATGCTTTTATTTTAACTCAGTTTGAGAGCAGAGATTAGAGTTTGTATAACGAACTGAAGAACGCAGGAGAAAAAAGTTGGATTCTTGGACTTTGAAAAAATTAAACTGGAGTGGGTATGAAGATAGAAGCATTTACCTGAAAAATTTTTTTTCATCTGAAACGAAACTAATCACCTTGTCAAAATTATTGCATTCTCTTGAAAATGGTTTATTTCTTTGGGCTAAGAGAAAAAATATGAAAAAATGGGTCTAAATGGCGACGTAGAGCAAAACAGGCTGCAGATTCGTATTCAGCGTAACAAAATTGAATAAATTACACGTGTTGGGTCAATTTGATGACGGATACCTGATGCTGATTTTTATCCGAAAATTATTTTTTTGAAATATGCAATGTGCGAATGTACACTGCTTTTTTTAGCCAAATTGTTTTCATCCTATTAGGAGTTTATATCTTTGAACTTGGATTATTTCGTTCAGAAAAAAATTGTTTTACTTTTAAAATTAGGTATGTTTTATTATTATATTTTAAAAGAAAAAATATGATGGAATTGAAGAAATAGTGCACCTTATGTTGCTGAATTTTTTTGGGAATCATTGCGATATCAGTTAGAGAATACCACTAGAAATATAAAAATTAAAAAGGCCAAATTACCTCGAATGTTATACCAAAAAATGCAGCAACGTTTCATTCATACTCTTTACATTATTTCTTATAAGTATCCGTTATAGAAAAAAATTAATAATCCGTTTAATTTTTTCTCCATTTTCGCACTTGAAAATCGTAATGTTTGTCTTAATTTTTTTGCACGACTGTTCTTCATTTAAATGAGCGAAATGGTTACTGTGAAATGAAATTCTGGAAAAAATTAGGAAGAAAAATCTAAAGAAACTTTTACATTAAACTTTTTTTTTTTGCCCTGAAAAAGGAAACGGAAAAAAAGTGAAAAGCCGCCGTGCCGTTAGCAAAACACGAATTTTCCAATTATAGCTTATCTATCTGCAGTAAGGAAAAAGTTTTTTTTCTGTCGCAATTTTTTCACCCTTTCTTTATAAATACATAATTAAAATAAAATGAATAATTTATGGCGAATTGTCATCTCAATGTTTTTAGTGGAAAAAAAATTTTTCACTCTTTTATTTTTAGCTGAAGGTTGAATTAAAAGGAAAAATATTGAAAGTTTTCTCTAATGCCAAAAGGTGCTATGTCCATTAAAAAGAACTTAATATGAGAGATGAACTAACAAATACCATTACACGCATTACTTTGATGATAATATTGCTTTTCTCAACGTGGATGAGAGCCATAATCGACAGTTTCGAAGAAATGGGTATAGTAAAATTTCTTTTCACAAATCTCGTGAATTTTTTGAAATGGACATGTTGCTCTCTTTGGCGTTAGGATATCGATGTGAGTAATTCGAAATTTTATTAACCGCTACATTTTGCCACTACATCCTCAGAAAAAGTCTATATTTTCCGTGCTCCTCACAGTGTAAAATAATGTTTATTGTGGTGGGATTTCACCAAGATACACTCTCTGAAGGGTTGAAGAATAATCAGCCAACGGACTTTTTTTTTTTGTCTCTGGTGATGAAAACAATTTAAATGCAGCGTAAAAGACCTTAACCTGCTGAAGAATCTCATTTCACTGGGCCTCTCAGATAAAGCTTAAATATTTTCTTTGTACTTGCATTCACATAGCTCATAGTTGATATTCACCTTGCTGAAAACATTCAGAGACTATATAATTCAGAGTATTAAAAAAAAAGAAAAACATTTTGAGATCTCTTTATAATCACCAGTCTTAGGTTGGAGAAAAGAGAAAAATGAATGGAAATAATGTGAAAAAAAATCTCAAAAGAGCCCCTATGTTTCGCTTTTCTCTTTTTTCCCCTTCCTCCTTTATGAATAGGCTATTTGAAATTCACACGACCTACTTTCTGGGCTTTTAGAGGAAACAGAGAAAGAGAAAGAGAGAGTGAGGGAGAGAGAAAAAAAAGAAGTAGAGAGGGGAAAAAAATTAATTTGAACGTTGGTGGTCGATTAACGTTTAAACGTTTCTCGAAAATTAAACTTCTTTCAGCACTCAACGTATTTGAATACGTATTTTAACGAGCTTTTTTTTCCCCTCCCCCCGCCGCTCGTCTTTTTTCCCTTCTGACTTTACGCGCATAGGATAAACGAAACACGTCTGTCAAAGTAACAGCTACTACGTAAAATTAAGCTAGATTTTAGCTGTTGGGTGTGTCGGTGCCTCGTAGGTGGCACAAGAAAGCAATGAGAAAATGGAAAGAAAAAAAAAAGGAGAAGAAAATAAGCAAAAAAAGATTTTTCCCGTGGATGTCGCGAATTAAGTTTCAGTTAAATAAGGCTCGTTTCGACGAATTTTTCTTGTAACAATTTTTACAAACTCGATGTTCGCGTGTTTTCACGTCGAAAAATTAAAAAGGAAAAAAAAAGTTAATTTGATGAGATGCAAAAAAAAAAAAACGTAATTTCCTGTAGGAGAAGGGGGTACTTAATTTAGCTGAATACGTGTTTTGTTTCAAATTTTTTCCATTTTTACTCATTTTTTTTTATCCGTTATTTCTTTTTATAGTCATTATTGTTATTCTTTTTTTTTTTTCCCTAGCATTTGAGACCTATGGTACAACAATTTATACCTTTCTCCAAAATAATTAAACCCGCATCAGTCTATTCGCTGTCAGCTAATTCGTCAGTCAGCATGCTATATTGTCATTTTATGTATATGAGCGAAGCAGTTTATACGTCTCCTTGGGGTCGTTTCACTGTATGTACAGTTCCGTATTATGGCTGACTGAAAATATATCATGATTTTAGCTGAAGAGTAATTTGAACTGAAGGTTGGTAGCTTGGTGCTACCGTCAATTTGGTTAAATAGAATCGGGCAGGTGAATAAGTTCGAAACTTCATGAGTAGTAAAATGATTCGTAAGTTTCCGCTGGTTACATATATAAAAGACCACAACCACCAGCTAGAAATGTTTGTTGATACTTATGAGACTTGGTTCATTACATTTTCACATTTATGGAAGAATGGAAGAGGCAACACTGCTAATAAAAATATTTTGATTCGGTATAAAAAAACCAACGTCTGAAAAATTAACTTGTCAAAAATTTGTCTTAAACAAAGTAGTTTTACATAATCGACTCCAGAGTGCCAAAACTATGTGAACTCTGAATTGTAGAAAATCATGCCTCCTACCTGCCAATTATGTTAAAAAATGTGAGAGCATCCTTTTTTCTGACAAAATAATGATTTGGATTAAAAATCATTTACACTGAGAATACATAGGTGAATAAGATCATTAAGCTAAATGGAATTTTCTAACGTGAAATAATTTTTTGAATCAAAATTATTTATTTTCAAACTTTTAATCAACATTACCATTAGAGATTAAAATTACGTATTTCCATCATGGTTTTGCTGAATAGTGCAATAATTTATTTTCCCTAGCTGGCAACACTGCCAAGAAAAAAGGAGAATCCAGATTCAGCTTGATTTTTATTGTTGTTTTTCTTTCTTTCATACTTCATCCTCATTATTTTATTATTGTCTTTGTTGCCATCATTATCATCATTTCTGAAGAACAAAAGTGTTTACTTGTACCGCTCTGTGACTGGTACTCAACTCATCTATATTTTCAAGTTTCTGTTCTTCCTCTGATCAGTCAGTCAGTCAGTTCTCTTCCACTCGTGGATAGAGTAACATCTTCAATTATTTAGACCAATTTTTAAAATAATATTTATGTGTTTTTTTTTCCCTCAGGCAATGTTTTCCAGAGTAGCTCGAGTCTGTAAACACGACAGAGGAGGACCTCATCGATTTCGTAATAGATGGACTTCGTTTTTGAAATCACGACTCAATTGCTCGGTGCCAGGAGATTTTCCATTCTATTTCAATGAAATACGTAAGTTAATTAGAAATATTTTCATAAATAGTATATTATTACAGTTTAAGGACCGAAAGTAAAGATATTCCATGGTGAGCACAAAGTTTGAGCAAATCCAGTCATTATATGGAGCATATAAACTTCGGTCCTTGCCCTATAAAATATTTTTATTCTTCATGCAAAAAAAAAAAAACCCAATACACAGCTGCAAGAAAGTCAATTATTTTTTACTTTTTTACCACCAAAATTATTTTTTACTTTCTTAGCACCAAATTCTATTTCATCTACGTCTACCACGATACACGTGCAATTTTCGCTTCAAAAACAATGTGAATTTTGGATTATATCCCTAAGGGTCAAAAGGTCTTTAATTCATTTTTTGAGAAATTTGCGTTATCGGTGTCAATGGAAAAGTAATTCAATTTTCTACCAATTTTAGTACTGATCGTATGGCACAAGTGGTTCCATTTACTGGGAAACTCTAAAACTATTAATGGTTCTGCATCTACTGTGTCAATAATATCATTCGATCCATTGCTTATCACCGTACCTCTTTGTGTGATATATTTCCCATTTTTAATTTTAAATTATAGTATAACACTTTTGAGTTTTTACAACGAGCTTATATTATCTATTCACAAGATTTTTGGACAAAAGACCTTTCTGCTCTCGGGTATCGAATTATAGGATAAATAATTTTTATTCGAAGCTATTTTCGCAGAAACGAAAAACTAGTTGCTGATCATCTGAATTGATTATTTTTTCAAAAGAAACATGCCCATTTCTGATTTCTCGCATACATCTTGACTAATAAATTATTGCTTCAAAAATTTATTTCTTTTAAGAATTTCTAATCTGTGGTTACGTTCACTTTTCAAAATAATCAATTTATTTTCGAATAATGCTGCGAAGTGCGAAAAAATGCTTGGGACAAAATTAATTGTCAGCAAATGTAATGGAAAATACAATTTTTATTCCACTTTTTTTTTATTTTTTTTTTTATAATAAGCAAAAAACAAATTTTGACCTACTTTTTTCGCCATTGGGGACGGAACACACACCGAAAAAGTTCTTCAGTGAGCAAATGAGTGAGAAGGGGGCGGGAAAGTGGAAGCTACCATAGTCAAAATCGTACTTTGTGTAATTTCTTCCATTTCTAGCTGGAGTTAGGATTATATTCTCTGTATTACTCGTAGTAATAAGACATATTTTTATGATTATTAAATTGCCAGCTTATTCAAAGAATAATTGGTCAAGTATTTTATTATCCGTTGAACTTCCAGTTTTAACTTTGTAAGTAAACTTAAAATTATTGAAATACTGGATACATGCCGAGGATATTCGTGCTTTCTTTCCATTAATATTATTAAATTTTTTTATATCTCGCCAAAACACTGGGCCCTCTTGTGCGGTAATTAAGGAAAGCAGGACGACTTTCGTTAATTATAGCCATTAGCTCGTTTCAAGAGCCAATTAATGAAACAAATATCTTCACTGCTACGGCGTTATCATTTGAACCCACTTTTTGCTGGCCCTCCTCTCCTGGCATTGGGCGATAATTTTTGGAACGTACAGATTTTTCCGACTTTTTCGCCCTGCTCGCCTTTCTCTTTTTTTCTATCATCATAAATTCCAATTAAATTCTAATTTATTCTTTGACCAGAACTGCTCCCTTCAGATATTTACGATGTACGATTTTCTTCTTTTTTTTTTTCTTCGCCGTCTCTTCTCTCTCTCAGTTGCCTTTTCTTTGTCCGATATTCGTTTGTTTTAGTGACATTTTAACCTCTCCGGGGAGAAAATGGTGCGAACTCTTTCCGATATTCGGTGGCTCATTACAGGAAAAAAACGGAGGAAAGGGCGAGAATGAAAAAGGTATAGAAAGAAAGTCTCGAACCGAATTCGGTGTTTCGTATAGAAATTTCAAAAGAAAAGAAAGAAAAATACAGAAAAGAGATGCGACTTTACGCTCGAATAAACACGACTTGAGGAGTATCACAAAAAATTAACAATGAAATGAAAATATAATTTCTTATTGGAAAATGACGGCGAGGATGGGGGAAAGACAAAAACTCGAATATTAAAAATTACGAATAGAGGATTATTGGCTGGCTCTTCGCATTGTTATACAGTTTACCAATTTTTTTCCCTTCGTATTTTTGTAATTTGTAATTTTCCTTTTTTTTTTCTTTTTTTTTTTCTCCATCATTCAGTATGACTTCGAGAAATCGATATTATTATTTGCTCCGAGGGATTTGGCGGGAAAAAAATTTCTCCTTTCAAATAATCTCTTAGTCGGCAAATTAATTTTTTTTTTTTGAAGTTGCAATTCTTTCAAAAGCGTATGTTCATCGACACGTAAATGTTTTTTTCGGTTTTCCTTTTTCCTTATATTGGAATTAGAGCGTGTCTATAGATGCATTTGAATCGTATTTCTATAGTTGGTAAAAAAATATTCATCTACTCGTATTTTCATTAATAAAAAATTGTGCTTAAGATATATAGTACTAATAGTTTGTCACAAATATTAGACAGTATGTGTAAGCATGGAGAAATTTCGTTGTATTTTTTTTACTTTTGCAATAATATAGTCCAATAGTACCAACTTTTGTAACTTCATTATAATATGTAGTTTTAAATGCCAATTCCAGTCCAAAATCTGTTTACTTAACATAAAATATGCAAGTTTTACAAAACAACCGAGGAACATCTCTATATCGATATACCTTGAAGCTTAAACGCGTTTTATCCATTTTGAAATATTCAGCGTTTTAGAACCAGTGGCGGAACTAATGGGGGAGCCGGGTGGGTCGTGGCCCTCCCAAAAAACAATTCTGGCCCATCCAAAAATTTTTCTGAATTAACTAAAAACGAGTAAAAATAAGAAATTATTGAAAAATAATAAAAAATCAGCCTCAGTATCAATGTTTTGGATGTTGAAATTTTCGAATGATTTTTCTTGCCCCCCCCCCCTGGCCCACCCTAAAAAAAAACTGGTTCCGCCACTGATTAGTACAAAATGATTTTCAAATAATTTAATTTCATGTGTTTGGATGCTTAAAGGTTACATATGTGACCGTGCCCCAAAGAAGGGATCTTATGGCTAAATTTTCGCATCGTCGGTATTTTTGGTGGCGGTCAAACGGGCGAGCTCTCGGCCGTTCAAAGCCGTTTTTCTTGAATCGGTTTTTTTTTAGCCATTAAGTCCCTTTCTTGGGGCACGGTCACAATGTATTAATATGAAACTATAATATTTTGCTTGAATGCTGACCATTTTGTCTCACACATTCTCGAAGGAGTAAAACCCGAATTTCAAATACTTTGCTAAACAATTGTCTCATTATTTTGCAATTTCTTCTTCTATACATCGCAATATTGACAGGGGACGGGAAATTGTGCACGTGTGACATTTTCTTGACAGGGCGAGGAGTGAGGACTACTGATCCTGTATACCTTTAATAGCATGTATAGAGGAAGAAATTGCTAAAATAACGTGATCAGTGCTTAGCAAAATCTTTAAAAATTGAGTTTTACACTTTTGAGAAAGTGCTAGGCAAAATGGTCAACATTGAAGTGAAATTATATTTCAATCAAGCAAAGTCCATTTATGTCAAGGACATTTTTATTACATTGCTCGTGTTTCAAGATAGAAAACTGGTTATCGAGATGTGGTGAAAAGCACCATCTATTGGATGGTTGGTAGAATTGAAATTTATTAAAAGTAAAAACACGATACTTCCATGGCATATTTCAATTTTTCTCTTTATGTTCGTCGATTATTTTTGCGAATTGATCCGAATTTCGTGGATTAAAACTCTTTAATTCCCAAAGCTGTAAGAGTGTGAAAGTTTGAAATTAAAGAAACTGGAAACATTTATCCGTGGGGTCGGGTAACATAAAAATCTATTAAGAGAGGGCAAATTGGTGGGAATACGTCTGTGCCGTTTGCTGTGTGTGCGTATAGGCTGCTAGCCGTCTCATAATTTTCGCACCCTTCCTCGTATTCGGTGTATTGCGGATGTGATTGAAATTCTGAAAATGCGTCGACCTCGACGAATAAAATTATAAATAAGCTGGAACAAGGGAAAAGTTAATTTTAAAAGAAAATGCGAACCCTTCCTCTTGATTTAATACGCTTTTTCGGCGAGAAAAGTTTTCCACCTTCTCTTTCTCTCTCGGAAAAAAAAAAAAAAAAACTTGAAGCAGTACTTATCAACGGTTGAAATTGAAACTCTCTTATTATGAAAAAGCTCTGGCAACACAGAAACAAACTTTTAATTATAAAAACGTTTCCATTGCGGAATACTGTGTGCGAATGGAAGTACTTGGCGGCGAGGGGGTGAGAAAAAGTATGGACGTCGGGGTGAGGGGAGAATTGGAGGACGTCTTCTCTACGATCCATTAAGTCCGAATTCCATTTACTCAACTTTTTGCTAAATCTTTTTTCCTTTTTTTTTTTATTTTATTTTATTTTTATATTCTGGTAATGCGTCCAACTCGTATTTTTTTTCAACTTCTCTATCCGCGTTCGTCTGTTTTTCTGCACCTCTTTTGACTTTTTTTTTTCGCCTCCCCTCCATCGCCTGAAACTTTTAAAAACTGAATTACGTTCTTCTTTTTTGAGTTGGAAGAGAAATCGGGTGGTAAAAATTTAGAGATAAACCCACAAAGTCGAAACGAAGCTAATTAAACTGTCCTTTGTAGAGAGGAAAGTTTTTTTTTAAAAATATTTTTTTGGTTAGCGAAAAGAAGAAAGGAATGAACGAAAACGGTGTATGAGAGGGTAAAGTATATTTAAAGAGAAAGGCGCAGAAAAGACATTATTATTTTGTTTTATTTCCACCTCAAAATTTTGATTCATTTTTGTCCAAGCGTAATTTTATTTATGGACGAAACGAATGCGAGCGAAGGAGCCGAAATGATTCGATTTCGAGATGAAAAAGTTCTTTGCATCGTGTGTACTGTTCAACTTCAGGTGCAGTTGCAATCATTGGAAATATATGTTGCAAATGGAAAACAAAAATCATTATTAATGTTGTCATTTTTTAATGCATTATATCGTGAAAGATGTCAACACATTAAAGATGTAACAGTGATTAACTGAAACTGCCGTTTTACTTTATTTTTAATTTTCTAATTTTCATTATAATTATTAGTTGTTAGCAGATTTTCACGTGAAAATCTGCTTATGGAAATAGAGGTGATTAGCGAAGTTTTTTTTAAATTCGAATATGAGGAAGATGTTAACACATTAAAGATGTATCACTGATCAACGTAGAATTTAGTTTCTTTTTGATGAATTAACTTTTTATACAAATGCAGAATTTTATACGACATAATGTCACAGGGATGATATTGTAAATGTATTGGTCTGTATTCAATATTTTAGTTTGATGAACTATATTATAATATCTAATTTTATCTTAACTTGACTCAGTCATCGACCTCTCTCTCTTTATAAATGAATGCAATGAAAATGAGTAATTTTTAAATTCAGTAACTCTGACTCAGTTTTTAATGCCATGGGTGATCTTAATATCTTTGCTTTTTTTTTTTTTCTACATCTACTTACCCTAATAACCTATGTGAACCATTCTTTGCTTGTCTGGTTTTTGCCGGTCTCCTCTAAGGGTTAATACCAAATCCTTTTGCCTTATTTCTCGATTAATTTTTGCAAAATTTATCACCGCAGGCTGGACAAGGAAAAATGAATATAGCTGTGGAAAAGTTATATAAGGAACACAGAGAAATTAACCTCGGCTCCTTTTCATCGCAGTTAAATACGAGTACAACTTTTTTTCGCCTCTATTTTCAAGTACCATACGGCTTTTGCAAGTGTTTAAACATTAAATACGTGAAAAAAAATTAAGCTGCTGGTTGTTTATGCGAGAAAATTTTTCTCTGTTCCGCTAGTTGTATAATAATATAGCTCATTAACGTCTTATAAATTACCTCGGCCACGTTGTAGCCACGTATTAAAGAGCGGAGAAGGTCGACGGTGGAGCTTCGCAGGATTAAGCTTGAAATATGATTTTTGGTCGTAAATTATTCGAGGGATTAGATTCGATGCTCGGCCCAGCAACAAAATTTAGTCGCCCTCGGCTTTAGCTAGGCGTCCTCAAATTACGAAGCACAGTCGGCCTCTTTAATTACAACGGCTATCTTGAGACGGAGGGGGGGGGGGCGTTAAATTTGACCATTATGGTTTCCGCCTTGGAGCCGTTCTATTTTTAGATCATCGGAGAAGCTGTTTAATTAAATTTGAAGCTTGTACTATCGCGGTAATAATTTCTTTATGTTTTTCTGTTCACATAGAATCGACCAGTGATTGGGTCTCGGGTCATTATGGCAAAGGCAAATCGCAGCTCATGTACGCAGTTTTCACGACGCCCATGAACAGCATCACCGGTTCTGCGGTTTGTGCTTTTTCCCTGCAGGACATCAGCGATACGTTCGAAGGGAACTACAAGGAGCAGACAGAGCTGAATTCGAATTGGCTTCCTGTGCAGAGTTCGAAGGTAAGAAAAGTTTTCCTTTCTATGAGAACAGTCTTTCGTTAAAAGCGGATAAGTTCAGTTTTTATGAATTCTTTAGAAGTGTAAAAAAAAAAAACTTCATTTGTGGCATCTTTTTTTTCTCGGTATGAGGCTGATGAAGGCTGATTTCAGTTTTAAAATGAAATTCTTAACCGACCCTTACAGTGATGCCAACTGCAGAGATTTTTCAATGTCTTGAAAAAGTCGGATAAAACGAGCGTTTTTTTTTTTTTGGGGGGGGGTGGGGGGATTTCAGAGATTTTTTAATTTTTAGTAATTTTTTAAAATTCCTGGTGGTGTCTTTTTGAGGACTTTTAACAATTCTGTCTCAATTTTCCAATTATTATTCAAATAAGAGATGATATTATTTGGTATGTCTTTGTGTTTCGAAATTTAAAATTTTCAAATCGAAACTCTACAGACCATTAGATACCTTTTTTTTTTGTGGCTCAAGTAAATTTTCAACGAAAACTGGTTTTAGATAATTTTTTTATCTCCATGGACTTTTTTTTGGCTCAAAGTATAAATTTTTTTCACAATTTGGGTTGGCAATGCTGAGTCTTCGTGACATAAAAATGTGATGAGATATCTCTGGAAACAGGCGATGAAGAGTAAAGAACTTCCGCTTTTCATTCATAAAATTTATTTTATTACAAATTATTTCATCTTAAAAATATTGAAATAATAATTGTGCTCATTACCCAGTACCTGGATTGATAGGTATATAATCACTGATTTATTTTTGTCGGTTATATATATTATTGTTTTGATTATGTAAATTCAATCACGACTGGTCTCTCACTAGAGGTAGTGCTCACCTTGTTGACAAACAATCGTTTGATCCAGAATCTATGATAAATATTTAAAAACTTTATTTTCAGTTTTTTCCTCAGTTATAGCATAGTTATACCATTTGGTTTTTCGTTTCTCCTAAATTCCTATTATTCGAGTAAATTATACATGTATGTCCCTAGAACCACATTTTTCAATGATTATTGCTTACCAGTAAACTCGGTGGCGTATCAATCACTGCCACAATGCTTTTGGCTGCAGTTTCTGTATCCAAAATCTCGTTTTTATTTTCGGGCATTGGTCCTCCCCAACTCGCGGCCAAGTCTGTATCCACGAGCCCCGGATATATTGTCTGCAAAAAAAAAAAAAAAAACATCATGCCGAAAATTAAATCTTACATCAACTTGATCCCTTCTTCGAATCGATAGTAATGCAATCAGATATTACCGATATTTTGATGTTTCGTTTATGCTTAATCATCTCGTATCTTAGAGCTCCAGAAAATACTCGTGCAGCTTTTTTCGAAGCCGAATATAAGGGCGATCCTT
The DNA here is from genome assembly GCA_038050395.1 of Parthenolecanium corni. Taxonomy (NCBI): domain Eukaryota; kingdom Metazoa; phylum Arthropoda; class Insecta; order Hemiptera; family Coccidae; genus Parthenolecanium; species Parthenolecanium corni. The sequence continues at coordinate 525,226 of JBBCAQ010000027.1, read as the reverse complement.
GATAATCAAGTAATCCTAAAAGACTAAATTAAACTTTGATTTAGTATTAATGACTAAACTTATAAGTTATAAATTTCCTGTCTCCAAGAAAAAAAAAAAAAAAAACTATTTATTCTTGCTTGAATCTTACTTATCTTTTTATTTCAAAAAAGCATGTCAATTGTTAATACTCTTATGTTGTCTGAATTATCTATTAATTGCTCTTCAATTGTCAGAACCTTTGGTCGAAACTATGTCTCTATGATTCTTGGAAGAATATTTAATAGGTACCTAATTAAAGTCTTGCTCCAAGCGATTTCATTTAAAATGTATTAAGATATTAAACTCGGGTTGTAGTTTGTAATATTACCCATACGTCGTGTTCAGTTTAATTTTATATCATTTTAAACTTGAGTATATAAACTTATTGTTGGTCCTGCATTAATTTTTCTAAATTACTTTCACCTTGTAAGAACAAGGAATTCATCCATTGGAGCTATCATATTTTATGCTATGTTTTTAGTAAATAATTTATGGTGGTACCTGCTTATATACACTATGTGTCCACCGCTGGTATCATCTGTCATTAGTTTTATTGCTTCTCTGGCGCAGTGGACGTAACCTTTCAGATTTGTGTTGAAAACTTGATCGTACTTTTCAATGGTCGTTGCTATTAACAAAAATTAATTAAGAAAATCCAACAAATGCTGTTTTTTTTATTTTACCAATCTTCTAAATTATCTTTATAAATTTAGTCGTACGAATCATTTTTGAAAATTATTTTTAGCTATGTGTTCTGTCCAATGCAAATATGAAGTAATAACTCTCGCTTCTCCTATTTGATTTATGTATTTATTATATAAAAGAAAAATGACGTAATCAATAGAAAGAATCCAAAAATTTTCTTCGACTGAAACGGTGTTTTCAAAGTTTTGGAAAGCTAAAAATGAAAATTTACATCCTCATCCGCTTCACAATTGTTTGGTTTGTTAAAATAATTTAGAGGTCTAATTTCATGAAGTCTGAAATTTACTTATAATGGGCCTACCATTCGAAATTTCAGATACTAATGCTTTATTTTTCTTCATCGATGTTGAACTTATGCCCTTCAAATTATATTAAAGTGAACTTAAATTTACTTAGATAAAATAATTAATATGAATTAATACATGAACATAAAACATAAATAAATAACAAAACCGAGTCTAATATCTGAATTGGCTGTTTTACTTGAAATTTCTTCTGTCACTGTGTCCATATTAGCTGCATTATTGATCAGAATGGAGATAGAACCATATTTTGATTTTATTTGAGAAAATACTTCAATTACTTCTTCTTCTCGGGTTACGTCACACTTTATGCCTTGAAATGAACCGGTGTATATCTCTGGCTGCGACTTAATTTCTTCGGATATAGCCTGATGAGAATCCATAAATTACAATAGGCCATAGGCGGACTTGACAAAAATTTTTTTTTTGGAGGAGGCTAAATATTTTTTCAAAGGTCATTTCAAAAAAAAGGCTAAATTTTCTCATTTTTTCCTCGAAATTGGGGGCTAGTTAGATTTTCTCAGGGGGGGGGCTAATTTCTGCTCTGGGGGCTTAGTCTCCCTTGGCACACCCCGTTTTTCTTTTTTCATGCACCGAAAACATAATAATATTATGTTCTCATCGTTGTTTTGAGTTTTGAAAATTTCACTTTTCTAATTAAAAGTTTGACTATACTTATATCAGAAGCCAAAATTCCACAGCTTAGCAATACATATATTTTATTAGATGTACATATAATATGTACTTGTGATGATGAAATATGGAAAAATGTGATTATGTCTAACTTCTGAATTAGTCAAAACCACCCAACATCGATAATTTTTGTTACTAAATTTTCTGTTAGAATGAGAAAAATATTTCCATGAAGTGAATTTTTCGTGACTTTTCAGCTTGAGTTTTGAATTGAAAGTTGTGATTTTTGTGGATATATCATACTTGAATACCTATTGAAATTTGAACTTGAATTTCTATAGAATTCGATTTTTTATTTCTTATCTAGTTTTGTCATTGACTGAAATTCCAGTCTTGGATAAAGTGAAAATTAAAAATATAATCCTATAAAAACTTCAAAGTTCTACATAAAAGCAACGAATAATCGGAAAAAATATTGAATTTTGAACACTGGAATGGGCATTGTCGGAGGGTAAATTACTTTCTTATTCCTTTTGTGGTGTGTAAATAAATTATCTGGCATGAATGTTGAGTGTCAAGTAAAAAAAAATCATCTTATAAAAAAATTGATTTTCTTTTTCTTTTCTTTTCATTTTCATTAACTAAAAAAAAAAAGCTCTTAAATGACGTAATTTAAAATTTGAAAAAAATAGCTTCTGAAAATTTTTTTTCATAACACCCCACAAGTCATTTAAACGATTTTTCCATTTCTTTGGGAATGTGAGGAACTGACAGGAGTGCCAACAGCAATCGAAAACTGATGAAATGAAAATATGATCTTGATTCTTGTGAATTTATTTTGAAAAATAGAGAAACCATTGCACAATTTGGGAAAAACCCGACACGTCGTATTTTAATGTAGTTCTATACTTTGCCCCGAAGAGCGCGTATCTTCGCCTCGCATTCATTATAGAATTATTTTTAAAATATTAGTTGGGTTTATGCATTACCGTCGAACGGGGTGACTTTACATTCAAGGGGCGACTTTACGCACTTCGTTTTAGCCCAATAAATAAATTGCCAGGCAAAAATTCAAACTGAAATACTATTTGGATAGAAGCAGGTAGAAGGAGGAAAAGAAAAAAAAGATCGCCACCCCTACCTCACTTCACCCAGTAACAGAACAAGAAAATAAAGCGGCGATATGGTTTTTTCCTTTTTCTTATTCGTCTTTTTTTTTTAACCACAGACACTCAAAATATTCAGTTCGGTTTCACACGGTTGAAGTTGGTATTTGACTAGTTTCTTTTCAATTGTATGTCTGAGTACAAAAATCCTCAAATTTTGCCTCCTCACCCATCAATAACCCGTCAGTAACAAATTGATGGGTAAAGTCGCCCCATTGAGGGGTGACTTTACACAAATTTTTTGAAAAATCATAAAAAATAGAAGGAAGGCTGCAAACTCAAACTTTTTTTTACAATTGTGTTGAGAAATGTTAGACCTAAATTTTAAAACCAAATTCACTTCAATAGCTTCAAAATTGGAGGAGTTATTAAAGGACAAAGTTGAAAAATGTTTAAAAAATGTGTAAAGTCGCCCCATTCGACGGACGGTACCTGAAGGTGTGGTATGAAAGTTCTATAGTGGAAAAATTTTATGTTATGACGAGTTTGGAAAATATTTAGTTGAGCGAAAACAAAATTCTTTTGTTTATAATAATTGACTGACTTACTTGAAGTTTACTTAAATTTCTGGCTAATCCAACCACATTCACTTGTCGTTTCAGTAGTTCTTTTGCTGTCTGCTTCCCAATACCTGAACTAGAACCTGTAACCACGGCCACTTTACCCACGAATCGCTCCATAGTTTTACTTTTTTATTAAAAATTAAGAGAAAAAAAATGTGTATACTGTAGAAAAGGTTACTGTTCGGCTGCTATTCAAAGACTCGAATGTCAGAATCAGAACAAGTTGCTTTCTGGAATTAATGGCTCATCGGTTGGTCCCATCTCCTCCTATACCGGTTTTCTGATGAAAAGCCTTATATAATTGTATGCATTATGCACGTACTGCATTCTTAGAGGCGACAGTGGATTGAATGCAGTATCACATTTTTTACGTTTCGATGAAATAGTGTGGCGCAGGGGGCTTGAAATAGATTAAATATGGAAATTAGAAGTTGGAATACTAATGGAAAACTTCGACTTAAAATTTAGTCTCATTCTTGAGAGACAACGCCCTGGAACACTGGCGGAAATAGGGGAGGCTTGGGGGGGCTAAGCCCCCCCAAAATTAAAATTAGCCCCCCAAAAAAATTTTTGAAAAAAAATTTTATTTACGATTTTTTTAGATTTATTCGGGGAGGGGGAGGTAGGACCATGTGAAAATTTTTTACAAACAAACATACGTACATACGACTAATCTTCATCGGGGCTACAGCCCCCCCAATATCCCGGGTCTATTTCCGCCAGTGCCTGGAATATGCATAGGTATATTTCTCCTTAATTTTAACGTGCGCCTCACTAACTCGAGGATAATTCAGTTTTATATTGAAAATTAGTATAAATATGTGACGATATTGAAACCACTTGGTTGGTGGGAGGAAAAATGAGTTGAGCACACAAAGTCGAGAATTGAAAAATGACTTTTTGAGAAAAGTAGTTTTTGAAGATTGATGAAACACATAAGTATGAAATTTTCTATAATTTCCATTACATGCTACCAAGATGGCTGTACACTATTATTAAGAATGGTTGGATTGCTTTGGTCAACGAAAATGAAATCAAATGATATTTGACTGTGCCCAATTTTTCAATGTGTTACCTAACATTTTGTTTTTGTTTTGTTTTGTTTTTTTTTTTACGCGGGAGTAAGTTTGAAAATTTATCACGAAGTTAAAAATCGATTCTGGATATCGAGAATGTGGGCAAAACATAAAATATGATGCGCGCGCCGTTGTCAATTGTCATCAAACTGTCCTTATCAATAAACTCTTGATTAATTTTCTTTGTGATTCGTTAATCGTTTTCTATTTTCTAATTTTCACTGTTATATTCAGAGCTCAAAGTACAAGTTATTCGACTGGGCCAAAAAACGTAGTACATACCCTAGATCGGTTGTTTTTCCCAAAACACCCAAAAATCTGTACCTCCTAACACGTGTCGCGCTCTGGTGAATTTAGTTTGGCGAAAACCGATTTTGTTCTACGAAATTTTACACCTTGATTTTACCCAAGCTTTATGGCCTATGGGCAGTCGCCAGTTGAATAACTTGTACTTTATACAACTCTGATTGTATTATTGTAATCATTTTTTAATACATATTCATTATATCATGAAAGATATTATCATTTATCACATTAGAGATGTAACAATGATTTACCGAAACTTGCGTTTTATTTCTTAGGTTCCAGATCCCAGACCTGGGCAATGCGTCAACGACTCCAGAACGCTGCCAGATCTGACGCTGAATTTTATTAAAATGCACTCGTTGATGGACGAAGCTGTTCCGTCGTATTTCAGAGACCCAATCATAATACGAACAGCTGTCGAGTAAGTATACTTTTCCTGGAAGTTTTATGAATTTTATTCAGCATCTAACTCGATTCTCAATATTAATGGGAAATATTGTTTCAGTTATCGTTTCACGTACATCGCAGTCGATCCGCAAATTAAAACAGCTGGTGATAAACCCTATGATGTTATTTTTATTGGAACAGGTAAGTGCTGTACTCTTTGAATACATACTAAATATTCAAAGGCTGTACTAGGCAGCCATTTTATCTGAATAGAAGCTTCACGGGTGACGTCATACATATTACAATGGCCAGTGGCGCCCTCGGTGGGGTCCAAGTGGGGCAGCTGCCCCACTTGATTTGGGGTGGGTGGTCTGAAAGGAGTGAAGTAGGTAGGCAAAAATTGAGGAAAAATAGAATTTTTTCAAAAATAAAAATCGTCTTGCATCATCGGTGAAATAAGCTATTGATTTTAGGCTTCTAAGTTAAAATTGGGTGGTTAATTTGAAGTTTTGCCCAACTTTATTTGAAATACGTGGGCGCCACTGACAATGGCGCTGATAATGACTGATAATTGGACCAACTGGATCCAAATAATCATTCAAACTGTACTGATCTAGTCTAGTGCTTTATAATTCAAAATTCAAACTAAAATTATTAATTTATATCGGAAGGAAAAAGTTTTTGTTTTTTGGTAAGTAAGTATAATGAAATACGAATGACGTAATAAACAAGAGAAAATAAATTATGGTCATTTTTGTTTTATACAGGATTTCTCCGTGTATTACATCCAGTTCTTATCAAACTGTTCTCTCTTATTGGTCAATCTTTTTTCAAACATTTACAAACTTCTTGGTGATGATGTAGATTCGTGAGGCTTCTATAAGTTAAATAATAGAATTGCCACTGTCAATGATGTATTTATTCATTTTCTCTACAGATAATGGCAGAGTAATAAAGACTATAAATGCGGCATCAGCCGACCCTCATGAGTCAGCAGTGAAGCCAGTTGTCATTGAAGAATTACAAGTATTTGCACCCAACGTTACGATCCGGAATTTGAAAATCGTTCGCACTGACAGTACCAAAGAGGGTAGACTAATAGTGGTTTCCGACGAAGATATTGTATCTATTCCACTTCATCGTTGCAGTGATAGACGTATTACTTCGTGCGGGTAGGTATAATTTTTCTCTAATGAGTTTGAGTTACAAATTGTGTAGGTAAAAGAATCTCTGACGAACATTTTGGACCCAAGAAGCCAAAATTCAAAAGCAAAACCCATCAAAACTTTGTTAATTACATATTTTTCAAACTTCTGATGATCTGAGTTATGCAGAATTGTGGTTTTCAAAGTTGTATTTTGTTGCTTGATGTAAATGTAGCATAATTTATCAACATTTAGAGAGATACTATAGAGTGGCTCATATATATGATGGATTTTTTTTTTGCAAAAACATAAGATGTGGAAAGTCTGAAAAAATTAAATTTCTGGAAGCTGCACTGTAAGGGGATAGTATATTATCGCTGGCGTAAGTACAAAAGTTGCCAAGTCGCAAAAAATTATCACCCTCATAGAAAGTATCTACATTAATACCGCCTCAGCAGTTTACTTAAAATTCCATCAGATGTCAGCCACTTCGCATAGGATTAAAAATATGAAAGGGGTCTATGATTTAATGACTTATTCGATTCATTTCAGTGAATGTGTGGCGTTACAAGATCCATATTGCGCTTGGGATAAAACAATGGGTGCCTGTAGATCAGTCGCTTCATCCAGAGGTCCTGATGAAAAGTTCTTTTTCCAGAATATTGCGAATGGCTCTACTCCGTTTTGTCCCGGAGGTAACGTTTATTTTCTATTTGCGTATTTATAAATTACTATTGATTATATTTTTTCCCAAAAATTCAAAATCAGAGGAAAGACAATCTTCCAAATTTTTGTGCTGAATATTTTTTCTCCGTTCCCAATTCCTCAAATATTTAGTAGAGTCCTGACGCTTTCAAATTTTGGGTCTACCAGTTAATAAGTGAGGAATAGCTTCGATTTTCTTTTTTCTTAAATAAAATTTTTGCGAGTTTTTACGCTGCTCGTTGTAAACGGTGTTTGAAAATATATAATTAATGAAATACTGATTTAAAAAATTTTATTACATCAGTCTTTCGTGAAAATAAATTTATATCAAACTATACGTTTTCTCTAAATTTCCCAACCTATTTCAAGGAAACAAAAGAAACATTTGCTCGCAACGAGAGGAGCTTGTCGAGAAAATGGTTTTGGGAAATTGGCAGGAAAAAATTTTCTGGAAAAATAATTTAGAGAAAATCGGGTGTCATGAAAAAATCTTTCTGTTAAAGTGAATGTAGGAAAATGACCCTGAACTTAAATACATAAATTCTGTTTATCAAAAATGAAATGTGCATAGAAGCAGTTTTATTCTAGCTATAATATTTTTTTCTCAGGTGATAGACCACTACATCCCAGCACTATCGAAGGCTTATCGTCAAATCTGAAGACAAAGTCAGCTGTCAACAGTGGCAGAAGAGGTGGTAATATACCAAATGGTAAGTTGAAAATTGTTTTTCCGATACGATTTTATGATATGCGAGCGTGCTATTTTCTTGTAATAAATTTCTAGCACTAAATTATCTTCCACTTCGTGCACCCATGCATTTCTTTATTTAAAAGGGTTGTTGGGGCAAGTGAAGTCTTTCTTATCACAACATTGTTTATATTTTTGAATGAAAAAACTTTTTCATGGCCTGAAAAAACATAATATTATAGTGATATTTTGGTTATTTTAAGGGTAAGTCCAAACCCTCTCAAACCTCAGATATATTTTCTCCTCAATTTTAATATAATAAGTTGAAGAAAAATATACGTCATATTTCTATGTTTCTATGTGATGCTGATGACAATGTGAAATAATGCCAATATTCGCATAAACGAAATTTCAAACTCTTTGAGGCACCACTTGATTTCAACCGAGGGGGCTAAAATTTTTATAGAACTTTTGTTCCGTGAAGTGGAACCACTTTTGAGGGTGGGAGTGAAAATTGCAAAAAAAAAAAAGTCCATCTACCATTAATATAAGGACCATTTTCACTTCTCTCTCCCTGCGCCCTCATTCTTCCTCGTATCACGTGTCGCTATATCGCAAATATTAATTTTCAAACAATATTGGGAAAACTGAACATTGCAGTAAGTGTATTTTAAATGTTGCAGAAGACGAAACGGACGAAGTGGTGGTGCGAGAAGACGCTGGCATGCAGTACTCGATAGAGACGCTGATACTGGCCATCATTTGTGGCACGTTCACAGCGCTGGTCGTTGGCTTCGCTGCCGGCTTCGTTTGTGGTCGAAAGTGCCAGAAGGATGACGACGACAACATTCCATATCCGGATACAGAATACGAATACTTTGAACAAAGGCAAAACGTCAATGTGTAAATAATTATAAATTAATTAATCGTCTTCGAGAGAGAATTAAGGCAGTTCAGTTGCTAGTCTTGACCTCTTAGACTTTCGTATGGAACATATGTTTTAGAAAATATCAGTTGGTATGCGACCGTTTGAGCGCTTTCAGCCAAATCTAATTCATGCTGATGTTTAGGGTGTCTCATAAAAAACGATACTCTTCACGAAAAATCAAACATCAGATTATATTTTAGTTTTTTGCAAGAAAGGGATAGGTCCATTTTTTTACACATTTTAGAACTTCATTTGCATCATGAGTTATCCCAATTTTTTTTTAGGAGACTATTCGTTTGTCTAAAGTGTATGTCTGTTTGGGATAAAAAATGACGCAATATTAATGTTTAGCGACTATCATTCCCCTCTCCCCTCCACTGCAATATACAACTATTCTGTGAAAGTTTAGCCAAACTTGAGATACGGATCTAATCTGGTATGAAAAAGAGAATACAATATTCCTGGTTTCACAGTTTGCGTTGACAAACCAGAACGAGTAAACAGAGCTCATTAAAACGAATCTAAATTTTACTCTTTTCCTCAGATAAAAATTGAAGAGAGTAAAACTTTATTATTAAATCTCTAGAAAATTATTCTCGAAAATATTTTCTTTAATGTTACAGCTTTATTCTGAGTAATTATGCCAAAATCCCCTCCCCTTCCCCAAATACACATATGAAGTAGGGAGAACCAGTTAAGATGAATTAAAACTGTTAATAGTACAATTTTTGTCTGAGCTTAAAAATAGTGAGGTATTCTAATAATTATAAATTTGAAAAATAATTTAATATTGTCTCTATTCAAATAATCTCGTTTTAAATTCCCTAATTTGTTCTTTCGTTTTTCATTAACGTCGAGTTAGGACAAAATTCTGCCGTTTTAATCGGTCATTATTTTCAAACTTCAAGTAATGTTGCAATATTTCCACAGTAAAAATCTCAAATAAGTTCCTTTAGTGCTCAAAGTTTTACTTATAATTAACCATGGAAAATGGAATTTATCTTGGCATCTCGTCAAAACCTGCCCCTATTCAAATAAGGTCAGGGTGTCGTCAGTGGACGTATTTTTAACATTCCCCGTTTTCCTACTTCTCCAAAATAATTAAAGGTAAAAAGAAAATCAAAGGAAGGCGAAATGAAAAGAAAAGTTCGAGCCGTTCTACTTATTGTAAGTTCTCGAGTAAAAAAAACTTCATTGTTATTTCGATGAAAAGATTTCTTGAAACTTCTTCCTCTTATCTTTTGTCATTTTTTTTACCACAAAAAAAAAAATCGAAATTTTTTCATTTTCTCAAACCTCTTAAGGATGGTCGCCTTAAAGGTTCGTACTTAACAATTTTCATCGTCCTAGTTCGAAGAATATTTATTAGAATAATCATTAACGATGATGACAAAACGATAATTGCCTGTAATTATTCTCTCACGAAATTTTTTCCTTGAAATGCTGGCTGCATTATCGTTTATGCGTAGGACAGCGGAACTAATAAATGATTTCATTATGTGCTTGCAGGAGGCGTTTACAAGAGCCCAAATTACTGCCCCAGGAAGAGGTGACCTATGCCGAACCAGTTCTCGTCACGCCATCGTCGAAGCCGATGGGCACGTCACCGAAAGCGACCTTACGTAAACAAGATAATAATTTATTTTCGCACTTCCAGAACAGCGAAAACTACTATCCGCCTGTTGCGACGCATCCGGCCAACCGACCACGTGACCATTTCGGCACCTTACGGTCGCAAAGGGATTTTGCCAGAGTGAGTATCGTCAAAATGTTTTCGTGATTCCGAAATATTGGCCATAATGGTACACCCAATTTCGCTGTGTATTTTTCTGACTTAGAATGACTAAAACCTGCTAAGTTCCGAAAAAAAGATCAGACATTTTTCAGCGCTCGAATAATGTTTTGTGACCTTACGTCGCTAAATCAGCCAGAAAATAGGTGATAATTTTTTGGCGCTTTGCAGATTTTGAATTTAAGCCGGCGGTTTCATACTCTTTGAGACATCACCAGAATTTTCGAAAGATTAAAATATTTCAGATGAAATATCGTCATAATTTCAAAAGAGGTTTTCTTAATGCTAATAAGATCTTCGTAAGATATGCTCACAATATTACGAGCGCAGTGTAAAATTGTCGCTTTTGTCTTTCAATCCCAAATTTTCATATTCCAAAAACTTTTGATCGGTTACCGAACAGTTATCTCATTTCCCGAATAAGAATTCCTCTACTGCTCTTGCCACGGAATAGTTTTCCAGAAGCTTTTTTGTGGAACTCTTTTTCAATGGCTCTGTGCTTAAAGGTCGATATAATCATTTCATCGTCCAAATGAGCAGTTGTTGAGATAAATAAATCTGAAAATCTGTTATCCCATAAAGCAAGTACGTAATGTCTTTTCTTCGTTTGGCTGCTACCAGCCATCGATGACGAAAAAATTATTTTTATAATCTCCTAAAAGTCACAAAAATTTTGGACGTACCTCCTTTTGTAAGCCGCGGTTTACAAAAAATGAAAAAAGTAAAGCCGTACTCGATTCCGAGTCTGACTATGTAGAGAAAATCAATGAAATTCATTTTGTGGAAGTTTTTTTTTTTTTTTGTCGTATCATTGGCACGCGGAAGCTCGCCAGTATCTCGTTAAGTTCTTTGGAAAAATTCGAATTAATGGTTCCAACTGGTGGATATGTATGAGGGGCGGGTATTACATGTAGGCGCTATAAGAAAGTTCACTAAAAAGTTGGAAACTTTCTTGGAAGTATGATGCAGGAAGTTTAAGGACTCTGGTTGTGAGAAAGAGGAAGTGGAAAAATGAGTAGGAAAAAAATAATACTTCGTACTTAGTTTGGATTTGCCGCCGCATTTTCGCTGCTATGATATTGTTACTTGTATTATTTTTTCAGTTTTCCGTTTTTTTTTTTTTTTTTTTTTTTTTTTAACCCTTTTCTTCTTTCTCATTTCTTCTGTGATCACATGTTGTACACTATTTACCCGGTATATGGACGGTACGCCAAAACTTTATGTGGTTAAAGTCTGAAAAGCTGACTGCATCGCCATTCTACAAAATTCATCCAACAAAATTGACCCAGTTTTTTTTCCATAAGAATTGTGTTTTTTTTTTGTAAGATTATTCATTTTATTATTACATCCACTCGTAATAAATAAATAAATCATTTTTTAATTCAACAAGCAAAAATAGTGTTTTTTTGCTGCCTTAAGAGTAGCTCCAAACTCTCTCAAATCTTCCCGACCTATTTTCTAATCACCTCACTGGGTTTGTAGTAGCAAGTTAAAGGAGAAATTACGTACATTTCTATGCAATGCTGATTATAAAATAAAAATTAATAATGCTAATTTATGTGAGGCGCCATTTTTTTTTAAACGTATATGGGACTAAGAAACCATTCTGCTGGGTGAAATGTAATTAATACCAAACTTCCGACTAAGGACCACTTTGTTACACCGGTCGATTTCTAAATGGACCCTGATATTAATGGTCGCTTTTTAAATAGTGGTTGGTGGAATTGGTCATTTTTCAAAAACTACTATTAAAACTAGTCAATTTTTAAATATTAGTCAGTTACTTCTTTTCAAGTTGGCTGTTGGAATTGGTTGAAATTTGAAAACTCAACTGAAACTATAGGTTACAGAAACGATCATATTTTTATTTGCGATCTGCATTTTCAAAATCCATATTTTTTTGACTGTTGCTTCACAAGTCCCAATTTGAAATACGATCCGTTTGAGTGAGTGCCCAGTGGTACAGGATTGACCTAATTTTTGTTCTGTTGCAGAACACAAGTCCTCATTGCCCTGGTCTTCCCGATGTAATATTAATTTTTAATTTGACCATATTCAATCGAATTTCAGCCCTTATATTTTATGTACTTACCACTTATGATAATCAATTAATTAATTTTAATAAAATTTTTTATTTATTTGCAGAACGACAACGGTTCCGGCTCGATGGCCTACCGAGACGGTTTCGGCACCACCAGAAGCGTCAAGAAGGTGTACCTCTGAAACGGAGCGGAGGGGAGGGTAAAGAAAGGAGGGAGTCATCATCCCCTTGCCACGAATACGCCACCCTCCTCGTCAGTTTCTTCGTCATCTCCCTCCCCTCCGAGTTCGTCTCCATCGCCACCCTCATCGCCGCCTCCGCCTTGTAGTTATATTTATAGATCGTAATAATTTCTTTTCTCTCTTTTTTTTTCCTCCATTTTCGCCCCATTTTTTAATTTTATTTTTTTATTTATTTTTTTTTTCGCGTGATGCCTAAAGATTTCATACAGTTCCATTTTATTTACATTTTACGTCCTCTTTTCTTCCCCTGTTTCTCCTCCCACTCTGTTCTTCTCCTCGTGACTTCCTCGTTTTTTGGCTCCTTTTTATTATTTATTTTATATTCCAAACGTAAATATTGTTATGTAATGAAAAAAAAAAAAAAAATGGGGTACAGTAATGGGAGAGGAAAAACCTCCTGCTCCTACGTTACTTTCAATTTTTTTCTTCTTTTACTGTGCCTCTTTTTTTCTTTTTTTTTCTTTGTGTGTGACTAGATGTGGGATAATTGGATATTTGATATTTGGCCTGCCAGTTTGTTGATTTAATATTTTATTTTTTTGTTTTTATATTTTATTCTAGTCACTCTTCCAATAGAATTAGTTTTTTTTTTTTTTTTTGTTATGGCTTTTTAAAATGAATAGCCTGCATTCAGAATCAAAATCTCGCTTTCATCGAAGAAAAACAACAAAATAGTAAAGTTACCAAAACTTATTGCTTTTTATAATTTACGTGATGATTTAAATGATTCGTATTTCCTTCTTTCTTCGACGAATATTACATTCAAATTTTCTGGAATAGTTGGGCTGATCTAAGCTTATCCCCATTCTTTGGCCTTTGTTATTGTTGTTGACGAAATATGTATGTGAGTTAAAGACAACATTTTAACTGATACTGTGCTTGAAAATGAATACAAAGGCTATTATTGCTAACCGAGTAATTATGGTACGATGAGAATATTATGAAAGTTGTTCTGACAAAATTTGTACACATATTCTCAGAAAAATGAGAATTAACGTTTAAATAATTTTTTCCTTTCTTATAAAATCGTACTTCAGTTGGGAAAAATCTTTTTTATTTTTGGTTCGTGTTTCAATCAAAAACAATTTTTATTATTTAATGGTGAAAAAAATCTTTACAATGGACTTGAAATTGCTTAATGGAGATTCAAAGATTCGAATTTTGAAAAAAGAAATGGAAAAAATGAAAAAAAAAATTGAGTTTGTTTAAAGTTATTAATATTTTGTACGGTCTTTATTTTCACAACACAAATAGTTTCTCTAAGATTGCCAGTAAAATTTAATACTACATGGTATGTAATTAATTACCTGAACTTGGCCATAGACGTTGAATAATAAAAATTGTTGAAATAAACAAGATAAGAGGCAGAAGAGAAAATTTTGAAAACATAAAAAGGGACAGACCTCTGAATATTGAGGAAAAATTTTTCAAGTAGAAAATATTATTTAAAAAATCATATTTCAAGTTGAGAATTTTAATAAAATAAGTGTATTACGTAAAACTGGAATTTAGTCGAATTCTTAAAAATTCAATCAGTTTACCAGCAATAATTGGACCTTCGTCATTTTTTCGCATGTATCATGGTATACCAGGGTAAATTCGTCAGTTTTTAGATTTTAAAAAAGAATAAATGTTTTTCACGTGTAGATTATAATATTTTAAAAATTATGTTTGAAAATCGTAGTTTTCAACCTCAAAATTGGACGTACTTGCCATTGAAGATGATTTCATGCTTGTCGAAAAACTTTTGTTCATGTCCGAATTATGTAGAACACAAAAAAATCTTACTATTTTTTGGGAATATTAAACAATTTTTAAGTTGGTATTTTCATTATTTTATGATTGTGTTAAACGGTAATGTAATTTAAAATGGATTTTTCTGTTCAATTCAGCAAAATATTCTACTCAGTTTAAAGCATGAGCAATTTTTCAATTTGCAGTTTGTTTTGAAAAAATAATAACATGATTATTTTATTTTTTGCTGTACCTATTACGTCATGATTTTGTTTATACCACATTCGAATTCTAGTCTTTTGTTAATGTTTTACTCCGTATACGTATCATTTAACCACTAATTTTTTGAAAAATTTCAAATGATTCTTTCATTTTGAAATTTAAGTCAATAATTTTGTTGATTATGTTTCTTGTACATTGTTTTATTTTTCAGTTCGCCAAAATTTTCCATTTTCCCTCATTTTCTACGTTTCTCTCTCATTCTCTGCAACGTTATTTACGAGCATTTGTTTGGAAAAAAAAAAAGTGATAGAGTCTTACGTGCTTTCTACTGTATTTTTACATAAATTAGTCATTTTAAAGTTTAAGATTTACTCTACTTTTTTTTTTTTTTTATTGTATAATTCTCACCATTAAGTTTTTAATTTTTTTTTCTCCTTTTTTTCTTTTTGTTTTAGTTTTAATTTTTAATTTATCTAATTTTAGCATTCTAGAGCTTGAAAGAACTGATTTATTTTTCTAAAACGTTATTTCATAAGTAAGGGTTTTTATTCTACTCTATCGTTTCTAGTATCGTATTTTATAAATTTTTAGAACACCTAAAAATTATCTCGCCCTGGATTGTTTTTGTTTTTTTTACTGCCGTGTAAATTTGTTCCCATCTTTTTAAATTATTCCCCTATTTTATTTTTTGTTTGTTGAAACGTTAGCACAGTAGCCATTCAATAGGCCTAAAAGAATTTTAGCTTGTTTATCGTCTTCTTTAAGACTTCTTTTGTTTTCCATTTTTTTGAAAATTTGTTAGTCATTAATTTCAAATTTTTACGATTACTTGATCGCGATTTGATAAACATGGGGATTTCTGTCTCGCTGCATTCCGAAACCGTTTATCAAATTGCGAATTCTGAGCGTACAAATTTGATGTTATTTTTATCATTTAAGCATTTGTCGGCCTTTGCGTACACTTATTATCCGATAAATACTGCTGGTTCGAACATTAATGTTCAAATTTGAAAAATTGAACATTTTTCTACAAGATTCAACGTACAGTCGAAACCATGAATGTATAATATTAATATGACTAGATGTCCAGTTTCTCACTTGACATTTTTGTGTTGAATTTTTGTGATCTAGACTTATTTATCTAAGGGTACACCTGGCGGTGAAGTTCCTCAAGTCAAATATTCTTATAGTTAGGATGAAGAGGCGTCTAATATTACTTGATTGTGCTTTAAAAGAATTATTTTTATGAAACTTCATCCATGTACAGCTTCTTATGAAAAGTAGAATTAACTTTTTCATTTTCACCGACAGAGGTAGCTTTTTAGATAGGTACCTATTTTGTTGTTGGAAATAGGGGAAGGTGGACATCTGTAGTTTGGTAGAGATAAATAGTTATACATTTATGGTTGAAGCACGAACTGAAAATAGAAAAATACTCGCGTGCATCGACTGAGTTCATGTTACCAACCTGTGGAAATCACATTTGAAATGCATGTGGTCGAAATATGATACCAGGACTATTTTACTTACTGCAGTACTTGTATATTTTGAATTTAGTGTATTCTAATAAGTTTTCTTTTTTCTTTTTTTCTTTTTTTTTTTCTGGAATAATATAAAATTTTAACTTTCTGAAGCAATTCTTTGTGTGTAACGTGTCACACTGTCTCGTATCATTGAAAAATGTGATTTCTTATTTTGTAAACTAAGTAAAATATCTCCAAATAGGTGCCTAGTTTCTTACGTAAAAGATCTTGAACAAATGAAAATCAGAATTCATTGACATAATATTTAATATTATACTTTGTACATCATTTTTTTGTACTAAATCTAAAGTAACGTTGTTCAATTATAAATATTTATTGTTGTATACAGTTGTACGAAAAGCGTCTACCAAATACTCACATTTACTACGTATGTAACGCATAATGTCGTTAGAAATCTAAAAATGATTTATATGCAAAAATATAATTTTTTAAATAAAATCAGTTGTTTTTTTTCCATAAATTTTTATCGCATTAGTTCGATTTAACTCGCGAGTTTCGCGAGTTGAGAAATATTCGAAAATGGAGCACGTATAACTATATGTGCTCCATTTTCGAATATTACGATTTCAGAAAGTTGATAAATGATGGCAGCTGAAAACTAAAATCTTTGAAGCCAAAAATGTCAAGTACGGCGGATTTTTAAGCAAAATAAACCACATTTTTGGTCGAACATCATCCCTCTGGAGATAATGGTTTTGGCTGAAGAAGCTACCACGTGAATTTCAGTCCGATACGTGTAGTCTGAAATTTCAGCATTGTTTCGGCGTTTTAGAAGCAAAATAAAAAGGTTGCATCACAACGAAAACCTGCTCAAAAGCTGTCTCATTTTTCGTCCAGCTGACTCAATTTTCGGCTGGATGTCTCATTTTTCGTCCAGCTGTCTCAATTTTCGTCTAGTTGTCTCAATTTTCGGCTGGATGTCTCATTTCTTGTCCAGCTGTCTCAATTTTCGTCTAGATGTCTTATTTTCCGTCCAGCGGTCTCATTTTTCGTCCATCTGTCTCATTTTTCGTCCAGCTCTCACATTTTTCGTCCAGCTGTCTCAATTTTCGGCTGGATGTCTCATTTTTCATCCAGCTGTCTCAATTTTCGTCTAGTTGTCTCGATTTTCCTCCAGCTGTCTCAGTTTTCGTCTAGATGTCTAATTTTTCGTCCAGATATCTAAGTTTTCGTCTATTGGGACATCTGGATGAAAAATGAGACAACTAGACGAAAATTGGGACATCCGGACGAAAATTGAGACATCTAGACGAAAATTGAGTTGCGAATTTAGTTCACGTGTGTTCTAAATTTTTGAGAATTCACAAATTTAGGTAACGTGTCCCCCCACATACTCCATTTTCAAATATTTTCAAATTTAATTTCAGTACCCCCCCACATACACCATTTTCAATTATTTTCGAATTTAGTTACAGTACCCCCCCCACATACACCATTTTCAAATATTTTCGAATTTAATTTCAGTACCCCCCCCACATACTCCATTTTCAATTATTTTCGAATTTAGTTACAGTACCCCCCCACATACACCATTATCAAATATTTTCGAATTTAGTTACAGTACCCCCCCAAATACACCATTTTCAAATATTTTCGAATTTAATTTCAGTACCCCCCCCCCACATACTCCATTTTCAAATATTTTCGAATTTAGTTACAGTACCCCCCCACATACACCATTATCAAATATTTTCGAATTTAGTTACAGTACCCCCCCACATACACCATTTTCAAATATTTTCGAATTTAATTTCAGTACCCCCCCCCCCCACATACTCCATTTTCAAATATTTTCGAATTTAGTTACAGTACCCCCCCACATACACCATTTTCAAATATTTTCGAATTTAATTTCAGTACCCCCCCCCCCCCACATACTCCATTTTCAAATATTTTCGAATTTAGTTACAGTACCACCCCACATACTCCATTTTCAATTATTTTCGAATTTAGTTACAGTACCCCCCCACATACACCATTTTCAAATATTTTCGAATTTAGTTACAGTACCCCCCCACATACTCCATTTTCAATTATTTTCGAATTTAGTTACAGTACCCCCCCACATACACCATTTTCAAATATTTTCGAATTTAGTTACAGTACCCCCCCACATACTCCATTTTCAATTATTTTCGAATTTAGTTACAGTACCCCCCCACATACACCATTTTCAAATATTTTCGAATTTAATTTCAGTACCCCCCCCACATACTCCATTTTCAATTATTTTCGAATTTAGTTACAGTACCCCCCCACATACACCATTATCAAATATTTTCGAATTTAGTTACAGTACCCCCCCACATACACCATTTTCAAATATTTTCGAATTTAATTTCAGTACCCCCCCCCCCCACATACTCCATTTTCAAATATTTTCGAATTTAGTTACAGTACCCCCCCACATACACCATTATCAAATATTTTCGAATTTAGTTACAGTACCCCCCCACATACACCATTTTCAAATATTTTCGAATTTAATTTCAGTACCCCCCCCCCACATACTCCATTTTCAAATATTTTCGAATTTAGTTACAGTACCCCCCCACATACACCATTTTCAAATATTTTCGAATTTAATTTCAGTACCCCCCCCCCCCACATACTCCATTTTCAAATATTTTCGAATTTAGTTACAGTACCACCCCACATACTCCATTTTCAATTATTTTCGAATTTAGTTACAGTACCCCCCCACATACACCATTTTCAAATATTTTCGAATTTAGTTACAGTACCCCCCCACATACTCCATTTTCAATTATTTTCGAATTTAGTTACAGTACCCCCCCACATACACCATTTTCAAATATTTTCGAATTTAGTTACAGTACCCCCCCACATACTCCATTTTCAATTATTTTCGAATTTAGTTACAGTACCCCCCCACATACACCATTTTCAAATATTTTCGAATTTAATTTCAGTACCCCCCCCCCACATACTCCATTTTCAAATATTTTCGAATTTAGTTACAGTACCACCCCACATACTCCATTTTCAATTATTTTCGAATTTAGTTACAGTACCCCCCCACATACACCATTTTCAAATATTTTCGAATTTAGTTACAGTACCCCCCCACATACTCCATTTTCAATTATTTTCGAATTTAGTTACAGTACCCCCCCACATACACCATTTTCAAATATTTTCGAATTTAGTTACAGTACCCCCCCACATACTCCATTTTCAATTATTTTCGAATTTAGTTACAGTACCCCCCCACATACACCATTTTCAAATATTTTCGAATTTAGTTACAGTACCCCCCCACATACACCATTTTCAAATATTTTCGAATTTAATTTCAGTACCCCCCCCCCACATACTCCATTTTCAAATATTTTCGAATCTAGTTACAGTACCCCCCCACATACACCATTTTCAAATATTTTCGAATTTAATTTCAGTACCCCCCCCCCCACATACTCCATTTTCAAATATTTTCGAATTTAGTTACAGTACCCCCCCACATACACCATTTTCAAATATTTTGGAATTTAGTTACAGTACCCCCCCACATACTCCATTTTCAATTATTTTCGAATTTAGTTACAGTACCCCCCCACATACACCATTTTCAAATATTTTCGAATTTAGTTACAGTACCCCCCCACATACTCCATTTTCAATTATTTTCGAATTTAGTTACAGTACCCCCCCACATACACCATTTTCAAATATTTTCGAATTTAGTTATAGTACCCCCCCACATACACCATTTTCAATTATTTTCGAATTTAGTTATAGTACCCCCCCACATACACCATTTTCAAATATTTTCGAATTTAGTTACAGTACCCCCCCACATACTCCATTTTCAATTATTTTCGAATTTAGTTACAGTACCCCCCCACATACACCATTTTCAAATATTTTCGAATTTAGTTATAGTACCCCCCCACATACACCATTTTCAATTATTTTCGAAATTAGTTACAGTACCCCCCCACATACTCCATTTTCAATTATTTTCGAATTTAGTTACAGTACCCCCCCACATACACCATTTTCAAATATTTTCGAATTTAGTTACAGTACCCCCCCACATACTCCATTTTCAATTATTTTCGAATTTAGTTACAGTACCCCCCCACATACACCATTTTCAAATATTTTCGAATTTAGTTATAGTACCCCCCCACATACTCCATTTTCAATTATTTTCGAATTTAGTTATAGTACCCCCCCACATACACCATTTTCAAATATTTTCGAATTTAGTTACAGTACCCCCCCACATACTCCATTTTCAATTATTTTCGAATTTAGTTACAGTACCCCCCCACATACACCATTTTCAAATATTTTCGAATTTAGTTATAGTACCCCCCCACATACACCATTTTCAAATATTTTCGAATTTAGTTACAGTACCCCCCCACATACTCCATTTTCAATTATTTTCGAATTTAGTTACAGTACCCCCCCACATACACCATTTTCAAATATTTTCGAATTTAGTTATAGTACCCCCCCACATACTCCATTTTCAATTATTTTCGAATTTAGTTATAGTACCCCCCCACATACACCATTTTCAAATATTTTCGAATTTAGTTACAGTACCCCCCCACATACTCCATTTTCAATTATTTTCGAATTTAGTTACAGTACCCCCCCACATACACCATTTTCAAATATTTTCGAATTTAGTTATAGTACCCCCCCACATACACCATTTTCAATTATTTTCGAATTTAGTTATAGTACCCCCCCACATACACCATTTTCAAATATTTTCGAATTTAGTTACAGTACCCCCCCACATACTCCATTTTCAATTATTTTCGAATTTAGTTATAGTACCCCCCCACATACACCATTTTCAATTATTTTCGAATTTAGTTATAGTACCCCCCCACATACACCATTTTCAAATATTTTCGAATTTAGTTACAGTACCCCCCCACATACTCCATTTTCAATTATTTTCGAATTTAGTTACAGTACCCCCCCACATACACCATTTTCAAATATTTTCGAATTTAGTTACAGTACCCCCCCACATACTCCATTTTCAATTATTTTCGAATTTAGTTACGGTACCCCCCCACATACTCCATTTTCAATTATTTTCGAATTTAGTTACAGTACCCCCCCACATACACCATTTTCAAATATCTTTTAATTTAGTTCACGTACCCCCCACGTAGTTGGACCACCCATCACCTCTTTGTGGAGGCAATGGTACATAAGGAACCTAACAATTACCATCTAAATTTCAGCCCGATCCGTGCAGTCTGAATTTTTGGCGTTTGAGCAGGTTTTCGTTGCGATCGAAACAATGCTGAAATTTCAGACTACACGTATCGAGCTGAAATTCACGTGGTAGCTTCTTCAGCCAAAACCATCATCTCCAGGGAGATGATGTTCGACCAAAAATGTGGTTTATTTTGCTTAAAAATCCGCCGTACTTGACATTTTTGGCTTCAAAGATTTCAGTTTTCAGCTGCCATCATTTATCAACTTTCTGAAATCGTAATATTCGAGAATGGAGCACATATAGCTATACGTGTTACATAGGTATTCAAAAACGAATCTACAAAATTCAGAATGTTGATAAATTATGGCAGCTGAAATCTGAAAACATTAAAGCCAAATATCTCGAAAACGGCTGATTTTTAAGCAAAAATAACCTCACTTTCGGTCAAATAATATCTATCTGCAGATGATGATTTTGGCTGAAGAAGCTACGACCTAAATCTCAGCCCAATCCGTTTCAGCTTTGTCATGGCATTAAAATTTCCAATAGAATTTTTTGTTTGAATTCACGTAAGTCAAGTCGAGAGCTATGAGAGGTGTTGAGAGAGAAATTCTAGAAAATTAGTGCGAAGTTGGGCGCACTTACAGTATCCTATCAATTCGGAATACGAACTGTCTAACTCACCAAACGTATCAAATAAAAAATTACAGACAGCATCAATGATATATTCATCCCATAAGTACATAATTAAGAAATAGTTGCACAAAATTTTCTCATTGGTTCGTTAAAAAATGAAACACCAGAAACGAAGTTCTAAGAATAAATAAAAACTACAAAAAATTATATAAAACAACTGGATTAAAAAAATAAATTAAGCGAGCTTAAAACATAGTCTATCACAGTTTTAGTGCATTATTTTCGGAAAATGCCAAATACGATGTTACTAGCGATTAAATAGAAGATTTTCAACACGAATAGGAAAAATATAGAAGCAAATAAAATAGTCTGCAAGGTACTCGTCATTAATGGCAGTGATGTTAACGAAAACTTGAAAATCGATTGTTCGCTCAGAATATATTGTCATGAATTTTCATTGAACACGCAGTCGACTCGATTGCTTAGTCGCCAAATTTTGACAGTGTTGTCACTAAAAAACAATAAAGCAATGTAAGTTATAATCGTCTCTTAAAAGCAATTCATAAATATCAGTTGAATGAAATCAAATCGATTTTAAGGAACAGAGAAAATAGTTTCAACAGGAGAAAAGATCTTCTCACAGGTTTTCAGACAATCGCTCCAAAATAGGTCCAGGAAATCTAATAAACATTACTATAACTGAAATACAGAAGGCATTCGACATTTGAACCATTACCAAAAGCAAATCAAATCACCGCAGAAAAAACTATTAAAACATAATCATGCAAGTTCGAATTAAAGACTTATTTTACAAAAATAAAGTCATGGGTAAATATTATTTGTCTAAAGTTTATCAAACATATTATACTAAATTACAATCAGCAGTTCGCGCTAGTCATCCTAGAACTTCAAAAAGAGTCTCACATATGATTACAAAATGTTTATTCGTTCAAAAAAGTATCACGATCGACATAGCACTTAAATGATTTAAAAACAACCGTTTCACATAAAATATAAGTATAATATAGGTACTACTAAATAAATGAGCCATCTATTCGGAGAAAAAACATCCCCATAGCTTGAGAGCAGAGACAAAAAAAGAAAAAGTAAAAGAGACTAAAAAGATAAAGCTTTTCAAACACAATAATATTATTCTCGACCACATAAAGTCGTGGAAAAAAAAAATCAAAATATTATATTTACGTATTGTTCTGTCGACAAAAATCACAGCCAATTTAAAAAAATAAAATTTAAACGCAGTTTTTTGAGGAAGAGCCTGCTTGTGAATATGCACGTATCGTAAACCGTGACAATCTACGTCTACGAGAGAATCGATTACGAAACTTTCCTCCTAAATAGTAAGCTGATACAAATGCCCTGTGGACATGGTCATTTCTGATGTTACTGTCTGCGGTAAACGCCATAGTTTTATTTCCCCGTCACTGAAAAACAAAAGAAAAAAACCCACCACCAACAACGATTAGGTACACACCTTGGCAAAAATCTGTACAAACAGACACTAACAATAAAACTAAAGGTGAACACCTAAGTAAGTGTTACAGAATGTGAAATTAAACAGGTGGAATGTGCGTGAAAGAATTCTTCTAAATCGAGTGCAGCCTTACGCGTGTGATTCTTCTCAAAAGTATAAATAAAATAATTCATCCAGATTAGAGAAGCACCGCCACAAATTATTCTATACAACTATAAATATAAAATAACTGAACAATGATTTGTGAGAGAAACTACGAAAATTGTGATAGTTTAATTCGTCAGAAGCGAGGACAAAATGGACGGCCAAGTGCAAAGGGTAGTCTTGTTCTCTTGTGTCTCCATTACCCGCACTATTATTCTATCAAACAAAGTTTTAAAATCTAATAATTCATGAAATCAATATTTAAAACAATAGCGTAGCCAAGAAGTGGTTCGTGCGACCTGCACCTTCCTCCCCTCTGAGATCCACCAAAAAGCTTCGATCTACTTTTTTTTATTTAAAAAAATTAATTTCTTTATTAAGAAAGGCTCAAACTGAAACATTTAAAAAATTGAAGCCATCTCAAGGTCACTCTGGCGACGCTACTGCTTGGAAGTTACTCGGATAATGGATTTAGTCATTTCGATTTCAACTTGATTACCTGACTAGTTTCTTTTCAATTGTATGTCCCAGTACAAACATCCTCAAATTTTGCCTTCCACCCATCAATAACCCGTCAATAACAAATTGATGGGTAAAGTCGCCCCATTGAGGGGTGACTATGCACAATTTTTTTGAAAAATCATGAAAAATAGAAGGAAGGCTGCAAACTCAAACTTTTTTTTACAAATGTGTTGAGAAATGTTGGACCAAAATTTTAAAACCAAATTCACTTCAGTAGCTTAAAAATTGGAGGAGTTATTAAAGGACAAAGTTGAAAAACATAAAAAAAAAAGTGTGTAGTCACCCCATTCTACGTAGGTACCGTATCTAAAATTCACGATACCTCACTGTTTTTTTTTTTACACTGCGAAATAGCAAGATGAAGGTTAAATGAGAACGATAAAAGTGCAGAAAGCGAATAATATATCATACGCATCGATATACTTGAAGCTGAAAATAGCACAAGTACGTGAGAATTACAAGGTGGTGCGATTTTGTCGAAAATTTGTTTGTGAGGAGCCGAATATATCATAATATATCATGCAAACAAGTTTAATATCTCGAAGGAAAATGTAAGTTAGACAATAATTGATGAACATTTACGTTTCAAAGTTTCTTTCATATGAAATGGAAAAATATAAAGATTGGAACTTGAAAATGCAAACAAAAAAGGAGGAATTTGAATAAATTACACGTGTGTTGGGTAAATTTGATGACTGGTGCCTGATGCTGATTTTTATCCGGAGATTATTTTGAAATATTCAATGTCCGAATGAACACTGCTTTTTTTAGCCAAATTTTTTTCATCATTCAGTAGCTTAGAGACAGACAATGCTAATATATTTCAATTGAACCAAAATTTCTCCTAATATAATATGTTGAAAAACTTTGCATTTCCTGATTTCTGCTCAGGGAATAAATTTGTAAGTTAAGTAGTTATATGGGGGGGTTTTCAAGGTCGCTGAACACGAATCTGGAAGCCGTTTTTGCTGGCGGCTCTCGCCAAGCGAGATATGGCCAAAAAAAAGAGTGAAAAATGCTCCAAAAAGGGTCTAAATCGCGAAGTAGGGTAAAACGGACTGCAGATTCGGATTCAGCGTGAAAAATTTAGAGAGTTCGTGAATTTAAGAAAAGATCTTCGTCCGTAATTTAACGTACAATCGACACCAAAAGTAGCTTCAAACTTCACTACAATCACCATTACCATTGCACAGAACACAGATTAGACTGGACCATTAATTTTCTACTTATGCATTCATCCTTATTCATGTCTGGTAAATTGAAAAATTTGACCCTCCACTTTCTCAACGATTCAGGGAGGAGTTTCTAAGAGTTGCATTCAAAACAGCAACATTTTTCTGCACACTCGTTAAGACAACTAAATGTATGAGTTATTGGCATACTTTCAAAAAACATGTTTAAAATCAATTGAAATGTCGCAAACAAAATTGCCTTTAATGGTGCGTTTGTGAAAAAATAAAAATTGAACTTATAGTCCTTTTTTTTTCGCCAAAATTGAACTTCTCCTTTTTTCCCCCAACAGATCGTTCATCAATAAAATCACTTCGCATTCAATTCTAATCAAAAGTTCTTCCAATTGTTATTCTCCTTCACTAAATATCACTAAGCGGCTAATCATACAGGATTAATGGGGTGTAAAAAAATAAAATTGAAAAAAAGCTGAAAAAAGTACAAAACGAACGACGAGACGAAATGTCTGAAATAAGTGTACTTACTGAGCGGCAGTGAATATATGCGATGAATTTGTGGTGATTGCATTGATCGCACTGTCATGAGCTTTCATCTCACCAATCAGGGTGCAGGTATCTGTGTACCATAATTTTAGCCAGCCGCTTCGACAAACCGATATCAGAATAGGTTGCCTTTCGACAAATGTCAAACCGCATATCCAGTCTTTGTGAGCATTGTTAATGGACTGAAGCCAAAACGAAAAAATATAGTACAACATTAATACAAGTCGAACGTTATTCAAGGCGATCAAAATTACCAAAACACTCGTACTCACGGTTAAAATTTCTCTACTATCTAAATCCCATTTTTTTATTACGTAGTCGCGAGATCCTGAGAATAAAATGTTGTCCCTTAATGCGAGCGTTTGCACGCCATCGTAATGAGGTGGCTCCAAAGTTACTCGGTTCGTAAACGTACCGCTGCCCATACAAGGAACTTCGAACACCTACAATACAAAATGTGACGATTAAAATTATTATATTCCAAAAATGAAGCATGACATCACACAGCAATGGAGATCCCATCGCAAAAAAAGTCTTAAGAATTTGAGAACTGATGAGATAATGTACGAGTATATTATGTGATGTGATCTATGCAAAGGTACCTCAAGTCTGCCAACAAGTTTTTGAGAAATGGACGAAAAATGAAAAAATCATATTTTCATGTTTTCTTTCTGTACGTTCTTCTGGCAACATTTTGGTAAAGTTTCACACCGTCAAATCATATTATAGGTGTCTTTTAGGCAATTTCGCAGAAAAATGGGGTCATTTTTTTACCTTTCTTATTTTTCTAACAACCTTTTCACTAATATAATTCATGAACTACCCGATTTATTTTATCGAAATTTTGCAGGATAGTTTCAGGGTAATGTGTATAATAACATACGAAAATTTTATTAAAATCAGTTCTGCAAATCTTGAGAAAAAATATTTCTATCTTGAAAATTATAATTCAAACTTTACGTAAACTTTATTTTTTCAAAAGCAGGATTTTCAAACATTAAAAAATTCAAATTGTCATATTTCCGTCAATCTTCAACCGATTGATATCTTTTTTGCAAAATGCTCACAAAACCTTCCTCTATCAAAAGCAATTATCAGCTCGAAAATACTATTTTCGACTTAGGGTACCATTTCATTTCACAGATTACCTCACGTATAGTAAAAAAAAGAAAAATTTATGAACTGGACTGGATGGACACTATTAATCTTATGAGGACCGTTTCTGAGTCAATTTTTATAGATTTCAAGATTTTAACAGTATCCATATCCACCATTGGTATGCTTGTTGGTTACATAAATCTCTAAAGCAGAGACATGAAATTATTTGTGTTTTTTTTTTTAATCTGATTAACATCCACGCAAATAACGAGATTAGTTTTTCTTTCAAAACCTGAATTTTTTAAAAGATATTTTGAATTTTTCAAAACCTGATTAATCTAAAATTCGACTCGAATGTGTCGAACGTTGGATAGTGTGCCTACTTTCACATTGCCAAGTTATAAAAGCCAAATGAATCACTTCAAAAAATTGTAGCCCTTTGAATTTTGAATGTAGAAATAAACTTGTAGGCATTTTGATTCGTATGAAAAGAGACGGATGTATACTTCATTTTGATGAAAAATACGAATTATCGTACCTTTAAGTAGTGATCTTTCGAACCAGTTATCACCAAGTCTTCTTCATTAGAAAGTTTACCAACAGCCATACACATAACCGCGGCCTGATGACCACCACTCAGTCTGCCCGTCATCGCGTGCCTATATGAACAGTAATAATTCGTTACCAAAAACCAATTTCAACAACCTTGCACTACTTGAATACTACTCACTTCCTTAGATCTATTATTTTCACTTTATCGCCGGTAGCCGCATATAGTAGCGTACCATCGTAATTTAATTTGATTTCAGTAATCTGAGATTCGAGAATAGGTAATTGCGTGGAAATCGAATTCACATTACTGTTTACGACTCCGGAAGAACTGTAAAACAAGAACAGAAAAAAAACTCGATCTCAGCATCATTCAATCCAACTATTTTGGCAGTCTGTGGGATGATTAGTTGCTTGATTCTACGATCAAATGATAGTGCAAAACCCTACGTCACGAATATAAACAAATATTTGAAGTCTCTTATGGACACGTTTGTAGCCTTCTACTGTGAAGTTTATCAACAGATCGTAAACTAACGAAAATCGATCAAAAAAGTACACATCTTAGCAAGGTTTTAAAGCTTAAAAAAAATAAAATTTCTGTTTTCAGCTTCAATCTTGAAAATTTCAACTTTTTCTTCTAGTTTCATTGTTTAGATGGCTTGTTACTTGCGTCTTTTAAAAAATTCAACCGTTTTCGGATCGAAACGTTCGACTTTCAAATTTTTTTAAATATTTCCGTACTTGTTAGGATAGTGGCAAAGAAAACCAACGTTTATCCTGATTTTTTAGCGTAGTGAAACAAATTTAAAAAGTTTTAAAAAAGTGAAACTTTTGAGCTGAAATCTTTTTTCTACAGTCTTTTGGCTTTTGATTTTCAGCTCTCGAAAAATGAATGGCTTTCGGCTAACTTCCTAAACTTCGCGTAAAAAAAAATCCAGTAACTCAGACCTTGACCTAATATTCCCTCGACTTGGCCTTTCGTAACATAAATTAAAAAGTGGGATTCAATTTACGAGGTAATGCATGAAATAAATTTCCAATATTATGGTACAGCATTTCTTGCATCGCATCATAAATGCCCGAAAATTGTGTGTAACTCGATCGAGAATCTAAAAAGAAAATATTTTGGCAATAAAATGCCTTAAGCAGAACTAACCTCAACGTTTTCACGCATTTATTATATCGCATATCCCATACTTTGATATAGGCAGACGATACGGTGTACGCCATCCACGATTTCTCATCGTACTGTACCGAGGTGACGCTATTCGGATGTCCACCCAAAGTTGCCATTTCATTACCCTGATGCAGATCCCAAACCTTGACCGTCTTATCCTTGGAGGCGCTAAACAGCATATCATCGGTCGCGTACAACGCCAATACGGCTCTGGAATGTCCTTCAGCGATATGAGTGCAGATCAGAGGCGATTTCATAGTCGTCTGCAAATTGACCAACATTCGTTAAAATGACAATGAAGTTGTTTAAAGAGCGAAAATGGCAACAAATTCAAAAAAAAAAGTTATTACCTTTCCTTGATACTGGTTGATGGTACCCCGTCCATTATATCGGTCAACTGGCTGAATCGAGCTCGAGGTTAATCGGGAGAAAACGTTTTCGTCTCGGCTGTTAAATTTTTTATAAACGGGCGGTGAGTTAGGAGGAGTAGTTTTATTTAGACCGCGATCCCTGCGATGTGTTAGGATTAACGTTAGTACAGCATACGATTACAACATAGATAGCAGTTATCAGAGAATGAAAGTTTTGTTATTAATACAAGACGAAAGTGCGATCTAGGAAATACGTGATTAAAGCGGTTTTGGTACCACAGAAGACACGTTAATCGATGGGACACAATCGATATTTTAACAATGGACGAAAAGTTAAACGAACACTTTTTGTTAAGGACTTATTTAAAAATAAATAAAACACGGGGAACCCACAAGCTTCTATTAAAATTAGGACAAAAAACAAAATATGAGTTACCAGATAAAAAGCATAAAAGAAAATCTGCAATCGAAGTATATTTCATCTTGAGGAGCGAAGTGGAATAAAAGTTAATTTCTTCTATGAGGTTCTGGCTGCATATTATGAACCAAAACCAAACGGCTGAATTTAACTCGTATTGGCACTACTGACCACAGTCATTTTAAATTTAAAAATACCGTTTATGCTAACAATTCCAAAGATTCTTGTGGAAAATATGTGTCTTAACTTTGATTTTCATTTAAAAAATCGAATGAAAACGTGAGTAACGATTATTTTTTATTTTTTTCAACATTATTAGAAAGTAAAACCTGCAAAAACTTCTGAATTAATAACAAAACATTCTCATTAAATTAATTTTCGAGAAAAATTCTCGAAATTGATCGAAACAAAAAAAAAAAAAAAATTAACTGTAAGTAGTATAAGAGCAAAATGTTCTTAATTTAATATAATAAATAAATAAATAATACTATATCCTACGACGAAACTCACATAGAACCTGGTTTGCCGATTAAATTAGAATTTCCAAACAGTTTTCTCGACACTTTGGGCGACGTCGACTCCTGTCGATCGTACACTTTGCGCGCGAACTGCGGAGATTTCAATTCTGGTTTATTGAAACTTCTATAACACACAACGAGAAAAAGACGACACAAAAATTATTACTACGTGATTTCACGTCAAATCCGGTGCGATTCGAAGCAGAGTTTAGTTATGCAAGCGTTAAATACTATGGGGAAAATAAGATAAAACACAGTCAGTCAAAGTGGCATCAGCGAAATGATTAAAAGCTTTCTGGAGGAATGGGTTCGTATTACAGCGGTGTGTGCGAATACCGTTCACCTAGTGGTTCCCGAGAAGGAAAAGAAAAAGCAAAAATTAGAATATAGTGACTCAGAAAGTGCTAGGAAACAAATCGACAACATCGTGCGCTCATACAGCATACAGCATTAGAAGCACATTCCCATTTTCTACTCCACGGTACAGAAAGGGAAACTTACTTTAATACTGATGAAGCGCTAGGTACTTTTGTAATATTGTAATTAGTAGACAAATTATTTTCCACATTATTGTTAACATTATGATTACTAACAACTGGAAAAAACTGCTGCTCCTGTACTTCGGGTTTGTTCGTTTGTGAGAACAGTAATTCTTCAGGAACAGCAGTTCGTCGGCGGAATTTGCTGGTTGAATCACCTGGTAAGGGGGTTTGGCCGACACGAAATGTGGCATTAAATCTAAAGTGACAAAAGAAAACCCGTTTTAACGAACACAAATAGCTACGAAAAATTTTGAAAAAACACGTACGCAAAAAATTCAATATTTAATATTGAATACCTCCATTCCAAAAAACAAAACAAAAAAAAAAGCCTGAATCGAGGTAACTAAAAAGAAAGAAATTTTATTCCAAAAACATTTCAAAAAGCCTAAATTATGTATAATATTCCAAAATTACTCAAGATTTTTCCTTCAAAAATTGTCAAAAATAATTTCCAACAATCAAAAAGTTTTTCACATAACTTGAATCCCATCTCACTACCTTGAATGCTCAAATAACTCACATACAAAATGGAGCAAACAAAACAGAAGGCAACACTGTGGAACATTTCATAACGCACCACCTCTTTAAATAAATAAAGGTGATAATTATTTCTTTCGGTGGATGGTTTTCCAAACTGAATACGTATTTTTCTTCCACATAAATACTACTGATTTTATGGAGACTTTTTGGAATATCCATAGAAAACTATTTCTTTGCTTTCGGTTTGCTGAAACAATTTGAAGAGATATCCCAAAACTACAACCGAATGTCTCCAGCGGACGAAAAAACTGTTAATATGCCCACATTAACTATCGCACAAAATGGAATAATTTTTTTCGACCATGAACATGAACCTACGATTCCAACAATATTACGATTCAAAAATCATAATGAATCAGCCTGCATAAATTTGAAATCGAAAATTCTGCGAATACTATCGACTATTTTCTATTAACATTCCAAATTTTGTTTCGTCAATTTTCCTGTAGCAATAAAATAATTTATCAAACAAAACCTTCGATACGCATCGTAGCTACAAAAAAAAAAAAAAATGAAATCATTGTGCGAAACATGTGGGTGCACGCCCACTAAGAAAATTGAGAACAAAAAAATTACTAACGCATCTATTGGAGGAGCGGGTGGTGGCAGAGGCGAATTTGATCTCGATGAATCAGATTCCGTTTCGGATACCCGATCTTGTTCTATTTCATCAAAAGATTTCAATTCTTTCTCAGTATTTCGCACCTCCAACATATGTCTCAATAATTGCTGCTCAACGGAACGCTCTTTCTCGACCTGAAAAATAAAATTCGTGAAAATAATTTGCCTTCGACGAACGCTTTATGTCTCAAATTGATGTAGAAAAAAAAATACTTCACCTCCGTCAATCGGGCTTCCAATTCTTTACGGTTTGCTTCTTTCAATGCCGCCTGACTCGAATAATATACGATCATATTATACAATTTTTCAACAATATACGCGATTTCAGGAGTTCCCAAATCTGATATCAACTCGTTACTTTCAAATTGCACCTGTAATTCGTTACGAATTCAAATAATACAAAATCAGAAGGAAATTTTATTGAGACACATATTATTGGAATTAGGAATATGTGTTTATCTATGAAGAGAATACTGACGGTATCAGATTCAAAATTTATTTTTTCCCAGAAAAATTTCGAGGAAATTCCCGTTTTAGTTTTTAATTTATGGAAAATGACTCGCTGAACGCGCACACGTAAAAATCGGTCTAAGGAATGGATAAGTAAACAAACTATGTCCAAAAATCATTATTAAAAAAACGAATTATTTGAGAAACATAAAATCTAGATGAAAAATACAGGTTTTTGCTATAAATACGGAAGGTAGTGTGATTTAAGGCTCCTCATAATATACTTGAAGCGGGTAAACTGAATATTTTGTAAACAATTTTATTTTTCAAGGTATTTCAATACTAATTTTAGAAATTCTGCAGGTTTCACTCGGATAAACGCATCATTGTGACCGTGCCCCAAGAAAGGGACCTTATGGCTGAAAAAAAAACGATTCAAGAAAAACGGCTTTGAACGGCCGAGAGCTCGCCCGTTTGGCCACCACCAAAAATACCGACAATGCGAAAATTTAGCCATAAGGTCCCTTCTTTGGAGCACGGTCACAATTATAGGTACTTTGAAAAACCGAATAGTTAGATTACTCAGAAGAGAGTATGTTTTTCGAACTTATTTTGAGCCAGTCTTAGGATGAAAATATAATTACGAGGAAAAAGTAAAATTATTCAGGATCTATTCGGATGACAAAAGACACAATCTGACTTTATAAATGAATTTTAATCACTCTAGTTATATTCAAAAGGTCAAAAGAAAAGGAATCAATATTGATAAATTGGTCGATGCGTCTAAAAGTTTCCAATTCACGCTTTCAAATTATTATTTCAAATATAGAATTCATATAAATAAACTTGAGACTAAGAGTAATTTAAATTTTAAACTTACTTTAGTCTCTTCGATCTCTATAATGTTTTGCTGAACTTCTTTAATACTGTCATTGAGGTAGTCTAAATTCGCACGTATCTGTTCAATTTCATCTTCCAAGTCAGCAATCTGCGCATTATCACGTGGCCGATTGACAACCAAATCGGTTAGTTTACGCGTTTTCGTCTGCAAAGTCGAATGAAGCGTTTTCCGTTTCTCCATCAGCCTGAAAATAATAATTAATACATCAAATTATTTTTCAGTAATTTAGCTTTTGAAAACTACACCCCCATACACACCTGACTAGTTCTCTTTCCAAAGAAACGATAGACTGGCGATTAAACGTGTTGTCAGAAATATTCTTTTCCAGCAACTGCCACTTCTGTTTCGCAACTTTGGGCGAAGCTCCCAGCGCCGTCACACTTTTCACCAATTCCGTTGGTCGTCCAGCTGCTTTGCTGCTCATTTTGCTAGTACGAGCTGCTTTCCGCAGAGCACTAACCTCTTCCTGTTTGCGTTTCAGAACAACATCTTTCACACGATTTTTAGTTTCCAAAGAGCGAATAAGATTCTCTGCCCGTCTCGATTCTTTTCGCAGTTGCGCGATCTCCCGATTCCTTTTCAGCTCTTGTTCGTGATGCTTGTTCGCTTCTTCTTTCATTTTGTTGATTAATTTCACCTAGAGAGGAAGAAGTTTTTAAATGTCTGAAGTAAAGTACGTTTTAAAAATACCGTATAAATATTTAGGTAGGTTACTTTGGCTCGTTTCATCTCAGCGACATCCATTCGTAAGGTTTTTAACTGCGACTCGTATTGAGTTTGACTGCGAAGCAGCCTGGCGTGTTCTTTTTTGGCAGACTGAAGATTCTTCAACTCTTTATTCAAACTAGAAATTTTCGTTTCGTACTCGTCTTTGATCTTTTTTATCTTGTCGGTTGGCTGATTATTATGTGATCCTGAAAGGAGAGTGAAACAACGTGAGTGAAGACGGACGCTGATTTATTCAAGATCCAAAACGAGAAATTATAATTTATTGAATTTATTCTTAATGACTGTACGAAGAAAAACTTAAAAGAAGAGAAAATTCGTGAGAATTATGTTCGTATAGTGAACACATTGAATGGCTTGGTGGGCCACAGGTGTTCAAGATTGAGATCAGTAAGCAGGAACTGGACTCGATATTTTTCGACAGAGAATGCGCTTTTTCAACAGCAACGTTTATATAATGAGGTCATTTAGGCAGTTATTTAATTGGAACATCGTTCCTCTTTACATAAATCACAAAATTAAGTCACGCGAGGTCAAGTGTCCCAATCCTTCCAAAGCAAATGGAGAAAATCCTCTTACATCCTAAAAATAATGTTAACAAACAAATGCAGTTCATGTAATAAATTTTATTTTTATTCAAATTTTTGAGGTTTTTGTCACGATGTATAAAAATTTTTTTCCCAAAAAATATTTCAATTAAAATAAAATTTTCTTTATTTTATGTTGTGAATTTTCATTTTTGTGATTCGCGATTTTAACACCAAGAGGTTAATAAGAGCTTTAATAAACTCCCTTGCTGTAGGTATATTATTATTTCTCTGTTTTTTTTTCTTCAAATGGGCTTTAGCTACACACCTATTTCACTTATTAGTTATAGTGTCCAGTGGCAATACAGTTTACTGGGTATTGCAATAAATGCCAAACTACCAGGTGATCTAAACATAGACTATGAAAATATAGGTAGTGGTAGGACTTGAACCGACAACACTTCGGTTATAAAGCTGCGCATCTAACATTACGCCAGTCACATCCTCGAAAGAGTGTTCCGTATAAATAAGGCATCATATCGTCATCGCTCAACAAGTACTCGTACATATATTTTTAACTCAACGTTGAATAACATAAACTTCATTCGAAAGACAATTTATTTTGCTCAAACTTCTTCTCGTTCCTATTATTAAGAGTCATTTTTTCCAAAATTGAGAAATACTCGGTGGAAGGAAAAGGTATTGATTTTTTCGTACGTACTTTCCTTACGTAAGTTGCAACGATTTGACGAGTATATCCAACAGTTTTTTTTATCGCGAAACTCGGTCAATATCCTCATGATTTTCAGCGCCAACAAAATATTATAATAAAACTCGCAAGCACTGTGACATATATAATTACCTATCCGTCGGCGTCATTATAAGTTGAAAAATCAACAGTAAAATTAAGCATTATTCATAATACATCAGCTAATAACGAGTTTCATATAATTCCTCATCAACTATCCGAATCAACTTGAAACTCTTTCTTTCTCTTTTCATTTCTTTCTTTTTCTCAGATCCAGATGATATATTATAATATTTACGAATAGAGACCAGACAGAACAATGTTTTTATGGCATGTTTTCAAGAAAATAAAAAACATTCGTCTATTTAAACTCTATCTAACACAGTAATCAGGGCAAAGAACAAATTTCAAACGTATGAAAATAAAAAGCATCAAAATATTAATAAAATTTGGCTCATTTTGATATTTTCTCCTCTTTTTTTTTTTTAGTAACTGAAACAATTGTAACGATTACACCTCTCTAGTTTCCACTATCCACAAATTTTCACATAAAAGCAATGATCACTAATTTCAATACATTTTTCAAGTAAAAAAAAAACTAAGGAAATATGAATAAAAATTAAACTCATCCCGTTCAAGGAAATGTATTCATGTCGTGCGATTTTGTTTCTGTATGAAAAAGTTAATTCAAGGTTACCGTTACTAGTTCTTCATTAATTCAAAAAACAGTTCAACTTCTTACAAAAATGAATGATTTCCTCCTTGATTAGAACACAAAAACACCCAATTTTTCTTATACAAATTAGCTGTCTTTCTTTAAGCACGATATTCAACTTTTTTTTTCAAACAGTGACATTGTCCCAAATTGTAGACAGGAAACTAATGGACTAACACAGTAGAACCGTGATAACATTTTGCTTAAAAAAATTTTTTTTAACGATACTTCTTAAAATTCATGAACTAAATATACTAACCATAAGAAGCAAGAACTGTATCTCTCTCTTTCTGCGTTTGTTTAATAGTCGTCTGCAGCTGTTGTAATTTATCTTCGTAATGTTGTCGCATACTATTCAATCTTTTCTGAGCAGTTTCCAGTTCATCGATGAGTTTTTGTTTCACATTTATTTCAGACGTCAATTCGGCTAGCTCTTGACTGAATTCGCTATTATTGTCACTGTCACGTCCATCAGAATCCGAATCCGAATCGGATACATCATCTGTAATGAAAATCATTAACAAGATCCATTCAACAGTAACGCAAATAAACTTAAAAACAGATCAAAGTAGTCATCAGAGTCATGCGGGCAAATTATCAAACAACTAAAGGAAACTAAAAAGTAATCAGTTAATGTGGACCGGAAAAATGAACTACATATAAACGAGGGCATTTATGTTCGAATCCGACTGTTTTCCTAATTTTCTTTTTTTGGTCAATGTGGACCATGACCCTCCTTTCCCTAGATCCATTACTGATCAACCTGTAAAATATAATTAGAGAGAAACCGAAGGAAGGTTCAAAGCGTGCATACCATCGGAAACAAATTCATCCTCATGGTCAACGTTCAACTTGGTTTTCGAAAGTATTTCCTTATTTTTCTCCACATCTTTTTTGGCCACGGCCAGCAGGCATTCGATCGCATTTTCGTCCTCGTTATCACAGTGCATGGTCAACGAATTGGACAGGGTACGATTACGGGCACCTTGCATAGAATGGCGATTTACTTGTTTGCGCAATTGCGAACACAGGTACTCGGATTCTAATAATTTTGCGCGCAGCTCTTCCACTTCTTTCAAGTATCCATGGATCATGTCAGTCATATTCTTATCAGCATTCTCCGTACTGCCGCCCAGCCACACACCGGCCGCCTTTTCCGTCAATAACTGCGTGTTTTTGGCATTTAGCGCGTCTATAGTCTCCTGCATGGCCTTCAGTCGAATACGCAAATTGGCGACGTCCGTTTGCAGCATCGTATTCTCCAAATACATATCGTTGACAGTCTCGGTTCCATCCTCATTGATGATACGTTTACCCTGCGTCAGCAAATAAATAATTGATCATCGAATTCAGTCCATTAAAGACGTCATTGATAAAATATAAAATCAACATTCAAAACGAATGCAACTAGTATAGTTTATGGTTAAAACCACTGATACACCCATGGTGTCATAATTTTTTTTTTTTCATTTTCATTTAAATTCACTGCCTACGTTTAGCAGAGGTAGCCTATTTAGAATAAAATACGGAACGGATCTTCGGTCAAACTTCTCATTTGGTTTAATGCCAAAGTAAAGGAGAACATTCTATTAAATGACAAAATTTTGTTATTCAAAATGTGAAAGAATGAATGGTAAAAATACCAACTCTCACGAAAAGGGCAAATTACATTCACACCTATTTGCGGCAAGATACTTAGTAAGCGTACGTTACCTGCTTATACTCCAGTAGTTGCATTTGTAGCTGTTGTATTTCTTGGCGTAACATCAAAATAGTTCTGGACGATTTATCTTGATTAACGATAACCTTATTTTGGATGTTTCGAGCTCGATTAGCGTACATAAGCGTATTTAGCGTTTCCATAAAGTCTCGATCACTTGGTGATATACAGGCGATCATTACCGTACGACTATTACCTGCAAAAGAGAAAACAGTAAATCCATTTAATGGAAAAACATTTTCTTATAGAATTTACACAAGCTTTTCCCCATCGAATATAAACATTTTTATTCCTGTTATAACACCACAAATCGATAAGTTTATATTGGTATTATTTTAGCGATTAATTTGACAATTTTCAATGAAAGTGAATGCCCTATGCAGTGTTTAATAAATAAGATTCAACTCGATGCAGAAGAAAAATGTTAACTGAAATAAGAAAACTATACAATGTTCTTTAAAAAGATGAGTAAGCTTTCTCCAAAATGCAAAATATAACGGCCAAACATCGATTTTTGCAATAGGAGTGACAGTGGAAATATTCAATTTCAATTTTTCAAAGACGATATCGCGGAAAGTCAAAATTTTCAATATTTTCACACAAAATCTTGGCGAAGTAGCAAATCACTTGAAATATATCGTTATTAAGGCTATTAAAACTAATAAAAACGAAGAAATGAAAATCGACCTGATACCAACTACTTAAAAACTTGAAAGTAGGTACTTGATGAAAGTAAATATTTGATCAGTTCATTTGATAATTAGTAATTCTTTTTATAATAAAACGAGCACCACCCGAGAGCTTTCATCTTTCTGACCCCTCACTTGCCTCAGTAACCCTTGTCCCTCTCTTCGCTTGCTTCAACCATTTATAAAACAAATAGGTACAGTATCTATACCGCTCGCTTCGCTTGAATTTTTTACGATATGACTGTAGTTGAGAAAAAATACTGCAAGGTGTAATAATTATAATATTGTTAATTTTATTTACAAATGGAGGAGAGATTTTTGTTTATATTTGACAAAATTAATTTTATAAAATGAAATTCTCAATCCAATTTGAAGAAAAAATATTATCAAGGAGCATGTACCTTACCCCTCCCAGACTTTTCATAAAAGAACCGATAGTGATAAGATATAGTATGGCAAGGCAGCATGCCGAATGAAGTGAAAATAATCTGAAATAGCTTCTGATTTGTAGTCATAAGTTCCTCTGTAGTCTGTACAGGTTACCGTGCATTGATTCGACAGTCATGCTTCAATGCACAACAATTTTACGCCAATATTCGTTAAAAAGGAAGCCAAACTTGTTCAGAATGTTCCCCTCGCTCAACCCGTCCATTTGTTAACAAGTAGAAAATAATGATTCACAATACCTCCAAGTGAATCTTGCAGCAGTCTAGTTAACTTTGAATCACGGTAAGGCACATGAGAAACCTTTTTCGACTTATCACCCAAAGCAGAAATCACATTTCCCAGCGCTAACAATCCACAATTGATTGAAATTCCTTCTTTGGCTCGATCACCAGTAGCGCCGGTGCGTTTCATACGTTCAGACCCAGCTAAATCTACGAAATGAAATTTAGCCGTCAAGGTTTCAAAATCACTGTTATCACAGACGCCGTTTGTTTCCATAAACTCGACATTTCCCTGTGAAAAGAAATCAAGCATTTAAAATTTTAGCGACACCATAATTTTAAAAAAGAAGAAATTTGAAGAAAAAAATTTTTCTGGGAAATTACAAATAAGACTTTCTTGGTGAATAAAACAAATTGAAATTTACTTTTACATAATTTCAAAACTGAACGTTTTCGATAAGAATACTGTCACGACAAAGAGTGCCCGGCTTTTTATCAAATAAAAACTCAACTTTTCCAAAAAAAACTTTTTTCGATTTATAGCGCGTAATAAACGATTCAAACGAGCCGAAAATTACCAGGTAAAATGTAATGAAATTTTTTAAATGAAGTTCAAGATTGTGAATCACCTCAGCAAAAATTAAGATTTCTTTCTTTCAAAGGTTGAATTGTTTTTTTTTTCTGACTTGTAAAATAGAATAATTGATAATAATTTTTAAAATTGAAAAGAAATTAAAACGTACATCGAGTTTAATAATTTTCTTTTGCTCGATGTGAAGCGTAAATATGGCGTGGCTCCGCGAAGACTGGGCATTCATTTGGGTGCTGGCTGTGGTCCTCGACAGAGCTCCTTGACGCAAACACTGGAGCGCCTCTTCGGCCGAGTGAATGGCTTTGGACGTGACTCCGCTCAGGTAAATGGAATGTTTGGCGTCCTCGTGTATTCGTATGCCGCTCTTCGTCTTCGCCAGAGCGTAGTCTTTGGTTGTGTCGAATAAGTCTATGACGTCTTCGTTGTATAACTCTAAAAATTGAGCGTAAATGGTGAACCGAGGCTCGGGCCTGCCCTGCATCATTGCCTCTTCGGTGATAGATTTGATTCCGTCGAACAGCTGATTTATGGCACGCGGTATTATGCCCACCGTGTTCGGGTCGATTTCGACGTCAAAACCGCTACCCATCGTGTATGTTTTACCAGAACCAGTCTATAAAACAAGAGAAAAGAAACGATGCGGGTTCGAGTACATAGAAATGATAGTTATGTATATGAGACGGAGTAATACTCCATACTCTCATCTACATAAAAGGGTGAATTTATAATTTCAGGTGAGATAGAATCGAGGTTACCCTCATAATAAATATTCGAAATTGACAGTTTATATAAAGACGGTTGAACATGAGCATTCAATTTCTACAATTAAAAAAAAAAATACTCGTCTCGCAGAAATAAATAAATGAAATTTATAACGGGAAAAAAATTTCAACACGGGTATGATCTCACCCTGAGAATATTCAGTTTGTCTTTAAAATTGCAAATGAAATAATAGAGCAAATTATTGTTTAAAACACGTGTATCAATTTTAAATGTACATCACGGTCTCGAGATTCGAGAATTCAAATTTTGAGAACTTCATAGTTCTTCTAAATAATTTTTGGGAAATGGCGGTATGATTTTTTGTAAAATGGTACTGCACCATTAACAGTATTACTAATGAAATAGCTTTTCGATCATAAAGTTTGACAATGCTCCGTCTAACGTGAAAAATTCACGACTTCGGCGATTTTTTGGAATGATTTGTCGACACAGCACAAATTTTACCTCATTAGAGATTTTTCGACATAAAATAAATGTTTAAAAATTTCAATAAAAATTACCTGTCCATAAGCAAGAATCGTAGCGTTGTAACCCTCCAAGGAACCTCTGACCAAGGGTGCCGCGCACTGTTCGTAAACAGATTGCTGGTCATCTTGTATGTCGAATACATGGTCGTAGGTGAATGATTTATCCGTGCCCAAAGTGATCTGCGGCTCTCCAGGAGTGACGGTGGTGCATATTCGACATGAGTCTATAATTTCGCGAGCAATCTGCGGCCTGATCCTGGAAACAAACAAATTGAACTTGTCATATTAATAATACTCATAATAAAATAATGTGCCGATCAGAATAATAATTTATAGGTAATTTTATTGAATTTATTATTTAGTAATATCCAGCAAGCCGTGAGGAGACTATATCCTCTCTTTATCTTACTTCAAAGGAAAAGTCACTCTTCAATTTCTCTCCT
Source organism: Parthenolecanium corni (assembly GCA_038050395.1). Classification (NCBI taxonomy): domain Eukaryota; kingdom Metazoa; phylum Arthropoda; class Insecta; order Hemiptera; family Coccidae; genus Parthenolecanium; species Parthenolecanium corni. The sequence goes on along the minus strand of JBBCAQ010000027.1, from coordinate 484,018 downwards.
ATTCACTTTATTCATTCGTTTCATACAATACAGATAGTGTTTTTAGAAATTTCTTACTAGCTCCACTCTGTCATACTCAACGTGAAGATGATGAGTAATTTTCCTTAAAAACAGAAAACAGCGAAATTCCTAGCATGATGATGAATTGTTATTTAGTAAATTGAACTGAAGATAAGAAGAAATGAGGAGAAAAATTATGAGGGGAAATTCAATAAATTTTAGCAATGAATAAAACACATCTTCTTTGAGAGCACTGTTTCAAGCACCTAATTCAATTTTTGTCACCCTTTCCCAGCCAAAAAGTGTAAAAATTCAATGCTTAAGTTATTTGACCACAACAGGCGAGAAAGATTGACGGATTTAAGACATTCTCATTTTCTGTTGCCGCCTGTCAAACGATTTTAATGATTTTTCTTCTTACAATCATTGAAGCAACATTCCCCGAAAGAAAAACCAAAACCAAACAATCAGAATAAGATCAACTACTGATGATGATCATAATTTCACATTCTACGAATCATGAGTGAAGAAATAAAAGAACAAACAAAGCACCTTAAATTTACCTCACGCCCTTCAGGTCAAGACATGAAAATAGTGGGACATTCTCGATGATATTACAGAAACCACAAGTCATTAAAATTGAATGAAAAAAATGAAAAACCAAGGATACAGAAAATTATAACCTTTCTGCACTTCACGCTTGCAAACGGTTCATCGATTTTTAGTTTATGGTTGGATTTAGTAATTCTGAATGTAATAGGTGAATATTTCATATTACGGTAGAGAAAAGTCGATGTTTTTTTCAAAATATAGGGGGACTTTCCACAATTTTTACACGAAAATCATTCAAGTTCAAGAGCAAAGCAGTCCATATAACTCTCACTATTCTCTGCAGGAAAGGAAAGAAACGAAGACGTGTTTCGAATTCGAGCATTAATAATTATGGAAAAACACTGAAAACGAAACAATCAACCTAAGGAAAATAATTTATTTTTATCATAGACCAACTCTAAATAAAGTTACCTCTTTACACACCAAGCGATACCTTCAAGAGAAAAATTCCAAATCTATTTTTCATTATTTGAGCAAAATACAAAAATATATTTTACCTACTTTATATCTTATAAAATATTATTGCATACAGGGTGTTCCATCTCAAGTTCACCACCAAGCATCTGTAGGTACAGCAACATGAATTACATGCATTCATGATGGTTTGCCTATTCTCCGAAAGAATTTAAACGAGACAGTCAACTGTCTCGCAAAAAAGTTCAATTCTTAGTCCTTTTTCTTGGAAGTAGAGAAAATAGAAAAATTCGAAGTAAGTAACTCAATTTTTTTATAAAAAAATTAAGTTTCTTCGAAAAATTCTTTTCAAGTCGTATGATACCGCAGCAGTTGGTCTTCTTTTAAAAATAAATTTTTCAAATACCCTTAGACATTTTTTATTCAATTTCAAAAATATGAAAAATTGAAGTTTTTTACCCCAAATTTCTCAAATTTTTATCCATAATTTTTCTCTGCTTACTCCGATTGCTCTAATGTTTGAAACTAAGAAACTACATCATATTTACTAGGCTGATTATTATTTCGATCGCATAGGGTCTTGATTTTAACGCGCTGAGAACATCAGACAGAATCTAATAAGCACTTGGGCTCATCACACGTAATCTTTGCTTCAAATAATTCTATTATCACTACCTTCAACTGTAACAGATATTATTTTAAAACGAAATAAAATACCGAATTCATTTTTTACCATAGAAAAAAAAATCAATCAACTAATGACAGGGAGCAATTCGTCCCCCAATCTCATTCAAACCAGCTCTCAATATATTTCACAATCAACAGCAACCGCCGACAGGCTACATTAAATACTGCATTCCACTACATTTTCAAATGCCAGTACCAGCTGAGTGACGAATTTTAGTCCCCATCCTATTGTTAAGGCCAAAAAAGATTTAAAAAAGTACTCCATTTAAAATAACAAAAGCGTTTAATGTCACGATCTGGGCGAAGTCTTTCTTCTCGCTGAAATCCATTCTATTCGGGTACAGCACATCGACTAAATTACACTTCACTCGCATATTATATGCAGCATACTCCTAATACACTTCATGACAAGAAAAGTGAACGATGAAAAAAATATTTTTTTTTAAATTAATTTAATCGATAAAAAAAATCTAACGATATCTGTTATACATTTTGAAGAAAAAAAAAATTGATTAACTAAGTCATTTTTTTAAATTCCGTTACGCGGTAATGTACTCGTATAATGTTTTATACACGAGTTCAAACAAATATTATTTTATTTTATTTATTTTTCTTTTCAATCAAAATAAGTGCAACTTTCACCCGTTAATATTTTTCAAGACATATTTTTATACGGCGTGCACATGCGACGGAGGGCATTCAACCTCAATTTTTTAACTTCCGAAACCAAACAACCTATTACGGTACTGAAGATAACTTTTTTCCTCCTTTTCTTTTCTCGTATTTCCAAACGATGTCATGCAGTACAGTAGGAGCACATGCCTCTAGTTTTATTTACATTATATCTTCTAAATTAGAATACGAATAAATTAAGGATAAGGTAAGTACAGACTTGAGAAATCACGATTTCGTTACGCAAATAACTAATTATTATTATTGCTGGTCAGTACTCTTTCAGCTCCAGCAACATGTACATACAGGGTGATTCAATTAAAATGCGCATGAAGAAAAAGTTTTACCTGAAATTTAAAATATTCAGACTACCCTTTAGTGCTAATGAAAAATCATAACTTGTCATAACCATAAGACATCCGACAAGTAGACAGCACAGAGGGTGTGAAAAAATATTCTCAAAAATTTTTCAAAAACCATAAAATTGGTTAGAAGAAAACAATGGAATGGTGTGATTCGTGATAATAATTGAATGTATTCATGTTTCGTTGTTCCAATTAATCAAAATGAAGAAATTAAATTTCTGATGACATAATATTGTCGACCTATATCTGAACTGAAACCTTGCTTCTTTAGCGAGGTTTACTGAACTATAATATTTTTCATTATTAAAATTATGTATCCGAGTCGATTTATACCACACAAGCGAAAAAATGAATTTAGGGGACTGTCTCCTAAGAGTACGCAGTTCCTAAGAGTACGCAGCAGCGATTTTCCATACAAGGGAATTAGGTGGACTTTTTTTTTTTATACGAAAGTACCTTTCGACAGCATAATATTAGTATAAAAATCTTCACTTTTAATAATAATTACAGCCGATTAATTTGCAAAAAGAAATTTGAGTACTCAAAACTGTAATATTATTGCTATGCAAAGTAAGCTCTCCTGGCTGATCAAATTATATTTATTGAAGGGGGAGGGGCTTATTCGATCAGTATTTTCATCACCTATCTTCTGATACCATGGAATTTAAAAAAAAAATATAATGGCTGCTGAAAAATTCAAAAATTCTAAAAAACTTGACTGTTGCCTAACAGTACGCACTTACTATTTTGAAGCTACAGACAATCAATTGAATGAGATTTTGAAATGTCACAATTTCAGAAGCTATATACATTCAGTTAAGTGAAATTTTGATATGTTATAAGTTCTGAAGCATCAAATTGACATAAATTTAAACCTACCGACCTCTAAATTAAAATCATTACTAATTAAGAACCACTTAAAACCAGCTTATAATTATTATGCATTTCTAATAGAGAATTGATGACAACTTCATACTAGTTCAAAGGTAAACAACCGACCAGTTTGATAAAAATGTAAACAAAGTCAAAAATTTTTCCAAAACTTTATCCCCTTTCCAGTTTTTATTAAAAAATGATATGTTGCGTACTCTTAGGAGCCACACTGCGTACTCTTAGGAACACATGCTCCTAAGAGTACGCAAATGCCATTTTTTACAAAATGACTTAAAACTTAAGCTACGAACGTTTTTCAGCCAACGATTTGGTTCTAAAAGCAAGCTCAGAGTTCAAAGAATATGTACAAAGAAAAAACAAATAAAAAAACTCGCATTTAGGTAGCGATAAATTGAATCTGCTACTAGGATGCGTACTCTTAGGAGACAGTCCCCTAATTTTTAATTTTTGGACTTAGTAATCGTTGTTCAGAAATATTTTATCGGGTGGCTTACAACAATGATGGGTATGACTAAATCAAGAAAACAGTTGACGATTGAAGGGAAATTCAAAATCAATCATAAATAAATGATACAACTGGACGAACTAAACTAGTCGTAACGGGTGATTCTATAATAATGGATTAGTTAAAATAAATATGATCAAAATTTTCCAAGTATTGGCGATTTGAGTCATGATTCAGTCATACACATCTCAAACTAAGCCATATTTTTGAAAATTGAATGGTTTGAGCTCAGTGAATTTATAAAACATGAAATGAAATTATAAAATCCAAGTACATATTATTATGAATGCGTCGGAAATAATATGAATTGAAAAAATTTTTTCGAAACCATTGAAATGCTCCATCGGTTTGGCCTTTTTAATGCGTGAAAAAATATCAAAACACATAAGGAAAGGAGAGAAAAAAAACACGTGAAGAAAAAAAATAGAACGGATGAACGAGGTCTTCGGATATTATTTTTGTACCTGACTTGAGCCATTCGCACGAAAAATGACCATAATTCAATTCGAGTAAACACGAGGAAAAAAATTCGACTCCGCAATATGTAAATTTAATTTTGGGGGCGTCTAAATATAAATAATAATTAGTAGAAAACCCAAAATGAACTATTCAAGTGGAAATTACAATCGTGTACAGAGGAAATACGAGCGAAAGGGTACATCACGGGTTAATAATATTCGTTTTTCTGGTTTTTTCGAATGAAATGCATGAAATCAAAATGTGCAGCGGTAGCAATTTGTAGAAAATGACAATTTTTATGGACGAAATTCACGACTGCGACAAAATACCTTATCGTAGGTGCTCCATTAAACGGCGTTGAATAGATGGTAAAATACAATAATAATACAAAAGTGCATATTAAATTCGTTCACATAACCAGAAAAATAAAAGTCAAAAAATTAGCCCTCAGTTTTACTTGGCGATAGGTTTTTTTATTATATGAAATTCAGGACAGACATTTTGCTTTTACCAATACGAAAAATCTGAATTATTGCAATTATTAAAACCACGTTCGCGTGTATTCTTGACCCTAATAAGACTTAGCCAAAATAAATCCGAATTCATTAAAATCATCTAGCTCAGCAAATTCGAAGAAAAGGCTAATAAATATATAAAAATTCTCACTTTTAATGCGTAGATACAATTTTTGGAAAACATTATTGATCTTTCAAGAAAATTGAAAATTAAATCCAATCATGTATCGATGAATTTTAAATAACTAGAAAGAATAGAAATTAGAAATACTACTAGTGAAATTCTTTGGTAAGATTTTTTTTTCTCAACGTCAATCGCATCTTCAGTTTTCAATACTTGAAATTTACGAGTGTTTGAGAGAAACATTTTTTTATGAAGATTTTCCAGTCTTTTCCACCAATTCACCAATTCAAGATGAATACATTTTACTAGACGTTTAGTCAAAATTTTGTGGGTCCGTGTGTGTCCAGTGTTATCATAATATTACAATGACGCCTGTTCGAATGAAGCTTTTTTTTCTCCCAAATTGAGCTATAAACTGAGCTACAAATTGAGTGACAAATTCAGCTTACAAATTGAAAAGTTGTATGCTTCAAGTTCGATTTGAAAATGCTTTTTCTCAGGAAAAATTAATGAACCTTTTTTTATCCTACACGTACAATTGATGTAAACGAAAATTCATCTTCCCCTTCACGACTCTTCGTGAAGGCTACAGCTATTTACATCGTAGTCGGAAAAATTAAAACTTCCCACTATTTCTGAAACTCATTCTAAACATTTTCCTCGTTCAAACACACATTTAACAGCCACACATTATGACACCACAGGCCTCGTGACATTCACTCGTAAGAGAATAAGCTCTTCAAAATGCCAGCTCATCCTGGTCAACAATGACCAGTTCACCTTCAACCACAATTCTCACAAGCATAAATGTATCAATTTTGACGAAAATTTAAAATTTTCACGCTCAAACAGAATATCACATATTATATTCAAAATTTTGTTCTCACTTCCCATAGAAAAGAATGCAACAGCTTACAAAAGAACATAAAGAGAAGGTAACGAATGCAAATTAATCAAACTATTCACCTGTTGATAAGCCAAATATTTCCCCCTAATAATGGTAAAAAACTCAGTTTTTCCATACCAAATTGGTGAAGAAAAAATGACTTACGTACAAACAAAATTATTTCACGTGTCACGAAACCTGACAGCTGTTAATCATTCATCAAGTGAAGAATTGAAAAGCAACCAAGGGAAACGATATCATACCATTCGTGGGCTTTGTAGTCGACTTTTATTCAGTTCATTAATATCGAAATATAATTGATACACTTCCGATTCGAACGACTTAATTTAAAAATTCTTTTAATTTTTCAAGAGATAGGTACGTTACTTTTTTTTTTTTTTGAAAGCTTGTGATCGTGAAACCTGTTTGCCAGTTTTCGCAGTTTATTTCGACTTGCATTCGTTAATACAAATTTGAATTAATAAATTGCACGAGAGTGTATCAAGTTTATGGAGATTAAAAGAGTTGGGCTAATATCACTTTGAAGAAGGTCAAATCATTTACTTTCAAATAGAAACGTACTTTCCACACAGTAAAAAAGAAAACTGTCTGGGATATTATAATAATTTGAAGTCGGTCACATTTAAAAACATAATTTCTAAACCTGAACAATGATTTTCGATTTCAAACATTTTGGAATTTCGAATCCATTTTAAAAAGTCAATAAACTAAAGATGTTGAATTACTAAAATTAATTATTAAATTCTATCAGTAATAAAGGTGAAAATGTTTTAACCTATTTTGGTTCATTAGTACATATTGATCGGATGAATTGTGAGCATGAGCATATTATTGTGCATATAATTCATTTAGCTTTCTCTTCATACGAGTACCTACATCAATCATTTTTTTTTACCAACTTCAAAACAAAAATACATAATTTAAATACAATTTTGTGATTTTTCTTCTTCCACCTCTCTAATTTCATTTTTATAAATGGCTACATTTTAAGTAAAAATTTAATGAGTCAAATACTTCATCTCTACTGATGATAAATTATGGTAATTTCAACGAAAAAAATTTTTTCTGCGTTTTATCATCAGGTTTAGGTACTCATTATTTATTACTTCCCAAGAGAATATTTTTTGTTCAATTACGTTACTAATTGTACGTACGAGCAAGAAAAATAGATAATATTAATGACTTGCTAGGAGTAATAATGGAAAAGTTATTAGTGACGATAAAATAATTTTGAAGATATAAATTGCAAAAAAAAATGGCTCAAGTTAAAATAAAGATTTTCATCTGTATAGATGCAGTTAGAAGGCTGTAAGATAAGAAATTTATTTTTTCAGGTAGAATTGAAAAAAAAATACTTGCTTTGGTTAGGCCGAACTCAGCCATCAAAATGAGACTTTTTAGCTTCAAGATTGTAACAAAACGAACCGTCTTGGTTGATTTGCAGAATATAATGCTAGAAACATTTCATTATCAGAGATTTTATGACACTAAATACTGAATAAGTCTCTAGAAATCTACGGCTGAGTTATTTCGTTAATAATTTGAATTGTCTCCAAGATTTCACAGAAAAACATAATACGCTTTGTAAATATTGTTTACTGAATGGGTATAGGATAGAAAATTATTCCAAGTAACTTTATCGATACAAAACTATAAAACAAAACACGATTAAGATGTTTTAAGGGGCGGGTGAATAACGAAGTACACGTACAAAATTGTATGCATTATTTTCACAAATCGAAGCTACTCGTATTATTATTGCTATAATTATTCAACTTTATTCAAATCGAATCAACCTAGTCCTACGACAGTTTTCGGCCAGTTATAAAAATAACAACAACAAAAACTCAATAGGAAATTATATGTTCGCGAACAGTCTTCTTTCGGAATCAAACCCTCCACTTCACTTATTAGAACCATTCGTGCTGACACGAATAAGGCCATCGAAAAAATGACTTTTTCTTAACCTTTTTCATTTTTTTCGATCCTAATTTTCATTTCCCACTTCCCGCCACTTTGTAAATGTCATGGCGCTGTAACTTGGCGACATGGGCATATTATAACAATTTTTCCTGCTTTGACTTCGATACGCCATTTATATTTTTGGCACAGCAAGTATCCAAAATTGTGAGTACGCACGAATACCACATGTTTCCTTAAAAAACAGAAAATAATTGACCACAGAAAAAAAACAAAAGTGGGCGAATTACTTTATGAAAGCAATCCTCGATTGAATAAGTGGGTAGATTATTTTTTACCTGGAGAAATTCACAAATTAGAAACGTGATTGAAAAAATATGTTCTCTTAGTGATGATTGGAATCTATGAAAAGATACCAGTCAACGTCAATTATTGAGGACTTCTACTTATTGGTGAATAATATAAAACTACTTCAACACTACTCGCAGCATTTATTTTTGAATATTGCACTTAATTTTAGCGAATAAAATGCGAGCAAAGCAAGCGAACGACAAAAGTCACTTTATAAATGGAATAAGGGAATGAGTGTTTTAGAGACCAGACGAATGTGGCCAAAGCGGGCGAAAGCCCTAGGGCAATACTTGTAATTAGAAAATATTATGAGTACGCTCAAAGAGTCCACATGATCAAAAATGGAGTAAAGAATAAATCCATAAAAATCTATTATTCTTAGTCGAAATAAGCCTAAATAATAACAAAGTTTGCTTTTCATAAATTTAAACTTAGGACACTGGGAAATTTTATTAAAACTTGGGCAAAAACAATCAACTTCTCGAGATTCATTCTCACATTACGCAAAAATATTAAAATAATAATACATGGACGTAAATTTTCTTATCAGTACTTCTTCTTTCAAGCCCCATTTATTGATTCAAAACCATTCAAATCCACCATTATATCATTTATACTCCCTCGTACCTTCTCAGTAGGGCAAAAATATTGTCAATAAACCACTTGAAAAGATGCGCCCAAATAGAGCCACAACTTCAATATGTCGAATGAAAGAAAAATTACTTTCTGATATTGAAAGTAAATTGTTCTACTTGTATTCAATATGGGTCTGAGTTATGTATTGCATTAAATAAGAGCGAAATATCAACAACGTAAAGTAAATTTAAAAAAAAAATCGAAACGATTTCAAAATATTTGAAAAAAATATACAATCGCAAGAAAAAACCAGATTCAGCATTTATTGACTTAATTCTGTTAATTTAAATGGCGAAATGAAGACTTTTTCAAACTAAATATAATTATTTAAGTGGCGATCATTATTTGAAACAATGTAAAAATTTAATTTGCACCTCGTAGATGCACAATTTTAGAAATCCCTTTATAAAGCGTGTATCAAAAAATTAATTATACGCCCCTATAATTTAATGGAACAAATTAAATAAGATAATAGTCGTCTTTAAAAACGCAATAACTTTTAATATTGTTTTAATACAGTGTTTGTCTTCGAGTGTTTAAACAAAAAAATAAATAACATTCTCGTTCTCTTTCACCGACACATGCCCTCCTCATTTTGTAAAATGAAATTTCGTAAAGATTTTCATTGATTCGCCCACTTATGTCCATAAAAAATTGATACACACCTGCGGATGTAGGAGAAAAATAACGCTCCTCTATAATCTTATGTGTGTAATTATCACCTACGTGAAAGTCTGTGCAGATATTTCTTTTTTTTTTCTCTTCACCATTATTTTATTTATTTTTTCTTACGCACTATTTCGCCGGCACCAACCTTCAAACTGGTCTCACACAGCGAAGAATCATCGATTTTTGCAGGATAAACGTTATTTTTGAGGTATTTGGTCATGATTTAGAACCCAAGTAATTGGTTGCTATTATTTGTAAACTATTTTTCAAGTGACATTGATGCATATGGCTGTTTTAAAAAAATATCTGTCATTTCAACCTGCGGTTCGCCATCGAGTACCCATAAATTTCAACCTGCTTCCCGGCGCTTTATATGGTAGGTTGATTGCCTTTATGCACTCAACTCGTCCCAAAATAATTGATTTAGCATTCAATTACCGCCGGTATTCAAACGCAATTTCCGATCACAGAAACTTTTCATTTCCAACTAGGTTTTGTTTTTTCAAAAATATCTGTCAGTAAATTCGGCTACGGGCTTCGAGGTGGAAGTGAAGGTTGGCACTTGAATGATTTCCAAATGTGTGACTAAAGACATTCCATTATATTACACAAAACCAGCTTCTCAACTTCGAAATATACCTACCTGCCTAATATAGCAAATCTTTTGGTTTGAAAGAAACGGAAAAGGGTTATTTCCCTACGCATCTGAAGGCACTAGCGGGTGCACGCGAAGACCCAGACCAAAATCATGAATTTTCTGTCAATAAATTAAAATACAGTTTTAAGAGCTCTAAATCTAAACAAGTTGTGATTCTTTTCTGAGGCTAAAAATAGCTGGAAATAGCTAAAAATTAAGTAAATCAATTGAAGAGTCCCATTCTAAAAAGTTCCAAGGGTAAAATTAAAAACAGGTAAAAAACAAACTGAAACCAATAAAAATACAACTATGGACCCAATTCCAAAAGGTACTAAATGCGACTTTTAGATGGAAGAAGGTATGATAAAACCAGGAAAACGTATACCACGTTTGTTTGACAAATTCCATAATAAATTTTTGCAGGCGTCATTTCTCACCATCAAAAGACACTTAGCATTTTTAGAAATCGGACTCTTCAGTTTCAATGGGTATTATTGTACTCGTATCATCGTATTTGGTTTTTGGGCCTCTGAATCAAAATATACAATCAGATTTCAATGTACCTACAAAGAAAAAATCCTCCATAATATGACTAAGACTGAAGAGATAAGCATGGTAGTATTAGTGAAATTTGATCTGAGAAAACATTCGACTGGAAATATTTATGGCAGCAAAAATTCACTGAAAAACAAAAATTGATTTAATAGTAACTGAATACATATTCAAAGGGCCAGATGCAGACATGCCATAAACGAGTGTGGCAAATTTTATAAATCTAAAATTTTTTAGCAATATTACGAAAGAAAAAAATGCAACTGATACATTATACCAGACAAGAAAAAAATGGCAAGATATTAGAAAAATTACTCGATAATGTGTTCCAGACAAAATGTAACGACATTGTGCTAATTTAGAATAATCACGGTAGGTAAAAAATTTTTCTCTAGTAGAATTTTTGGAATAATTTAGCGGTCAAATCCTAAGGACATGAAGTTACACTAATAACATGAAAAATCAAGGTCAAATGAATTAACGAAATGCAAGCAGCCAACCATGGAAAAACAATTCCGAAAAATCTAAAAATTTCGAAGCTGAATTTGTACCTTAGGAAATATTTCCTCGAGAGAGATGAGCTCAGAAGCAAATAGACAAATATGGACTCAAAGAATAAAGTCTCCAAATGAATATTAATCCGCACCGCCAGGTTTTCAGGAAGACACTGAATGATTAATCGAACAAATATAGTAATTCTCTCACGAAACCTTTATAAGATTCCCTTTCAACTCACAGATGTCAACCACATCGAGTGTACCTATCATTAAAATATCGTTATAAGAAATCGACGAGGGGAGAGTTATGTTTATCTTGTACACTATTCACGTACCATAACAGTGAGCGCTCGTAGTGTATATTATTTTGCATGTGCTAGCTTTTTTACTACAGTAAAAAAAAACCTTGATAAATTAATGTAGCCATTACGTCACAGTGAATACACAGCACCTACTGAAAAAAAATAAACCGCAAGTTTGGGAATACGTTTCCGCCAACAACTGTCCAAATTAGGAGTCAATATTTTGTGTCTACCAAAATGTTTTACATTCATAAAGATACGTCATTACTTAATAAAATAATGAAAGGAAAATTTCTCGTGAAAAAAATCATAGCTATCATCAGGTTATAATATATGGTACTAAATTAAAGAAATCGGAGCAAAAGTTTTTTAAATGAAAGGTACTGGGTAGGTACGTTATATTCAAATATTGAAAACAGGCAATAAATTGCGGATACTAGAAATAATTTTTTACCTGAATGAACTAGGTAGTTCCTAAGGTAATTTTTCAATCATGAAAGCCAAATAATGAAATTCATAATCCTTTACTAGCTAATTTCATAACCTTTCTTACATTGCTCTCTAAGCTCGAGTAAAAAATATATCTGCACGACAAACAAGTTCTCCCTCCCACGAACTTTTTGCTAGACAAGCCTTGTTCGACTTTTTACTTTTATGTAGCTTTGACTGGTACTGTAAATTACTCAGTCGACCCACGCATATTTCTTGAACCTATAACTGTGGGCAAAGAAATTCACGTTTCCAACGAATCTTTCGCGGGTTAAAACTTAGAAGATGCAATATATGAAAAAGACCTCTTCCAATTGAAAGGTATGAATGCTGAAGAGAAAAATTATAAAAAAGTCAAGTTCACGAATATGTGAAATTAGAGGGTTCATAAACAAGATTCCCTAAATGTCAACATTTCGATATTAAGACAACTCAACTCTGAGGTACAAATGTACAATACAGGTGCTTTATAATCTAATTAATTACGCAAACCGGAAAACAGTCGAAATGTTCAATTTCCATAAAACGTTTAACGGCGAAAACTTACCTAACAGCGACTTTAATGCATGAGTCTTCACTCATTTTGGAAACTGAAGGCCGCTATCCGATCATCGAGTGAGATGTGTATCAAAATTTCAGGAGAAAAACAAGTAACAGGAGATACTTCTGGATACCATTACAATTATCAAAATGTAATCCAGAAGATAACATCGGAGTAAAACGAACTTTAAAAAAAAACTGACACAGCACAAATTGGAAGCAGGTATGAAAACGATTCAAAAACATAAATAAATTTAAAAGACCATCGTAAAAAAAAGAATTACTTATGCGACAAATAAGTCAAATAATCATTAATTACTAATAGGACTATAGATAAGAATAAAGAAATCTCATCTTCGCACAATTACAACCTCGTAAGATCGTTGGAATTAAAATTTCGTCTGTTACTGCTTTCCTGTGTACTGCCGAGTGCTTTAGCGTAGGAGAAGAGAAATAAACTAAAAAAACGAAAAAGAAGTGTAAAAGGAAAGGGAATCAAAATAACGAATTTCCGTAATTTTCCGAGGGGAGAAGGAAAATAGCATTGGAGCCAGAAAACAAAAGTTGTTCGTTTATTGTTAAATATCAGTGTTATCAAATTATGAAAATAAATGTTTGGAAAAAAACAAAAAAATATTAGAACATAAAATAAATTAAATGTTTCTTTTTGTCGAGACTCGAGTTTTGACTCTTGCGTTGCCCTCATGGCTCTCGAGTTTAGAAATTCTTATTTCTTACCACTGCTTACATATTTTTTATAGAATTAATAACAAATAACGTGCTGAATTCAAATTCAGATTAAATTTTAAAATAATAATAAAATATTACATTTTAAATGGATGGAAACTTTGCGAACTTTTATAAAGGTGACACTGACAAGAATTGTGTTTATTTATTTCGAGTTATCAGAAACTTTTAACTTTCGCTAGTAATTGATAAGGGAAACATCGAATCAATTCTAATTTTAAATAATAATGAGTAATACTACTTGTACTAGTAGTTACCAGTTATTTATTATATTAATTGAAAATTAAGTCAACTAATATGTCGCTGATCATGCTATTCATCTCTAAACGATGTCTAAACACTTGTTACCTTTTGCCAATTTTCCAAAACACTTTTGAAAAGTAAGCCAGTACTCGAGAGTTATTACTTTTCTTCTGTCGGCCTATTTCGTCTCTTTATAATTTATTTTCCTCCGAAATAAAACCAATCATGGACTATGTGTGTGTTACAACTGTCGAGTGTAACCAAGGAGCTGTGAGAGCCATTAGATACAATGGTAAGCTCTCTTTGGAATGAATTCACTTCATAAATAATACCTATGTAACTGATAAATGTAATGTGTTTAAATTCTCAATAGTTGACGGTAATTACTGTTTAAGCTGCGGGTCAGATAAGAAGATCAAACTTTGGAACCCACTGAAGGGATTACTTTTGAATACGTATGCTGGACATGGAAACGAAGTATTAGATGCTGCGAGTTCCTGCGATAATAGGTTCGAATATATAATGCACTTTTCTAAAACAATAATGTAATTAATACTATTTGAGCCAAAAATGATAACCAAGTATATTTTCATCATAATGTACTCAGTTTTGCAAAATAACCCCTTACTACTCGTAAAGTAGAAAATCTAAGATCAATGAGTTCAAATGTGCACATGAAATAAAATTTTAAATTTCTTGTTACTGGCGGTTTCGAATTCCTCTAGTTCTTAGGTCCACTATGATAATTGAAGTGTATCATTTTTTTATGCCTTTCCATTAAGGCCTCAAGGTAGAAGTAAAATCCATCATTTTTCTCAAATTGGTTAAGTGAATAAGTGTTTCACTAAAAGGAATTATTCATGACTGAAAAATTGAAAGATTTCAAAAATACCCTTTGCATAATTATCTAATACCTGCTTGATTATCATAATAATTCTGTTATTTTAGAGAATAGCATTCTTCACGGATGACTGAACAACAAGTTTACTTTTTTTAAATAATTCCAACTTCAGAATCTCTCCACAATACATATACCCGAAAACTTGAATAATTTTCATGTGTAATTTATTGCAGTCAGATAATTTCTTGCGGGGCTGATAAAACTGTCATATTATGGGATGTTGTAAAAGCTCAACCACTGCGACGATTAAGAGGTCATGCTGGAAAAGTTACATCAGTTGTATTTAATGAGGAATCAACCGCCGTAATAAGTGGCTCGTACGATAATACTGTTATGTGTTGGGATGTGAAAAGCCGTCAAAACACTCCGATCCAAGTAATATAATATTCCTACTACATTGTAAATTTTTATTCAGCTTGCATAAAATACCTGCCTTTTACCTACATTATTAAAAGCTTCATTGAAAGAAGAGTAAAACTATTTTTACATTATTTTAGGTACTCAAAGATGCTACTGATTGCGTTACAAAAGTGAAGGTAACTGACCATGAGATACTAACTAGTTCTTTGGATTGCCGCATTAGGCGTTATGATATAAGAGCAGGAGAATTAATCGAAGACTACATAGGAGGTAGTTAATTTTCATTTCAACTAACATTGATTAATACGTATAAAGTAATGGAAAGTGTTCATATTTGTAGAACCTGTTAGTTCTATTTCATACACATCAGACGAGCAATGCATTTTAGCGAGCAGCACTGATGAAACAATAAAATTACTCGACAAAAACAGTGGTGAATTGCTTGGAGAGTAAGTTGAAAGAAATTCATGAACACTAGAAAAATTATTGAAGAGTATAATAATTTAAATAAGTTGAATTTTTTTTTTTGTTAGATATTCTGGGCATAAAACTGGCGACTACTACATTGAAAGCTGTGTGGATCATACGGACAGTTTCATATTTTCTGGATCAACTGATGGAGCTATTTGGTGCTGGGATCTTGTAAAGATGATTCCAGTAAATCAGTTAATTCATAGTAATAAGTCAGTAGTTCATTCTCTTTCTTCACACGCATCGACAGGGAGTATTATATCAGCTTCGGGGTCCAATTTCAAAGTGTGGTCGAATTCTAGTTCATTAGAAAACGAAAATGAATCCGAAACATGAGCTGTGTTTATTATTAATTTTAATTTTATACATGAAATAAATTTCTAAAAATATAGCTTATTATTCGAATTAATTTTTATACGAAGTTGAAACATGGTTCAGCAATTTCAAAATATTTACCAAGTCTTCCTTTTCGAACTGCTATATCGTAAGCGGTTTCGTCGCTGTTATTTTTCAGGTTAATATCAATATTAGGGTGTAGTAACAAAGCTTGAATAGTTTCTGAACTTTGGCCACTTTGTGCAGCGAGGTGAAGAGGTGTAAGACCTAAAATAAAATTCAGAAGTTATAATCAGTAAGTAGATCAATAAAAATATATTCTATAAAAATAATATCATTCAACAGGACTTATTGCATGAGGTAGTGCATATCCAGGCCAAAATTGTATTTACTCGTAGAAAGGTTAGCAGACGAATAAAATTGAAACAATTTTCAACAGTTAATCATTACTAAGTAGGTGACTCGGTACTGGTATTTGGCGTCGGGATAAATAATAAATTAGTTGAATATTGTTTTTTATAAAATGTATAAACATCAAAAATTTTCAAATTATTGAAGAATAAGCCAAGGGTCACGAAAGAGACTCTTTTAATGAAATATAAAAATTCATAAAAATTAATTCTCATTAATGTTAACTTTTCATTTAGGATTTATATATTTCTTTCAAAATGTCCCAAACAACCTTTGGACAATATCATTTTTTAACGGTTTTGAGCTACATATTATTTTCAAGAATCGTGAGGATGAGATAAAACAGACATTGATATTTTGAATCGAAGATGCTAGACATAGATGTTTTTTCTTTGATCTATTTCGATTATTTTCGAGTAAAGAGTTGGACTATCATAGAACACTGAAGAATGACAGAAATCAAAACTGTTAGATGATTTTTTTTCAAAATGTGATTAAATTATTACTGACATTGACTCATGGTTTCAGGGGAAATTTAAATTAAATAAGCATTAATTACCTCCTTCAGTTTGAGCATTAACATTCACATCCAGTGATATAAGCTTTTCTACACAAGGAGCACTATTCCAATGACAAGCTGAATGTAAAGGCGTCCACTTATCCATAGTTAACGCGTGTAAATCAGCTCCATATTCAAGTAAAATCTATAAATGAATAAATTCAACGTGAGAACAGAAAAAATCAACATAGGTATAAAATAAATTAAAAAACAAATTTTTCTCGAATTACATTAACAACTTGTATATGATTATTATAAGCTGCTCGATGCAAAGGAGTATATCCATCCTTGTCCGTGACTCGAGTTAAATTACAATTCGATGCTAGTAATTCACTGACTCGTTGAATATCTCCGTTTTCAGCTGCCCATAATATTTCTTTTTCTGGCGTTTCTGAATATAAAATTTGCATTTTAAAGAATCAATATGTGGAAAAAATTAATGAATTTTCATACGATTGAATATAAAAACGAACCTCGGGGTTTTTCTTCTTCCTCAATTCCTTCATTGTCGTCATCCCAACCACTGACAAATCCTTGATGAAATTTTCCTTCAATATTTCGATCAGCTTCATTTATATCTACCTCATCGGTAGAGCTATCATCACTATCTATCATCTGTAAAATTTGACTATACAGTAAATTAACTCCGCGGACTCAAGAGAATACTGTACCGAACTTATGAGATTTCTTTAAAAATAAAATCAGATGATGAAGGATGAATTATACTGATGGAGGATCGATGCTTGAGCCCACTTGAGCCTTTCATTTTTTATCAATAAATTTTTCAAGAATTTTTTTCTATGAATGACAAAAAACAGTGTTACCACAAATGCAAATACATGAAAAATCTGAGGATGAAAAATACACCTCTGACCTCTTATCAGATTGATAAAAAAATTTGCAATATATCAGGTGAAAAAAGCCGATGAAGTGCTGATGCTGATATATTCGTGATTTTCTCTTTCTTCTAGCTTTTTCTTCAATTCTTGATTTGATTAAAAGTAAATCATAAATGCACAGTATATTCTTCGAGAACCATCCTCTATTCATCTAATCGTCGTCAAGGTGTTGAGGTAACTTATTAACTCTGTCTCTGTAGACTGAAATACTCTTATACTCGTTTCATCGAAAGTCGAATAAGTTTATTAAAACTTGATTCAAGGTGCGAAAACCCGGCGTGACAAGACAAGGAGCAGCTCCCTAAAAATTGACAATGGATACTTCGGGTGTTCGACTGCGTAAGAGACAGAAACTTGTCAATGTAGTCCGTGAATTGGACTCTTTCCCCAAGATGCCTCCAGACTATCGCCACTATACAGGCATTGGAGGATTAAGTGAGTGAGCAAATCAAAAATAAAATTCTAACTATCGTGTGCTAGCTTTATGTCTCTCACTTTTGGCTTGCCATCGTCCATCACATCGTACGAAATAGTAGGTTTTACATAATTATTATAGTTATTCTAATAAAAGTGATTTATCGTATCATTCATTGTTTGCTAGTGACAATTTTGACGAGTATGCTCATGCTGGTGTTGATTGGCTGTGAAATTGTTTACTTCAAAGACAGTCGCATCAATAACAAGTTTGTACCGGATGTTCATTTCAACGACAAGCTCAAACTCACCATAGATATGACCGTGGCCATGCAGTGTTCAGGTAATTCATATAATTATTGAAATTATATGCAAGTCTAAAAATGGTCATTACATAAAGAGCATTACAATTTAGTCGTATGATTTGTTTTCTCATCGTATGCGTAGATATCGGCGCTGACATCGTCGACGTCACCAATCAAGAGTCACTCAAGTTTGGTAAATTTCGTTTGGAAAATACGTGGTTTGAACTTGACTCGTCTCAGCAGCGATACTTCGACCAAGTTGCTCGTCTTAATACACATCTGCGCGAAAAATACCACGCATTGCGAGATATACTGTGGCGTGCCGGCTACACTAATTATTTCAACGATATGCCAGAAAGGTACTCGATTATTAGTGGTGAAACTTGAATGTCTCGATACATATCTATTCTCTACAGTCTGCGTAGTTCACAGCTTCAGGAAAGCTGCATTTCGAAACTTGCAAGTATATTATAAGCTATTTATTGGCCAAATAATGTCTTGTAATGCGTTATAGTTGAACCCTTGTCAAGCCCTATTCTTGAACAGCTAATTCGCTGTGTAGATTTTATTCACTGCCTTTAAAGCGTCGGAAATATCGGTTATTTTTGATCTAGACGAAAGAGAAAATAAAAACCAGCTAAAGAAATGAATGACACTAGTTTACTTACAGACGACGGTTTATATTTCGCAGGTCCGATAGGCCAGACCGTTCTCACGACGCCTGCCGCCTTACTGGCGAACTGGAGCTGAATAAAGTTGCCGGCAATTTCCACATCACCTTGGGAAAATCGTTGTCTGTTCCCGGTGGCCATATTCATTTGCAACAGTTATTTCCTGTCAACAACGCTAATTTTTCGCATCGCATCGATAAATTTTACTTCGGCGATTTAGGGCCGGGAATAGTGCATCCGTTAGACAGTACTATGAAAATTGCCACCAACAGTGCGTAAAGCGTAGCGTAACTATTTTAAACGAGAGTCGGATTTTCTTACGTCTGCTTTAAAGTCGTTTTAATCGTTTTTAAAGGTAGTCAGATTTACA
Organism: Parthenolecanium corni; assembly: GCA_038050395.1. Taxonomy (NCBI): domain Eukaryota; kingdom Metazoa; phylum Arthropoda; class Insecta; order Hemiptera; family Coccidae; genus Parthenolecanium; species Parthenolecanium corni. The sequence goes on along the minus strand of JBBCAQ010000027.1, from coordinate 464,584 downwards.
AGTATTTCATTCAAGTCGTGTCGACGAACGTAGATACAAGTAAAGCTTCTATAAAAACTTACCAATATGCTGTTAAAGAACTATCCAAGTTTTCGGATCCGCATAAGGGTGAATAAAAACGATTTCATTAACTTCTATTTAAGCAAGTCACACTCACTACCTCTCTTCTTCTTCATTAATGTTTTAGACTCTCATGAAATGACTGGCATATTTTTCAAGTACGACGTTAATCCACTGCAAGTAATCATTCGTGAGGAGGAATACACATTCTTACAGTTGATTTTAAGAATATGCAGCTGCGCCGGAGGGCTGTATATTGTCGCTAGTGAGTAATAAACAATTCTACTGACATCATACTGTAGCTTATTTTTGAGTCCAGTCAGTTTTTCCTAGCATTGTACAAAACAATTTTTCAAGTTTGTTAAAATTTTTAAAAATTTGACTGACAATACCGTCAAGCATTTTTTGATTTATGCTTCCACCCCGTATTTCAAATTTTCATTATTTGATTTGAAATCACAATTTTTATTACAATTAGACCACGAAAAAGGCATTAGGCATTTTTTTAAAAGCAATTTTGAGCACGAATTGGTTACATTTTACCACCTAACTCCTGTATTTTGGGGTGAAAAGCAACAAATGTACGAATATTATATTGCTATATTTTTGGCCCTACATTTGTAACCTTGTGGTGTCTAGAGTTGTTTTTACTAATTAGAGTTTTTTTGTCTTCAAATTTTTTGTTGAAAACCATTTCTTTTTGGTAATTACTGTTTACGTAACTTGACTAAAATATGTTTTGTGTATATTAAAAAGTATCAGAGATGATTCCTTATTTTAACTTGAGTTTTTTTATTCTAGGTTTATTGAATAATCTTTTTTACGCCGCGATTTGCAACAAATACGGACAAAATGCCTTCTTGACAGGACACCTAATCAAAGAAGAAAATTCCGAAAAGACGGCTCGAATTTAAAAATCTTCGTGTTTTTCTGTTCTTTTTTTAACATTCGCGTGCTCGTCTTCCATTCTAACTGTAATTTCTGTATCTATATCACCTTTGTTGCATCTTTTTTCGTACCTATTCATTTTATCACGCTGGCTGTGATTAATAATAAATTTCTGTTATTCGTCCAATTTGCCTTATTATTGATTTCAGGTAAAGGATCGTACTCTCGATCCAAATTCCTAAAGCAGTTGCCAAGTTGAAATGACTCGTACATAAAAAATTAGTTGTCCACTTTCAACTGTTAAGACGAGGTAATTGTGCCTGGAAAATGAATCCTAAAATACTAATTGTACAGCACCAGCAGGTCAATCCTCATTAATAACATAGAAAATAATCATGAAATTAGGTAAAGCATAACCTTAAAAGTTGAAATAATTTACTCAAAATATTCTTGGACAAAATGCAAAATGTGAAATCGTGTGTGTCAAAACACAAATTTACTAAGTTGGAAGGAATTAGGAATCATTAATCAGCAGGAATAGGAAAATAAAGAAAAATGAGAAAACTTGTATTCTGGAATTGGAATATATTTTATTGTACTAAAAATTATTATTAAAATTAATTACGAAAAATTATTATTAAAAATTAAAATTAATTTTCATTATTATTTTTATTTATGTTGTTTATGGACATTTGCGGAGTTACTTAGCCTGGATAGGTGATTTATGCTCTGCTCTTGTCACGTGACCATATTTTTTTTTTCAAAATATGTACTCCATTAATGAGATGAATATCCATGGGAAAGTTTTACTGATAATAATGTACCGATTTTTTGAATCATCTCATCTTCCAAAACCTAACTATAAACAAGAATTTCTTTAATTTATAAGTTCAACTTGTGAAATTTTCATTCAACTGACGTTAAAGTCAATAATTTCGACCTCTAGAAACTTCATTTCGGCTATATTTTGTACGAACTATTCCATAGGAAACCTTTTTTTATTTTTGATAGTCAGTATGACCGACAGTCTTTCTTCTCTTAAATTAGACAATGATCACAGGTGTAAGAAAAGAATTCGTGAAACGAAGAAAAAGGCTCGACCAGGTAGGTTTGCAGAAATAATTTTATTCGCTCTTTCTCATTACATGTTCACCAATGCTTTTTATTCTTACTCGAATGAAAATTGTAATGTGGAAGTGATCTCACTAAAAATAGCTATCATATTGTCTTTTCAGTTTCAATCTTGCACAAAAATAATTGCTGATCGCTATGTTGAAACGCCAAACTCATCGAATTATTATTTCGTTGTTCATTATTATGAGGATATTATGATCAAATCTTTGTTCGTATTTTTTCAGAATTGGATAAAGAGGCGTGGTATCAACTTCAATACGCTGATTGTTTCGACGAATTCAAGAAGTTCACTGATAATACTGAAAGAATATCTGTAAAACAAGTAACTCCTGAAGAATTTATTGAACGTTATGAAAAACCTTATAAACCTGTTGTTATCCAAGGTATGACTGAAGGATGGAAAGCTGTAGAAAAATGGACGTTGCCGGTTTGTGATATTTGTTTTTATTCTGCTCTCTAATTTCATTCCGCTGTTTCTTACTTTTAATTGAAAATTTTTGTTTTTCTTTCCACCAGAAACTGTATAAAAAATATCGTAATCAAAAGTTTAAATGCGGGGAAGATAATGATGGATACAGTGTCAAGATGAAGATGAAGTATTACATAAATTATCTGATGAATAACAAAGACGATAGTCCTTTGTATATATTCGATAGCAATTTTGGAGAGGTGAGAGACTTCAAATCAATTTTTGCTTACATATTACTAACCGGTATACTGAATTCATTTACTCATTTTTTTCAGCATCCTCGAAGGAAAAAACTATTGCAAGATTATGATATTCCTGTATATTTCCGCGATGATTTATTTAAATATGCTGGTGAAAATCGAAGACCTCCGTATCGGTGGTTTGTAATGGGTTCAGCCAGATCAGGTACTGGTATTCACATAGACCCTCTTGGTACCAGTGCATGGAACACATTGATAACTGGTCATAAACGGTATTGTAATGTTGGAACAAATGCGTAATCTCTGAAAACTCAGTTTTTTGAATCAATTTGAATTTTTTTTCTGCAGATGGTGCCTTTTTCCTACTCACACTCCTAAAGATTTGATCAAAGTGACTTCCGCAGAAGGTGGCAAACAGCGAGATGAAGCTATTACTTGGTTCAAAGTCATATATCCTCGCACCAAATTACCTACTTGGCCTAAAGACTGTCAACCAGTAAGTTCAGTTGAATTGAATCTGTTTTCACTCATGATAATGTTTTAAATTTGTTTTTCCAATACAGAAAAACAAATTTCAGTGAAAATTCTAAAACTGATTCTGAAAATTCTGTCGAATATTACTAAATTTTTCAATTAATTATTTCTTGTTTATGCTGCTATTAGAAACTACGTAAGTGGAAAGTTTCATTGTTCTCGTTTCCTTCAGCTCTTAGTTTCGTTTGTATTTCATGGCAATGTCACCTATGAGCAATTTTGTTTTTTCAATTTGTGAAACATGTATCTGATTATGATATTTATGTGTTGTTGAGTATGTGACTGTTCTATTGAAGCTACGGTTTAATTTAATTTTCAGACAGAAATATTACAAGGACCTGGGGAAACCGTTTTTGTACCAGGTGGTTGGTGGCACGTTGTTCTCAACTTGGATTTAACGATTGCTGTGACTCAAAACTTCTGTAGTCGTACTAATTTCCCCATAGTTTGGCATAAAACTTCAAGAGGTCGTCCAAAGCTTTCAAAAAAGTGGTACAGAAAATTGAAAGTAAGTTATTTTGATTTTAAAAGAAGATGATTTAGAATGATTTATTCTGTGTGATATGTAATCAATAAATTGTACTTTTTTTTTCTGCAGAAAGAAGAACCAGATTTAGCTAATGTTGCTGACAGTATAGATCTAAAAAAAGGTACAGGAGTTGCATCTGACAGTTCGAGTTGTTCATCGTCTAGCAGTTCTTCCAGTGATTCTTCTGATGCATCTTCCTCTTCCTGTGAAAGCGACGAAAGTGACAGCGACAGTGGACAAGAGTCTCTTTCTGCGCACAAAAAGAGGTAGGACTTAATTTACCATTTGTAATTTTTTCTGTCGGTAACGTTTTATTGCTCGCTCGTAATTTTTAAAGATGCACTAATTTTCTTAAACCTTTTCTTTTACAGACGAAAAATGTCGTGTAAATGATTCTCAATAAAATGGGTAAGTTCAACAGTTGAAAGAATACAACATCTATATTCTATAATTTATTATAATGTTCTTGATTTCTATTGTATTGTGTTTTCTTGCAGACAAATTGTATCCAGCCTTCTCCTAATATTGTCAATTATCGTTAAGATGGTTTAGATCGGAGTGGAAATATTTTAAATCGTGTGTAGTTAGTCGTTGTTCTTTGATTTCATCATTGTAATGAAGTACTTTAGTTTCATTTCAATGCACGGTATTCTAATGCCATGAACAATAATTACTTACGAGAGAATTTTCTCTCAGAAAAATTCTTTCATAAAAAGGTTGAATTTTATTTTAATGATATTTTATTGTAACTTTGTTTTATCGTTCTTACAGATTCCTTCGTTCATCTGTTTAGAGGCTTTTCTGTTGTAAGAATGATTCATTTTTCTCCTTTAAAAAATGTTATTTTTAATAGTGTTTTTCATTCATTTCAATCATAATATTCTGGTTACGAATAATTGACTCTATAAATGTACTATGATATTATCTATACCTGATATGTAAATGAACTATGCATTATTATGTTAATTAAGTTGCGTCAACGAATGTACTGTGATGATATTCTAAAGGATAACTGCTTAGTTTTGTAAGCATTTTTTTTCGTGTGTTCGAATGATTTATAGAAATATTTTTCGAAACTTTTGTAATTGTATTCATTTTTTAAAGCAGTTTTTGAATACGTGCAGCGATTGTTATGAAGTTATTTTTATACCCTACTTTTCATCATCATTGTTGATATTGTAAATGAAGGTGACAGTCAACAGTTCTTTCTCAAAAAATTATCATTCCAAGAGTTGATCATTTTTGATTTTTGAGTACCGATGATTTCTTGAGGGAAGAATTTATCTAGGTTTTTTTAAAGGTTTTCTATTATATTTTTCAACATTTTTTGAACTACTAAAGGCTAGGATTTAGGCATATGTTGCTAAAATATTAGCTCTACACAATTATATAATACGTTCAAGTATACACTGGCAAAAAATATGAAAAATACTTTTTTTTTTCCTGTACATTATTACTGCATTATCTTTACAGTTAAAAACGATATTATGCATTTGTTGAAAAATAATATTAATTGAATTTCACTGTTATTTTCTCTATTACTGTATCCATGAAAATAATTTCGTCAGCTTTTCTCCATTGCAATCACTTGCGATAATCATTGAAAATTAACCTCATCGTTTATCGGTTCTTGCAACACTAATCCTATTTACTATTTCGAAAAACTGCTCATATCGCATGTTGATTGTAAGCTAAGAAAAAAAAATTTCAAAACTAAATCGAGAGTAAAATGCTTTTTCGAGGAAACGTTCACGTTTTTCAATCAATTTTCCCGCTTGAAAATTTAATTTATGAGAAAATATTTCAATTTTTTACTACCACGAAAAAAGCTTCATTTGAAAAATGTGACATTAGTCTATTATTCAGAGCCATGAAAAATTATATCCTTCATTTTAAATTTACAAAGTATTTTCATTTCGCATTATTTGCTCTAAAAAAAAAAAAATAAAAAACAACGAAAGAAATATGGAATTAAGGGAATTAATCGGCGAACTGAATTCATTAACTGGAAAGGGCACTAGTGATAGAACGCTACGCGAATGAAACGACACGGATAGTGGAATAGTGAAAAGAGAGAGGAGATATTTGAAGAATACGTTCTTCCGGCTAGTGCTGAATGCAGATGATCTAAAGAATAGTCCGACACTTTTAATGCAAAAATAGTAGAAATATTTTAAAAACGACAATTTTAATCACCTTTACTGGATTGTTGTACAAAATGTGAAAATAACAAAACATAATAGGTACTCACTTTTTTGAGCAAAATATAAAGTGTATTATCTACAATGCGGTATCATAAACTAACATATAGTAAATATACAGATAATTAAATAAAATTGACTTATATAAATGATCACCTAATCTGAACAGGTATTCGCAGATTATGTCTCATTTATGGAACAAGGAAAAGGAACATTATTTGCAACGTTATTTTAATTAATAAACAGATCAACTTTTACAAATGAAGTACTCCCAGGTACATTAATAATCACCTCATTCGAATTTCTGAGCTCTATGTCTCTTCCATGGCGTTAGTTTCTTGTTGTGTACTGGCCACGTACGAGGCAATGAGTTTCTGGATCTCCTCAGCATGGCTAGGTTCTTCCAAATTGAAATCCAAATGGCTGTCCTGAAGCTTCATGATACACAATTGCCAGCACAACCAAGCCAGATTTTGGTAGTGACGTGGATTTACAATCTCATCTTTATCGCGACGGTATCCATAAAAAGGGTCATTATTTATCAGGCGAATGGCTTTGTCGAGGGCTTTCCAGTCTTTGGGATACAATTTTAAGGTTGCCTCCCATGGGAAATCCTCGCATTTAGTTAACACCTGCCCTATGAGCATGATAGGCCGCAGTCTTTCACCGGGGATACGTTTCAGTAGCAACTTTAGCCTTTTAGCCGATTCTGGAATGGCAAGCCGCCAATATACAAGCATCTCCTCGACCTCCTGTTCGGAAGCCTCTTTCAAGTACTGCTCGAAAAAGATATTAGTGGATTTAATGTCCAAAGTGATGTCTTTTTGTAATTCCTCGCGGACCGTATCCTGAAGGTCACTGAGGAACTTCAAAGTGATGCTGTCTAACTGCAGACAAGGGACGATTGCAGTCAGCGATATGACCAGGTCACAGTTCATGTAAGCTGGGTCCAAGGAGGTGGACAGAATTTGCAAAATACGCATGTATTGCTCGCCATTTAGGGGCTCTGGCTTGAGAGTGGGGTAGACTCGAGGCAAGCCAAATTCTTCGAGAGTGGCATACAGATCTTTATTAGGCCTTACTTTCAGAATGAAACTTGGATCTCGAACTGCCTTTGCCATAACCTGTTTGAAGTAAGCGTCTGCCTGGCTACCAAATAGTCGTCTATTGTTGGGCAAATAATCGGCTGCAAATTCGGCAGCTGCAATTGCTGGAATCAGTGCTTCATCCGTTTCGCGCTCATAAATAATTCGGGCAACCGCATATAAGAAGGACATCTTCAGCACATCGGATGAGGTTTTCGAGCCAAAAATAAAATAGTTGCTTTGCTTGAGTGATAGCTGGCTGTATATGTCGCTTTGTCTGGGCAGTGTCTGAAGAGGATCGGTGAACTGATAAAAGTCATTGTTTTGATTGGTGACAATGGTGAAATCACAAGGTTCATCCGGCTTGATGATGGTAAATGATTTTTCAGCTGATGGCTTAACGATTGTAAATGGTTTGTCCTTTTGACTGGTACTTTCACTGCTTCGACTAGAGCTGCCAGAATGACGGCTACTTGTGTCCCTTGACCAATCATAACGGGAGGTAGAAGGTCTCGAATGATGATGGCTCCTCGACGAACTCCGATCATACGAAGAATTGAATCTTGAATGCCGATCGTAACGAGAATCGTAGGAGCGATAGGACATGGTATTTGAAATAACTAAAAAGTCGTTTAAAAACCTGTAAAAATACGAAAGCAAAAAGGAAACCCGAATAAGCATTAAGTAAGTTTACTCGCACATACACTATAATTATTGAAAACAGTTTACCAAGTTTTACCAATTCTCCATATGAATTTTCCTTAAATTAAAGGGAGCTTATCTTGGCCAGATAAGTTTTTCTAAAAAATGGGTCGAACAGTGATCCAGAGCAATTAGAAGTAAAAATGCAATATAAGTGCAAAAGATCATGCAAAAGAAATTTTGGGTAGAAACGTCAAGAACCACCTCCAGAATCACCCCCTAAAAGTTCCCTAAAATCCCCTTGCCACAACATCCCCCCCAAAATGAATGTTTGTTTTATTTTTGGCTATAACTCGCAAACGGTACATTTTATGAAAAAATGTTCGAAACAAAAAATATTTTTCATAAAATTACGCATTTATTTAAGGAAGAGATGTTTTTAAGTAGATTTGAAACTATTTTGCAATGATTCACAATCGTTTTATTGAAATACCACTCAAACCCCTTAATTTTTTAACGAGCTATATTAATTAAGTCACAAAAAACGTCACAAATCACAAAAAATTAAAGCAGCGATTTCTCTTTTTGGGTAAAGTTAAGGATGTAATATCTGTAATGAGCTTTCCTTTCTTTGAACAGTTTCACATTCATTCTGTATCTCTCGCTGCATAAACCTTGGCCTCATTCTCTTCTTATAAAATCCTCAGGAAGTAGAGTTGAACTCGGAGTACCCTGACAGTGAAAAAATATTTCACAAATTATGTACAGGGCTGTCTGATTATAGAACTGCGCATACATACCTAATTCCTAATTGTAAAACCATAGTCAACTGTTTCTGAAATCTGACTAGAAATGCAACTGACATAAATATGTGAACTTCGCGTGTACTTGAAAATCCTGCATAAAATTTGAATAATAGCCGGACGTACATTAAAAACTCTAAAATCATTTGAAATTATAACAAGGATATTGTTTCTAAAGAAATTTGTGAACGACGTTTAGAGAATCGAGTGAAACTTATTGATGCTAAATGGATGCCAATGAGCCTTTCACTTCAACAGAACTAGAAATAAAGCATTTAATTTTATTTCTACGTATACCTTCTACTCTACAGAGTAAGTCAAGTCAAACAGTCAAACTACATAAAATGAGCGATCTATACTAAGATTGGAAGTGGAATGGAATACTTTTTCATTCGTCAAGTATCACTGTTGAGACTGATGAAATATGAATATCTGAAATACACTTACCAAAATTCCTTTCAAGATGAAGCTTGCTGACACAAAATGACTCGAAGACAAAATACTTCTCAACTTACAAATCAAGTTTTTAATGAAATCACATTTCAGTAGGCGCCAACCCAAATCGACGATGTAAACAATTAAGACACGAACTGGCACGATTTTCAAGAGGAAAAAAAAGTTATAGGAGGAAAATAAAAGCAACTTAGTTTAATATCGGCATAAATTAAGCACATGAAACCTGACTGTCAGAAATTTATCTCACGATCACACGAAGAAAGTTGAGTAACCGCACAGTTTATCATAATTACGTTCATGAAGATCTATGACGATTGATGAATCGACGATCAAATCTCAAACGAAAATAGTGATAGACGAAGATGTAATACACTAGTGGTGTAAGCTCGAGGTTCTTATCTTATCAATACGAAACGAATATACCAGGCGAAAGAAAAAAATATGGAAGTACGAGTATTATTTTATTTTTTGTAATTTTCAATGGTATTTTGTGTCGTTCTAATTCTAACTTCTCCTCCTCTGACACCATCCGGGAAATCTGCATCGTCAATGGAGCAGTAGATCTTCATCCGGCCTTGAAAATTGGCCAGCAGGGAGAAAGTTCAACCTGATAAAAACTAAAAAGTTGAAGTTAAAGCTGAAGGTCTTCAAGATGTTTTGTCGACGAAGGCAGTGCGGTCATTTGCGTATGGAGAACTAAAATGGTGATGAACAAACGGGAAGAGTCTCGACTCTCGAGTGATTGGAGTGAAATCAGAATTCTCGTTTTCCATGATCGTCATTCATCGTTGATCACAGCAATCTGATTCATTATGTTCGCAGCAGTCTGTCGCGGTAGACATCTTTTACGAGTAGGAATTTTGTAATTGTTTGATATTTTTGTTATTCGTAACTATTTTTTATTTAGTTGCTTAACTCAGTTGATTTTCTAATTTCAGACCAGTTCAGTAGTTTTTTGCTTTACTCAAGTTTTTACCAGTATGTTTGGCCGCATAACTTTCTATCCTACATTATTCTACAATGTATTCATGGAGAAAGTCACTTCTCGACGATGGTATGACAGAATTGATGAACATGTTATTTTGGGAGCACTACCTTTTCGAGGAATGGAAACTAGGGTAAGTAAAGAAATTTTCACCTTATAAAAAAACACCTTGTAGATTGCTGACTCCATTTGAAAATTTTATCTGTAATTTTTCTTGTAAAATTTTCATCATTGCAGTTGATACAAAATGAAAATGTCAAAGGTGTCATATCTATGAATGAAAATTATGAACTAGCTCTTTTTTCTCACGATAAATCAGTAAGTATTTATAATTTCTTACCGAAATTTTCTGGTATTGAAATTTTATTAAAAGAAAATTCTTGTTCTTGCAGTCTTGGGAGAAACTAGGTGTTAAATTTCTTCAATTACAAACCCGAGATATTTTCGAGTCTCCCGATCAAGAAAAATTGACCAAAGGCGTAAAATTTATAAACAAAATCATTAGTGAGACGAATGGATCTGTATATGTTCATTGTAAAGCCGGCCGTACGAGAAGTGCGACTCTAGTTGGTTGCTATTTAATGGATGTAAGTCATTACAATAATCTATTTTTTAAACCTGAAATTCATTTACATTTGATTTCAATCAATAGACCTATATATTGGCCAATTAAAATTTTGAATTAATTATTTCAGAAACACAAAAGTTTGCCGGAAGAGGCTGTTTCCATACTGAAAAACAAACGACCTCATATATGGCTACGAAAACAGCAATTGGAAGCAATGAATACGTTTTACAAAAAAAATATTGATAGTAAAGGTAACCAGTTGTCAGTAAACTACTTTTGACTTAGTAGACAATATAATATTAGTTTGTCTGGTTTAGTTGTTTGTAGAATGTCGAATTTTAATACCGTATGTAAACAATAATTGGAAAGGTCATTCTTATTCAGAATACTTTAACGAAAAAACGGTAATTATATTATATGAATTCGTAAAGGCGAAATTACCTCCAAAAAATACTTTTTATTATAATTGGTTATAAACAGATTGAAGGTCTTGCCATGGGTAATCTGTTTGTCAACTGTAATATGAGATACGGATGATATTTTTTCGCATAATAAACCACTTCTAAGATGATAAATTTACGAAAAAATATGTCGAATGTGGATGACCCCTTTATTTACATCAAAGAAAAGAGCAAACAAATGAATTAGTTTTATTGAATTCATGATGGAATTAAATTAAATTTTTGAAAGCAAAGAAGACCACAAAATTAGTTTTCTCGATGCTCAAGTTATTAGAGAAAAAAAACTTAATTTTATTTCTATTTTAAAATTTTTATTCTTTCCGTCTTTCCTCACAAAAATTGTATGGTCTCTGAACTTGGTTGTATTTAAAATTTCAACTTTAACGGATGCAGAATTTCATAATTAGTCCTTATAAAAACCATTGAAATTTTTTTTTTCCCAGGATCTGTTTAAAAAGATGCTGATTAAAGTTCCAATGATTTGCCAGGAACAACATCTGATTTAATTTAATTTGGCATATCCTGAAGAAATATTGATTGAATATTGGTCAAGATGAAAAATATATGGTGACAATCATTTGGTGAAAATCAGTTTATTCGAGACTCTGGAAGACTAAAGGAGACAATTAGTGAAAATTTTCAGTCTTCCAATCTGTGATTTTTATTCAATAATTTGGTTTCAATTGTTGCACTGAAAGTATTAAATTATTTACTGTGTTTCATTTTTAGATGACTGAGTTGCCTTAGTTATGACGCATTTTGGTGTCAAAGGCGAATGTGCTGGGCTCGATACACAGAATGGAAATGAGCTATTATGAAATTGTTCTTTGTGTAATGTTTTTCCCATCTATTAAATTAGACCAGCGTAAAAGTTTTGCGAAAATGCAATAAAAAGTGTAAAAAACTCTTCTGTTATTTTATTTTCTCCGTATATTTTCGTCCCTTAGACATGTCGTGGGTGGGTGCGGCGATTTTTTTAAATGGAAAACGACTTTGTGGTACACCTGCACTTCACTGTTGTAATACTGTATCCAAAATTTTCATACAAATTGGAGAAAATTCGTCGGCAAAAGAGACACCAAAAACCAGTTACATGAATTTTGAATGAGATTGTGTGGATTATCTTATTTGTGGTTACATGCAAGAGTTTTCAATTCCAGGCAGTTGTTTGCCTTTGCGTTAGGAAAACTTTTTCATAGCTCCAAAATTTTTGAGCTAAGCTGAATTATTTGGTTATGACTTGAGTTTCGAAATAACCTGCCATAACTCTGACTTGACGTATTCTGAAGCTAATATTTCATCAATCTAGTTAATCTTGAGGATTACAAAACTCAAGTCGTTTCAGTTTATTAGAACAACATTTTTAAAGTGAAAGCAAGATCGAAAGTCTACAAAAGTACTTTTCAACTATTCCTGCTGTACTGAATCCAAAGAAATGATTGAAATTTCGTGGGTCATAGAAAATTTCTTCTACGTGAACGTGATTAAGTCAATTTGGAAATTAAAGTTAATTTTTTATAGTGCAATTAATAATTATTCATGCTTTCATTGTATACCATTTCCTTTTTAGTGCAACTCAAAATATATAAAATTTAAAAAATTGTTAAACTTTTTTATTTGGAATTTGGAGTTTCCGAAATATTGAGCACGTAGCGTTCATACTAGCATTTACTGTACTTATTGTTATCTAGTGACACAATCGTGAATAACGAGTGATAAGCAACAGTAGGATTTTCTTCAAATTTTTTCCTATTAATCAGAAAGCAACAGAAACGATACAGAAAAATTAATGAAAAGTCGTAGAAAAATATAGTTGTTAAAATTCTTGATGGTTGTATTTCATTTATCTTTGCACTCACTTTTCAAGCTATGAAATTTCCACCTTTTCGTAAAAGATCGTGCAGTGTATAGACACATAAAAATTCGTAGTATGCTATTTTTAAAATTATGTTTTTGTTATTTAATTACTTTATTCATCCTCATAAATGGAGATGATGATACCAATAAGACGGGAGTTGAATGTACTAAGCTGCTGAAGGGTCAGTTTCTCTGTCCAGATCCTTCGTACGATTTCATCGATCCTAAAACTCAGCAACCTAAAGGATGTACTTCGAATAATCTTGCTTCTGGTAAGATAACTTTCCCTCCCTCAGTTTTTACAACTCAAACTTTCTGCTATCCTTTATCATTTTGATATTTGTTCTATGACATATTTTTCATTGTTATCAATGATTTCTAGTCAAATGCAGAGCTGCTGATGGCATCAAATGTAATGGAACTGGAAACGAAACGTTTTGGAAAGAAATTCCATGTCGTTGGACGTAAGTGTGGCTGCCTTATACCTCATTCAATTCTTTTTAGTTATTAACAGGTATGATTGTGAATTTATTGTAGAAATGGCTACCATTTTGAAACCACATTGCTGCTGTCAATATTTTTGGGTATGTTTGGCGTTGATCGCTTCTATCTCGGATACCCTGCTATTGGTCTGCTGAAATTCTGCACCCTCGGCTTTTTGTTCATTGGTCAACTGATTGACGTAGTTCTTATCGCCACTCAAACTGTAGGGCCAGCCGATGGCTCTTATTACGTTATTCCATACTATGGTGCCCGACTAGAAATTTTGCGTAGCAATAATGAAACCTTCAGAGTTCCTCAAACTGAATGGGATCAAGATTTGTAAGTTTGTACATACCTTTTTCTGTGATATTATATTTAAAATGAAAATTAAAATATGATGTTTGAGATACGAATTTTTTTTTAGTAGTTTTATTTTAAAAAATCTTTTTACATTGATATCTTATAAATTTTTAAAAAGACGAGACACACTAAATTATAAACATTAAAACATCACAGTCCGTAAAATTATTGTTTAAGACTAAAAAAAACAATAAAATAATGCACATAACAATATTTCAATAAGATAATGTTTCCCAAGTTTTAACCAAGCGAAGAATTATCCCATTCATTCATCCATTCATTTTCAGCAGCATTGATAGTTTCAACACTTGATAATCAACAATGTTAAAAGCTTTTCTGAAGGACGACAGCAGAATTAGGAGGGCGAGAAATTCTAGTCATCGCCGCCTTAATACGACAAAATTCCTTGAAATATAATCTTGCCAAATTTTCGGTAATAAATCGTAAGGTTGCTTGAACAACGGAAAAGGTGACACGGGTACAACAAAATGCTTCAATGGAGGTGCTTTCTTATGCTCTAAATAATACTGAAAATTCAATAAGCGCGTAAATTGATGCCCTTATATAGTAGAAGAAAAGAATAATATTCAGGTTCATACCTTTATACTGCTGCTATCTGGATCATCATTTTCCTTCTTCTTAATTATATGCAGAAGAAACGAGGGTGTATAATTGGGTAGTAAATAATGAATTGTCAATTTTAAAGCTTCGTGAGTTGTATTCGTATTACTGTCCGACTGCTGATTGATATTTTCAACGTACTCGTAGAATTGTTGTAAACCAACAGCTAGCAACCTTAAATGAAAGCAAAAATAAATGAATGAATTTCTCGTAAAGTTGAGGCAAAAAAGGGATTTGCATGATGCTGGAAAAAAATCTTCGAATAAACTGACGTTAGTCACACACAACGTATCCATTAACTTGAATATCATAAACTTATATGAAAGTTTTTCCGATATTTTGATAATATAAATCACCTATCTGATTGTGAGTACTTCAAGATTAAACCTGATATTAACGATATAAATGATTGTACAGAATACATGAGAGAAAAATAGCTGCTAACCAATTATTGATTTTCATTGATGAACCTCCATACATAAAGAATCTTACAATTGCATTTTAATAACTCATCTACGAATGCATTTAAAGAATTTTTACAGTCCATTGTAGGGTTTGCTTCCCAACAATTTCTTTCTTTAAAGAAGAGCCTCTCCAGTCAGTATTTACTTGATGCACTTGATTTTTATATTAATTTTTCATGAAAAATTTTTCATTAGGCTATCAAGTCTAACATACTCACAAATAAAGAAAATAAAAATAATATGTTTCTCACTAACCATTCTTCAGACTTGGTAAGCTCTTTGCGACGAATGGTCTCGATATAGCCGGAAAATGGTTTCTCTGGCAGCAGCAGTGGGTACAAGAAAACATTACTTTTGCATACCATTTTCATAAAATCTGGAGAAAAATGTCGTTTATTCCTTGCTGGTCCTTTCTGCTTCCTAGAAGTAAAAAAAAAAGAAATTTAATAATGTGTTTTTGCATAAATTCGAAAAATTTGTGTACAGAGGTATCGAAAGACATTATGAAGCCCAGTCAAACTCAGTCAAAGGAGTCTCGCTCAAAACATTTTGGCTATTCAAAAATAATTTTACTTGAAAATTATATTTTTTCCCGATGAACAGCCGAAAAGAAAAGAAGAACGATTTTTTAATGAACTTTATAAGATTGATGAAATATCTGCGTTGAAAAATCTCAATATAAGTATGAACAATCAGTTAGATTTTCTCTTTACTTATTTTGGTTTTAAAAAAACACCAAATCATATTTCAGACTTACGCGAAGAAATTAGTTTCAGGATCTGGAACATTAACCATGACTTGTTCCCAACTACTGATAAGTTTTAACGAATCATCTAAATTACTAGCATTGTAAGCTGATTTCTTATTTGACTCCGTTAATAGTTGCAAATACGTCTAAGGGAAAAAAACGAATTAATCCAATAACCAACCAAATTAAAGATAGGAGCCTAAAATATAGTCAACACTGAACACGCATTTACCAACAAATTTTTCATCTCGCTAGCCAACTTGTAGAGAGTTGGGTGCTTGTAACATTGCAAAAAATGCATCGTAGTTAGTTGGACATGCTGTCTTAGTTGCTGCTCAAATAACAATCTTTGCTGTTTCGACAAAACAGGTCCGCTCTGTTCGGACATCTTCAAAGGCGACAGGGCCCTTGGTCTCTCGGGTGATACAATAATTTGATGTGCATTCAATAATATGTTTGGTTTTGCTGGTGATTTGATATCTTCGTTTTGAGATGATATAGAATTTGACGACTCAGTCAAGACTTTTTCTTCCAATGAAATTATGTCTGATTTTACAGGTGACGCAGGTTCAATAATTTGATTCAGAACAGCTGAGTTTTGATGGGGTGAAGGATTTGATTCCACTTCTTCAGTCTCCAATTTAACCGGCAAACTTGAGTTCGAATCATCATTATGAATTTCTGCATTACCTGAATTCGTTTCCGTTGACTTTCTACGATCCTGCAAAGAAAAATTAACATATTTCAAGAAATGAAGTTGAACGGTGACAGAGAAATGAGTGAATAATAAAGAAACTTTACAGAGAACGTTTTCATCGAATCATTACAGACAATAAACTCTTCTATCAGGTTCCATACTTCTACAGATGATACTTCTGTACTTTCATCTTGACGTAATTCTTCTCTGTCAACTGGAAGTTGAAAGAAAATTGGTAAAAGTTAAAGTACATTGACTAAAAGAAAAATGAATACAGAAAAAAGTCAACATACCAGTTTCGGCGTCAGCTGGGACACGATATTCAGGATCATCATCTGGATCATCGTCCATATCAGCCAGTTCTGAAATTCCACATTCTGAAAAAAAAAGATAATCAATTGGTCTAAAATTTATTCAAGTTTAACAAAGATGTTTGATTTTCGTGGAAGAAGCAGATGAAGTAGAATGAGTAAATTTGACAGAGACAATTTTCAACGGGGAATGAGTAATTGATTTCTCATGATTCTCCAAACAACCTAATTAAATCAATAATAATTTAAAATTACCATATGTTCGCAAAAAGTTGAGGTAATCTTCATTATCGATCTCGAAATCATACATATCTGTAGTTATATCTGGGGGGTTAAATGTTTGCTCAATATCTTCTAACCTGGTTTCTGTCAGAGGTAATTTTGATCGAGTTCTTTGACCAATATTTTCCTGTATGAAAAAAAAAACATTATTTTACGATGAAGCTTTTGTATTTATTAGAACATATTTTTAATAACTGAGAATGACATCATACTTCAACTTTAATTGAGTGACTACTCGAATCAGATGACATAGAATCCATTTCAGGGTTAAAATTTCCACTGGTTGAAGAGATATCATGTGAACTAGTTTTTTCTTCAAACAAGTAGTCGACGTAATCAATCTGGAAACACACTACACATAATTACATGATCAAATTGATATTTTACGATCACATAAGAAAACATACTTCATCCGCATCAGGTTTATATTCTTCATCTTCTGAAGAGTTTTCGGTATAATTTTCGTTTATTAGAGACAAACATTCGGAAACAAAATTTGTACTATTCTGTGGTATAGGCCACAAAATAGGTATTTTTAGGTCTGGTTTTTCTTCCAAAAGTTTTCTGAAAATAATAAAGATGAAATAAATGGCAATAGCATAGAAGCATAATATACTTAAAGATTTAAAATTATTATAGAAGATGAAACAGAGACAATTGAAACATTCTGAACTTGTTCGAATTAACACATACCTGACTTTGGCTCGAGTTAACTTGGGTTCGTAACAATCGGCTCTATCACCAGGATGAAGAGTCTGACGCACCATTTCTTTCATATCTTCGTCCATGATTAATTCCTAAAATCGAATCATCATTGAACAGTTAGTTTTCGAGTGATTACATTAACATTCGATTCATCATACAGAACAAATTACCTTCAAAATGCCTTTTACGTTGCTAGTGGTGAAGTCATTGTCTTCAGTTTTAGCATCAAGCTGCTCTTCGATTTCTTTTTCAATGTCTATGATTATATTTCTCATTTTTTCATTCTTGTTTAAACTTTTTTTTCTGAGGAAGCAAAAATGAAATAATCACCAGATGTTCTATTCGGCTGATATTAGTATGTAAAACAAAAACCTACCTTCTTCTTTTACGTCGAGGTTCATCGTCAAATTTCAAGCTTTTTTTCATAGGCGATGAATTGCGTCTAAGAATTGTCTTCGAACTAGAAGAAGTATTCTCGTTTGAAACTATGTTATTTTTGCGACTTTCCATAGCTATAGGTGATTTTGCAATGGTTCAAAAGATTAAGAGAGGCATCGAAGGAACTATTAGTCACCGAAATAAGATTCAGGGAAAACCATGTCAGTTACCACACCAACTGAGGAAGAATATGATAGCACAATTATCTGAGATTGAAATTAATCTGAGAAATCACAACTCTTTATAAAATACTCTTTCGAAATCGTCAAAGTGAAAAATTAATAAATAAAAAGAATAAAGAAATAATTATGATTCTTTCAGGTAGGATGAAAAATAATTTTCTTTACTGAGTGAAAATTCAAGAAAATTATCATATCAAAACAAAATTCAAATCAATTCAAATTTCAAAACAAAAACAAAAACCAGAAAAACCAGAGAAAAACGTTCCAAAAAATCCAAAACGTTTTCTGAAGTTTCTGCTTCAAAACAAATCTAATCTAGAATGCGCTGGTGTAGGCTGGTGTTTTAGTCATTGTAGCCAATTATAAATTCCCAATGATCTTCATTGATAAATAATATGAAATTTTCTGTAGAATGGCATAATTGAACGCACTGAAAGCAAACCGACAAACCGAGCAAAACATTTGATTCAAAATGTATCGTTATTTTTCCTTGTCTAACAGATAATTCTTAAATCTTAATTCATTATTCAGATCTTTTTCGTAACTACTTATTTTTAATGAATAAAATCTTGAGAGAAGATTATTCATTCAATGTTAATAACGTAATAATCGAGGGTAGGTACTCCCTAGTCAGTTTACTGATAGCTATATTGTGCTAAACCGGTGAGTTTTCATGTTCGTAACTGAGTGAATGTTGAAAATATTCTTTCGACAAATAAGTCTATTATAACCAGAAAATGCAGTCCAGAAAATCTTCAGTAAGCCACTTCTCTTCTTGCATACTATTTCAATCAAATTTGTAATAAATAATGTAACATAATTCTTTTATGGTTAGATTTTGAAACCCAGAAAGGTAAGAGAACCCTTACAAGACTTAAATCAATTACTTCCTAATAATGATGACGATGAAACGACTACAACGGATGCTCAACGACGACGGGTTAGCTTTGCTTCTATGAATAAAGTGAAGTAAGCCTAACGGTTCTAATTTTACAAAAATATTGAAGTTAAATTTTTCCTAATCTGTTGACAATTTTCACATTTGTTTAGAGAGTATGAAACTGCTCCAGAGTGTGTAGTTGTTGCGCCTCCTGTTTATGATAAGCGTTATTCTCTGTCTACAGATTTGTGCCAACCGCCAATTCCTGGGTAAGTTTTTCATCGATTTTCTTATTTCAACGCATTGACTCCGGATCCACTGGATCACTACACTCGTTGCAAAGAGGCCATCATTTCCCTCTACCTATTACGTATTAAATCTTATAAATCAATATTTTTTCTTAAGACCTACTTGAATAATTATAGTAATATTTCGGTACATTCCCATAATTATACATAACCCTAGATAAATCCTGCAAATATTTTGACAAAACTTGTCATGCAGTTTTCAAATTATAGCTATTGAGAAGTCTCGGATCCCAACTTGCGGACGAAACAAACGAAATAACTGACAGTCTAATATAGCTCTATAGTCAATGTTTCAAGCCGACTTTCTTATTTCAACCCGTACGGTTCATATTTTAATTACCATTTTTTTTTTTTAATTTTCAGGAATAATGCGAATGAAACGTACCAAACGACGAATGTATCGAGGAAGTCGATTCAAAGTTGTTCCAAGGTTAACACAGTCGGATTATCGGTTTCCAATGAAAATATTTACATCGAAGAAGATGTGGAACTCACCGAAACGATTGGACGAATCTATGACATTCCGATGAAAAGTAGTGGTGATTCTAGCATGGAGATGACGCACGTCATTACACAAAATGATATACAATATGACGAGCAAAGTAAAGATGGCGAAGTGCTTGGACCTCTTAATTTGACGAAGGAAACCTTCAACCAAACCGGCAGTTTCACTAATGCTCATATCGTGGAGATTGAAGTAGTTAAAAACGAAAAAGATGCAGATACGTCGAGTATGGAGACGACAGAAGTCCTCAGTAATAACGTGATCCAAATTGAGAACCGTGATTCAGGAACACTGAGTATGGAAACCACGGAAGTCATCAGAAACAATGTAATTAGAATTGAAAAATCAGAATCTGATGCATATAGTATGGACATGACGGAAGTGATTTCACCCAACTTTGATAAAAATGGTGAAGATTCGAGTATGGAGACGACCGATGTTATTTGCGACAATATGCTGACTGAGTCAATCAAAAGTCAATCCGTCTTCTTCGAAACTATACAGTCGAGTCAGGCATTTGATACTACTAACCAGGAAGAAGATGTAGAATATGTTTCTGTACCGAATTTCGAATCGCCTGGTAATCTTCCAAAACGTAAGTCCATTTTCGAGATTAGCACTCGCCCTTCGACAAATTGGGAAATCACGCAAAATGGTAATTTAAACCGCAACAAAAACAATCTCAATTGTTCGAGTATCAAACTGGTGAATGGCGACGATAGTAAATTGGTAGTGTGTAATGACAGCCTCAGTCTTACTTGTCAGGAAATGGCGAACAGAATTGACGATTCCATTATCAACATGCGAATGCTCAATCAAGAAGTTCAGCAAAGACTGAATATCACAAATGAACCTGGACAAACCGAAAATTTCGTCGAAGAGCTCAAATTCAATACCGGTATCATTAGAACATCGACCCAAGATACCAACAAAACAAAATATGATGCACTGAGTATGCAGTTGCTGTCCCAAGAAACTGAGAAAAACAAGAGTCTCAGTGTCAGTATGGTGTCTCTAGCTGCAGATAAAACTAAATGTGACAATTCTAATGTGGAGCTACTTACTCAAGAAGATAATAAGACCAAGTATAACAATTCCAACATGGAACTGCTTTCACAAGAAGACAACAAAACCAAGTGTAACAATTCCAATATGGACCTGTTATCTCAAGAAGAGAATAAGACGAAATACCCCAATTCGAATATGGAGCTCATTTCTCAAGAGGACAACAAAACCAAGTACAATAATTCTAACATGGAGTTACTGACGCAAGAAGAAAAAACAAAATGCTACGGGTCAGCTGCGAATTCGTCAGTTCTAGAAGATGCCAAGAACCTTGATAATTCGGTGCGAGCACCATTTGCAGAAGAAAAATCGTTTCGCCTTAGTACCAGTGCGTCTCCCTTGATTCAGGATGAATCTGAAGCTGCCGAAAAATCTCGCGCCAATTTGAACTTAAATGAAATTGCCACACCTATGAAGCCCGCTTTGTCTGAATGCTATCCAGAATCTCCGAATTTGCCAAAAATTATCCCACCAGAAGTTGATGTATTCACCGAAGTTGAATCTATAAGTGAGCAAGTTGAAAATGGACTGCCGCAGCCGATCACTGCAATCAACGTGAATGATGTGCCACATGAAACCACACTAAAGTCGTCGCAAGATGATTCGAGTGCTAATGATTCGAACTCTCCGCTCACGGTTGGAGTGAATTTCTCTATTTTTCAAAAAAATAAGGAAACTCGCGTCGAATTTTCCGGTACAATCGACTCCCATAAAAAGAAGAAGAGTATTTCGAACGTGAAAGTGAACATAATAAATAATAAAACCGAAAAGTCGAATAAGCATGTGAAAGAATTAAGATTTTCGATGCCAGCAACAACAAAAACTTCTCTTGAAGTTGAGAACAAAAAACCTGAATTTTCGGCTACCTTCACTGATTTCAGCATTCCCAATGAAGATTCGTCACCTACACTGAATAAAACGGCGGCTGTTGAGGAAAACAAAACTGAAAACGTTGCTGAAGACTGTCCTTTATCCACTGAACCAGAAGGTCCTGCTGCATTACATTCGTCCTCGGTGTTCAATGACGATATGTCAAATGCTCACTCGGCTAGTAAGTAATTTATTAATTACCAATAGAAAATTAAATTTTACAAAAACGTAGAGTAAGACCAATTTTTTCAAACCTCATAGACGTGCTAAAAAAACTTAATTAATTGTAATATTGTTTTTTTTTTTTGTGCATATTTTTTGAAATAGGTTGAAGAATGTGACTCATCCCCTTTTTACGAAAGACTGTTTACAATTAATAAGGAGTTATACTTCTGCTAGCTTAACGATAAAAAAAAAAACAACCAAAATGAGCGAAAAAATTAAATGTCTATGAATAGTTATTTAGAAATGCAAAAAATTATGAAGGTCTCAACTCTTCTTCCTTTCCAATTTCCTATCAATTTTTCGTTGATATATTATTCATTGAAATCTGAATATTATGTAAAATAACTGACGAATAATTCACATGCAAATGAACAAAATAATCTACAAATAATTATTATCTTCAACTTGTAACAATTTGTGTAGGGAATTCAAGAAATTAAAATACGAATCTACTCGTATTACTTAATTTGAATTTTTTCGATTGAGGACGTAGAAAATCGGCTAGTCGGCAATGAATGTTTACACTAAAAAGCTAATTAATGAAAATATCAAGAAGATAAATTACGCGATATTATTATTTTTATCTGTGCGAAAGGACATGTAAGTCTCCAGCTGAAACAAGAAATCACACGATTTTTATTAATTTTCATTCAGTTTCATAGTGAAAAAAAAATCATCGCTCCTTTCTTCCTTTCTCTGATTATTTGATGCGCAATTCTATACTTAAATTTGATTTAATCTCGGACAAAAGGTTAGCTATCTATGTTAGATTACTTTTTTTATTATCGGGTCTTGAGAAGAGAATTTTATTGGGCATGTAAACTTTTGAATTGTTTTTCTCAGCATTTTGATTTTTCTGTCACATTTAAAATGTTATTATCTTCTATCTTTTCTATTCAACTTAGGTGCTGAGTTACTGTTAAATTTGTCAGAATTGAATTTCATTGCCCGCAAATTCTGTGAGCTTAAATCAGAAAATAATTGTTTTATCTTAATATTATAATTACTGCGAAAATGAATTTCAATTCTATTTTTATTAACTGATTTCTTCGAATGAAATTCCGTGAATTTATTCTATTACTAGAGACTCTTTTTTAAAATTTACTTACGTCTATTAATTAATTTACTTATTTATTTCAAAAAGCAATTTATTTTATCTGAAAAAGCTCTAACATTACGTAATTTTGGAGCAGCTTCTAGGCCCTTAAAAATTAGTTGATGGTAGTTTACAACATTTCTGACTTAATTAAAAATAATATTGCTCAATTCTTGAGAACATTATAGTTTTTGAAATACCTTTCTGTACCATTTGTCTCCATTTACATTATTCTTCGCTTGTGCGGGACTGTTGGGTTGAGACAATAATTCAAGATAAGTAAATAAAATAATAGAATTGGTTTTATCCTTCCCCTCCCAAAAAAATTCTTCATATTATGCAAAATATTTTAATATTTTCTCATTCCTTTCTGTTGCAGAACCAGCCAAAAAAAGGCTTTCGAACGATGCATTCTGCGATGCTGAAGAGAATAAAGTGTCCCCTAAACGGCGATCGCTGTGTACCGATGCAAAAGACTCGCAACGCGTTCCGGAAACCGTATCCCCGACGGGTACCGAAAGCAGTGGCTCGTCGGCTTCGCTGGTACGACGCAGCATCACCGAAATTAAGCAGCGTAGGGAGTCATTCGTGCGAGAAGAAAAATCGATTCTCGCCGTCGACAATATAATTGTAGAAACCTGCTCTAGAAGCACAAATACGAACATCAGTTTCGAGGCGCGTCAGTTGGTCTCGGTAACGCAACAGGAAAGCGCCATCGAGCAGAATGCGTTGACTGAGGAGGAGCAAACGAGTAACCCGACAACCTCATTCAGGGATAGCAGCTCAAATGAAAACACGAAAGAAATGGTGGAAGAATGCTCCAAAGAGCTAGCCGCCACAAATGTGAGCAATGTCGAGTTCTCCGACGCCGACCATAGTCACTCGCTTAATCAGTCGTCGTCCCAGGAGGAGATAAACGATTACTCGTTGCACAATCCGTCGATAATTGTCAATGTAGGCGATTCGTTTTCACATTATAAGTCGATGGACTTGGGAACGGACACCAATGATTTGGCCAGCGATGTACGCGCATTGGTGGCAAATGAAAATGACCCAAAACCTGTCACCGACTATATTGACACCGATGACATCTGCAAGGAGAATTTTGTCGTCGAATGGCTGCAGAATAAAACTGGTAAAACAAACGTGGAAAACAAGATATTCTCGTCGGCGTCAGACAGCTCTTCGCTATCGACAGTGAAAAATATGACCAGGGGGTCTGACAAGTCAAACTCAACCTCCATCAGTGACACCGTTCGTATGGCATCGAGAGAGGATTCCCAAAAGACGTGTCCAGACACTACAACAGATCTCGTAGAAAATGATGCCGAATGTAACGAGGGCACTGAGGAAAAATCAGTTGAAATGAGTCAAATGTCGAGCGACGTGGCTTCCCATCCTTCAGGCACTGAAAATGCAAATACTGAGCCTGATGTACCCGAGCAGACTGCATTAGTTGACTCACAAGCAGAAGAAATGGAAGTTAACGTAGACGAAATCGTTGACGAGGTAATTCTTTCTCCAAAACCAGAACCAGTTAATGTAGAAAACTCAGCGTCTTTGGAACGAGTAGCTGCTGTCGAAGGGCCCTTTCAAGAAGAAATGGCCGCCAGATCCGATCAAACTACGAATTCACCTGAGGTCTCTTGTGGAGATGACATTATTGCCTTCCTGAATGACGATAGCAATCGAATGGAGTTATCCGACGGAAATGATTCGAATTCCAACCTTATCGACGAAGGACCAGAGGCAACAAATATTTCTAACCGTATCCCTGTTATTTCTGGCGCGAATGAAGTTCAGCCAAAACTGACAAGCAAAACTAGACTGTCAGTCGATCCGGTATTTGTTTGTTCCGAATCGACGTCGGAAAAACGACAGAGAATGTCACCAGAGTTTGAAAGCAATATAATAGAAACGGAGCAAGTATTTCCAACGTGTACCGTGCCAAAAATTGAAGCAGAAATAGAGCCGGTTGCTGAAAATATCGTACCAGTTAGCAGATTGGAGAGTGAACTCGTGCATGAGAAAAATAAAAAACAAAACCAACAAATAATGCGACCACGTAATGTTTTCAACGTTGTCAGTGAAGATCAAAGTGAAAAAAAGGTGACAAAGAAGCTGGTTAGAAATCAACCTCGCCACCGAAAATTTGCGACAACCAGAAAAGATATTTTGGAGAAAATTGAAGCGTCGAAGTGAGTTATTTTCATCTGTTTTTCATGTCCTTAATTTTTTCCTTCATACTTATGTATATTTGTTATTTTATGTAGAATTGTAAGTCATAAATGGAGATTGAAAGTCGTCTCCAAAGATGAATGGATTTTTCAGTTTTTCTACGATCAGCTGGAGCTGTGCATTAAATTCGACGGCGATGAAGACAATATTACGTGCAGTGCTACTTGCCAATATGTTCGACCCCCGTATGTTAAATGTGAGTAGAGAGAATAGTATTTTCTTTTTAGATGTTACTTGTAAATGGCTCGAATTCATCGTTTGCTCTTATCTATTTTCTAGATTACGAAATCTGTCAAATTGCGGTTGAATATTTAATAAGGAAAAACGAATTGAAATTGAAGAAAATATGTCAAACTGTTGAAGATGTTCCTTATCTGCTGAAACTGATAGAACCGGATGTCATATACATTGAGAATTTTGTTGCTGATATAATAAGATTATGCGAATCGGAAATTTTCAAAATTAAAAATGGCAGGTATGTACTTGTCCGCTTATAATTTCTCGTTTTCGTTTCAACTTTGCAAGAAATGGTTTCGCAGCTGTCGATATCATGAAGAAAAAAAACTCTTAGGTTGGGCTAAAAATTCCAGAACAACCGCTGTAGTTGCCTATGTGACATTTTGAAATTTTGAAAAATATTTATTCGAAATTGAAACCCTTTTTTGAAACGAATGAAGAAGGGTAAGAAATCAAGCATGTATTCAGTAACAGAACTGAAATTTTGAAAAACGAGAATGAAATATCTCCTTATAACGCGTTATAATTTTCTATAAATACCTTTTGAAATTATCCCTGGTAATTTAATTTTACGTCTACATTGATTTTGGAGAATTTTTATGAATTATTATTGTCAAGAATTCGAATAATTTCATTAAAAATTTTTCTCCCCTATTGAAAACGATGGTTACTGGACTAGAGCTGATAACTATTCCCATGATTGTAGCCATAATAGCTGAGCATACCAAAACTTCAAAATCAATAAAAAAAATAAAATGGCACGTTTTTCCTGAAAAGCCCTTCATTTGTAAAATAAATTTTATCTATGAGTACTAGAATTTGGAACTAAAATTTCAAGACACTTATCTGAGATGAGTTATGTTAGATATGCATTAAAGTGTTGGTTTACAAAAAAAAATACAATACTTTAATCTCGATTACTGAATGTTTTGTAGCCATTTTTGAAAAGGTTATAAAATTAAATTACAATCATTCGTAAGGATCAACCCTTCAATTTTATATTGTGAAAATTGAGGGTCGAAGGCAAAGCACTCTAACTGATAGAACATTTTTTATAAAATTAACTTTTTTTTTTAATTGAAATTTTAATATTTTTTGCCCCAGAGCTGTATTCTACGTTTATAGCTTGAAGAACATCGTATCAGCCAAAATACAAATCAACATTTCTCGACTAGAAAGGTTATCGGTCAAGGATATTCAAGTCGAGGAAATCGTCGGAAAAGCAGAGTAAGTTATTCAAAAATATTTATGATATCTAATCATTATTCGAAGATTCTATTCTATTTGATTTTGATTTTAGCTTAAATTCAATAAGAAACACATTTTCCGAAGTTGGTAGAGACAGCAATTTCTTTTCCCGATTCGTGAATAAATTGTGGACGGTTTTGGATGAATGAAAAAGTGCTAGTGATCTTTTTAGATTACGTTTTCAACACGGTCTGTAACTCCTCGACTAATCGATATCTTAATATTGTTTGTTCATTATTGCTTTAGAGTAAGATTTTTAAAAGTATTTTCTACGTTTTTTATATTTTTTCTCTTAAAATCTTGATTATTCTATTTTAGTCAACATGTAGACGGAAAATCTTAATCTTGAATTACTTTTTCATGGTTTTCTGATTTATAATACGCCACTCCACCTGCATTAATGTTGATTATTGTCATTTAACTGACTGAGACTGATTTACTTTCTATTAATTCTTCTCAATCGGTTACTCACTTTTCCACTAAAAATTATTGACAAATAGAAACTATATCGTCCATTTTGAATGTGTTTATCTGTAGTAAAATGTTATTAAATAAGAACAATAAAATGCCAGAAAAAGACGTGATTTATGAAATTATTTAAGTAGAAGATCATTGAAGGTGATATCAAAACATGGATAAAAATCGTAATTCCAGCGAATTCGAAAATAAAACTTATTCAAAAGTAAAGAAAAAAAGAAAAAAAAGACGGTATCAACAATAAAATAAATTAAGAATGTTATCTCACATATGTTTGTATCCGTTGCCTGTACCTTGTACTTGAGAGAAAGTTATCATTTTTTCCGTCGATTGTAAACTTGACGTCGATGATTTTCACCAATTTCATTGTGGTATTCTTCGAAGCATTTTGTGCAATACATGTCTTTATCACATCCTCGGCATATCCACTGGGGAGATTTATCGCAAATAGAACAAAATTCTTCCTAGAAAGAGCATAAAAATAAAAAAGATGAATTTCGCAATAACAGAGTAGAAGAAAATCAGCATTTAGTTGATGATTCTTAAATAACATCCCAATTGAAAAATTAAAAATTCTCGATAATACAATCGAAAGAAATGCGAAAAATCGTGGAGTATCAAGTTCAGGGAAAGCGTAAAAATTTTCAATTTCATACACAAAAATGGTCATAGTATAAACAGTTTATGATAGAGAAAAAAAAAGCCAAAAACAAGAAACAGTCCTTCAATCTTCCACTTCATTTTTATAACATGAAAATCAAGTGATAAAAAAACTACTTTGACTTTTTCATACGTCTGAAAGGGCTAATCCTTAGATCATTTACATAAATTAAAAAATCATTAAAATAATTACGTCAGAATCCGAATCTGAACAGCTCATTTTCTCATCCTCGACAGGTACTTCTACTGGTTTACTTTTTAAATTCGGAAATTTATTTTCCAGTTTTCTGTCTATATCGGCTTCAGCTAATATCTTTTGCAAAAGTATTTTGGTATCACTTCCTCGCGGAGTCTGTAACTGAAAATAATAAGAAATAAAAATAAAAATTCTAAATTTCTTTCAAAAACTCAATATTATTAAACAAATGCACGTAGAAAATTGGCTTGATAATATTATAAGAAATTTCTCAGGAAAAAATGTTGTTATCATGAACTTGGTACCAACTACTTAGCATTGAACATCAATCACAGATTTTATGAAAATAAAAAAAATTCTGGAAATTATTCTCAAATAAGATGAATAAAATTTGCTACTACAAATGTTTACAGAACAACGAGCCATAATTTTTTCTGAATTTCCAAATTATGATAATAATTTTGAAACAATATCAATTAAGGTTAAATTTTGGGTCCCAAACTCTGTTTTTACTTTATAAAATTAATTTACTTGAAAAAGTATCACCTTTCTATAAAAAGTTTCTCACAATTACATTTAAACGACTTATGATTCGTAATTTGCATTTCTTAATCGTTGTTGAATTAAGAGTATGACAGTTTACTTCATTTCGATTTTCTGGAGAGGAGTTATCAGACTTCAAGTTTCGTAATCGACGTTCGATTTCGTCGACAGATGCTGAAGAAGCGACACGACTTGACATAGCGACTTCATCAGAATACTGTCTCATTAAATCATCAACCTGTTCAGTTTGGGACTGCGTTTTCGGGAAAACGACGTACTAAAAAAGAAAAGTCGTTTGAGAGAGCTTACTACTTTGAAAAATCATTCGCATAGGCAATTAAACCAATATACTTTACTTTATTACTGATTTCAGAACTTCCTGGGAGTCCTTTGAGTTCGCGTAATTTTCTTTCTATGTCTTCTGAGGAAGGAGCATCCTGCAAAGGTTCTTTCAGCTTGTCAAGACGTCGACGAATTTCTAAATCTATCGGGTCCATGAGAATAATTTGCAGCCAAATTGATAGGGAAAAAATTAAAATGTAAGTAAACACGTCATATTCATCATGAAAAATCCATGATTTCTCAAATTACTGCATATTTGGAACGCACTAAAAATTTTCTACATGTTTCAATTTTGACGTGACAACTAAATTTTGGTCTCAAATAAAAAAAATAGATTATAAAAAAAGTGAAAAATTAAAAAATTTCAAACAGAAATTAGAAAATGCTGAAAACTGACAGTGATAACCAGACCAACTGATAACAATAAATTTTTTTACCTTATTTTATTTTTATTTTATTTACAGCAAAATTAATTCAAATAAACATTTTCAAAACGCGTGCATTTTTTTGGCACGTGCTAAATATTGTTCGTAATTGAAAACCTCGTATATGTCAAAATCAAAAACTGCTTTGTTTTGAAAAAAAACGAGAATAATTATATTTTATTTTTACCTATAGTTTTATGTTTCAAACCTTATTCCTACCTTTGAAGGGCAAATAAGGGGGGTAACGAGTGAGGGAAATGAAAAACTGACCATGTGGTCCACATAGACGATTTTATTTAGAAACCACTGGTTAATGCTATTAGCGAGTAAATGTAAATGGTAGTCATTAAAATTCCATTGCATGTAAAATATTTTCAAAAATCTGCTATTAACTAAAGCTGCACGTATAGTTGAAATGTCATTTGGTGATAAAATGTTCTCTTTCAAAATTTAGCGTTCGACTATTGCTAATCAGAAATAATTTTTTTTTAGTATTTTAAATGAAAGAATAATTTTTTTTTACCATTTTACTGCTCATCTGTAATAAAAAAAACAATTTTCCTAGTTTTTTAAATAAAAACAGAATAATTTTCTAAAAAAAAAAAAGTATATTTAGTGGCAGTGATGACTTTTTCTCCTCATGAAGTTCCTGTAGTCACAACTGTTACGCAGTTTTGATGGCAATGCGAAGGCGCAGATGTACTTGGATAATACGTATTTTTCACCTCAGAAACGCCAGATATTCGTCTCACCACGACAGAGAATGTCCACACGCATACATGAAGTACGAATCCAAATAGCAGGCTTGACACACAAAACTTGAGAGCATTTGTTGGATTATCCCAGTTTAATGAATGGTAAATGAAGGTGTTATTTTTGCTGCAATCAAATCCAATAAAACAGAAGTTTTAGAGGTAACAATGCTTTGATATTAAAAATATCGCCGGCTTAATTCCAAAACCAGCTAAGTTTTTTTTCTCCTTCATAATCAATATAATTAGATTACAAATGGAAAATGTTTAATAAATATTGACTTATTATAAAGATGTATGTACTTTTTGTATTAGTTATTCA
The DNA here is from genome assembly GCA_038050395.1 of Parthenolecanium corni. Lineage (NCBI taxonomy): Eukaryota > Metazoa > Arthropoda > Insecta > Hemiptera > Coccidae > Parthenolecanium > Parthenolecanium corni. The sequence goes on along the minus strand of JBBCAQ010000027.1, from coordinate 434,032 downwards.
AGGTAAAGAGAGGAGCAAAATGTGAATGTTGATGAAGAGAATGTAAACGTGATATTGGAATTTTACCTGTTAGTGCCGCCGGCTAAATAATAGATGTAGGAAAAAGACAAATAGATGAATACGAATGCGAAGGTCCATAAAAAGTTCATAAATTTCAAGGGATGAGCTACTATCACAACATCCATTAACATTAAAATGGTATTGAGTCCGTGCAGAACAAACATCATAGCATTTAATTCATGGTATTCTGTTAAAAGAAATTCCAATGAAAATAAAATTATTGGTAAACATTTTAATTCACTAACTAGATCAAGCATCTAAACCTGAAGTAGTAGGTATATGTGACGAAATCTACAAGAAAACAAACATACCTTCCGGTGAAGATATTTTTCCAAAATAATTCAAAGTAAGTACCCAAGTAGTAAAAGCAAATTATTGTTTTTCTGATATATTCCTGGAAATTTGATGTGTGTAGTCCGCAGAGTATTTTTAGAACCCCTCAGTAGCCAAATACATTGTTTCCACCTTATTTTAAAAAAGCAACTAATCCAATTTTTTCTTGCTTAGATAGTATTCTAAGCAATTCAGAGGACACGAAGGACATGAAATTCATCAAACTACGGGATTAAGTAACCAAATATCAGATTGGTACAATTTTTTTTTAGAAACCGCCAACTTTTTTGGAATATTAATTTTAATTCCCAAGTTTATAAGCCTTTTCTCCCCAAAATTAAGTTTAAACCTTTACTACTCCCAATTTTTGAGATAAAGAAAGTCATTCAATGCTGTATACAAAAATTTAAAAAAAAAAAAAGAATTTGTATCTCCAGTAGAAGGTATGAGTTCTCAGATTTAATCATATATTAAAGATACTTCTGCTTACTTGGGACATAAACTCTCGTCCAAAATATGACTGTGATCCCAAAAGCACACACAACAGACATCGTATATAAAATGCAATAGATCTCACATAATAGTGACGGTTTTGACAGAATCTGCTCTTCCTCAGCTTCTATATTTTTGAAAAAAATATATACTTTGAAATTATAGTTATAAAAGTACAGTTTAACCTCAATAACTCGAACCCCCATAAAAAAATCTAAAAAAACAGCTTATTTCAAAACTGAGGAATTTACTCCTTGAAATGAATGTAAAACACATGATACCACAACTAGATTCTGAGTATAGCAAGTGACACCCATAGCATTAGACCCCCACCAAATTTGGTCACAAAAATAATAAGAAAAAAGAAGCATATTCTCAGTTTTCTTGGTGGGATGACTTTGCCACAAGAAAAGTTCCTCACCATTTAGGTAACCCTTCTCTATGACATGTTGAATTCGATCAATTCAAAAATTGACCTAATACCTCAAATGGCCTTAGTTCTGAGAATTAGATCATTCTCAAATCTTAACTTGATCATTTTTGTAAAAAAGGCTTAATCTAGCTAGGTATGAAGATTTCAGGGCATAAAAATTGTCATAAAATTTTCAAACTGAAAACCAATAATCAAGTTACCTGTATTTACGCCTCTCAGCTCCTGTAATTTGAACGTGACCATAAATGCGGCCATAATGGCTTGTATGGTGCATAGGATGAATCCCCAATGAGTTAGGTAAATGAAGAATTTTGCATAGTCTATTGGACTTTTGCCCATATCGATTATTGCTCCGATCAAGAGTAAAAAAAAGGTTATGGCTATTAACCATCGATATATTAAATACCGTACGGTTAGTGTTCTTGATTCTTGCCACTGAAACAGAATTTTTTTTTAACAGCATTTAAAATAATACAATTTTGAAAAAACTCAAAGCTAATTTTCAAAACACATCAACTTGAACATTTTTTTCTCTCAATCTTATGGTATGCTTCCTATCACTAGCCCATCAACTTTGAATAAAACATAGAACCAACTTTTGTATTAGGAGAAACAACAGCACAATTATTTTTAAAAAAAAATTATTATTCTAAAATAGGTACATAATTTAATTAATTTTTTTATTTTTAGAAGCATCACTGATTAAAGAGGTTATTTTTTTATTTATTTTTTTTCAAACAGGTCAGTCTGATTGGTTGCTGGGGGCATCGCCCCAAAGCATAGTTATTTGCTCGTTCGAAGAAAATTTACCCTCTGAAATGGAGGGGTACAGGGAGTCAATTTTACTTTTTCTAGAAATTTAATTTACTTTCTCTACTATTTTACCCTAGCAACGATCCTATTTTTAAAAGTGATTTTCGAGACACAGTCCTTTCTTTAAAAATAAGCTCAATTTTACCCTCAATACTCACTTGGCATTTGTAAAAATGACATTGAGAGTATGCCTCTGCGTTTTTGATTCTTACCACCAAACTTTTGAAAATTGTGATCATGACCTACATGGAATCGTGATTTATGCTTGTTTCACGAAGTTGACCTGCAAATGAAAAACAATTTAGTAATTAAAATTTCCAAACTCCCTATCGTCTTATACTTGCGACCAGATTTTTTTCAATGCTGAAAGACTAATAAAAATCTAACAAACGTTGAATCACATTAAACAGATATTTATCTCAGAATATACCTATGTTCGAATTAATAAAGAAACTGATTTTTATAATTTCGATGCGAACAATGCAGATTATAAATTTGCCTGAGTCACACGAATGCGGCTGCTTTTAAAACTGAACTTATTCGGTGTTGGTGTTTCTTTCGAGTGTCAAGTATGCCTGAACAATCCATCAATTTGATCAAAATTTAATACATGTTAATATAATATAATTTTGATTTTAGAAAGGAAGAAAGGTAAGGGGAAGAGAAGAGAGAAAGACAACAATAATTATTATTTTGGTGACTACAAAAATGAAGGTTAAGTGCCAATCTATTGTTACGGTGAACAGTTTACGGTACATTATTATTATAAATCAGTTGGGGGTTCTCAATTCATTAATTTCACTTAGCATTTATATTTGTATGAAGTAGCAAGAGCAACTTAACAAAGAAAATAATTTACGTCAAAGTGCGCTGGTCAAGTGAAATTGGAGCAAATTAAGAGCAAATTAAATTTTAAACGGATTGAAAAATTAGATTATAGCTAAGAATAAAAAAGTTATTTTTTCGCAGAATTATGGTCAAATTTTATTGTGGATTTGACCTAAGTAACTATGTGCTACAGTGAAAATTGGATTAGTAAACACCCAGTTTGAGCAAACAACCGCATATATTGCGAAGAAGAAAATGCCAAGTCCTAGCAGAAAGCCAAGAAGTATGTAAAGAAAAATTGCATGACTACCACGAACTTGGATAGAACAGAAAAACAGGCTACAACAAAGGCTAAAATAACTAATATTTGCTCAAACCTGTGTTTATCAAATCAATTATAATTAAGTACTGTACGGATTTATTGTGAAATATTAGCATAGTCGAATACATTTAAATCGTGTCTTCTGGTGAAATTTTAAAATTTTTGTTTCACTTTTTTCTATTTCATTTCAACTTTATAAAAATTAAAAGGCCATCTGCAATTGAGTAGAGCTTCTTATCTTGAAGCCAGTATAAAGCGAAGTTTTTTAATTAAAATTCGATGTATAGTTTTTTCTAATTCTTGTATTTATGATAGATGCTACCCGTCCTGCCATTTACACATGCTTATTTGAGATTTTTACATCTTTTTAATGGGATTAACACTATTTGTAATGAAATAAGTACATTCAGTATACACAGCCAAAAAAATAGCTGTAAAAACTTAATTTCAATAAGACTTTGCATTCAAAAGTACTCTGCTTGGAATTCATCCAGCAGGACAGCATTTAGGTGCATCTATAGTTAACTCACTTGTCAGTCGAATATACGAGTATTTAGTTCATTTTGAGAACTGATGAAAGTAGTTGAAGCTACCTTGAAGCATGGCTGGGTTATACATGCTACACATGGAAAAATTTGTGTATAACACTAGAAATTTTCTCTATCCAAGTTGAAGTGGTTAATACTATTCCCTCACTAGTCTACACTACTTTTCAAAAAAGGTATCATAAATTTTAAATCAGCTACATACAGAAAAATGAAAAATTACTGAACCTATGACTCGCACCATTATAAAATAACATTTTTACACTTTTCCTCAATACACGCTATTTGAAAAATTTGAACCACGCATAAGATTTTCTGGGAATTTTTTTAATGACGTAGGTAAACAAAATAAGTACCCACTCGATGCAATGTGATTCATCGCTACGAACGTGCTTTCAAGATTCTGTCTACTCTTCATAGATTTTTTCACTTCACTTATTTAAATCAAAGTAGAATTTTTAATATAAAAGTTTTCAATAATTCTTTCAGCTCTTTGGTTTTACATAGTTTGTAAAATTTAGATAAGCTAAGTTTTGAAACTGTGGGAAAAATATAATGAAAATTATGTTTTTGCAACTAAATATTTATAGTTCTTAATTTTAATTTTATTAAAATGTAACGAGATAATGAGTAAGAAATCCTTATCTTATTAACTTGAAATTTTTTTAGCTGATGTAACTCACGATAAAAGAAGAATAGCCTAATTTTTTACTAACATCCTTATCTTATTGACTTGTAATTGTTTTGGTTGATATAACTTTCGATAAAAGAAAAATTGTTTGTTACCTTGAAATATATAAATTTTGGATTTGGATTACATCAACACAAGAAAAACCAGCTTCTACTTGATTACTCGAAGGACCAGGTAGCGTCATATTTGACTCAATAGTAAAAGAACCTCAAAGGACAGGAAAATGTCATATATGACGCCACTTGGTCTTCCTGGTGTTAACCAGTTATCGACGAAGAAAAATCCTGACGTAACTTGTGGGTACGCAGTTTGTTATAACTTTTTTTTTTTAGATTCTCTGGTGATTGTAATAGTACTCGTAGATACTACTCAATTTTTTTACTCTTCAAATGATTTGGAAATGAAAATTCTGAACTTACTTGGTGTAGGTATTTTACACGTAAAATCGTCGGTAAATTTGAGCTATGGTATTGAAAAACTTGGGAACCATTGTTTACTTCTTCTACCTGTAAATGAAATAAACACGTGCATTATTGTGAGTTTATGCGACTAACTTGATCCGTGTAAAATTGAAAATCGGTGTGGGTCAGTTCTTTATGATTTCTTGTTCAGATGTGTGTATTTATCGCACCTCTGGTGGCACGTCGAATTGACCTTATAATTTATTTGGTCGCGTGAAAAATTAATAAATTAAATTCGTACTTTGTAATGGAAAATGAATTATAATGGGCGACATTGGACCAAATTCACCAACTGCCTATATAATACAAGAATATCTATACACAAAAAAATTTCATGATGTGTCTTATAAGTAAGACGTAGAAGAAAATCAGCATAATTAAATTTTTCAACCATCCCAAATTAGTTTAAGTAGGTTGTGTTTGTTAAAAATAATTTAAGAAATAAACCGTAATTATTTTTCTAGTCAATGAAAATAAGACAATTATATAGTCATTGAAATTTCACTAATGATTTACTGTTTCCTACCATATTTTATTTTTTGTCACAGCTTTGAGGAAAAATTAGTATCTATGTGTGACATATAAAAAGAAATGAAAAAAACACGAGAGTAGCAATTTTTTCATCAACTAAGTAATAAAGTTGATTTACCATTTATATTGAAAATGGGTATACTTCAAAAGTCAACCAAAACTTGGTGACAAATTCCATTCTTATTAGTAATTTATCATTTTTGGACTTCACTTTCTGCATTTAAGGTTGTGAAGGACACAGGCATGTATCAGCATGTGATGACGTGATTTTTTTCAAGAAAGAGGGAGAAAGAAAATACAAAATGAAACCATAAAAATCTTTTAAAAATTGGTGATACTTTCACAAGAAATAAAGGGTTATCATTAGAAAAATGTATAAGTCACGGGACTTAAGAGGACTTACATAAAAAAATTCGAACAATAAAAGTGTATAAGTCATTAATTATTGTAAGCTAAGATCAAAATGAGCTTTTCAAAAATATATCACGAATGAGTATAAGAAGCCAAGAGTCATTTTCATGCATCACTATACACAACAGAGTTTGAGTTTGTCTCTCTTCAAAACGCAAAGTTATTAAAAATATTTTCCCTTGATTTTACTGTTTTCTAAAAACATTTTCAAACTAGGAAAATAAATATCAATTTTAGGTACATACGAGTCACCTTTATCGCGTAGAAATGAAAAACAAAAAGTTATTAAGTACACCTTTTGAAAAATTAATTAAAAACTCTACTTACCTCAATGGTAGATGAACAGGAAAATTTTCAAGAAATTCAAATGAGTGCTCCAGAAAATTTAAAAATGTTTTAATTCACTAAAAATTTTAACAAAAAAAAAATTACACTCCAATTTATCATTAGGCGTACATTGATACTAAAAATCTTTATCCAAATAATCAGAATGTTGGCCACGAATTTGTTGAATAATTTTTTTTCTTCAGTGCTGGTCACCTACTTTTTTCTCTTTCTTTTTTTTTCTTCTTATTATTAAAATGATTTCATAAACGTGATCGAATTTTGATATGAACTTGCGAATAAATTTTGTATTTTCTTTCTCTCTTCGATGGTGAACCTGTTGTGGCACTACGCTATAGATTTTTTTTTGTTACTAATTTAGTTTCGTGTTAGGTACTGGGAACATTTTTTTGACGACCGTCATAAACAGGAGACCTACCAGATCAGTTGTGTAATTCATTGCGCGGATTGGATTGGGCGTATAATATGTATCGAGTTTGAGTAAATGGTGTAACCCCTCACCGTGCCAGCGATTTTTTGTTACTCCACAATATCAATTCCATCGAGTTGTGGCTCTGGATGTTGACAAATCACCGTTAATCTCAACCTCTGTCAAATTAAAACCAAGCATATATTTTTACTTTGATTGATGTCGCCAGAGTATACGAAAATGTCACAAAATTCAGAAGTTGAATTCATTAAGTGAAAATAATTTTTTTTAAATGGGTTAACTTAACAATGACATCATCAATTTGCCTCAGAACAAGTTATAATTTCTTCCTTTATACGAAAACACATAAGTTGGTCATTAGACGCTGCCTCGTTAATTAAGATTTATGATATCAAACTAAAAATATTTTAATTGAGGCTTTGGATTCTGAAAGGCCGTTACCACAAAGATAGACTCTACAATTTCCTTTGCAGCATAAGTCTATACTCTGTTCAAAGTAAGAAACGCAAGGCGAAACCAGCGCAGAAACAGCTTATCGTCTACTGCGCATCCTTCTCTTCTCACTTTTTCCACCGCTACGTTTAAAAAAATGGAATACTGCGGGCTGCCTTTAACGTTTCTCATTTGAGCAGAATATAGAGTTGGTGCAAAAATATATGAACATCTGAGAAAACCGACAAAATGTCGGCCAAATTGATTTTGAGAAAATTGAGTTCAAAACAAACAGCCGACAATTGGTTCTTTTTTTTAATATTTTTATTATACGCGACCAGAATGCGAATTTTAAGCCATTTTAGGATCCTGACAATTGCTATTTTGGCAACATATTGGGTTTTCTCCACCCCTCATTTTTTTCTTCACAGAGACTGACGTACCTTTTTCTTTATCTGCAACTAATGATCTAAAATAATATTCAAATCTGGATTTCGATTTCAATACTATTCCTGACTTACAATGGTTAGCAAAATTAAGATTCTGTATCTGCAAATAAAATTATTTTCTAATTTGTAGCTTCATTTTTCAACAGCGCACAGTGGAGTGAAACACCAAAATCACGTGCATATTCCAATTTTTTATATTAGCGGTCAATTGTTTACCAAAAAAAAAAAACACAAACATGTTTTTGGAGGTGTCTAGATTGGATGAAAAAAACCTTGAAAATTTTTGATTCTGAGGTTTGTGGGGGCTGTACTTGGGAGTTAATCTGAGGGGTATGTATGTAATTTTGGTAAAGTGATTTACCTCCATTTCTATATTTTCAAGGTCGCAGAATCCAAATTTGAGATCTATTTTGAATTTTGAATAGATGGAGAGGGGGAAAGGGAGTATAATTAAAGTAAATTCAAAGAAAATTTTGATATAGTCTTTGATAAATGGTGTCAAACTGTTATGGTTATCAATTCTAGATTTTTGATACTGAGCAAAATGAATGTGAGGTCAGTTTTAAGTTTTGCTCCGCAGAGTAATATATGGGGGTTCTATTAAAGTCAAATTGAAGTCAGAGTTTCAATATTTGTAGAAGTATCACAGAATTATGAAAATTTTTAATACTTCCAAGTTGACATGGTCGTTTCATTATTTTTTCAAGAATAATTCTTTCTCTAATAACTGATTGAATCATTGATAGTAATCCATTAACATCTCCCCGTAACAGTTTATGGTATATTAGTGACCATCGAACAGTGTCAATAATTAAAAAAAGAAACGTGACTTCGAGAATAAAAAAGTAATCTGAATACACTCGATATTGGTCAATGAAATGAAGAAATAATCGCGTGTTCTACGGAGAAGAATTAACACGCCAAAACGTGCTTGAAAAATTACATGACCAATGTTTATTTTAAAATGTATAGTTGCTTGGTTCTGAATAAAATGAAATCAGATCGCGTATGCAAATTTTCTACCTATAGACCAATAAATCGATCTCAAGTAAATCATTCGAAGAGCCAGAATTTCGAAACATGAAACAAATTAGAAATTCTAATTCAAATTACATGCAAGACATATTCATGTACCTATGTATGGGCATGCAGTGTGATTATTCGTCATCAGTTTCCTGTTAATTTTATTTTTACTTTTATCCCAATTATCGCAGATTATTTTATCTGAAACTATCTGAAATATATTTTACCCCTCTCTATGGAGCAGAGTATTCGAAAATATTCTTATTATTTGATTTTTTTGTTAATTTTATGAAAAAAACACTAGCAGTACATTGGAAAATCCGAAGCGATAGCTTAAACTAGTCAAAGGAGGGCTCAGCCCTCCATTAGCCTCTTTGGCTACGAGCCTGCTGCACAGAAAAAGATTGATGATTTGTGAGTAACGAGAAAAACTTGTTTGAAAGCTTACAAAAGTACAATGACGTTTTTTTTCCTCTTAGCTTATCCATTCAAAAAGTGAAAAAAGCTTTCAATAAAGACCTGCTCGTTCATCTCGGGCCACATTAAAGCGAATTTCTTCGACCATAAAAATCACATTAAATTTCTTTCTTCTAAGAGGATACGTTGAAAGTTGAGTTCGACCACAAGGGACATATTGACGAAGCAGTGTTGGCAAAGCGTAAAATGCAAAGTTTCAGGAGGGGAGGTGTGATGGCGCCGCATCATTTGCCCTTTTTACAGCACATGCGAAGTAATGTCCCTTCTTGGAATGGGAAAAAAAAAAGAAGAAAAAGAGAATCATACACTCTCTACTAAAAATAAACCATTTTTTAGTTCGGGAAGTTATTTTGGTAATAAATGGCGTGCTCGTACGTGTTATTTTTTTGTTTCATAAAATTTTCAATGTGATGATAAATTTTGTAATTGTAAGCATGAATTGCTAGCATGACAAAGTATTCGACTAAAATATACAATTTATAATTATGGGCGTGAATAAATCGCATGTTTTTGTACATCTTTTATACGGTTTTAATATTTTCGTCCAGGTTACCAGTATAGTGTTAGTAAACCGGTGACAGAAATATAAAATACTTTTAATCAGCTTCTTAAAGTAAAGTTATATACTTTTTTATTTTACAGGGATCAGATTCAAGTTCAAGAGTTCGCGCAAGATATTGGTCTGGAATTATGGAAGATTGGAAGCCAAATTACGAAACGCGAAAACATTGCAAAAGTAATTTTACGTAGTGTATTTTTTTGCTAAATTTCAAAATTACTTTTAAAGAGCAAACTATAAAATAATCAGTAAAGCTAATGTGCTAATATTTTAGCTTATTTTTCATCATATAATATTAATAAAAAATCGAGCATCGAGGAAAAAAAATTCACAGAAAAGCTGTTGAAAAAATGGAAGATAAAATTGTGAAAAGTCTGCAGAAAATACAAATAAAAACGAATAAAAATTAACTAAAACTGTTTAAAGCAACACTGCTTCTCAATAATTTATTTTCACTTTCATAACCAATGTTAGTGTCATTTGATAAAATTTCAGCGTCTTTTTCAACGAGATTTTAGACTTGCTATGACGTAATTTTCAGACATTCCTATACCTAAACATTTATTTAGCTTAAAGAAAACTATAATGCATGCACTTGAGCCAAACATTGCTGGGTGTTTACTAATAAACTATATTCTCATGAATCTCCTATCAAAATAAGGTCTGAGAAAGGCTCCTTGCCATAATAATTCACGTATTAAATTAGGTGAGAAATTTCTCACCATACCTATATAATATTCAATGACTATAAAACAGTTACTTCCAATCAAATTAAAAAAACAAGCATCAAGCTTCAAGTCTATACTTGAATTCTGAGCGAAATATTCCAAAAATTGAACCTGTAGCATTTGAGAATAAGTTAATGAACTCTTGAAACTGCTAACACATGAGAAAAACGCTAAAAATTGCAAAAAAAATATTTAATATACCTATAATATATCCGTCTTAGGGTTCATTCAAATATCGAGTAAAAAAATAATGAAATAAGTTTCTCTCCAAAAATATGATATTTATCTCTCGAGCTTGATAGGCTACTTCATGAACTTTCATTAGTCACGCCCCAGAGGGAGCCTCCACATCACCTCAAAGAAAAGCTTGGTGGTTTTATAAGAATTTGGGTTTCATTCACCAATCTTCCCATCCTCATATAAAAAGTTACTGAATGTAAAAAAAATACATTTTTTTTGTCCTCCACGACCTTGCCTGACAAAGTTCTCGAGTTGCAAGTCTGAGATATTCCCAATAAAGTTTAGCTTGAGTACGAGAAAGTTGTTTTAGCAGATAAATGTATACTCTTATTGCAGAGATACCACACTATGAATGCATCCGTTGAAGAGACACAGGGCGAAGAAATATTAAAAACGATAGCAGTAAGAATGAATCGCCTGATTAAGGAAAAAGTAGATGCAGTTATGGTGAGTAATATAAATTGAATTATTTCAATGTTATTTTGTTACCTTTCAACGCTAGAAAAACCAGGTTTTACTCGATTACTCAAAGGACCCGGTGGCGTCATATGCGACGCCACAAGAATAACCTCAAAAGACCAGATGGCGTCGTATGACACAAGTCAGGGGTTCTCAAAATATTGGTCCTTTGAGAAATCCATCTCAAAATTTCGAGTGGCGTCGTATATGACGCCACCTGGTATTTCTAGTGTTACGGGATCAATCAAGTTTCATAGTTGACTTGGGCTGGCAAAAGTAACGAGTACTTCTTCCTATAAATTTCTGCTAGTAACTATACATAATGCTTTCTCTTTTCATACACTTATCTTTCAGAGAATAAAAAATGCTGCAATGGATGCAGAGAGCAATTTCACATCACTGGGGAAAGAAGAAGGAGAAGTTATGGAATATTATAATTCAAAATTCTCGAATACGTCAATTTCAAAGGAAAATATAATACCTTCAAGTACCTTCTTAGTGCCGGAAGACAATGACCACTATGCGACTATGAATTTGTCCCCAGATCCTCATTTTGATAATGTCCTCGTGAATAATAGTCATAGCTCCGTTCACATACCTACGAATATTTTTGACAGATGTAAAAAAAATTGGAACCAACCAATAATGCAATTCTTGTACTCGCAGCGTGATCCTATGAGCAAATTTTCTTTCAGGGACCTACGTAATAGAACCTATTTTATGGTCCGAAAATTTAGACGAAGCATTTTTAAGAAACTACGAACTGGATTCTTCACTTATGTGGCAATATTTTGCCAGTGTCAGCGGATTTTTAAGACATTATCCAGGTAATAAAAATTAAGTTTCAGTAACTCACCATCACATTTGAATATATTAGGCAGATATTGTATCAAGTACAAGTTATATGACAGCCCATAGAGCCTGCGTAAAATTTACAAGCAAGAAAAATCGAATGAAAAATAATTTTGCAGATATAAAACTCAACCTAACAGAGTTACGCACTCACTATAGGAATATTTTAGTAAGAACTGATTTTATACTACGTTTTATGACCAAGTCGAATAACTTGTGCATAATACAACTCTGATATAGGACTGGGCCACTGGCTTAAGTTAATTTGGAGTTGAAGTACTGTACAACCGGCCCTTAAGGGTGTGATTCCATATTCATTAAAAATTGCTTTTGAATAATAATATTTTAACTAAGTTCTTCACAGATTCAGCTAAAACACAGCTGGAAAAATATTATTGAAGATTTTAAGATGGTCATTACGTAAAATTGAAATTTTTTTCATATTTTTTAAATACAATTTTAGCTCATAAACTAATTCAAATAAAAGGGTTCTCCTATACGGTAGCCCTAGACTTACCCTTCGAAAATACTTTGCCCAAGTTTCAGATGAATTTATCTTTGAATACTTCGTATATGAACTGAATAAATATAATGATTGATGAGATAAAATAAAAATTAAGATTTTATTATTCCCTATTTTCTTTTCATTTTCAAAAAAAAAAAAATTATTAACCGATGAAATTTTTCCCTTCATCTGGAAATTGGTACTTCGTCGATGCCGGACTGTAGTTTAAAACTATTTTAGATAAGTAAATTATTTAAAGAATCATATTTTAAATACCTACAGAATAATAATTAACTTACTTAACAAAACTTCAATTCACTAGTCACAAAAATACTCATTATCCTGCAGACAGTTTTTTGGGCCACTATATGTCAGTATCAAATGCAAATTAAGTGTTCTTTTTTCTGTATTCGAGATAGCTTTTCACTGGAAAACTAATCCCGACAAATTCGACTGTCGGAGACAAATCTGGTACATTCAAGCGGCCACTTGTTCAAAAGAAGTTGTGATATTAATTGATAATTCTGGTACCATGTATGGCATGAGGAACACAATTGCTCAACTAACTGTGGACTCGCTGCTTCAAACATTTAGCAACAACGACCACATTAATATCTTCAGATTATTTGAAGATAACGTTACCTCTTTAGTTCCTTGTTTTGAAGATACTCTCATACAGGTAGCCATAGAAGAAGTATATTTTTGTTCATTTATGTGCAAGTTTTTACTTTTTTCCCAGGAGAAGGTCTTCGTATGGGTGGGTACCTTTTCATGATACATTTCTCCATCTACCCTGTACAAATATACCCCTTATATTCTCTTTTGCTTTATCAAGACTCTACCCCTTTGAAGAAAAAAAAAATTAATTTTCACATAAATGAACAAAAAAACACCTACTGTAGCTTATTTTAGAAATAACACCTGCAAATTATATTCATCCATCAACATTATAAAATTCAACCTATTCTTTCTGATTTCACTTTAGGCTACACCAGAGAATATTGATTTATTCAAAAAATCCCTGTACGATATGTGTCCTGAGAAGAAGATCAACTATAAAGTAGCCTTCATACGAGCTTTCACCATGTTACACGATGTAAGTTTGGTAATCAAAAGCAGGATAATAGTAAGGCTTTGTGCTCTGGGGTTCAAATATTCACTTCCACCTTTCCTATTATTTATTCAACGTCAATAAACCAAATTTGAAAAATAAGAATTAATAATATCACTTGAAAAATACAGCTGTAAACATGAATAGTGGAGCAGAGAAACAGCGACACACAGAATTTTATGAATTTTGAGATTTGGAACTAATATTACAAATAGCCTTCAAAGAATTGCTTAAATAATAAACTGTCGGATCCACGGCTGCGAAGCCAGCTGAAAGCCAAAAGCTATAAGCTGAATCTTGACCGTTTTGGCTTCAAAGGCTAAAAGCTGAAAAGCAAATTCCAAAGCTAAATCTCATGAAGACAAACTGTAGACCAAGGAGCACTTTTTTTTTGTAAATAAAAAACATCGTTAAATGGGCTTCTTTCGTTTTTTCTTAAATTCGGAAAGAAATTTGAAAATTTTGCCATAGTAGCGTTACCTCACCTGACTCCATCTGGCTATGGGCCAGTAAAAGCTGAAGCTATTCAATTTTTGGCTTTTTTCAACTTTTAAAGTTTTTCCTCAATTCTTTTGTGCCTTAAATTTTTCAAAAAAATAGGAAATCGAAAGCTGAAAGCTAAAAATTAGAAATCTGGAAGCTGAAAGCCGAAGTCGAGAATTTTTGTTTTTAGTGGTCATAAGGATAAGCTGAGAGCTGAAGTTTTAATTTTCAGCTTTGCAGCCCTCCATATATCGACATATGTTTTTGAACTCGTTTCTGAAAATTCATTGTATCTATTTTATTATTGCGAATGATTCTGAGATTAAATTAGGAAGAGGGTAAAGCACTGAATCCCCAGCTTCTATTTTTTTTTTTTAACTGAATATATAAGCTGAATTTATTTCAGTTTTTGGTCAACAGAACCGGAACAACAGATCCCAATGAAAATCATAACCAAGCTGTCTTTCTACTAACTGATATGATCATACCAGACAAAGAAATGATAGAAATTCGTAATGAGTATGAAAGAATATACAACGATACTAATGTGCAAGTGGAATTATTCTTTTATTTCATAGGACAAGATGTAACCGATGTTGAAGAAGTTCAGTGGGAAAAATGCCTAAGAAAAGGTACGTCGTGTTTGCTCGAGAAAACTCCTATCGCATGAATGAACTCAACTTAAACTTGTTTTGTTTGTAGGTTCTCTCATACATGTGCGAACCATGGACGAAGTACCCGAAGATGCACTAAAATATTTATCTGTATTAGCTCGAACTCAAAATGAGAGTACAGAATACTATCCCATATCTTGGACACACGCCTTTTTGGATATCAAAGTAAAATTCCATAGTTTTTCAATGAGTAGTTATTTACCAACAAAAAATGTATTACTAATTAACGTTTAATTTTTCTTATTGGCTTAAAAAATAGAAAGATAAAGGGCGGCCTGCAGATTCTGAAGAAAATGAATCAGAAAATGTGGGCGAACTATATAAAACTGTAACTGAACATCGCACGATGACTGCAATTACCACTCCTGTATACGGTAAAAAGAAACCTTTAGAGGTTACCACTCCTGTATACGGTAAAAAGAAACCTTTAGAGGTATGGCATTCAGATATAATGATATTGAATTAAACTTTTAGCTCATTAACACGTTTTCACTATAATATATTCTTCCAGAAAGGATCAAACAGCGAAGAATTAATTGGTGTGGCAGCCATTGAAGTTCCGGTCTCAGATTTTGAAAGGTTGACAATGCCCCATAAAGTAAGCAAAATTATTGAACTGAATAACAACTTAAATTTCGACAATCTATTCATGGCTTTTTTAGTAGCTTATATGTATATGGTGGTCCTTATATTGAAGTTTTGAATTTTTCACGTCCTTCCTTGCAAAATAGTTCTATTTCTTGTAAAAAAAATTCATAGAAAACTTTCAGCCCTGTAGGTTGAAAAAAAAGTGGTGCCTCAAGGGGTTTGAAAATCTATACTTAACTTTATAATCAACATTACTTAGTATATAGTAATATGTATTTCTCCTTTAACCTACAACTACAACCCAGTGAGGTGATTAGAAAATAAGTCTGTGGATTTTAGAAGGTTTAGACTTTCCCTTAAGGAAACTAAAAAATTATTATTTTTGTTTGTTGAATTAAAAAATGATATTTTATTTATTTTTATGAGAATAAAAAAATGAATATAGTCTTATCAAGAAAAACTTCCCCTACTTCAACTCCCCTATTAGTTTCGAATTTACAATTTTACAATTTTCAATAAAAAGTGACCTTTGAGGAACCATTCGCCCAGTGGCGGAACGAGCTTTTTTTTGTAGGGTGGGCCAGGGAGGACCGAGAAAAATCGTTCGAAAATTTCAATATCCCAAAAATTGATACTGAAGCAAATTTTTTATTAGTTTTAAAAATAATTTCTTATTTTTACTGGTTTTTAATATCATTTCCAAAAATTTTTAGGTAGTCCAGAATTTTGTCTGGGCGGCCGTGGCCCACCCAGTCCATCCCTTAGTTCCGCCACCGCATTCCCCTAGTAGCAGGGCGGTGAAACTTATGTGGAATTTTTTTCTTCGTGAAATGGAATCACTAGGAGGGGTGGAAGTGGGAATTACAACTAAAAAAAGTCACCATCTATGAAAAAGGACCACATTAATGACCCTATATAGGTACTTCGAATCTCGATCAAAATTAGCTGAATGAATACTTAATGATAATAAAAATTATTTTTCAGATCGGAGTCAATGGATATGCTTTCATTGTCACAAATAATGGATACTT
The DNA here is from genome assembly GCA_038050395.1 of Parthenolecanium corni. Classification (NCBI taxonomy): domain Eukaryota; kingdom Metazoa; phylum Arthropoda; class Insecta; order Hemiptera; family Coccidae; genus Parthenolecanium; species Parthenolecanium corni. Next base: position 417,726 of record JBBCAQ010000027.1, on the reverse strand, counting down.
ATTATTTCATCCGGATTTAAGACCATTTGTAAAAATATTTTCATTTATTTAGGATAAAGCTTTAATTTTCAGTCCAGCCAAATTTCAAACTTTTATTTTTTCCTTTGATCATTGTTTCAGAAAAATGGAGAGTTACGAAGAAATTTCAATAGTGTAGATTTGACTGAAGTTGAATTTTATGACGACGAAAAATACAATGGTCGAGACCCTCATTCAAGGATACTTGAGGTAAATATGTTAACAATTAACATTTCTTACAACTTTCTATGTGTCTATTTGTAATTTTACAGTTTTCTTCCCCTGTGCAATGAGAAGAGAAATAAAAAAATACATACCTACATAAACTAATAAGGCGAAAAAAATTTTTTTTAATTATTTAAGCCTCATTCACAGTTATTTGTTGTGTACTTTTAGGTCTACTTGCGCAGTTCCTAGACTCATATTCAGCCTCTCGCTGATTTTGTACATTCATTGAGAAAGTTACGGTTTATATATCGTATAGTTTAAACACTTTTTGGATGATTCTCGAATCATTAATAGAAAAAATAAATCACAAATGAAAAATACAAAACCAGTTCATAGTCAGACTTGCCCCTCTTATAAATCCTAACTACATTTCTACGGTAACTATTTCCCGCAAATTTTTACAACTTCCTTCCTCGGGAGCTAGAAGATCTTTCAGTTTCTTATTATCATTAGATATAAATATTGGTTACCTCTGTGCTGTTAATTCCCTTTAATTTTCAGCTTCGAAAAAGAATGGTGAATCAAGAATTTGGTAATGAGACTGACATGGTAATTAAATTTCATTTCGATGATCAGGTATGTCAAGCTATTATTAAATTGATAAAGATGAATTGAAATATAAATTACTCATGCACATTTTTTCAACTATGATGATTAGAAAAGGGTCGGATCAGAAATTAGAAATTACTTCTTTGCACCGCTGAAATGCAGCCCTTTTTCGTTAGGCTTGGCAGTACCGGAAGGCTATGGCAATTATTGGGTGAAGACAACCGACGAAATTCATAAATCGAAATCTGCGAGTAAGATAACTCAAATATTTGAGTCTTCAACTCAATATAATGAAACGAATCTAAGTGTGCTTACGTGTTTTTAGAGGAGAATTATAGAATGTATTTCAAAGGCAACTGGCGTATTCATCCGAATTGGTAATCATTTTTTTATGTTTCAATTTTCTAGATAATATGGCATTATTAGAATTTTAATCTATTTCTGCAGGTCATATTGCGACTACAGGGATAATCGAAAATACAGTTTCACAAGTCCAGAAGAAAAACTTATGAACTTTTTTGATATGATTTTCAATGATGAATCTTTTGAATGGATTGAAGAACATCCAAATGAACTAATAAACCAGACTTCTTTTAATTCTAGCGAATCGTTCGGTAATTATGTTTTTATTATCAGATTTTTATACTCAAATATAACTATTATGTAGGCCAGTCGAGTGGGTCTGATAAGACAAAGACGACCAATTTCATGAATTTACATACGTCTCACAAGCAAAATTTTATCAACTGAATAATTATATGAAAAAAAAAAAAAGTAGGGGAGAGTCAGGCAAAAGGAACCAGTTTTTCAAGAAGTCTTCCATTTCTGGTACTACTACTGTTAGAGACCAGAATTTGGTTTCATTAGAAAGGATAGCTTGTAGGTATTTAAAAACTACCTATTTATTTTGGTTTTGAATGAAAATAATAAGTGAACAACAATAATTATTTTTGAATTGCAGAAAGTTGTTTTGCCAATGATACAACAAAAAAGCCGGATAAAACGTATTATTGTGAGTATGTTTTTTTGTCGTTGAGAAAACTTTATAATATTAGAGATGTTTTAGGCACTTATGAGACCACATTAGCTATTATAACACTTGCCAGACCCTTTTTAACAGTGTGAGACCTTTTGTAGGTCTCAGATGTCAATGCAGTGTATGTGTGGTTTTTCATACTTGACTGACTGTGCAAACGAATGCTAACTGTTAGTTGCACTAGCTGTGACACACTTAGCTGCAACTGCGAGTGTCATACTTTAAATTTAGATTGTCAATAATTTTTTTTTTTAATTCAATACTCTACAGAAATTTCAACTACATAATGTATGTTGCCAATAATTTAGCAATGGAAATATAAGAAAATAGGAATACCTAGTAATAAAATGAATTTTCCACTACATTTTCCTCTTTTTGTTTTTTACAGGTGATAAAGAACTCATTGAATTATTATATTTTGATGCAAAGCTAACGCAAGAAGAATTTCCCGAACATATAACAAAAGAATAGTAAAGAAATTGTTCAGCATATTTACTCTGTTCCAAAAGAGTAACATATAACACTTAATAAAAGCAGTGGTGTAACAAGCTTTTTTAAAAAGGCAAGCTATTGAGCGGGGCCGGGGAACAAAGGAGATAAATGAAAAATTGAAACTCTGAAAATTAAATTTTCTAGTATTTACGAAATAATTTTGCTGATTAAAAGTCTCACACGTATTTTAGATCCACTAATTCTCCCCTAAGTATATTTTCTATTGGTTTATTTGAAAATTTTACTGGCGGGTTCAGAATATTTTTAGAAAAGTCCTTAGCCTCGCCTGGACCGCTCTTAATTATAAGCCACTAAATCGATTTCTAGAATGAGCAATAGACATTTGCAAAAATCAATCAGTCATAATCGAGTAAATGGTCACGTGTTATATGCTACTCTTTAAGAATAGACATAATATTCAATTTTCATTGAAAATTCTTAAAAATGGAAGTTAAAAAACGGACAATTTTCACTTTAGCGCAGACCACATGAAGGAATACGATATTCGTTTAAGATTTGTAGCAACTCAAGGTGGTTTGACAAGATGGCAAACCTATCCCGAAAATTTAGATCATCAAAGGTACGTGAATAGTTTCTTTAAGATTTAAAAATTCAACAGACATTTGAATCATTGAAATTTCTTCAAAGTATTACATTATAATTTTTGAATGGACTCAGACGTAGACTAAAATCTGAAGGCAGTAATTTTTTCAAAACCCACGTGACTCGATAAAAAATATTTTTATAACGAATACTACGTCTTTGAGAGCCCCCTTCTTACCCCAGAAATCCTCAAATTTTTCTGCCTCTATAAATCCTCATAATTTTTTACCCTCGGAATGTCAGTGCATTTGCCTTTGTATTTCCTTTCAGAAAAATTGAACTGAAAATTGTGCTCAAATGACAGGGACCCCTTCGTAAACCAAAATAATGTAATATTTTATTTCTCTTTTTCTCCACAGCTTCGTTGAAAAATCGAACAAAGCTCTCGACGAAGTATGGTACAAGAATGCTGTTTTGTTGCACGAAAAGGATTCCCCAAAATTTGTGTTTTCAATTCCAGAAGACATCAGTATCAGTAATTTCAGTAGTTAAATTAAATATTTATTGCTTTAATCAAATGAAAAGTATATTATGTAAAAAGGGAGTAGGTAAGTTATTTTATTCATGGTGTGAATTTAGCACTGATTGTGAGTGTATAGTAAAATGACTGACAACTGGGTAAGTCAGGTATAGGTATGCTATTTTTCGCAACAGATATTTGGATAATACAAAATAATCAAGAGTTTTTGAATTAATTCCAAGTTAAGAGAGTAAATCTAGCAATCAGCCATGCCATCTTTCAATAAATTATGAGTGTGAAGATTTTAGTTTTACTCATTCTAATAAATTTTCTTCATAACTGTAATATGTATGGTTAGCATTACAGAGAAACATGTGCATGGAAAAAGGTGGGGGGGGATACATTTTATAACTAACCTGACGCCCTAATTGTTAGGTAACCAATGATTAAACTCATGTCGAGTAACACTGTATGATACAGCATGCAATTTTGAACTTTCAGTGCAGTGACTTCAATGTAAAATGGTTATAACCTTCCTTTCTAAATATTTGACTATTCAATAAATCATTTGGGGCTCTTAAAATAGTACTAAATAATTACGTTTTTTTCAAATATCTCGTACACAAAAATATTTCATCCTCAAACCGATAGTTTAGATTTTCAATGGAGGTGCACGTATGTCTTTCGTCTTTTGATTAATTCCTTTGGAATCAACCAGTTGATTCCAAAAGAATTAAAAGACAAAAGACATATTTCATTTTAAACAAAATTTCACTTGTGCTTTATGTTTGCAGAAAATGGTTCCAGCAAATCAGAAAAATATATTACTGCAACGCATGCCATTTTCTACAATGAAGATGGAAATGAGGCACCTGGTGTAGTGGTGGGATTTCAAATAACTTACAAATTTTTAAAAAATAAAGTTGAAAATGTAAGCAAAAATGTTCCGGATTACTTAATCGTGTTTTGATGGAAAGATTCCTAAACAATTAGAATGTATTTTTTTTGCAGATATCATTTTGCAGTATAAATAACCCAGAAAATCGTTACGACTGTTACGTCATAGACTCGAATGGATTTATTATTTACGCACTGAAGGACGAAGATATAGGCAAATTTTTTGGTACCATTGTTGGTGGAGCTGATGCAATGCAAAAAATGGTCGATCACAAAATATTTCGAAAAATTCACATGTTCGATTATCAAGCATTACAGAAAAAGAATAAAAATGTCACAAGCAGTTCTTCATCTTCATTACCAAATGTAAGTATCGATATTTTAAATTTCTTTTACACAGTGCTATTAATTCAGACTTCAGACCAACCCTACGATTTTTCAACTCAAACCTCAGTATTTGCAGTTTGTTGGTACCTGAGTATTAGAGAGGTTCTTTACTTTTATAAATTGTGAAAATCTTCTTTTTTTTCAATTTCCTCTCGTATCTCACCCAAGACGTTCCATTTCATGAAAAAAAACTTCAATACAAGTTTCACGCTCTTATTACTAATATGGAAGTGGTGCCTCAAAGCACCCTTTCTAGAAAAATATGGCCAAATTGGAATTTTTAAAGTCATGGTGAGTGGAGGGGTAGGAGCTGGGAAAGTTCTTCTTTAAAAGATCGATTCATCTTTTAATTACATCTCTTCACAATAATAAACCAAAAACAGTGATTTTTTAGTAAGGAGTGGTCCCAACCATCTTGAATCTCCCCGATCTATTCTCTAATCCCCTCACTAAATTGTAGCAGTAAGTTAAAGGAGAAAATACATATTTCTATGTAATGCTGATTATGAAGTAAGATGATGGTAAGTTTTGCATGCACAGATTTTCAACCCATTTGAGGCACCAGTTTTTTTTTTTTCAAAGGATAGGAGGCTGAATTGTTTCATGAAATAGAACCATTCTGCAAGGTGGGAGGTAAAAAATTCAAAAAATAAGGACCACCATACTGAGCATACCTCTAAAAAAATTACTTCATAGACTAAAACTAATAAAAATAAAATTTTCTCCTCTTTCCTTGCATCCTGTTACTTTTTTTTCTTTCTTCGTGTCCTCTTTGCTTGAAATCTATTCAAAAGACTGAATAAATAGGTAATAATATTATACTAACAGATTTACGGTTTTTTTTTAGCATTTCAGCTTCATCACTCGCTCAGTGAACTGGGCTCTAGCGCACCTCGTTTGGTTTTTAATTCAATTCAATATATGGCAATATATAGCCGTTACAGATAGTTGTACTGTAGAAATGAGTAACTCTGGGAATACGTCTTGTTCATGTAAAAGTAAGCACTTTATATAAACGTTCATCTTTTTCATTCAGATAACAGCTTAGTTACTTCTTGACAAAAATAGGCTGAGGCGTGAAAAGACGACAATTCACCTGCCCAAATCCATAACCAGCTAGTTTTGGATGGGTCTTTCACAGAAGTTAAAATGCTGACATTTCAACTTTTGAAATTTTCCAACATTTGGACGCCCAATTTTACCTTACTAAAACGAGAAAATTGGAGCAGAAGCCCAACTAAATTCATCAGTCTTCTTAAAAATTGCATGGGGAACTAGTAATTAATTTCAGATAAAAATACTTTTTCCTCGGGCTTGTGGCTTCAATTTTCCTTTATTTTTAGGAGAGGTTAAACCGACTTGTAGGATGCACCTCGCGTTAAGGTATCAAAGTATGTGTAGAAAATTACACATGATGCTTGTATTAGTGTGTAATTTTTCGCACATGTTTCCTTAGAGGAATAATTTTTCAAAACATGCTTTGTTTCGGGACTCCAGACAATGTTGCTGGTATGTAATTTGTTTACACTTATTCCAAATGAATGATTTTATATTATTTATTTATTTATTATTAACGTCCCTCCACAAGAAGCACCCGTGGGCCCAAAGATCAGGGTGGGACTCAGACTCGAACTACCAAGAGAAAGAGATACAAAAAAATAAATACACAAAATACAAAGTGTAGGGGTGAAGGTATGAGGGGAACTGGCACTGGGGAAGAAAAGGCACGTGGAGAGGGAGCCAACCGGTCCCCAGATGATGGACAAGAAAGCCCACCGAGAGATATACGAGAGGAGATCCAGGGGTAGCTCAAGAAACATGGTTCAACTCACAAATCACATAAATCGACTTAATGCATTTTGAACAGTCGATCTTCAATTTTTTTTTTCATCAACAGGCAGAAACAGAACGTGCACAATGTGTTGTAAAGCACCAAAAGATTATGAAGACCGTTGTAAAACCAGAGAAGTTCTAGCCCATATTGAATCAGAGGCTGACTACTATGCAAAGACTGACCAACAGCCGGTTAATAAGAAATTCACTCTGTTTTTATACACAAACTTGAGTTCAACTCGTTTCACCAAATCAAAAAATCAACAATGTTCTAGGTTATAACATTTGCTTATGATACTGAACAACATTTACTTAAGTTAATGGAGAATCTAATAATGACTGGATTTTATTTTAGGCCATTTCATGCGGCCAGAATCAATAAAACAAATTTGATTTTGTTAATTGTGGACGCCCTACATGAGACTTGCGAAAATTCTCTCAGCATAGAACAGGAAGTCATACAATATAAATCAATGAAAGGAGATTTGGCAGGAGACATTCCAGCATGTCATAAGAAAATGATGAATTCGTATCCCAGAAAGAAATTAAAAGGTTGCAGCGATAAAATTATTCAGGCAAGTAATTAAGTTAAAAAAAATATGATACCTACAATATCATAATATTGAAAATTATATCTACCAATTACTAACTTAGACTAGAGTTGAAGATTCATTGAAGTGCCTGTAAAAGTACAAAATAAAAATGTAATAAGAGATTTCATGAAACCATCACTGTATAACTCATTGAAACTGAAAAACAGTTTTCAATTTATGAGCATATTATTTTCAGTAGGTTTCTTACTATGGTAATACAATTTGAATTGTGACACTAGGTGTGAATAGTCAATTAAAAATCTGGAAGAAAAAATCAAATAAATAATTGATAACCTTCTTTTGTGGTTAGATAAAAAAAAGGAAACCTACTATCAAAGTACAATTATTTTTCTTTGCCAATCACATCAATATCATTTGCTCACATGATGAAAGTTATAGGTAGGTATGATTGATGAGTTTAAAAAAAAAATATATATATTATTTATTAATAAAAATTACAGAATAGAACAAGAGAAGATTGCGGAGCCGGTAATCAGATCACATCAAACTGGAGCATATTAATGAGCAGTGCATTTGCAGTAATTCTATCCAGTTCCTTTTTAATTTACTAAAAAATTATGAAATCAAATGAAAAGAATTCAAGTTCCATTCATTCTAAATTGTGGACCAGGTCATGTTACAATTATAGTTATTGCTATTTGTTATTTTTATGTAATAATTTAATTTGTTAATGAAATTTTTCTTTGTTTCTCCCTTATTCTTTTTTTGCTTATTCATTCATTTTATTTTCTTTATGTGGTAGACGTTGAGTGGAGTGTAAGATACTGGCTTCAATGGGGTTCAAACTTAAACCATTTGTTCGATAGAATTGGAAAAAAATTGGAGAACTGAATAAAATTGGAAAAAATAGGAAAAACCACATTAATAAAAAATCCAGAAAATTTATAAAAATATGGAAAATGTAACCAGAAAATTAAAAAAAAATTAAAAAAAAATTCTTATTACCTATTTAATAATCCTAAATTTTGTTGAAATTTTTTCCGAGAGGTAATTTCATTTGTGGGGGTGTGGTTGAGGGTGGGGTTCGTTAGTGAGTGAAGGAGATCAGAGGAACGTAGCATCACACAGGGAAAACAAACATCGCTGAACATGCCCAAAGCCATTGTAAATTAACCTCACTTTGTTGAGTTATGCAATTTCGCACCCCCCTCCACCCCAAAAATAAAAAAAAATTCTAAACAAAGTCGAGGGAAATGAAAAGTAGAAAAGTAGAAAAGTCTGCCCTGCCGTGCCCGCGCCGCCGTGCCAATACTCGGTTTCGAACACAGAAGAAAGCAAAGTACTAACCACGCTACTAACGTTTCGTCTGTAAACGGAATTAAGAAGAACTAAAAAATGAAATCGACAGTCGACATTCGCATACGACTGATCTGAATTCTGAACCCGTATGTGCTGGTCATATATTATCTATGGGAGTTGCCGAACAAAAACGATCGCTAGATGGGCACAGTTGTGTTCGTGTTTTGTTGAATCTTATCTTGTTTTTGAGCAAAAATTAATTTCTTTTGCAAAGGCCTTCGTGATTACCTGAATAATTAATTTGACACATAAATCGCTTCTAGAATTAAGGAATTTGTGAAGTGCATGTTATTGACGATATAACTCGTTAACTCGGCGTTAGTTCGATTCAAAACTCAGAAACCTTGGACCTACGCGAGCTCAAAGTGATTAGTGAATATTATATGAACCATTTCCTCGAAGTATGGAGTCGTCAGTACTTACTCATGGTGTGGTCGTGTCTTACCTATCCAATGTTGAAGTTAGATAATGTTTAATGATTGTTATGCGACATTTCTGTTCGAGATAAATGATTACCCGGACTATTGCTGCGAAATGAAATTTGTGGTGAGTAATACAAATCGTTTATCAATTTCACTCAGTCCTCGGTATTTTATTCTACTCTTCTAACTCATTATGTTCATCTTTCAAATCACTGTGTTTTTCTAGTCAGATTTTGTTGAGCAGAGAGGAGTTATGAGTTTCTAATCTATGTCTGCGGGTTTAGGTACGGAACCGGGATACAGTCTTTCGCTCATTGTCAATAGGGTGAAGTTAGCAGAATATGTAATTAGGAAACATATTTTACCTAAGTACCCTAACAGATATTGAAATCGAATGAGAAGCTACAAATTCTTTTGGATAAACAAAAGGAAGGTAAAAGAATCGTCTCTGAGCGGATTTGTAACGGCTTCTGTCGAATTTCCCCAATTATTTCATGTAGTAATCAGCTGATCAGTGGATGTTATGGATTTAAATTCATATTTTAAATCAAGAAGAGCAAAAACTGACAGGAAGAGCAACCTGAAACTCCAAAATATGCCCTTATATCTAAGATCTATTTTATCAGTGAAAGAGTGGATGATCGCCTTTACTATTCTCGTGAAGTAATAATTTGATTTACACTACACTATATTATATCACAATTCATGTGTGTGTACTGTGAGTCTGGGACGCAAAATGGAAGTGAACATTCGCTTGTACTAACTCCTAATGTGATTAAAAATGTTGAAGGGTTGATAACAAAATATGCCACCCCCTCTGTACGCACATCAGTCTAATACATTCTTGGATTGAGTACCTTTTGAAGTTTGATGATGTTACAAAAGTCAGCAGATTCTTTAAAGATACGATTTGAAACTTTGTACTCCAAAATGAGCTATCTATATTTTTCATCTTCACTGTTCTCTTTGATTACTATATTTATCTAAAAACTTGAGATTTCATAAATTTTATTCGTCTTGTAACACCTGTTTTTAGAATGAATAATATGTGTATGGTCCGTTTTATCCAAAGTTGATTATTACTGAAAGTACGAGTAGTGAAAAATTTAGGTCAATCTTGGTGTGGTGATAGGTCTGTTAGGAAGAATCCCATTTTTAATTATATTTGAACAGGAGTCCAAACTTAACCTTATAGAAAGTTAAAAGTTGACAAATTCAGTCTGATTCAGAGAAAAAATAAAATATAAATTCACCAAACATGATAAGGCTGTGAAATTCATACGCCAATTTTTATTTATATCTGCTTATTGTTTTTAGCGCGAGGAACAATATTTTTTATTAAAATTAATAAAGTTGAAGATTTCTCGGTTAAAATTTTTTTGAAGAATTCGAAAATATGGTCCAAAATTTACGTCATTCTGGATCAAAAGATCACAGGGTGAAAACCTGATAAAGTGTTATAATTGTAACATTGAAAAAGTGTTTCGAGGTAATTAATTTAAAAATACTCTGTGAAGGGTGGAGGAAGGAAATGTGCAAGTTACTGGTATATTTCTGAAAAATATTTATTCATTCGTGGTCCAATCCTTTATATTTTTATTTCAAGGTACATGGTAAACTACTGTGAAGAAATAGTTAATATCTCCCCATCGCTAAATTTATACTTGATTCTTTCTGTCTCTCGAGGCTGAAAATACAGATTTTTTGCAAAATACGAGTATAATTAAGTAATACTTATTTCAACTATTGGTGCTAATTTATTTGGTATGTGGGTGAGGATTGAGTCATAGGAGAATGAGCAGAAGTAATCTTATTCATATTATGAGCTCATAGAAAAAACAGTTTTCAATTGCAGGCTGTTAACATGGTATGAATAAGTCATTATTTTTCATCAGGAAGTAAGAAAGTTAGTAATGAAAAATTGAAGAATATAAATTTCTTACAAACTTGTCATTTGTCAATTAGAAAAAAAAAAAAAGAAAGATGGTGTAATTTTTTTGTAAGACTGAACATTTTTTAAAGTCCCTTCCTCCGCCCCCCCCCACCCCCACCTGGCAGTCAGACATGAATAAATGGCCGTGAAAAAGTCCCAACTTTTTTATTCGTATTTTTCTATAGATACCTTGCATTAATAGAGTTAATATTTAATGGATTTATCATCATATGAGATGGGAATGCTTTTAGTCTGAAACATATTGGGATGAATTAACCGCAGAAATGGAAATATTATTAACCTTGTAAATCTAATATGCGGAGTGAAGAAGGAATGAACATTTTTGAAAGAAATTAATTTAGTAAGGGTTGCTTCAAATTTTATGTAGTTGTCTTCCTTTCAAGAACAATGATAAAAACGCATCTTCAAATTAGACCGACATTAATGGTAATCAAGAATTGCGACCCTCATAAGTTTCAAATTAAACATATAAGCCGTATTTTTTATGACATGTATTTTTATATGTATTTAAAATACACCCGTTTACATTTCAGCCAAGTTCTGTTATGTAATTTTTAGGATATCCGTTGTTGGATTTGACTCAAGTGTGTGACGTATCTTGGAAATTTCCATAAGATACAATTGTAATTCTTTCTATATTTGGTTATAGTGGTGCTGGTCGTTTTTCGTATCTCATCGTCGTCGTCGTCGTGTCCAGTCATTGTTATCACTATTTGACCAGCGTTTGTAGAAGCGCAGCGTGCCAAGAATGCAAAAGCGAGACAAAGATAAGGAAGAAGCTACTCGAGAGCACGAAGATTTATTCGGCAAACGCGTTTCAAAAACGGCAACCGGCATGCATCGTCACAGCATTTCGAATAGCGGAATCCTAATGGTTGGTCCTAACTTTCGAGTGGGGAAGAAAATCGGTTGCGGCAATTTCGGCGAGTTACGTTTAGGTAAGCGGTTGGCAAGTGGTTTGCTTGCCCCTTCGACATTATTTCGAATAGCATGGGCTCGAACCGCGGCAGTGCAATTTAAGAAGAACAAGAACTGGTTTGCGAGTTTGGGTAGTTTCTAAGTATCTTGGCCTTCTGTCAAAAATGGATTAATTACTAGCAGCTCAGTACTGTCTAAAGCTGCAAGCTGTTCCTCTCATTCTCTGTCACTCGCTCTCCAAATTTTTTTCAACATTTTTGTTCTTCATGTTGCAGGAAAAAATCTGTACAATAATGAACACGTAGCTATCAAAATGGTACGTATCTGAACATGGTGGTTTCGTCATTGTCGTTGCCGTTGTATTGCCAATAGCAATGAAGCAATACCCTCAACTCGTATAATCTAACTGTAGAGTGAAGTCCGAACTCTACTCTTTAGCTACGTCCCTGGCAGCTTACGCTTTTTGGATCACTGCACATCCTCGATGACGAAACCAGCCCACACACGAGTGACACTATTCGCTTATAGCATGTATTGCAACGCATATCATCTCTAATCACTGGTTTTCTTTGCAGGAACCGATCAAATCAAAAGCTCCGCAGCTGCATTTGGAATATCGTTTTTACAAACTACTCGGATCTCATGGTAAGAAATTTCGTCAGCACGAACTAGCATAATCTTCTTTCGTAAAATTGCAATTACAAATTTGGACTGTGACGCTTATGGCGTACGCTTCTAGTCCTATGCAACGATTGAAAGTTATGATAGCATTATCTATTGCGTTTGCTGTTTGTTTCGTTTGCTATGAATTCACCTTGGTCAGAAATGCAAAGCAATTCTGAGCAGTGAGAAATCAATCCTCATGATGGAGGGGGTAAGGGTGAAAGCGAAAAACAGTTCTTTAGTCTTTGTTATTGACGTAAGGAGCAAAAAAAAATTGTTATCGACGTTGGAAAATTATAGAATTTCGTGAAAGTATACCAAATGTTTTCGAAAGGTCAAGCGGTATGACTTGATCGTCTTAATTTCGTTCACATTAACGTAGCTAAACTCACGGAAAATGTTATTTTTTCACTGAAGAAGACGCTATTTATGGATTTGGTGTAAAACCAGAATATTTTTACCACGTTTTCCTTGGTACAATCTGAATATTTTCGATTATTTGCGTAACGAATCGAAGTAATATCTACGCGAGATGCGGCGAGGAAACTAATATCCTTAACCTCGTCCGAAATCGTCTTTCAAAGTATCTCTGTTCAAACAAAGAGGTATTTGAAAAATTCGAACCGAAATGAGAATCGTACGTGTATGTTCAATCGTCAGGAGAATTGATTGCGTGTTTGTTTTATGTTTTTTGCAGAAGGTATTCCGGACGTGTATTACTTCGGACCGTGCGGTAAATATAACGCCCTTGTCATGGAACTCCTAGGACCTAGCTTAGAAGACTTATTCGACTTATGCGGTAGACGATTCACGTTGAAAACCGTATGTGTGATAGCCTTGCAATTGGTGAGTATCGTTAAATTTTCAGATCTGATTTTCGGCTCTTTAAAAGCACAATTCGGTCGGTCGGTCGGTTACAAAATGAGTTCAAAATTCTTTAAAATATGTCATTAATTATATCCTGTCGGATTTGGTTGAGCTACAATGTTATGAAATAGCAAAAATCAAGAATTTCGTTTGTTAGGAGAAGAACGTTTTCAAAAATTGAATTACAACGAAATTTAACCGAGGTTAGTAGGTATAAAAAAATTATTTTAGTTCTCACCGATCGAAGAAGGCGCTCTGTATGGTGCAATTGTTTTATTAAGGTGGATAAAGAGAGCATATTATGCCTTTGAAATGTTGAAATTCGATAAGATGCGTTTTACTCTTTCTAAAGCACGAGCATTATTTTTTCGATCTTAGAAAGGTGAGACGTAAACGTATGCATCTCGTTCAAATAATGTTTTTAGTCTAGGGTGTCGAAAATAGTATGTAATGGACAGAAGTCTTTTTTCAAAATGTAACTAGGTTTGTCTCGTTTTCTACGTATCCTCGTTTTATTTGTAATTTTCTATTTCATTTCACTCCCACGTAATGTTTGCTTTCCCTTTTCAATTTCTGCAGCTTCACCGAATTGAATACGTGCACGAAAGGCATTTAATTTATCGCGACGTGAAACCGGAGAATTTCCTTATTGGTCGCACCACCACTAAAAAAGATAAAATTATACACATTATTGGTAAGTGTGCCCGCGCACGAGTGCGTTTTATTGTAAACTTTCCGTCATTTTGGAAATGATAGGCTTTACTCGCTAAGAATTCTCGCCCTATCGAATCCTACCTACCCTCATTCATTCAAATTTGACCTTGTCTAGTCAATTTCTACGGCTTCTAATCGGTTATTGACGAATTAGATAATTCTATTCGCGGTTCTTTTCGATATTATCGTTTAAAATGTCCGCATTGTAAACATTCGTGCTGAATAATCACCTTCAATATTCTTCCGTTAGTTCATACTTCATACGACTTGAAAATGGAAGTTGCTAAAATTAATGTGACCTGGAAAGTTACGCAAAATTACCGACTTTTTCATTTTCACTTTTATTTAGAGAAATATTGGTGTCCCTGGCTGTTCAAATTTTTTTTCGCAGTCGTCCAATTTCCCCCCTTTTTTTTTGTCTCGCTATTTCTGTCATTCTCTTTTTGGAATTTCGTTTGAAATGTTGACAACTTCATGAAAAACCATACTTTGACTTATTTAGATTTCGTTTTTCGTGAACTTGCGACAATTATGCATCAATGTCTACTCCTTTGTCGCTGAATTATACTCACATCAGTGTTAGTAATCGTCAAGTTTTCTTACCTTTAAGCTTCTTTTACTTTTGCATCGCCATCCCCTTAGCCGAACATTCATTCCTGTTATAGTCTGTTTCAGTTAAGTAAGGCCGTTCTGCGGGGCCCACGCACATTCGTAATTTTGTGGGCCCCAGGGTCGCCATTTTGGCTCCATGAAGCCTTATTTTATCGTTTAATTAGACTTCATGACCAATCCCGGAGGCCACCAAATTTCAAATACTACGCAATGTGCGTATTCACTTTATGCGGAATCCGGCCTTGCAGCTAAAAGTTCCATGACGTCACACGCATCTGAAGAAAGCGATTGGTTGAAACACGTATAAAATCAAAAATAATTTCTTCTCATTCGTTGAAGCATTGTGACGTCACGGAGCTCTTGACTGGAACAGACTATAGTTACGTTCGCAGGCAGACCTAGCTCTATTCTTCGTTATTTTTATTAATATCTTTGATCCAAAAGAATTCTAGCAATTTTTTCACTTTTCTTGTGGGTATTAATATTTTTTCTTCCGCAGATTTCGGTCTAGCCAAGGAGTATATCGACTTAGAAACTAGCAAACATATTCCTTATAGAGAGCATAAAAGTCTGACGGGAACAGCCAGATACATGAGTATTAACACTCACCTAGGGAAAGGTTGGTATTATATGTAGTACTCGGTAGTCTCGCGAGGATCCGATCTGTTTTTTTTTTTTTACCCTTTTAATTTCGTTCATTTAGCTTCGCCTCGTTAAGTCTGTGCTATGGCAGTCTGCAACACGGTTGAGGTTAACTGTGAAATTTTTCTTGCTGAAGCGTTAATAATAATAAGAAATTTCTTTTTCCCGACGTAATTATTTAGTTCTATATTCATGTTTTTTTCATCGTAATATAATTACAAGTTTTATGTTTTTAACATTCATAAAAACATGGGTGACTAAAGTATAATTTTATTTTGCCAAAAAATTATAGAAGAAAAAAAAAATTGTCAACAAGTTCTTTGAACTCGTTTTGTTTTGAGTAGGTGTGATAGCAATCTGTAGCACCGTTTTTGCAAAAATAATATTACGATATTTTGTTCTCAATCCTTGGCCGGTGGATGTAAATAATTTTTTTGGGACCACTACGCTTAAATTTTCGTCTTTTAAGAAAGTAAAAAGTATTAGTTGTGATTTTAGTATGGTATCATAATTACCAGGTTGCTTATTTAAAACTCTAAAACGAGATTTAAAATCACTATCCTCAACCATGTTCGTGTTGCACTTTTATTTAGTTTTTGTCAATAGTTGATCGATTTTGGAAAAAAGTTAGTTTTATAAATCATTTTTTGGTCTTACAAACACTCATTAAATATGTACTTGAAAAACGTGTTCGATTTCGCGCTCGTTTCTAATTTTTCAATGTCGGTCTTGATTTTATTGATTCTTTATAATTTTTCCCTTTTCCGTAGAACAAAGTCGGCGAGACGATTTAGAAGCCTTAGGTCATATGTTTATGTATTTCCTGCGCGGTTCGTTACCTTGGCAAGGACTGAAGGCCGATACTCTCAAAGAGAGGTACCAAAAGATTGGCGACACGAAACGCGCTACCCCTATCGAAGTGCTGTGCGACGGGCATCCAGGTAAATACTTTCCTTTCCTCGTCTTAGTTTCATTATTCCAATTCCAGATCTGAGAACCAGAAACTAGAAAATTCCAAGTTTATAGTTACGGTATGAAGATGGATGCCGTTAGAAGTTTCTGAATACCCTCATTTTAAGAATCACTTTTATTCAGTATCAGTACTCATTTTGAGAACAGAGCAATCCGAAAATGACATCACACAAGCTTTCATCTGGTGGAAAATGGTTAGAATTGTTATCAGTTCCCGTATGAAATACATTGGAGTTTTTGTTTTTCTAATATTTAAAATTCAAGCAGTCCTGTACGGTATTTAATACCCGTATCTTTTAATACTAACTTCGTGCATACTCTCGCAGAAATTACATGTACTCGTATTATTTGCCATTCTGGACTTTGAAATTTAAATTTATTTACGAGCTCGAACGTATTTTATATGAGAAATTGATTATAGTTTTCCACCAGTTTCAACGAACCTAATTTTCAACTGATAGGATTGCTCTATGAAATGAGTGGGTTATTTTGCTACACCAAGCTGGTGGGTGAAAGTACTTACAGTAAACTATATCGAAAGTAGTCAGTATATATTATTCGAAAAACTTCTTTTTGGTTCTCACGTCGATAAATTCGTATACTTCATGCAGGGTTTCGAAGCAAAGCCTGCCATTTTTTTTTGTGTGTGTAAATTTTTTCTGATTCGATTTATTTCTCCATTGCAGAAGAGATGGCCGCTTACTTACGCTACGTGCGTAGACTAGATTTTTTCGAAACGCCCGACTACGAGTATTTACGCAAACTATTTCGCGATTTATTCGACAAACGCGGCTTTGTAAATAATTCCGAATTCGATTGGACGGGCAAAACGATGGTGAGTGCGTATATTGCGTCAAGTCGTACCGCGTTTCTCTAATTAACGGCCCTGTCCCTATTCTTCCATGTCAATATTCCTCTTTACATTCGTCACGAAATGAATACTGAGTCGTCGTCATCCGTCCTGCGAAGACGTACACACCCTCGTACTCGTCGAGAAGTGGAGTATGATGCCAGTCAGTTGGTAAAATTTTGATAATTTCTGATTTTTTAGCCGGTCAATATTTACTTAATGAAAAGACTTAGCGCTATTTTGCCATCCATCAACCGGAAGAACTCGTCAGACGAGGTAACATACGGCGAAAGAGCGTACCTGACCGAGGCGCTCTGTAAGCACGTAGTAATTGCCCTATCCTCATTAGTGCCAGTTAGTGACGGATCTAGAAATTGTCTTCGGTTGGTCTGAATTTTCGAACTAGTAGAAACAGTCATCGTCTAATAAAGAATCGAAATAAAAGATACCTCTATCAGCAAGAAAATAAGAATGTTTTGTGTGAATTTCACGATAATTTTCCTCTCTCTTTAGTAATGTTTTTCGGCCCAAAGCGTACACTTGACCATTTTACCCTGCTCTCTAATTCGTTCTCATAAATTTAGAGGGATCCACGACCCGCTTAAATAATTTTTGGATCCGCTGCTGTACCAGTAATTACTTTCGATACTCGGCCCAGTATTATTTTCGTATTTTCACCAAGTTGTGTTTTTTTTTTTTTAATACTGCGAACGAAAATCTCTTCCCTTGGTCGTCTTTAATAAATTCGACTCGATCCGAGATAACCATCCATACTGCAAACAGTTACACAAATTTTTCAAAAAAAGCAAAAACTAGTCGTACTGACGGAAGAATCAAAATATCGATGGTTCTGTGGCAAGCTAATCTGCTGTAGAAAAGAATAGGAGATTGGCCTTTTTGTCGCAGAACCATCGATATTATTGTTAAATTTTTAATTCTTCGTTCAGAAAACCGCTCTATTCATTTTTGGTTTTCACATACTTATATCGAGAAATTTTCGTTAGCGTCTCAACTCCTAATTATGGTTATCTGGAATTGGGTCTCAAATTATTATCTTTAATTTCGCGTATTGTACAAGAGATACTAATTGCATTTTAGTTCACTTAGTCGCCTGCCATTCCCAAATCCGTAATTCTGTTAACACAGTAGTTGATATCCCATTAGTCTCGAAATACCAATAATGTACGTATCAAATCGAATTTGTCACTTCGTTTCTCACCTTGCCACGTACCTATCACGATGTGTAAGTTTTACTCTGTTTATTGTAAGATTACAAAAAATGGAATGTCAACATTACTCACTGATTGCTGTTATCAGCGATCATTTAAAACATCCACGTGTTTTGTTATTAAAAATGTGAAGCTCTGCCTTTTGTATGGTTCCAGTTTTGTTTTTAATTCTTTCCTTTTACCCTCGTTTGTGTCTACCATCTTTATAAAGATATTATTCGCTGTATTTTTAGACCAGTAATAAATTGATTAGCGAAAAACCTGCCAAAAATTTTTTACGAAAAAAAGCTCTTCTGCTCAGCCTCTGTATGAGGTGAAAGGAAAATTAAATGAAATTTTTCGATGATTTGGTGGGAGAATAATATAATATTTTGTTGACTTTTTTTTTGTTCATCTCGAGAACGTATTACTTTCGAATCAAATTCAAAAAACTAAATTTTTTTATATTATTTTTGGCGTTCGTTTGAAAATTTCGTACGTTTGTCTAATTTTACTGGACTATTTATAACGTAGTTACGGCGCACCTCTAATTTCTTTACTTCCTTTCTACTCAGTAGAGTCAGTACAGTCACCAAAAATGTCTGCTTAACTAAAGCTTTATGTGTTTTTTCAGTCGACGCCAGTTAATTCGTTACTCACTGGACAAGAGACGATCACTTCGCCGAGTAAAGATCACCGTATCGCTCCTTCCGCCAACAAAGTTAGTTATAGCCGAGTACGTTATTTGCTTCTTCGCACGAGTTTGTAGCTCCGTGCTTATCCGTTCGCGTCAATTCAAATCAGACCCGACTATTCCACGAATAATAATAAATCGTCGCTGCCACTTCTCTGTTATTCGCGTACGTCTACTAAAGCGATACGTGTGGAAAACTGGGAGACGAGAATCTCGTTAAATTTTGGCATCTGCCAACATTAGTATTTTCGTACTCAATGCTGAAATCACACATCTTCTTTCGCCCGAATAGTAGTCAAAAAAAAAAAAGTCCCGAATTTCTTTTGGGTAAGCTGGCCTTAGCTTCTATTTGATCGTATTTGCTTTGGGAGCGGCCGTGGAATCTTCGTGTCTGATTCGAATAACGCGTAGATGCACTCTTCAGCATCGAATTTATCAGTTTGTGGCTAGTTAGACGTTAATTTTTTTATCATTCGATTCGTTTTATCGTATGGTGTAGATCATTAGCTCGACAAACGGAGAGTTAGGGACGGATGATCCTACCGCCGGTCATTCCAACACACCGATCGCTATTCAGCCAGATGTCGATGTCGTCGATGAAACAAAGTAAGTCCTCACGCCTGCCACCCACTTCAGCGTGGCCAAGTTCTCATAAACTCGAATCTGTCTTTGTCAAGAAGTACCGTGTCGTCGTCGTCGTCGTCTCGATGATATTAAAACGATCGTTTTATTCGTTTCGTAACAGGTGTTGCTGTTTTTTTAAACGGAAAAAGAAGAGAAGCGGCCGCGTAAAATGACTAACGGTTGTTCGGAGGAACAAGGAAAAAGAAGCAGTCACCCTGTTGCACACAGTTTCGCAGTCCAACTCGCGCGACAGCATTCTAAATCCGGTAGCAACCTGAATTCGACATGACGCGAATCGCCGCCTCGGCCGCATCGACGGTGGCCAGCCGTCGCGCCCTCTAGCCGACCATCTACGCTGTTCAGCCACCACTATTTCGGAAAAATAGGTATAGCTTCTATCCTTTCCAGTCTCCCGCACCCGCCAGTCAAGTACGTTCGTTTTTCCTATCCCCAGTTGCGCATCAGTGGCGGTGGCGGCAGCAGCAGCAGAGGTCGTCGTCTCGTTCCTTAATAATTTTCCCTCGCCATTGTCCTCATGCAGGCGTGAGGCGTCTACAGCTACACATCTCGTCAGTAGTCATCATGATTATCGTTTTCATCACGTCTATAAGTATCGCGATTTGTGAGCATCGGCCCAAATATTTCAAACGAATAGAATTCGCAAATGAAAAGAAAGAAAGAAAAAAAATCAAGAATTTATCGGGGAAGTCGAATCTTTACGCAAGACTTCACCCTTCTTTTTCCCTTATTGCTCGCTCTTTATTTTTCCCCTCAATTTGTTCTTATGTAGTTAATATTGTTTTTTTTTTTTTCCTCAGCCTTTTACGCTTTTATTAACGAGGCGTTTGCGAATGTTTTGTCATTTTTTTCAATTTATTATGCCGTATAGTGTTTCCCTTTACAATGTAAATTCGTGTTAACGATATTCTAATTCGCCAAAAGAAGTTCTATATACATACTACTACCTATTTATACATATTTCCCCGCTTTTTTCGTTTTTCCATTATAGAAGTTATCGAATGACTGCGTCGGACGTACGTATCGTTGTAATACGAGTGAATTAAAATTTTTGTAATTTTTTTTTATTCTGTGATCTTTTTAATAAATACAGGGTGTTCATCTTATCGAATTCACGTATGTAAGTTAATCATGTCACGATTTGGTTTGGCAAACGTCATTGTTTGAGGTTTGTTATTTATTTCTCATTTGAAAATGGTAATTTTTGAAGGAATGACTTTCGCTTGTCATTACAAAAAAAAAAAAAAAAACGTTACGGTCTGGAACGCACTTTGGTTATTGGAATTTATTTTCTACGCTAATTGTCAACTATAGGTACTACCATGTTTGGAATAAAAGTTATTAAACAGTTGAAACGACTCTGGAAGGAAAAAAATTCACTACTGGTCAGAACTGAAGCGATTTTAGCCTCTAATTCTCTAATGGATCTATCATTGAGTTCATTCTGAAAAGCTTCGATGGATGGCTGGAGGATGGTCATGAGAAGATTCAAGAAACATAAGAATGAGTTGAATTACCGTACAATTTTCTAGGAGGGGTAGAAAAAGTAACACATTCATAGTAATGTTTAACATGTCAGGGTAGAATTAGAACCTAGATTCATAAACTTGTTGAATAAAATACGGAGTAATGAATAAATTATACTTCATTTTGAACTTTAAAGTTGAGATTAAAAAAAAATGATCCGAAATTGAGTTTCCATCAATAGTAATTCTAGTTTCAGTCTCTTATTGTTACTTTTCCAAGTGAAGTGTAGAACGGTGAGCAAAAAATTACACACGAGCAAACATTTATTTATTATTGTGTAATTTTTTACACACACATCTTCGGTGAAATAATTACCAAAAAAAATTTTGATTTGAAACCTTTGACCATTTTGCTGGTGCGTAATTTCGGCTTCCAAGAAATTATTTTATTTTTGTCACATCAAAAACAAATTAAACATGTTTGAAAAAACTCAATTTTAGTTCAACTGAAAAATGATTCTTGTTCAAAAATAAAAGAAACAAAATACTTGATGGTATAGTTTGAAACAACCCTTCATTAGTAGAAAAAATGATGAAAAATCTCCGAAGAGGTATATAGTTGCGCCTGTCCAAACTTTTCCAATGACATCACTGTAGCGTGGGTTACCTTCACGTAGCCTGGCATCGCTTTCACAAAACCGACTTGGCGAGAAAATATTGATTTTTTTTCAGCCTAAAAAATGGTTTAACCCATATTTTCAGAGTTCGTCGCCCACAGTCTAAATGGCTAACAGTACAGCTAATTTATACCACATGAATTTTTCAAATTACCTGTACGTATCAAATTGAAATGAAATTGGAAAATTATTTACTTTTAGTGTTACTATGTGCAATAAAATTTGTGTGTTCCAATAGTGTTCGTGATCCGTAAGTATTACTCAGTTATAATAGACGTAAATGTTGTAAAGTTGATATTATGTTGCATTTAAAAACGTTTTTCATACGTAAACTTTCTCTTCCGACTTTATAAAACAACTTCAAAATTCATTTTAAACATAGATTCAATCAAGAAATAATAAAAAGTAATAAATGTAGAGAAATATCACTTAAAAAATAGTTCCCAAAGACAAACACTTTATGTTATTTCTTCTATAAATAGATAAAAAAATAACAGCAGTTAAAGTTCTCGAATATAGGTTATATTTTTTTGAAGCAGACGTTACAAATTGAAAACTACTGCAGAATCTTTTCTCGAAAATATCGATATCTTTTATTTTCTTTTTACGTACTTATATGGAACTCATAAAAAATATTATACAGTAGAAAATCAAATAAGTAATATAATTCTCATTCTAAAATAATCAACAAATAAAATAAATTGTATGGAACACATTTAATGCAGTACAAAATAGGTGGTGACGAGCGGTGAATATTTTTTGATAGGTAATTTATTGAAATATTTTCCTCCTGGTCTATTATATAGGTTTTTGAATTTGTAATTTGAAATTCCATAACAATGGATTTGCTTTGCTTCGTTGTGTCTTCTACTTTGACTGAAAGTAATTTTTGTTTTAACCAAAATTTATAATGTCTAAATCCATTCTGTGGGAAATAAAATTAAAACTACACAAAAATATGAGTCTCAACTTTTTTCCCCTCCATAATGCCATAATATTATTTCAATGATGATATTTACGTGTTTCAAATAATTATATGATTTTTATTATTAGTCTCGCAGATCTCACTCTTAAAATTGGAACTAAATTGTGGGATTTAGGATGTAATCTGACGAAGAATGCTGATTTAAAATCGGTAAGTACAACATGGATGGCTCATTTTTGCTTCAACCAAACCTACGCGAGTGGACAGTGGACACTGATCAGATACCTAAAAGTCCACTTGTTCTCTAAAATCAAAAACAAACTTGAAAATTTCAACCTTTTTCCGTGAATAAAAGATTTCAAATTTTTTTCCTTCAGAAATTCAGGTTCTCTCAATCCCAAAGTCGCAAAAATTGATTTTCAGCAAACTCAGTATTTTAAAAACTTTCGGAAGCAATAAAATTTGGATTTTTTATCATCTCCCAATTCTTATTGCCAAAATAAATTATAAATGAATGAAAAAAAAAAAGTGGTAAGAGGAAGGTTCTAACTCAGATACGGAGAGCTATTTCACACAAAATAATTTTTTTAATTAAAAATTAAAATGTTAATTTTTATAAAATATGAGAAATGAAATTTGAAAGGGGCATCGAACTTATAGCTAATATTTTTATGAAATTATCAATTCATTGCTTTTTGATTACCAGGCATACATTAACGCAAATTTAACAGAACTAAATGGCAAAGAAATTGCCAAAGAAATGAGTAATCGAGCTTACGTGATGATCGAGCTTAAAAAGAATGCTTTACAAGTATGTGACTTGATTCAAATTTAAAATAAGTATTTCATTGTATTTATAATCACGGATGCATAGTAATCAATTTTTCGCCATAAATTTTACAGAGAATTGTCAATATTGTGGAAGAATATTCAAAAAATTTGTCAGATAGTATAGATAACATAAACGACGAAAAATATACCTTCAGGAGTGCCAAAAAATTATCTCCAGAAAATAAAAATATTATGACGAAGGATAAAAATTTTTACAATACACCAGTCACAACCAATTTCAGTACTGTACATATTCCCACAGATGTTTATTATGGAAGTGAGTATGCAGAAGTTTGGTATTTTTTACATTTTTACTTGGAATAACGTACTACCTATAATATAAAAATTCTTATTTACATTCCATAGCCAACGAAACTTTATTGGGTATTTATTCAACCAAAGAACTGGATAATACGTTTCGCCACAATTATTTATCCGATCCAACTTTATCTTGGCAATATTTCGCCGGAGTGACAGGATTTATGAGAACTTTTCCAGGTGATTAATTTTTTCAAAGACATAATTTTTGGTACGGAAAATCAAAAAGCAAATCATTCGCATTGGATAAAATTTTAGGAATCGAATGGCCCTCAGACGGCGAGAATATTCCGGATTTATATGATGCTAGAAAAAGACCATGGTACATCGAAGCAGCCACAGATCCAAAAGATATAGTCATTTTAGTCGACAATTCTGGATCTATGATGGGACAGAAACGAAAAATCGCCAGACATACGATTAATTCCATTTTAGAAACTTTGGGACCCAATGATTTTGTAAATATTTTTCAATTCGCTCACGATACTGAGTCGGTAGTTCGCTGTTTTAAGGATAGCTTAGTTCAAGTAATTTTAGAATCTGGTTTTCATTTTAATTTTACTATAACTCAAAAAGCAGGTTTCTAACAGCGTTTGAATTTTAGGCGAATTTAGTAACTATTCGAGAACTAAAGACTGGAGCCGAAAATATGAACGAAGCGACGAAATTAGCAAACTTCACCAAAGCTTTAACAAAAGCATTTGCAGTGCTACAAAGTGTAATACATATTTTACTTTACAGTATTTCTATAATATAACATACAGGGTGTTCCGCCACGAATTCACCACCAAGCATTACGTTCATTTATGATCGTTTGCCTGCTCTCCGGTTGGTAGGAGTTGAGATTATTTTCTCCTCCCGAAAACTAACCAATCTTACAGGAAATAACTAAAATTTTTCTGAATTTCCAATTTACTTATTACCAAAAACCGAAAATTTAATGAGTGAATTCTTTTTATTAGCATCAGAGAGAACATCTGGCATCAATGTGTAATCAAGCCATCATGCTGATTACTGACGGAGTACCAGAAAATTATTATAATATTTTCAGTCAATACAACTGGAGAAATTCGACAGAACCACCATTTCCAGTGCGAGTATTCACCTACCAGATTGGTCGAGATGGAGCAGATTTTAGAGAAACAAAATGGATAGCTTGTGCCAATCAAGGTATATTTTTGAAAATAAATTTCGACAAATTTGAAGAACTAACAAAATCAATTTTTTCACCCGAATTTTATTTTTAGGTTACTTCGTACAATTAAATACCATGCAAGAGGTGAAAGAGCAAGTTTTCAGTTACATGAATGTATTGGCCAGACCATTAGTTCTGAGGAATAGTAGAAAAATTGCATGGACTTCGCTTTATGTTCACAAAAAAGTACTTAATCTAATATTTTCACTCTCTCTTTTTTTTTCTTTTTTTTTTTGTATAAACATTCATGCTCGCCACTGTATACTTATGCAAAGCAGAGATTGAAAGCTCTACAATACAACTTCAGCTTTTGGCTTTCAAAGGTTTTGCCTTTGAAAATAAAAGTTTCACTTTCAGCTTTTCTAATAAAGCTTCCAAGTTTTGGTTTTTGCTAATTCTGACCAAAATCGATAAACTTCTGACTTTCGGCTTCCAGCTTTCATAATTTTCTTATTCAAAATTTGAAATTCCTTTAAAAAGATTTATCTGTTGAATTCCAAAATTCAAGTGTGTAAAAAGGGACAAAAAGCTACAAAAAAAAAGCTTAAGCTTCAAACTTTTTACTTTTTAGATAAAGCTTTTAGCTTCCAGTTTTCACCACTTTCTATTCAACACCGATTGGCTTTCATTCGGCTAGTACACATTTTTTTTTTTCAATTTTTTTATTGACTTTATAAAATAAATAGAAAAAATTATTTCATGGCAGGATCCCAGACTGACAGATTACTACTGGCAAAATGAGCAAGATGCTCAACAGAGGGAGAATACAGTGAGATATAGAGATAACTGGAAATCATTTTTATCATTGGATGACCAAAGAAAAAGAAGACTACATCGTAAACAAGTGGTCGGTAATGTTAAAAATTAATAAAATTATTTTTTCAAATATAATTACTTTTAAAATTCAATATTCTGCCTTAGGAGTTTGATCAAAATAAATACATCCATGAAAGAAATGATTATCATTTTATGATCACTCTTTCTCATCCTGCTTATGACCAACGCCAGACAAAAGTAAGTAACTAAATGCATAAGTTACGTCAACTTTTTTCATCCAAGTACCTATATTATTAATTATTCAAATTGAAAAAAAAAAAATTAATTAAATATTCGTTAAATAAGATTAATTTTAATTAATAGTGTCACAGTACTACTGACACCGAATTAACTAAAATAAATATCTAACTTTTTATTACGATAAATATACATACGACGATTAAATAAATAAATGAATAAATAATTTTATTTCTACAGAACATAACTGAGAATATTTTAGTTAATGAAGCCTACTGGACTCAAAGAGTATTTGAGGTACCTATTTAAATTGTGTATACTCTTCTGAAATGAACCTAGACTAGATGTTTGAAGAAAAATTTACTTTTGAATTTTTTATTTAGCTGTTTAGCAATCATCCTACAATACCTTTATTCAGAAAAATAATTGCAAAATCTATGTAGTATTCATCGTTTGTAAGGTAAATAAAATTTAGTTCTATAGATAATACATGCGTATTAGATTTTATCACAGTTCTTATGTAAAGTTAATTTTCTGAAATGACCTATCCTATGACCTGAGAAAAACTTTCACATAGAAATTATAGTGTATAACAGACAAGAAAAAAAACTTTTGTAAATCCAAAATAGATTGTTATCCTATTAGAACTTAGAATCACCAATAAATATCAACAATTGTTCAACAGTCCCAAACCAAGGAAACAAGTTAGTTTTATTGAATATTTAGAAAAAAGTAATCTGTTTCAAAAACTATATCAATTATTCAAATCAAACATTACCTGTTAAATATAATTTCCATATGAAGATCATATACCACACCAGCAACTAGTCAATTAACCAAAAATCGAGTTTTTATTATTATATAAACGGTTGATAATAACTAACCTTCACCTCTACCTATTTTTAACGTTATCCTTCTAGAGTTAGTTTAAAATTAGTAACTCGAAATAACTCTAGAGAATATGTATAAGAAAAATTAGTAACAGTAGTGGTTTTTAGTTTTTCACTAGTGTAGGAATAGAGCATCAGAAACTATAAAAACAGTGTCAAGTAGTGGTGTTTAGGAATTATTTACACAGCGAAAACCTTTTAGTAGAGTAGATATATAATAATTAATTAAGAATCGCCACAACTAAATTCTGTCTCGCAGGCTAACGTAGCCAGTTTGTTGGGAGTTGCTGCGACTGATATTCCTATCGAAGAATTTCAAAAAATTATGAAACCGTACTATGTAAGAAAATTTTCGAACTTTATTTACTGACCAGCTACATTTACAATATATAATTTAATAGTGAAATTTTGTTTCAGCTGGGAGTCAATAGTTACGGATTTATAGTGAACAATAATGGCTACATTATAGTTCATCCGGATTTGAAGCCATTTGTAAGCAAAACAATATTCTGTCATAAAAAACAGTCTTTTCCAAAAAAGGGATGCGTCAAATTTTTGAAAATTTTAAAAAAGTGCAACAAAAAACTTAAATTGTGATATCATTATTGGTTTTACATTTCATAAAATTATT
The DNA here is from genome assembly GCA_038050395.1 of Parthenolecanium corni. Lineage (NCBI taxonomy): Eukaryota > Metazoa > Arthropoda > Insecta > Hemiptera > Coccidae > Parthenolecanium > Parthenolecanium corni. The sequence goes on along the minus strand of JBBCAQ010000027.1, from coordinate 390,205 downwards.
TGAAAAATATGACTAGTCCCCCATCTGTAAAAGATGGTTCAAATTCTTAGGCACGTAGAAAATATTTTTTAGACGTACAACATTTTTTTTTAGTTCAGAGAAACACTGAAACCTGGCTATAACAGCGTGGATATGCTAGAGATTGAATTATTGGATAATGCGGATCCAAATAAATCACCCAGGGATTTCGACATTCAAGCTCAAATCATAAATGTAAGTTCTGGAATTTAATTATTATGTATTTATTTTCTGAAAGAGTATTTTTACACTATAATTATTTTCACGATTACTCGCAGAATGAACCAACTTATACTCTCAGTAATTTATCACTGCTTCGAGACTTTGTCATAAATCAAACCGACAGTTCTAATCATGCCTTTTTAGTGAAATATCATTACGACAATATGGTTTGTATTTTTAATAATTTTTTACAAAAATTTTCTCATTTCAAGAATATAAAATCAAAAAATATTTCGCATTTTGATTTTCAAAGAGGCGAGTATCATCCGGGAGACGACACTACCACATCAGTCGAATAAGTAATTCACCTTTCACTTTGGTATTAGCACTAATGAATCCAACTGGCAAGGATAGTTTCCAACCTTGTCGTATTGCATCTCCAAACAGGGATGAAAAGGTTACCATTACGTCTCAACGTATGTTGGATTTTTCTCACAAATAATCAAACTTCACGATAATAATGTCATTTTATACAATTCAATTTAATTTTTAGAAATCAAAGAATTATTCTCAGGGAATTGGAATATTCACCCAGACTGGTAAGCCAGTAGAATTTCTATTATAAAAATATAGTTCTCAATTTTAAACTGACATAAGATTCAATTTAAAATAGGTTCTACTGCCAATTCAATTACAACAGTTTGCATTATCAAGATTGGTCGGACCGAGATCTCCAAAATAAGACTGCCGAATTATTATACTTCTTCAAAAAAATGGATACAAGTTCCTTTTGGGATGATCTCATCGATCCGTATGGTGGTTTACCACAAGAAAGTAAACGCAAAAGTATTAATTGAATAAGTAACTTTTTCCAAAAAAAAAAAAAAAATCATTTGTTCTAACCAATTTCGAAAAGGGTCTAAAAACAATGAGAATGCCAGAAGTTATTTCGACCTATCCTCTTATTACAAAATACTATTCACTTATATCGATAATTTTATGATCATTTTCACAATTATTATTCCGTTTTTTCTAGATACTTCAAGTAACTCAGTAAAAAAATCTTATCAAAGTACGTTTGTGTGTTATGAATTCTTGTAAAATAAATAAATAGAATTTCAAGCGAATAAGTAAATGAAAAAATGATTTTTCTTTTTTTTTTTTCTGACAGGGGAGAAAAATATCAAAAAAGACCCAAAAGTCTCGAAATATTTTTGTAAGTATAATTTTTTTTAAACTAAATTTTTTGCGACTATAGAAATTTAATTATTACAATTTGATAATTTTGTTTTTACTGAAAATATCTAGGTGATAGAGAACTTATAAAGAATTTATTATACGATGCAAATATTACCAAAAATATTTTCGATCATTTGAACAACGATTTTTCTATGCCACGAGACTTCAATTTTCCGTAAGAAGTAGATTATCGTTATTATTTTTTAGCATGTATTTTATTTTTAATGGCTAATACGAATGGATGTATATTTTGTCTTATTTAAAGGGTTGAAAGTATCAAAAACGTATTCGTTGCCACACACAGCGGTTTAACTCGATGGAAAGATTTGAATGGGGATACGTAAGAAATTTTTAAAATACCTCATTTATACCGAAGTTTACAATATTTAGAAAAAAATTTTGAATTAGATCTTTTGGTCGACTGCACAATAAATCAATCGATGAAGTTTGGTATCGCAGAGCAGTTCATCAATATTATGTCAATGAAAGAAGTTTTGTATTTTCTATTCCACTATACGAAGGTGAGTTATTATTTTGATTTAAAACATTTTCAGTTGATTTAGAAGATTTGAATAATTTTTATCCGACAGATTACCACGACCAATTAACAATAACTGCCACTCATGCTATCTTCGTAAAAGAAAATAAGAAGAAAGGACTAGAAGCACCAGCTGCTGTTGTTGGATATCAATTATTATATCCTGCTTTTGAAAGCTACATAAGAACAACCATTGAAGAAGTAAAATATGATGATACAGACAATTGTTAAGGAAATTGAATCTGCTTCACTAATCGTGACCTTTTTTCCCCACAGCATTTAAAATCTACGCCTAATTCAGTTTTATATTATGTGCTGGACAATAACGGTTATATTTTAGCTACGAATAATTCGCAAAATACGGGTAAATTCTTTGGAGAAATCCAACCCGAAATAATGAGATCATTCAAGGAATGTGGAATTTTTAAAGAAGTGATCGTATACGATTACCAAGGTGTATGTTTCGAAAATCCGAGGAACGTAACTAACGGAGCTCTGTCGATTTTTATTAGCGTAAGTAACTGTCATCATTCATTAAATTAAAATTAGTTATGAAAAATAAGTTCATAAATAAAAAAAAGTTGATTTTAGATTTACTCGCAATTTCTAGATAAAAAGTTCAATTTTATAGAAATGTTTCGAAAATTTCTTCGGCAAAGAAATATTAATAGAGAACTGCTCAAATAATAGCATTATATTTTTTATTAAGCCCCGATTTCCATTTAAAGAAATAGAAGGGCGAAAAAGTAGTCTTCGAAACAGACCATTTCTTTAAAATATGTAGACCTGAATAGTTGTAAAGATACGAAAAAAATTTTACTATAAGGGTGGGCCTACCTTTAATCAAACAAATGTGATTTTCCTAACAAAAAAATTTTACACACGATTTAAATATTTTTATAATAATTCTTTATAGAGGAGGACATTTTGTAGATTATCAGATTAAAGAACTTTTTGGAGAAAATTAATGTTCTTTATTATAATGAATTTGCAGCCAATAAAACAAATACACAAAGTCATTACATGGACTATTGGTACGTTGATTTGGGGCATAATTAAGATCAATATGGAAATAATTATGACGGGAATAATCGAATTGAACGGTAGTAATAGTATTTTAGAAGAAGGTAAAACGAAATATTTTAAATACAATACGAGTTCCTTCATTATTTTAAATGCAACGCGTATTTTCGACAGAAATTTATGAAGAAGCAGAAAATTTTACCGATGATATTTTGAGCGACAAACCACCAAAGTATAGCAGAGTGAAACATATAGTTATGATAAATAGAACTCGTCCACAAACATGCGACAGAAAAGTGAAATTATATAATTTAGAACCACAAAAGAACTGGATTCATGGACAAAATTGCACCAATGTGATGACGTAAGTTCACCGTCAACTTGATTTTAAATAGGCAGCATATTTTCACAAATAATTTGGTAATTTATTGACAGAATTATAAAACCTATACCGCACACCAACTTATTGCTTGTGATCCCTAAAAACACAAAAGAGGAGGAGAGCCCTCCGAATCGAATGCATACAGATCCAGTGAAAATTAAATACGATGTTTACAATTCACCAGTGTGCTACAAAGTTAATGCAGTGCTGTCCCGTCGAAGACCATCGTCTTGCTCAAAAAATGCCAAAGATGTATGTGCAGAAAAATTGTGAATACCCACAAATTTTTTCCCCTTAAGCTCGCTAATATTATTTTGATGATTTTAGGAGAAGAAAATTACCTTATGCGGTGGTGCTAATTCTATCACAGCGGGGATACCAACTTTGATTGTCATAGCATGGGTGATCATTCGATGGTTTGTAGATTGATCAATGAGGCAAGGTCCACAACATTTCCTTCAAACTGAAGGTCATTTATCTCGAATTCAATTTGAGAATTACGCTATGAAAGCGCCAAAGGGTTTCAGAAAAAAATCTGAGTCATTTTTATAATTACGTATTTCGTACGCACTTTTCTCTTTTTTACTTCCGGCAGATTTTTAATTTTGTATCAATTCTGTACTTTGACGCGAAATTTGTTCATGCTGATTTAAATACTACATTTCTGTTCTTAAAACTACAAACCAAAGCTCATTATTTTTAAGATCGTTCAAAATCTCATTCAAATATTGTTGTGTTTTGTTCCTCTAAAAAAAGTATAAGAATAAGGGAAAATTATGAATAGGATTATTTGGGAATCATTCATCGATAATTTCATAACTAATGTCTCACATTAAAAGTGCATGAATATTTTATTACACAAAATGGCACATATGGCTGTAATTATCAAACCGTAAAATATTCAACTTCAGGTGTATCATCAAATGTAAACATAATAAGTTCCACATTTTAAAGTAAAAATATATTTCACGTACAATCTAAGCTCCTCTGAAAAAGGGATTTCTTCTATTCTTGTTGAAAAAAATTGGGAGATACCTAATATCTATCTTTGATTTATTAAATTTTTAATTAAAATGTTATAATATAACTAGAGGCTTCCCTCCTAAGGCCCTCGCTTTTCTCAGTCCTCTAACCCCTTCCGTTTGGCCCTCCAACCTCTTTCACCGGAAACGTACTTGAGGGTGTAATATGTCTGGATTCAGTGGCACCTACTGCACTAAGTAATTGATATAAAGGGAAAATCACCCATATGTGCCATTCAAAGTTCGAAAATTACGTATAGTTTTCTAATTCTTGAAAAATCAGCCGCGAAATATTATAAATAATTATCATCCAAAATACCTGAATATCCGCCGAAGAAAATGATTCGCCAATTCAGGTTTTTTGATTCGGGGAAAATCAGCTATCCAATCCGGAGGAACGCTCAATTGGAAACATGAAGAACAATCACAGTCCGGAGAAATGGAAATATTCGATGTTGATGCTGGTTAAAGGAACAGTAGATATTATATATTGTAATGATGAAAGGAATATTATCAACGAATATAATAAGTTTTTAGTGATATTCTACCGTTTCATTTCTTCTCATCTCCCCAATATTGAGATCCAGGTTTTTTAAATCATTGATTGAATTCGATGTTTTCATGAATAGCTTTATCTTTTCGGATGTGTTTCCCATTATATGATCATCTGTGTTTCCCATGAAAATTCTGCTCATAAGCTGAAGAAGAAAAACACTGTTTATACGAAATTATCGGAAATGTCAATAAGAAAATTGAATTAAAAACGAAAATAAGAAACGAACGTTTCTATGACTATTTCAACAAGCTATCAGAAAATGAATTTTATGAAACATCTAAAACTATTCATGTAATATTACAAAAAAGATAAGCCTGATTTTTTCTTTAGAAATAGTCATGAATTACTAGTAACTTTGTTACTACTCTGATTACTGAAACTTATCCTATACACACCTATGTTGTTTTCAGTGAATAGCGTGAATTTGAAGAAAGAATACATAACCCCGAAACTGATCACAAATATGATATTTTTTGAAAATGAAACGACCTGTAAGGTTTAGTTGAATATTTTATACGAAAATGCATAAAATAATTATTTAAATATGAAAATTGAATAACATAACATTACAATAGATGATCTGAAAAAACAAACGCACATGTCCACAGTAACGGTCACTATACACTATCACAAATTCACAACCACTGTCAACCAGTGCTACCAAGCCAAGTGCCAAGTCCCACTCGCAAGTTGTAAGACTTATCTTTAGACTATAGTCTGTAAGTAAGATTTTTCACATATTTTATTTCGCATATTTCTCAAAAATCTTTTTTTCACATCTTAGCTTTTAGCCTGAGCTAAAAATATTGAAAATCTTGCGTTTGGGCTCGTTGGATTTTCTTGAATAGAGGAATTCAACGAACCCCAACACATGAATTTCAAAATTTTCATTTTTCAGAACATGGAAGATTTTTATCGGACCACCGACGAAATGTAAAAATGAAACGAATAAAAATGTTGTAACTTGTAATGAATAAAGATTGGGTATTATTTATATTAGTTTTTGTCTGAAAATAAACCTACCTTGTGAATCTTCAAAAAAAAAGACACTCTTTTTTATGTTTTTCTTGAAAGTTTGGAAAAATCAACGGTTTGTCATAGAACAATCGATCTCTAAATTTTAAAATTATCCCTCTTTCTAAAAACAAAGGTATTCATACATATAAAAAATCGAATTTTATAGAAAATGCAATATTAAAGAGCAAAATATTCAAAAATTACTTTCAATTCAAAACTAAAGCCACGTACTGGTGAGAGAAGAGATTAATTAAAACCTTTTTTTCAGTAGCCACATTTGAATTTGAATCACTAATTTTCAATTTGGAAAATATATTATACAACACGAAATAATCACAATGTAACAAGTTTCTTCTTTCAATAAAATTAAAATTAAGAAAACAGCAGGAATACCAAAAAAAAAAGTAAATTTGAAACAAAAGAACTTCAGGCATGAGAATTATGGAATCATGAAGTATTAACTTCATTCGAATATTTATCAATTATTTGCATTATTTCTATTTTACACTTCAATAAATTTTTTCGGTCTGATATACATTTTAAATCGGAGACTAGTGAATCACAAAAATTTCGGAGGTATTGATCATCATTTGACGATTCATGGCTTTCTTCGGGCTGTTTGGAAACAATTTTCACAAATTCGTGAAGTTGGTTGTCAATGCTATCATCTTCCGCGTTGGGCAAAAATTTAGGCCGTTTCAGATCCATAGAATAGCCAGAACCGATTTGATCCATGTCTACATTTTCTTAAAAATAGAAATTGCAATATTAGTTGATCAAATAATTAAAGTCATCGCATAATTAACTACCACTTAAGACATCAGTCCTACCAATTTCACTTTCCAAGAAAGTATTTTCATCTTCTTCGCTCGTAATGTTAGTCGTCGAGATCCTACTGTCTGTATTTCCAAGTGGTATACCAAACGACCTTCGCTTCCTAACATGCCCATGTAGGAAAACAAGATGTTCCATTAGAGGCCAATCGGTATTCTTACCGGATCTAATAATTTTACCCCTTTCTTTGGAGAATCTGCTACGTAATGACAACCAACGTTCAGCACAGTCTTTAGCTATATAAATCGTTGGAAAAAAATTAGTAAATACCCAATAAATAAATAAATACCTAATAAATAAATAAAGAAAAGAAGAAAAAGTGACATTAATCATTATACTATTATTCCCCTTCACAAGTTTTATGATCTTACAGAACTGAGCAGAGAAATTAATATCTATTTCATTGAAAACTATAGATGAGCAGAAATCAACTGAAGGAATGGTTTCAAGAGTAATCGTAGTCCCAATTTTTCTAAAAAATCTATCAAAATATATATTAATAAATTATGACTAACATGATAGAGCTGGACAAGCTTTAAACATTCTTCTAAAATATCTAGTTCCAGCGAACTTTAACCCAGAATAAATCAAGTTTATTCTTCGTTACCAAATTTTTTGAAGCACTGTTTGGAAAAAATGTAAGAAATTAGACTACGGTCGTTCTCAAAATCAACCCTTAATAAGTAAATTTATGATTTCAGTTTTCAACCTCTGAGGTATACAGGGTGCCTAAATTAATATCAGTTCAATCAATACCAATTTTATCAAATGGAATACAGAAAATTCAATTCAAAGGTATAGCTACGGTAAAACTTCGACCTCAAGAAAAATTTAAAAAATTTGTCAGGTGTGATTTTGGTGTGGGATTGTGGTTGGCTCGTCATCACTGTATTCCGACAAGAACACAGCCCAGAAAATTAGAATCTACCTGGAAGGCCAAGTTGGGAAGAAATAGTTTTCCAAGTTTTTTCCAGGAGTAATTTATCCTTGCTCTTTTCATGTTTACTGTCGTACAGGAAAGGGTGTTTTTCCACAAATTTAATCAACAGCAAATCCATATCTGTCATGATGTAAGATATAATATTTAATTTTAATCTGTAAGGAGCAAAATGTCGAAATAATAGATTATTCGTGGTTGAAAATTCATGACGATAAACGTTCGACGGATAAATACGGAATAATTCATTTATAATGCTTACTTGCTGCTTCAGGTGATGTCTTTTCTACTTTTGAAATCCTCAAAATTCTCAAGCTCAAATTTTGAATTTTCTGTAACATTTATCTTATCTGTAAATTTTTCTATAATCTGCACTGTACTATGTACAAAGCTACGGTACGAAGCACGGGCCAAAGGGTACGGGGCAACGGGGTACAAAAAGTACAAGGAAAAAAAATTTTAACCAAAGTTGTATATCAATTTTTATGGGAGCAGTTATTTCGTTACTTCCAATTTATACCACTTGAAGTGCAGTTGAAGAGGGAAAAGGAAAACCCTGGAAAACCTAAGTCAGAAAACTGAAAACTGAAAAGCTGTTTCTGCGCAATCTATCGGAATAAAGCGAGTTGATGTTGAACACATGTCCATGAGCCAGTGGCGTTGCTTTGAGTGGCTTTGAGTGAGTATGGCCTGGTATGGCCAGTGGATAGTCTTAGATAATATAGCATGGATAGCCAGCGCGCTATCCTGGCCTTATAGAACGACCCTGTCAACATCGCTAATGTAGGAAAAATATTATGCTGGATTGCATGCGCAAAACAAGAAAATCGAAACAGCGTAGCCCTGCGCGAAGCGAGTGCGTTGTCCACCGTTCGTAAATCGTATCAACCAACGCCAACCGACTACTTCTGCGCATGCCTCCCAGCATAATATTTTTTCTACATTAGCCGTGTTGACAGGCCGAAATCTCGTACGCTGGCTATCCATGCTAGATTATCTAAGTGGATAGTGGACATCTTCATCTTTCAACAACACTCTTCACAAGAGTAAACAGTGAAGTGAAGTACAGCACAACTCTTGCTCTATGCTGTTGTACTGATTAGAAAGAAGATAAAAAATAAATAGAAATAAGTAAGCCGTTGACTGGACGCTGGAAAGTGGAAACTGGAAATCTGCAGGAAACATACTGTGTAGAGTGGAAAGAAAAAGAATCAGAAATCAGAACTCAGACGCCAGGCCAGAGTCATCAGCCAAGGCCCAAGGCCCCAGAACGTCTAAAGGAATCGGAGAAAATTACTTAGGTATTTGTGTGTCATCAAGAAACCGGTGAAGGGAGCGAGTTCAAGTAATAATTTTGAATTATTCTAATTTCTACTTGGATTTTATCCATTTTGAATGAAGTGTACAATAATAAGACATCTGTCGTTCATTTATAACAAGCTTCTCAGTCACCGATAACATATTCAATACTCAACAAATATGTGGTCCAATTGTATTCGTAAATCGTTCCTCACGGCCGTTCATCCTTTGGAGTTCTTCTCAAGAGTAAGTTTTTTTGAGCTTGCTGTCTAAAAAAATAACCATAATAATACAATAATTTTGACGTATTATTTCTTAGACTACTTATATTCTTAAAAGAAGACTGCCGCTGCCCAAATTCAAAAAACATGTAGACCCAGAATTTATGGTTACAAAGCTACCCGTAGAATATTCTGAGTATCTGGTCGTAGAAGCAGGATATGAGCGAATGTACCCGCATGTTGAAATTATTCTCAAAGCCACTGTAGAAGGTACGTTTCTATTTTCTGTATTAAACCAAATTGTCTGTGCCGGTGTGAATACAACAATTTTATTGAATTTTTATTCTCAGATGTTGGTCAACCTGGACAAATTGTGAAATGTAAGCCAATTTTTGCTTATGATTTGGTGGTCTTGGGTAAAGCTTTGTATGCTACTCCAGAAAATATAAAGAAGGTAAAATTATTGCCGGAAGATGCCATCGAAAAATACAGTACACTTAGCGCATACAAAGTAAGTTGAAATAATTATGCTGTGACATCATTCTTCGAAATTTCTTATTCATTATCATTTTCGGATTTCAGACGATGAAACTTCTGAAAAATAAAGTTATATCAGTGCACATGGATATGCATGAGCCTTGGACCATCGAACCGTGGCATATACGTGCGAACTTCAGATTAGCTGGCGTGCAGGTTTTGTCAGAAGATTTCCTCGAGTTACCCGAAAAGCCGATTAATGGACCAAATCTGTCTTTGGAAGGAAAAGATTTCGCCATCTTTGTCACCGTAAGATGATTTAAATATAATTTTCAGGGACGTGCTCATCGGCTCCTTAGATCCCACTTGGGAGTTAGGATTCTGGCTTTATGTGAAGCTGAAGCAGGTTCTCTACGATTACCAAAACGGCCATTTCTCTACTCTGTTTTCGAAAGTATTGAAGTTATTATTCTCTAATTATCAATTAATTTACTTGTGTCAGTTCTTTGCTGATAATGCTTAAATTAGGCAAAATGAGTTAGTAACACTCTCACATAAGTAAACCTTTTGGAATTTTCATAATCACATTAACAGATTTAAACAATGTGTCTAAATACCTCAAATTGATGGGAAAATGGATCTCTCAGTGAACTAATCCTAAGGTGAAATACTTATTTTTTCTTGTAGGGTCACTTGATACATCAACAAAATGATGAGTAGTTCATATTTGTTATGGTAATAACACTTGAAGGGTTGGTTTTAAGAATGACTTGTCAAATTTCATCACTTTTAAATGTAGTTACAAAATTTTCATGAACGAAAAATGAATATCTTAGGAAAGCAGAAGCACGTACTGGTTATTAACTATCAAATTATTTCTTCATTTTAGTTCAGCTCAGTCATAAGTCATTATAATTAGTTAATTTGCTACGTAGAATAGTGATCAGTGGTGCTTTGAAAGCATTGTTATGATCTGAAGGAATCAGTAGTTTGTCCAAATTAATTATGACGTTTTTAGCGGATTTTCGCTTGGAAGCTTGCTTATCTCGTAAATACGATGTTGCACGTCTGTTTTCCCTTGGGGCGTTTGAAATACAATGTATCTTCTTGCGATTGTTTTTTCAACAGATAAATAATTCTGAAAGGTTCCCAGTAAGGTGTAGATTACGTCACTTCACTAAAATATATTCTAATCGCATCGTGCTACCACCGGATCATGACTGCGTACCTTCAGAGCCCATTTTCCCTGATCAAAAAGAACTCCTGGATTCGATTCCTCTACCGATTCATGTTCCAGAGGAAAAATTCACGTAACGCCTCGAAGCAACGTATTTTTGTAAAAAATAGTTTGTTAATCAATAAAATTTTCCTTAACTTGAACTCGATTTTTTTCATTAGTGAGCGACAGAGCAGTAATAAGAAAAAATATGAAGTACAGAAACAAAATCTGAATGAAAAAAATTTGAGTTTCTTTTATTAAGTACAGAAATATAAAATTTAAATGTTTCAAAAACGTATGCACAAAATCGAACTTTTATATTGACACACAAGACGATTACGCAGTAATGGAACACAAATTATACTGACACAGCTCGATTTTCAAAACGTTCGAGAACATGCTCATATTGTTTTTCCAGTTCATCGTACAAATTTTTCAGTGTATTAAATCGAACCTCTGGTTTCTGTAATACGGCAACTTCTTTAACTTCGTCTGGCTTGAAGGTGTAATTCATTCGACGCATAGTCGAATTCATTTTCTGCAGTTGAAATTAAAATTAGCGATTACAGAAAAACATTTTTTGTGAAATACTACGAGTACTGTAAAAACAGAGTGCGAAAACGATACGTAGTTGAAATTGATATTCTGACCTGAAATGGGGCATTCAGTCTATTCTTCACTTGAATTCTATAATTCTTGTATTCTTCTTCATTAGCTTTGTTGATAGTACGAAGCAAAAGAATTTCATAAATTCTTCGAGCTTGTTTCTAAGGAAAAGTAAATTGAAAAAACATAATTTCAGTTTAGTGTGTAATTAATAGGCAAATGGAGAATTGAACGAACTGAAAATAAAAATTGCGAAAAAGTAAAACCAAAAGAACCCCTTTAAAAAGTTAGGGACCATCGATAAATAAGCGTTCTGATCTTCTAATCAGTAAGTTCAGACTGTTTTTTATTTTCTTCTTTCTTTTTAAATGAAAGGATAGTTGGATGTGATTGTGAATGAGTTCACGAGAGTACTAATGCTATTCATTTGATGAAATCAAGGGAAAGAGCCCACATGTCGCAAAAAACAAAATTGAGACCTCTTAACTAAGCTCTAGATAAGAATAATTGTTGATCATTAATGAAACGTGGCCGTGGCCCTCGAAATTTTAAGATGAAAAAAAAAGTACAGCTAGACACTTGTTTTCATTTTCTTTTTCTATTGACAAATCGACAAAAAAAACAAAAAAAAAAAAACGAATACAAACTTGCTTATACATGAAAAAAAATTAAGCAACACAAAACACGTTCTTACCCAAGGCGAGAAATTTATTTATTATTCAAAATAAGTTCACGTACCTTATGGATTTGAAATTTTTCTCGTAATTCGTTTTCGATCTCTTTTTTATATCCTTTTTTGAGATTTTCGTTTGAAAAACAAGGCAAATTTTCACATCTACATAAGTCAATAAAATCACGAATAGCCTGACAGCCATCAGTTGGGTCTTCCACTGAAACAAGTAAAAGAGTAAAAAAATTCAACACTAAAACTATTTGAATTTCATAAACAAGTTTGAAAAATTTGTGTCTTAAAATACGCAGAAATAAAAAATACACGAGGATATTTATTAGTAATAACAGAGGAGAAATCAACAGGGCAGTGTTCTATTTTTGATAAGTCGACATTTTTCTTCTCACGATGGGGTCAATTTGAAAATTTTGAAATCAATTGTTCGTCGGTATCAATACATAATTGGGAAAATTTTATGTAAAAAAGGATAAATTATTTTCAAATTTATTTCTGAGGCTGTGGCTACATGGCGATAGTCATCCGGAAAAATCGAAATCATTGGATTTTGCAGGTTGACTGACCAAACAATTTTTTTTTCATACAGTCACTCGCTATCATTACTGATTACTCATTATCTAACTATCGTCTTATAATTGCCTGATAAATACTGGTAGCTTTGCCTCAGAATATCCAAATATTACAAGATGTAACAGCGAGGAACTGAAACTCAAGTTTTTTTTATAATCACATTCGTCTTTTATCCGATATTTTGGAACTTGATGTTTACCTGTAATATCAATCACATTCTTATCCGTGGAATAAAATTTGTACATTGAATTCATCAGATGAACAGCAAGTCCTTGATTTTGAAACGGTGGCAAAATCAACATTTGACTGATTCGAGGTCTTTTATTGTTTGGATAGGCATAATACTCGTAAACGGTGGTTAAACCTGTGACAGCATAAGCACTTTCATTTTCTTTAGTAGTGTATTTTTCGTACCTGTAGACAATAACAGCATTAAAAATTGAGATTCTGAATGAAATCAATGAAAAAATAAACATAAGCTTTACTTACATTATAAAATAATTCCATCGGTCATCGTCCACATCAACAAAACTTGCTCCGTCAATGTACCAGATGAGGAATCGTTGTAAACGTTGATAATATCCTTCGAAAAAATTATTATCCGTGTTTGAGACATGTACGTGATAAACTTCATAAATATTCTTACAACCGTTTTCTAAAAAAAAGAAATAGATCTTACAGACGAATTCTTGTTTCTCACTAACTCAACTTTAACGAAGCATTTAAAAATACCATTCACGGAAATACTATCGATCAAGGAGCCTGACGGTTTGAATTTAGATTCTTCTTTCAAACTATTAACGAACAAATCGATATTTTCAAAGTAATCGTGTTCCAAAAATTTTGACAAAATTTCAATTACGTTATCAGCCTGCAAATTTAATAATGAACATGTATTAATTATTACAGAGAAAAAAAAATACTCGTAGTTGCTTTTATGAACACTTACGGGTAAACCAATAACCGAGGGATCAATTTTCTCCTTAAAAGAAATATTTATGTAAGTGCGAAGCCATCCTGCAGTGTAGTACATGTCAATTTTCAAATCATTGTAACCGAATATCTTCTCCCTAAAAACAGAATATCTATCATTGATAGTAATATTAAAATTAAGTAAAACATTAAAAACACAACTTACGTTTTCCCGAATACTTGATGCGACATTTCAGGTTGAAATTCCACTTCTTCCGACTCAATATCATCCTGGCTGCGAACTGAAAGAGTTTGAAGTGAGTAGAATAATAGAGGTAATAAATTAAATCAATGTTGTATACATTGAGTTCATGACTAGACAAACCTAATTTAAAGTGTATGACTTCATTACAATCGGCTACGAACCGTCGTTCAATATCATTGTCTTCAAAGGCACTAAGGATGCTGTTATCCACTTCATTCATGACTGCGAAATAGCATGGATGTTGTAGAATGGTTTCAAGATGAAGACAACGAGAAGAATTGAACTGAATCTGTAAAACCATAACAATAGTTACTTATCTATGGTTTATGCATTCAGGCAACAATTTACAATTTGACACGAACAGTGAAGTATCGAATATCTCACCTAGACTCACCTTTTACTATACAATCGTAGTACTTGAAATGACCTTAATACAATGATTGTTTCGCTGTTTCTTTTTATGATGCGGCCACAAAATTAAAATTGACAAGAAACACGAACTTGAGAATTCAGTAAAATGAAAAATTTGATCGAATTCGAATTATTTTCATTGCATTGCATGGTCTCTCTATTCCATGTAACAGTTAACTATTTTTTTGTTTTTTTTTCCTATTCGCGGGGATTCGCTTGACGTCTAGCGGTATGGGATGAGGAATGCGGATTACATCAATGAAATCAGTGTAGCCACTTTTCCAAGAGTATTGTGTTGCTTTCAAGTGTTGCGTATTTTGTAGCTCCTCACTCCTCGTCCTCTGTCCTCACATAGTTTTCTTATCAAAAAAAAAAACAACAAAAAAACAAAAAAAAAAGACTACATCACTACAAGACGTAAGAAAAGAAAACTTGAAAAAAATTTCAATTTTCAGTTTTCTTTTCATCAATTGAGACTTGAGTTAAGAATGAGATTTCTGTTTTATGAATGAAACAATTTGTAAATTTCAAATTTTTAATCAGTAATTTGCATTATTTGATTCTCTCGCAATTTTGCTGATTTATTCGTTCAATGGTTCAAATAATCGACGAAAAGATATTTCATAAAATTCGGGTACTAAAAAGTAATTCAACTCTGGAGAGTTGGTCGCAATTCCCTATCCTGATTTTTTGATCGAAGAGGTTCTTCTGCTCAAGTGTTCTGTTATTCTATATTCATAGGTCGGTATAATGCGGCGTGTTATAGTATTAAATATCTGACCTATATGAGTGTCTTGATTTATTAGATTAATGTTTTTCTCCGTTACAGTTGTCGAAATTCAATTCAATCAACTTGTTTTAATAGTTGTTGATTTTGTTGGATGTTATAATTTATTATGTACTTTCGCTATCAACAAATGTAAGTAAGAGTGGTCTTATGGAAGAAGAAACACTTCAAGAAAGGCAGTCTAATGAACTGGAAGCTTTGAAAGTGAGTCAAGAAATCACAGAAATGATACGTAAACTGTTGCTTATTTATGTCGTTTAAAATAAATCTCTAATCTTTTTACAGGCTATCTTTACGGATCTGTTTGTCAACTGCAACGAACATTCTTCAGAATGGAAACCTTTAGATGTTATTTTAACTGTTCTTCCTCTACGGGAACACAGTGGTCCATCGGAAGCACACGTACAGTTAGATTTACACGTGACTGCTTGCGAAGAATATCCAAATAAGTGAGTTTGATTAATTTTTCAATTTCAGATTTACGTAATCTAATCCAATAAATAATGAAAATTTTATTCCGAACTAGAGTTCCTAAAATTGAAATTGAAAAACATAAAGGATTATCAGATAAACAGGTGGCTGAAATAAAAAAAAATCTCGAAGAATTAGCTGTTTCAAAAGTTGGCGAAGTCATAATTTACGAATTGGTGCAATACGTTCAAGTAAGATGATAACTTTTTTCTTTCATTTTTGACTAATTGTCTTGGAAATAAAATATATTCCAAACTTTTTTATGATAGAAAAAAAAAAAATAAGCTACCTACATCTTTTTTAGTTAAATCATCTTGTAAATTTTGGAAAAGTATGAAAAATGTTTTCTCCTGTAGACAGTATTAGCGGAATGGAATAAGCCCGGCTTCTCATCATTTTACGAAGAAATGCTATCCAGACATGAAGAAGAGAAACGAAAGGAAGCTGTAAGGCAAGAAACTGAGGAACTTCATAAAGTAATATACCCATTAAAAAAATTCTATTACGAGTAGAAAGAAAAATGTTTAATATAGTTTCAAAAATTATGTAATGTATTGGTATTTATGCAGAGACAGCTGATTATTTTAGAAGTGGAAGGAATCAAAAAAGATCGACAACGTAAAAAAAGAGGCAAAAATGGCAAATTGAGTGAAATAGCCGAAAAGGATGATTCACCATCTGATTCACCAAAATCTAAAAGGTGAGCCTTAGTCTTTTCTATTAGAATTTCTTTTGTAACATTTTCTAGTTTCTGTGAGGACAGTTTGTTGTGTTGGTCACTTGAAATTAAATATGTTCGATCCAAATCCTCAACTTCGAAATTTTATCTCTCCCCTGAAAGGGATGGCAAAGAGAATCAAATTTCTATAACATATAATTCTTTGAGAAAGTCTAAAATAATTCTTTCAATTTCAAGGTCAGTTATCAATAATAAGTAATATTGAAGAAAATACATTTTACTTAAAAAATCATGAACTAAGCTGTTTCAGTTGACACAAGAAGATTTTTATATCGTTTTTAAAGCTGTTTTAAAGTACTTACGTAAAAATTTTCTATGGTTCTTTAACTATGATAACAAATTCAGCTTTCTACTTTAAGTAAAAGCAGAGTGATCACGAAATGAAAAATAATCGTGAAATGAAAAATAGCCTGAAACGTATAATAGCAAAGTATGTTTTAGTTTGAGCGTTTCATAATGACTTCGTACTTCCTTGATCCCAATCATGATTATAAAATGATATTTATTTTTCTCACTATTATTAAAATTTTTATACACGTGATCCTTATTGATTTTACTTTATGATTTCATTTTTTAAATCGCTGAATTTTGTCTTTTCAGTTCTTTGAATGAGAACCCTAGAACGAAAAGTCAAGATGACGATCGTACTGATAATAAACTATTGGTAAGGTTCTTGAAGTAAATTTAAGGAATATTCGATTTATTTTCTTCGCTAATTTCGTACATCTGCTCATATTCCTAGGTGGAGTTTTTTGACAGAAAATCTGGGATTCATCACACTGTACCTTTGTTCCATTATAATTCGCGTCTTGTCAGAGATTTCGAAATTTTAGATTTCATCGGTAAAGGAGCATACGGCGACGTATTGAAGGTAACCTCAAATTATCTTTCTTCATGATTTATAATTTTTTATGGAATGTCCTTTTATCTGTCAATATTAATGTTACGAATTAAATTATTTTTGGAACAGGTGCGAAATAAATTAGATGATTGTCTTTATGCCATCAAAAGAATTAAATTAACGCAAACAAATATAGCTGTCAATAAAAAAATTATGCGTGAAGTTAAACTTCTTTCGAGCTTAAACCATGAAAATGTTGTCCGCTACTACAATTCTTGGTTAGAAAATTTAGAAACGGAAGAAATACGTCGGCATGAGTCGAAAAAGGTAAAAACATTAGCTTTTTCGGATTAAGATGTATAATTATATGATTTTCATGTACTCTATTTTCACCTTTATATGTTACAGGATGCCATGAAAAAACGGGACAAAATTTTACCAGATAATTTGAATTCAAGTTTCACATTTCCAAGGGTACTACCAAGTTTTAGTGATGATGATGACGACGACGACGAAGAGGATGACGACTGGATTGAATTCAGGTGACGATTTTATTTTGTGAGCTTATATATTCTTTTAAACTATTTATTAAATGGCTTTTGATGGCTTACAGACATAGTGGCAATGCTGAAACAGATTCTCCTGATGGTGTTGTTTCTTTCGAATCTGATTTTGAGGAATCAGTAAACACGTTTCATAATCAGTGTATGTACATTCAGATGGAATATTGCGAGAAAAGTACTCTGAGGTAAATATTTTGTTTGCATTAGGATGAAAAAATAATAATAACCAGGATTTCTACGGGAAACCTGCCAAGAATAAAAAAATTATCTACAAATTCTTCTTTTTGTAATATTTAGAAATTCCATCGATGATAACTTGTATAAAGACGAAAATCGAGTGTGGAGATTATTGAGAGAAGTTGTGGAGGGCTTAGCTTACATACATCAACAAGGAATCATTCATCGTGATTTGAAACCTGTGAACTTATTTATTGATAGCAACGATCATGTTAAAATCGGCGATTTCGGTCTCGCAACCCCAAATAAGTAATTTTTTTCTAGTCTCATTTGATGTCGTTGTATTTCTTTGAATTTTATTTTTATTCGAATTTCATTTCTCTTTTTCAGACCTTGTAACATTAAGTTGCAGAACGGTACTAGCCGAATTAATTTGAGTGTAAACACAGAACAAGAGCTTACTGATCCTTCCTACACAGGCCAAGTTGGAACAGCGTTATATGTCGCTCCAGAATTGAATTCGCACGCTGCAAATATACATTATAATCAGGCATGGTATTAAATTTCAGTGTTATTTTTGTTGGGTATTTTTCGGCTGCATTAATATTTTCTATTTTTCATTCTTCGGGATTTAGGTTTAATAATAATTTTTGTGTTTTTGTCAAGGATTGAAGCTTTTTCTCCTATTTAATTCATTAATCTGAAATGGATAAATTCCCTTGATTAATTTTCTGATATTATTTGGTTTTTTGGTGTCTTTTTAATTTTGAAAATGTGAAGTTACTGATTTTTAATTTTTTAAACTTTTTTCATGATTTACCAAATTATTTTTCAGAAAGTTGACATCTACAGTTTGGGAATCATATTTTTCGAAATGTGTTACCGTCCATTCAATACAGAAATGGAGCGCTATAAAGTTCTTACAAATTTGAGACTGGATTCTATTATTTTTCCTAAAGATTTTTACAATGACTCCAAAATGACGCGGCAAATTAAACTTATTAGGTTAGAAAAGTTCATTGTTTTTTGTCGTATAATTTCCACGTCCTTCCAGTTTTACCTGATTCGGAAAATTAACTATCTCTGCTTTTTTTTTTCTTCTAGAGAATTTTTAAATCATAATCCTTCCGAAAGACCGTCGGCCAAAGAAATTTTAGAAAAAGGAAATCTGCCTTTCACAACCCAATTAGAAAACAAGAAATTGTACGAAACCATTTGTCATACTCTCAGGAATCCTCAAAGTAAAGTTTATAAGCATTTAATTAGTGAATGTTTCAATCAGGTACAGTTGCAATTTGGGATTCAATCAAATTTTCTGATTATTCGTTGATTTTTTTAATTCGTTTTTTTTTTGTCCTTGTAGACAATGTCTGAAGCTTCTGATATTACTTTCGATGAAAGCATCATGCACGAAATAAGTTGGTGGCAATATCTTTTTATCGAAAAAATGGCCGATGCTGCTCGAAAAATATTCAAATTACATGGGGCTTCTTTTTTCAATACTTTATTACTTTCTCCCAACAACGGAGTTGGTATCAGAGATGCTGGTGCAGTGCCTATGATGGGTCGATGTGGTAACATCGTGAATCTGACTTATGACTTGAAGCTGGCTTTTGCTCGATATCTTGCCCAAAATCCTCACATCGCTTGTTTGAAACGATATACCATTGACAAGGTCTTTCGCCAGCGACGTATTTTAGGAATACATCCGAAGGAAATACTCGAATGTAATTTTGATATTGTCAGTTCTGGTTCTTGTAAGTTTTTTCATTTATTTGCTTTATAGTTTTGTGGAAAACAAGAGAAAAAAAAGAATTGATAGTAACCAAAATACAGGATAATCTAGCTTTTGTAATATCTACCGTATTTCTTTTTCATTTTCTAAATTTGATTTATTTGATACCAAACGAATATTTTGTGAATTATGGGGACGAAAAATTAATAACCCTTTTCATTGAAAGAACCTTTTATTCGCTCTTCTGGTAGATGTTTGAATTAAAATGTAATTTTTTTGCTTTCGACGAAATCGATGCTTATTAATTTTCGAAGCAATTTCTTAACCCGTTTTCTAATTTTGAAGTTGGGTTCATCATTTTGCTGATGTTATATTACGATTTATCTTAGTTTGTGTAACTGTGGAAGCGGAAGTCTTGTCCGTCGTTTGTGAGTTTTTGGACAATTTTGATGAAATTCTGCAAAAAAATTGTGTCATTTGTTTGAACCATGTCAGCCTGGTTTCTGCCGTTCTGTTCCATCATCACATCGTGTCGAAGAAACACATTCCTGTGTGTTCAGTGCTGAGCAAAATAAAAGTACAGTAACGAGTTTCGTTCTCTCATAAGCTTTGTACTAGAAAACTGAAATTAACTTATTAGCGATTTTGGGTTTCAATTTTTATTAGCGACTTAAAAATAGACAGATATAAATCTAATAAGTGAAAATGCCTTGTCTCGTTTGTGACTGTTTGTAAATAGTATTACTTTCTCCTTTTCCTATTTTTCAATTTATCGTAATGAATTTAACATACTTTTAGAATGAACAAACTACAGTAAAAAAGATGATTTCTCAGTAAGATCAGCTGAAAGTGTATTACTCTCCTTGATTGCCCTTTCAGAGTTCTGTAATGTTCCTGCAGAGTTTACCGGGTTCTTGCCTCAGTTATTCAGTACATGTTTTAATGTTTTGTTGTACTCGTAGATGCTTTTCAAAACTAACTACCTTATTCATTTCAGATGAACGATCCCATATCTAGAACAAGCGCAGCTAAAAAACTTCAAGTTTTTGATATTCCCGAAACTACGGTTACGAATTTGATGAATGCGTTGAATGTCAAAATACCTCCAAACAAATTGTCCTCTTATTATGAAAATTTAATGAAAAAGTCTTCGGCATCATCAACTTACTGCAAACAGGCCATAGCTCAATTAGAAATGTTAGTGGAGTATTTACAGCTGTTGAATATCAAAGTAAGAACTTACAACTTTTTTATTTATTTTTGGTCAAAGTAACCGGTGTGATTGATTTGGATGAATTTGTTTAGTATCCTATAGTCATAACGCCGAGTCTTATGACGAATTTTCATTACTATTCGGGAATCATGTTTCAAGTCGTTTGGGAACGTAAACAAAAGAAACACATAGAAAAGGATATAATTATTGCTGCTGGCGGTAGATATGATAATTTGATTGCACAATTCAGGTACCCTATGCTTTCTAGTTACGATAAATATTTTTAGGGAATTTAATCATCCAAAATAATGTTTTCTTAGCCTTCAACTAGAAAATACTTTTGTTTAATTTTTATTCAAAAATTGTTACTCTCTCATGATGTTGCCATTTTTCCTTTATCATCTTTGATTCATTTGACTTATTTTTCAGAGAGGCACTAAACATCACAGCTGAGTCCAAACAGTCGGTAGTCGGTGTTAGCATTTATCTGGATAAATTTGTAAGTTCTGTGCCGAAGGAATCGCTCAGTTTCCCTTTGTTAGATGTCATTGTATGCTCTTTAGGCGAAAGTAATTTGCTAACGGAAAAATTGAAATTGATGAATGAGTTGTGGTCGGCGAACATACGCAGTACTAGCTTATGTTTGGAAGAGGTGAGCGTAATAATATCGTATAATGTTAGAATAAAGCGTCTCCGGGTGCAACCACGTTCAGTAATTACTGATTTTTCATCTAGAATTTGGAAGTAATGCAAGATTGTTGCGAGAAAATGAAAATACCGCACATAATTTTCATCAAAGAATCAGAACCTGGAGTAGCTGGATTAAGGAGCTGGTCGAAAGATCGGTAATTTAAATTGGTTGTTCACGTTCTCGCCTTTATTTGTTACAGTATATTGAAAATAATCATTTGTTCGTCCAGATATTATGAAAAAAAATTCAGTCTCGCAGACGTTGTTCCTCATTTGTGTCGAATTTTAAGACAAAACGGCCTGGATGCTGGCGAACAGGCCAATCATACTCGTCACCATTATAGTCGAGCCGAGTCACGAAGTGCCTCTGTGAGTGTTAGCGATAATCGTCCTGTTAGTATGACATTTTTATTCGATGAAAAATTGAATGTCAGCTGTAAAAGAAGATACGAAAATCAGGTAATCATTTGGCGTCTGGATCTACAATTTATTTTCTCCTTTAACTATAATATAGATCCTACGAACTGGAGAAGCATCGAAAATTTTCGGTCACTCAAATTCCTTTACCTCTACCACCTCCGCGTCACTTTTAACAGAATGTAAGATCAGTGTTAACGAAAAAAATTTCATATAATATTCGGCTCAAAGCTCTTGGCATTGTAAAATCTGCATCATAAGAATTGTAAAAATTTGAATGCCTTTTTTCAAATTTTATTTTCAAAATGAATGTTTTTACTCCTGAAAGGATCAAGGTTCACAAAGACATTGGTAATTCAGGTACTTAGTTAAGTAAAACAATTATTGTCCATGATTTTCTGTCTACTTTTATTCGTGGGTATAAGGTGATTGAATTTTGAAAACCGATTAATTTTTTTCCATAGGTTTCAAACTCCATTTCCAATGCAGTGCGTAAACTTTCATCTAATGTCAAAATTGAGGTCATAGTATTGAAGGTTGAATACGAACTTATTCAGGCTTTAGTTTCTGCTGTTGATCTCAACTGTAACGATAATAATTCCTTTAATTCTTTGTATAAGAAGTAAGTATCCATTTTTAATGGGTTTGAAATTTGAATACGCTTTTATTGGAAGATTCTAATAGTAGTAATTTTTTTTTCCAGGTTTCCTAAGCATAAAAAAATACTTAATCGTATTGGCGATCACATTGAAACGTTGAGGTCCAGTGATATTTCTCCCGTGATAATATTTTATGGTTGTTTAGACAATAATTTTAAAATATTGGTATGATTTTGATGTTATTTCTTACCATCATTGTTTCACTTTTTACATATCATTCTTTTAATTTTTTTGTCATCTCTAATTTACCATGGAAATGAATAAATTTTTCCAAGTTTTTCATTATTACTGTTTTATTTGAAAAAATAAAAGAAAAAAGATATCATAATAGAAATAAAGTAGAGAATCAGGATGAATTTGTTTAAACTTTTCTCAAACCTGTTTTCAAGATTTTTCGGAAGAAAACATGAATGAAACAAGTTTGTTATTTCCAAGTTAAACAAAAAACTGGAATAAAAATGGCTTCAAGGGCTAAAAACAAAGCAAACACATCTGTGGTGACAATTGAGAAATAAAATTATTGTCAACTTCGAATTCGGTTCTGAAAGAGGCTGGAACTTGAAAGTTTGTCTCAAATCCTGAAGTCAAAATTAAATTTTTTACTTTTTCAACATTAAAACCAAAGATGAAAAAGTTTCGTTCGACAAACTTTATTGAGAATGAAAAAGACGAAATATGAAAATTTTATCAAGATTGATGAAAATAGGTGTCTGTGACAGACAGTTCTCTACAGTATGTACGTGAGTAATGATAATAATTCTTCACTTGGTATTAAAACTTTTAGAACAAACCAGTGGTGTAACCAGCTTTTTTTTGTGGGTTATACATAGTTAAGGGTGGCCAATTCTGCCTGAGAAAAATACATAGGTACTGCAAAATTTCTAGTTCATTTCGCTCATAAAATTCACCTTAGAAACTTTCGGCTTAAGTTGACAGGTACTCAAGGAATAAGATTTTTTGAGTGGACCAGAGAATTTTTTCCATTGCTTATGGCTCATCTCAGCTCACACTTGATTACGTCACTCCAAAGAAACTTGAGAAATTATTGCAAAGTTCAAATGTTCACTTATATTAACGACAATTGGTGGGCTGTTACAAATGACGTGTAGCTAACCTCTGATGCCTATCGTAAAACAGGTGCGATGAAGGCTCGAAAGGTGAATAAAATTTCAAGATCAATGTTACGAATTGTTTTTCTCTTCCATCATTTTGTCATATTTGAAGAGTTTTGAATGGTGTGGTAGAAAAATTCTGTTCAGAAGGAGACGCTCTCTACATTACGTGGAAGAACTAGTTCTTCAAATGGGTTGACGATTTGTTGATGAGTGCAGGTGAAAAAAGGGAAGAAAAAAAAACAAGAAAAACGATTAATATTTTTTGAGACATGATTCGTGATAGTTTGCTATTCGTTTAAAGTTTAGTCATGGCTGTGTTCGTCGGTTTTGAAAAATGCAGTTTTGGAAATTATGCGCGTTTTTTTTGTTAATTACTCTCTCTTATGTAACTGCCGGCACCAAGTAAGTCTTTTTGTTTTACAAAAGTCCTATTTTTTTGCGAATTTAATTCACCGAATTGTAAAATTTTAAAATTCATTTATCTGAAATCTGAAGGAAATATTCTGGTGAAAATTAAAATGGATCAAAGTTGGGTTGAGTAGGTATTTATGCTCCTCCGAATGAAAAAAAAAAATTGATTGGAGCACCTATTTTAGATCTGTATCTTATAATAGGTATTTCAAAAAAATGAATTATTGTACCATTTTTAAAATTTTTTTAATTGAATCTATTTAAGCGAATAATTTCGCAAATAAATTATAAATTTAAATAAAAATATTGGGCCGCACTAATATGTACCATGAAAATTACGACAAACTGAAGAACCTTCTTCTTATAGCTTTTATGCTTTTATCACTTTAAGTAATTTTCACTAATAGTGAGTAATAGGGTAGTTTTTATTTGAATGGTGAAATTTTTTCACACATCAATAGTTCATTTTCATGAAAAACAAATTTTACTCAAATTTCACCCGCTCATATTTGCATATACGAATTTTTCAATCCCATTAACCCCCTTGAGAGACCACTTTCATCTCAACTTGGAGACTGAAATTTATATTTTTTGACTTTTTTTTAGCGTGAATAGGAATCATTCTGTGGGGTGGGAGGTAAAAAAATCTAAAACATCATAAATAACTACCACCCTATAGTGAATGAGCTACCCAATTTTTTAGTTCTTTTTTTTAAATATGCATCTAGCCTACGTCTTCGTGTAAAAGAAACCTAAATAAATGTTCAGTAAATTCTTAAAATAAATAATTCCACTTTGTGTAATGACGTGTCATTAGGAAACGTATTGTGAAATCAAAACACAGAAAGAGAGCCTTACGTAGCAAAGGTAAATGCTGTGGGAAGGTTATATGTGCCAGCCATAGTTATAATCGACTGTAGTGTATTTTTCAGCAACTTAGTAGGGTTACCAAGGGCTAAATGTTACTCAAGTAGTTCAGAATAGAACAATAGTTATGAAGAGAAGATAAACTGCAGGTTCATACTTGAATATAATAAGTCATAGCTGTTTTAATCAAAGTTGTTGAAGTGTTATATAAGAAAGGCACCTACATAGTTTTCTAACTTGAATTTTTACATTTTATAGCAACACATGTACAGAGGAGCTAAACTTCGAAAAAAAGACCTCGGAACAGATTTTGTACATGTTGACTGATCCATGTCGATATGATCGATGGAAGAGGCCACCAAATGAGGATAAAAAACCTACCTGGGTGTTCACCAGAATTTACATTTATTTCATTGGCAATGTGGAAGCTCAGCATCTGGTAAGTCATCCTAAATCATCTTGAAATTTGACTTAATCATCCTAGGGCAAATCACCTTTTCCCTTCACCATTTTCTGTTTGGTCCCCATTTCCCAGTTATCGCCATGATGGTCTAGCTTGGGCAACGAGTCCTCAGCCTCATTATGAAAAAAAAAAAAAAAGGGTCGGTTGGTAATATTAATTTGGTTAATCAGGTTAATTATAATTTTTTAATTACCTATTGGTTCATTTGTTTCGATTGGTTTGAAGCATGAACGTAGCTCATAAAATCTTTTTTTCAAAAAATTCAACTATGAAGTCCAAGTCTTTTCTTAAATCAACATGTTGTAATATGCGGGTCAAATTTGAGAAAGAAAAGTGCGAGATATCTCTCTCTTGGGGGTGAACAGGATTTTAGCACGTCTACATACCTTCTTCGAAGCAGTTTTTTCTGCAACATTTTATTTCACAAAAAATGAATAGTTTCTATAATCCTAATGTTCAACTACAGTTTCGTAATACGAAAACTAGTTGACAAATTATTTTTCCAGCTTTACCGAAAAATGATTTTAAAATATGTAAATACTTATCTGTGAAAATTTGTGCACATCTTTGAGGACAAGATGTATGTCAGAGTTCTATGAATTTTTCTGATAACTAATGTTGAATTTTCTTGATCTCAACCGGTCATTTGCAAATTCTCAAAAAAACTAACAAAATTTTAAAACTGACCTGTTAAATATGTAAATCAACACTGGTCTACCAGCAAATCTCTCCCCAACTTTGAACAGACAATTTCAAGAACTTCTGTCTTCTTATTAATTCTCGATATTATTCAAATTATACTTTTTAAAATAGAGTAATAAATTTTCTCCGCTATCAAGATGATGACATTGAATTTTTATCGTACGTTTTCTGGAGATTAATTCGTAACTACAGTATACAAGGTGTTCAATCTTCTGAATTGAAGTTTCTCATTTCAATAAAAAATGTGCTATCAAATTAGTCATTTCAATGTAATTTTTAAAAAAAACTCTTATGGAAATGACACATTGTTTTTCTTTCAAAAGATGGTGCCCAAGGGGTCAAATATATATTAAGAATTTTCTGTAAATTCTACTCAAATTAGTGTGTGTTTGCCAACCTAACTTGGAACACTCTGTATAGCTAAATTAGAACATTCTGGTTAGATAACTGATGATCAATAAAAAGTTGGATATGTTCCCGAATGTACATTTAACAGCTGTGCTTAAAACGTCATCGAGAGATTTGTTTTTCATGAACTTGAAACAAAAAATTCTTAAATGTCAATAACGAATACTTCTTTTTAGCGACTGCTCTGATGTACCCAGCGTTTTGTTGTCAATAGTTGCATTAGAATTGAGTAATAATAGGTATATTAGTACCGTATCTAAAGGTAAAAATAAAATCTTTACTTGGGTATACTTTTTTCAGTCATAAATTTTATGATCAATTACAGCTAATGTGAAAAATTGGTTTGCTGAGGTATCTGTAAATAAATATACTCAAAGAAGAAATAAAATAAGAAATTTTACTCACCTACCATACAGCATTGAATTCATAATGAGCCAATTTTTTCTTTTTCAATATTTATGAGATTGGTTGTGACGATATGTTCCCAGAGGAAAATGAATGCCATTTTGATGGGGAAGAAAAAGATAAAAGAAAGATTTCCTCCGTCGGCTTTGCCAGTCAGCGATTAGATTCGACTTCCGACCAAAAATATGGCAAGAAAAGATTTTATTTTTTCTGAACTAAAATTGAAAGTACCCAGCAGTCTACCTAAGAAAACTGAATACATTAAAAATTTCCTCATGTAATTTAAAAGAATAAAGGGCAAGGTCTGGATAGCAATTTAATGAGAGTAGAGACGTTTTAAGATGATATTTTATCAATAAAATTTTTTAAAAATTTTACGTTTGAAAGGTTTTTGGTTAATTCATTAGAGGAGGGGGGCGAGATGAAAGAAAAACAGATTTTCGAATAATTGCACTGTCATCAAGTTTTCCTCTTACACACTTACCTATTCTGCCATATCCAGACTACTCACAGATAAGCCTCATTTGAGCTGATTGATTTGACTCTTGAGTGCATTTTTAAGTCACTCGTTTGCGCATCATATATGAATTTTTTTCCTTTCTCGAGATCTGTTTAATAGTATTTACGAATTTAACAGGCTATGATGACAGTCAACTTTTTTAACCTAACGAGCTGATGACTGTTAACTTCACTTCTGTCATTTTTAATATTTTTAAACCTCACCTCCATCCACGGCCACCCTCTCATATCAGAAAATATCTGACAAAGAACTTGTACCTATTTTTTCTTTCTTTCGAGACTTAGGTGCATTGACCAAGGAGAAAGAGACTTCTATATCTGTGGTTGAGAACCAGAGTGATCTAAATCCAAGATAGTAGTTCTGGGAGATATGCTATTGAATTTAATAAAGAACACCTATTTCCTTTGTTTTGAGCACTTCTGATTCTCATTTCAAGGATAATGAGATGGTGTTTTGAAACACCGAGTTTGCAGGATAAAAGTGTAAAGTAAACTACCTACACTGAAAATAGTCATAACTCAATTATATCACTAAAACTGGATTTGGATTACATCAGGTTTTCAGCCACAGATAAGTTTTGACGACCCTACCTAACACTTTTGACTGTAAAGTCTTATGCTATATTATTTTTTATTTCATTTGACTGGACTATAACAATTGTATTTTTCATTTCTCTGAAAATACTACCCTGCCCTCAAACCCACGACGCAGTTATTTTTTTCAAAATTTCCATTAAAAATTTCATTTTTCTGCAGTGAACAATTTTTTATGACTCTTCTAATCTTTTATGAATTCCTTGAAGCGTACGCATTAGCTCTATCGTATGTTGTGTATTAAACATCCAAAGTCAACATGCTAGTTTTTGCCATTCATTAATCAAAATTAAAACTTAAAAGTAAGCTCATGCATAGCCGGACAAAGTGCAAAAAGCTGCTAAGTCCGAAAAAAATTAAAATTCGTTTTTTCACTAATTTAGCAAGAATATATTCTGATATTTAATTTCCACTATGGAAAAATCCTTCAAAAGTTGAATTAATCTCTTTGAAATAACAGACAATAAAAAAGTGGTAAAGCCAATAAAACCTTTTAAGCGGATGCTTTCTGACTGTTTTGCATACAAAATTCAAGTCAGCAGGTTTTTGACTTATATAACGATATATTAAATGCTATTGCCAGATAGGTATATACATGTACCCTAAGATTTGTATCAAAATCACAAAGTCTGCGGTTTGAATTCTAAATTCTTATACCTACTATGCGTGAACTTTTCGAGTCAAAATGTTGAAACAAAATTTGTTCGCTAATTCGAAGCGCTAAATTAGTTTATGAATGCACGATATGAATCGGCTTAATTATTCGTTACACAATGCCAGGTGGCTGTGCAATGGTCATTTGAATACGGAACATAGAGTAAATTTTCTTATTCATAATGTCGAATGATTTATCTTTCTTACATTATTTATAGGCTATACGTTCAATGGGTTACTACAAAGTCTGAATGTTTTCACGATTTTACTATTATTTTTGTCTACTTAGTGCCATAAACAGTAGCATGAGTCAGATGTTATTCGTATGCAGTTGAAGGGGGTAACTGCATCTAAGATTTCATTAACGAATGTACCTCGTACTTCCCCAGACAAACACTTGAAGTAAATACAAAAAATCATAGTTATTACTTGAAATTCTCCTCAAGCCAGCCCCATTTTTGCGGAAAATTTAAGTTCCCCTCAAGCCAGTCCCTTTTCTCACGAAAATTGAAATTCCCACTAAGCACAGCCCCTTTTTTGTGGAAAATTCAAATTCCCCTTCAGCCAGTCCCTTTGTTGCGGACAGTTAAAATTCCTTTCACCAGAGATAATCTAGTAGAAAAAGTTTAAAAAAAAATTGAAAAAATCTCTGTTAGCGACTTGTTAGTCTTGTTTGCCACTGGTTAGTCTAATTTTGGCCAGCTGAGTTTTTCTGAAAAATGAAATCCCTAAATGGCCAGACGATTTCTTCCCGAAAATTTAAGTTCCTTTCAAGCCAGCACCTTTTTTTTTGCGGAAAATTGAAAATTATTAGTACAGTGAAAACCTTATAACAAAAATGAAGGGACTGAAGGTTTTTTTTGTTATAAGCGGTTGTTCATTTTATCCGATGTATCGGATAAAACGAACTTCTCGTAATAACCGATTACAACAAACTTCTCGTAATAACCGATTATAACAAACTATTCGTTCTAAGCAGTTATTACGAGAAGTTCTTGTTTACCTACAAAAATGAAGACACACCTATGTAGAGTATTTGGACCAAAAGACAGATTTTATTCACTGAGTGTTCAAAATTTTGTCTCTATTTTTCCAAATTGTGGAAATCATTGAGGCCGAAGTCTTCCACTCTTTGGATAACTCACCATTTTTTACACCCGATTGAATTTTAGAAATAATTTGACGTTTTTCTTCAGTAGAAAAAGCACGGCGCGACATTTTTATCTCGATGCAGGCAAACTTATACTAAATACTACATGATTTTATCTGCACTGCATTTGAGGCAAAATTATCTTATCTCTCGCATTCAAAAATATAATTTAATTCGTTAAAACAGGGGGAAAAGTGTTTGTAATATCAGGTATTTTGCTATAAAAGGATTCGTTATATCCAGTTTTTTTAAACATAGGGTTAATGGGAATTCAGCCGGGACTTTTGATTTTATTCGTTATAACAGATATTTCGTTTTATCCGGTTTCGTTATAAGTGATTTCCACTGTAGTTTCAAAATAACAGAAAAAGAGAGTTATTGGCCATTAAGTTTCATTTTGAGAACAAAATTAAGATTGTCTTCCCTTCCACCAGTCTACTTAGCACTTATAATCTGAAATATTGGTGGGTATTTAAAAGTTCACCAGAGTGCAGCCTTATAAACAATAATCGACTAATCAGAAATTGGTGGGAATAATAAATGTGATGTCATCTATGAATAAGTACCTTAAATCGGCCAACAACTTTTTGAGAAACAGGCAAAAAGTGATTGTCAGGTCAAAACATGAAAAACTTATGTTTTCCAGTTTTCTTTTTATATGTTACCGTTAAAGTATTAATTCTAGTTAATGTATGAAATCACCAGTTAATTCATGCTTTAACGGGGTAGGTGTGTAATCAAAATACTTTTACACTTTAACTAGTTATTTCATACATAAACTAAGTGTGTTCCGTTGATGTTTATAAATAGCCTGACTATCTTATCTTGACAATCAGACTTGTGTTTGTTTCTTGTTGTTATGTGTATTTGACATAGCCTAGCCTACCTATATTATGTGCATTCAGTTGGTTCTTGCTCTTGTTTTAATACACACTATTTTTGTGACCGCTATTTGTTAAATCATGAAATTGACCGTTTATAAAAAATTTTATCATAAAAGTACGGTTACAAGTGTAAACAAAACTTAATTCAAAAGTACTAGATGCAAAATTAGGGAAGACAAAGCAAACACATTATTTATTGCAACAGCTGTTACTTCCATGGCATTTAGAGTTACATTCTGTTCTTGACGCACAAACAACGCTTATTTATAGACTTTTGCATGCAGTGACATCTCACAAAGCCTTGACCATTACCTGTAGCTTGTGAGGAAGCCACTGATTGTAGCAAAATAGTGGCGGAGGTAATAGGTACTTCATCAAGCTGGACAAATTGTTTGTGGCTGAGAGCAAACTGGGAGCAAGTGTATAGAGAGTTTATGATTCCTTCTCTGGTTCCTAATGTGTAAAACCCATCTTCAGTTTTTTCAATTACGCATGCTAAAATGCTCCTCGCATCTGTTTGCATCTAGTACTTTTAAATTAAGTTTTGTTTACACTTGTAACTGTACTTTTGTGATAAAATTTATTATAAACGGTCCATTTCATGATTTAACTAATCGTATCTCGTCAATTTATAGAATAACTAGGTATTTCATACATTATCTAGGTAGACTGTGAAAAATTTTCATACTTTAACTGTTTTGTCGTTAATTTATAAATTAACCAGTTATTTCATACAATAACGACAGTAACACTTTAACGGTAACATATATATTCCTTGGCGAACAATTTGGTGAAGTTTCACATCACAAAATGATATTATAGTCTACTAGGAGCTTCGTCTCCTTGAGGCCCTCGCTTTGAACAGCCCTCCAACCGCTTCCGTTCACCCCTTCAACCCTTGCAGGGGAAAGAGACCTTAATATTACCCTGAAAGTTCTCAAGTGTTTTTTGACCGATGTTACCCAAAAAGTCTCAAAGTTTTATGCAATTTTCTGTCGTCATGAAAGTACTTTCTTTTAAACTATTGCTTCTGATCATTGACCAGTGGTGAGACTAGCTTTCTTCTATTTTGGCCAGGGTTGGGCCAAGAAAAATTGGAAAAAAAACGTAGGTTAACATTTAAAAAACTGATACAAGTCTGCCTTTGGTCCACTCCCCCCGAGTGAACTATTGTTATGAGTTGCCAGTTTAGTCTATATATAAGGAACGTATGACTCATATGAATAATACGAGTATGAGTTCGAGTCCAATGCTGTTTATCATTTTCTCTGTAGAAAATGTCATTGCTTCTTTCCTTGCGGTAGTAATCCGCTTTACACTTGTGCGCGAAATCCACCTTTCAATAATATTTAAACCAGTATTTTGTGTTGTCTGTTACGAGTGCCGACCAAAAAACAGTGAAAAATCAATTTTAATGTTTTTACGGTTGTTGGAAAATGAGAAAACACCTGTGTGAAACTACTTAATTTCACATGTTGAGCATGCAAATGACGAACACGAACGTCAATTGGCATCAAATTTTTTTCTACAGTCAAAAAAAGAATGAGAATGGAAACTGATGTGAAATTTGACGAAATACAAACCCCAAGTCAGGGTTAAAAATTGAAAAAATTTCGTTTTATTCATTCTTTTTGTAGATAGGTAAATATAAGGAATCACGGGTTTAGGTTGCGATCTGCAGTCATACTCCATTAGGAAGTGAAAAGAAAAGAGTGAAATAGAAAATGGAAGTTTTTCTCAACACACAAAAAATACATAAAAATTAGTGTAAAAATATTTCAGATTCATGTGGGAGGGGTAGCTTGGTAGACTATCATGAATTTTTATCTTCTCTTTATTTATAAAATACTTTGGAAGAGAATTATTTTCATGGTCATCAATTGCAGGCCCAAAGTTCTCAATTAATAGAATAGAAAGATTTAATCTTCGCCCTTAATTAATTATTTCAAAACATCGCAAAGATGGAATACGTAAATTATGGGCACTTGAGATATATTTTCAGTCAATTAAAACAAATCTCTTGAAAGACTAATAACGTCATAACTCAACTAGGTACTTCAATACCAACAGTAGAAAGATAACGATTACAATCTAATTTTTCCAATATTTGAAAAACATGAATTAAATTTTTATGATTATTTTAAAATGCCAAAAGTGTTTCGTTTCAGACACCACTTTAAAAATCTCAGTCACACAGTTTAAATTGCCTCATTTGTACCTTGCATAATTATGCTCTTGAAAATTTGGTAGAAATTTCAAGTGGCTGATAAGGAATGAAAATTTTTTTGAAATTTGATTGATATTGAAACTATTGTCTGTATAGGAAAATTTCAAATTTTACAGTTTTTCAATACTTTTGTTTTCCAGTTGTGGTAGTCTTTAGGGTATATTGAAGCAGAGGGCTTTTGTTGAGTGATGAAAAATGAAAAAAGTATCTTATGTTACCTTATACACAGGGTGGTACAAAGTGATCCAGACTTTTTCCTCATGGGGCCTCAAAAATTTTTTTTTGATTTTTGACTACATCAGGCTACAGCCCAAAGTATTGTGCATAAATGGTAGAAATTTCAAGTTGGAAGCTCAATTAGGCCACTCGTATGGATCTATTTTGTGAAAGCATTTTCATTATATCCTCCTGAATTTCCACACATCGTACGATTTCAGACAGTCTTCGTCTAAACAATGTATAGTTTATGTGAGTCTGTCATAAGGAGAAGTCCAAAAATTAGTTCATTGTATTTAACTGTCGAATTAAATTCTGATCATATGTTATACACGATTTTTGAAAGCAGAATAAATAAAATTCGAAAATGTGTACCTGTTTTAGAAGTAAAAAAATAAAAAATAAATTTTTTCACGCTTGACTACCTATAATTCCGAAAGTAAGTAAAAAATGTTTCAATCAACTAGAAGTAACCTACAGTTTTCTATTTCACTTACATAATCAGGAAGTTAATATTCTAGCGAGAATATTTTTCAATTTATAATTATGGATCCACATTCGTCTGAAAAACGTCGCGTATTTTTATTTTTATTCATTTTTTTTGATCATGCTAAGAACATAAATCTTTTGACCTTCCAGCATGAGATTTGGAAGATTGCTAAGGAAATACTTGGAATTATTCGATTTACCCCAGCAGGAAAAATTATTGAGAAAAATAACAGTGGATTAGTGAAAACACATTTAATATATTATGCATACTTGAGGTTAATGACCCCTTTAGATCTTGCTACCGGTTGCTATTTGGCTTTTTTCATTACTCTTTGAAGTTTCGTCATGTAATTTTTTCAAATGTGATCTTACATACGAGTATGTATATTTTTTAAACAGCAGAAATTAATTTGAATTCGAAATTTTCGGTGTTTATTTGTAGATACGTTTTTTTCCATTATCTTATCTGGGGAGTTTGGTAAACACTGAAAGTAGGTACCTACCATATTGTCAAATAAGAAGTTGACAATATTTTTTGTCTGTCTTATCTTATTTTCGAATAAAAATGCCACTTGTTGATGAGATCATTTGCATGGACGTAATTTATGAATCTCATAAAGAGATGTTCAATGAAGGGTTAGCTCTCATTTTCTTATTTTTGAGGTACTTGCCATAAATACTTATTTGATTCGAGTTAAGTGTTTGATGTTTAAAAATATTTAATTCCGCGAATCAGAGGAGTAGTAACGGTTTTATATAATAATAATAAATGATACGAGGAGCCCAAGAAAAATATTTCAAGATGATGAAGGAAAATTATCATTCGTGGCATTTGGGCATTTGAAAACTACTGCGCTTCTTGTTATTAAAAGTCAAAAGACGTTGTCATATTTAAAATAAAAATACACTTCCGAAAATTTTTAGACATCCATAAAATTTTTTATATTTTAAGTAAGCGCAGGGCTAATTTGCATTTTTTTTGTCCGTTTAAAATTTCGAAGTTAGCTGACAATATCTACATCTATCTCTTCACCATAAGAATAATTTTCTCCTATTTGCAGCAATACACGACTCATGTCCTTATCAGATACAGATGGATGGATAAAAGGTTGGCAAGAAATGTAACGTACAATATTCAAGGTGAAACTTTGGTCAAGGAAAGACTTTGGACTCCACATTTATATATTGTCAACGAACATGACTCAAGAATTATGGGCTCCAGCAGCCAAGATGTATTGGTGACGGTTATGCCAGATGGAACTGTATTGTATTCTACCAGGTGTGTTGATAACCAGATTGTTAAATGTGTATTTATTTATTTCACATTTATATCGCCACTCTCACCCTCCCAAGTCCTCAAAGGTCCAAATGATAAGAAAGGACAGGAGTATGTAAACGTATTGCAGAAGATATATTTGTTTATGATTCAATGAAGGGGAGCAAACTTTTCAAAGAGGAGGGGAAATAAGACAGAGAGAGAGATAGTTATGGTGGGAGAATGTTTTTTTTTTTGGCATAGAAAATATTTCTGGTATGGCTAAGGTTAGTTTTTATATTTTTCAAGACTTTTGATATGCTATAGACGACCATTTAATAGCTAATACCCATAGCCAAAAATTTAGCTCGTAATAAAGTTTTCCCGGGTGAGACCTATTTTGTTTTTTTTGTCATCTGATGCTGTTGGGTTTGCAGAGAACTAGGAAGAGAAGAGGAAACTTGTGTAAAATGAATTAATTTTCGTTTTCTGCCAAAATTTGGGAGTGTTAAATTCATAAACTGAAGCTTTTCAAAGGGAAAGATTATTTACGAAAAGTTATGGATGCGATTAGGATGACCTCTGAGGATCTGCTATGAAAGATCTTTAAAAATGCAATAATCAGAAGGTAATAATTTAAAGATTGTAGATATTTCATAGTTACGCAACAATTTCTATCTGCAGTTCATTCCAAAAGAGAATTGTTGAATCAAGTCCTCAACCAGAGGTGAGCAAGGGGGACAACGCCCCCCTGGCAACACTCTATGCCTCCCAGGCAAAATTTTCAATGTTTTTCTGAATTTAAAAAAAAGAAAAGAATCCCATTTAATGATTTTTTTACCCAGAAAAAAAATTTGCCCTTCCTGATCTAAAGTTTGGACTTTTCAAGATTTTACTCTGACTACAGCCCTGGGTGAATCACTTTTGAGAGATAATCTTTAAATGATGAAAATACATTAGTTAGAGTATCTCAAATGAAAGCCGATTTAGCTAAGCAGTTCAATTTTATTGAAAACGTCAAGATATAAGATGCAAATTTTTTGAATATAGCAAAAAATTCGAGTTGACATTTAAGAAATCTCCCTTATTTCTACCAAAAAAAAAATCAGTCGTGACCAGTGGTGTGTTATGATCATTAATATAAATTATTTCTCGTCATTGTTTGTGTCCACATGTGCGACCACATTATTTTCACAGAAATTTTCAATTTTGGCATTTTTCGTTCACAATGACAAAACATAAACGTGTTGATTGGTTACACCAATCAATTCCCTTAATATTCGTCATGCACGTACATAAGAATGTTTAATTTAAATAAGTATTTCTTCCATATTGGCTTGTTTGAGCATAGGGAGCGATAACCTATAAGGTTCTAACACTAATGAATTCTTTTTCCTGCATATTTTATGACTGGCTCATAACGAAGATGAACATCTGCCGCTACTTTACAAACGGATTTTAAATAATTGATAAAAGTATGATGCCCAATTGGTGGAAATTTTTTCCAGTGAGTGAGCTAGAGTGGTCCAGTCCTCTTTCTTGTAGCTCAATATTTCTGCGAGTACACAGTTTTCGAGAGAATAAGACTCCTTCCTCAAAAGATTAAGCAGGGTAATGCGAGACATTCAAGAGGTCCACAATGTGAATTAATTATCAGAAAAGTAGAAATTTTGGAATAAGTGTGCTTATCCAAAGAAGAAAAAAATGAGAATAAAATTTTATACCTACTCTTGAAAAATGAAAAATCTAGAGGAATTTTTTTTCAAGTTGACAAATTGTTTCGAGTCAGGCTACCTTTAACTTACTTGAAAAATTAAAATAAAGTTAAAAACTAGTTTTTGAATATTTTTTTTTCAGATTAAAAGTATCTCTGCTGTGTCTGATGAACTTGAGAAAATTTCCATTCGACGAACAAGAGTGTCCATTGATTTTGGAAAGTTGTAAGTAAATTTTTTCTTCCACAAAAAACTGAAGAACTTTTTTCTGTACGTATATTAGAACAATAATTACGTACAGTATTCGCAGTTTCTTAAAATCGAATTAAAACACTTGTACAAATATGCGAGACTCGTGCAAATAATGTCAAGTTCAGGGGATTGAATATGAGCGTTTATGCAATAACGCGAGCTTAAATAAAAAAAATCTAAGAGCAAGTGTTGAAATTATTCAAATAATGGAGCTGTTGAAACAGTGAAGCACTGATAACTGTTATCAAAGATCCAACATTGAAATTTTCAAATATTTCATCAACTCTGAAGGTATCTTCATTTAATTGACTATATTATCAATACAATTTACGTTTGCAGATTGACATCGATTCGATTATTTTTAAGGTCACTATGTTATGTGGACAAATTACTTCCGTCCCAATAAGTAGTTGAAAAATGTTTTCAAATAAAAAGAGGTGCAATCAAGCAGGGAGTAAATGGAATTAGCTAGTGATTCTATGCGAATATGTTATTTAAACTTGAAGATTGGCTCAGAGCTTGAAAGTCAAACGTGTGAAGTTTTTGTTTGCAGATTTGGCTCTTACCTACCCTGAAAATTGAAAGTTTCGATTAGCTATTTCGACTACTTTTAGCTTTGGAAAAATGAATGACTTTTAGGCTTCAAACTTTAGACTCCAAGCTTGTAAAAATATTTCCCTTATTAATCGAATCGGACAAATAAAATAATAAATGAATTAAAAAAAATAATAATAACAACAACAATAATAATGATAATTCTGTTCCTATTTTTCAACAAGGTAAAAAGACACCAATAAATTTAACTTCTGCTTTAGATTTTTAGCTTTTTTTCCAGTACGCTTTTGGCTTTTGATTCGAGTTCTTGAAAAAATAAATGGCTTTTAACTCAAAACTTTCGACTTTCAGCTGGTTTTCAAGCTCTGTATATATAGTCTATACCTAGTTGAGTAGGTGTGATCTATCTAAATAAGGAAGATATATTTTTTCATTAGTTAATAAAAATTCTCTAATTAAATCACAAATTCATGAGGCAATTTATAGCTCTACGATACAATTTCAGGATGAAATAGTTACATAAATGTTTGCTCTCTTCATCGAGTAAGTACTCTTGTTTGCTGACTGAATACAGGGTGGAGGGGAGGGAAAATAACTTTTATAAAGGTTCACTCAATACTGAAGAAATATTCAATAATTTTAACTCAGTAAATTTTAGTTAAACGAGTGTGCCATTTTTTGCAGGGACTTACAACACAGATGAGCTAATGTTAACATGGGAGCCAGTCTCGCCAGTTGTACAGAATTCTCATTTGCACATGACTGAATATAATCTGGTGTCAATATGGACGAATTCAACTTTCGTGTTATACTCGTTACCAGACAGCAAGTATAATTCTGCAGAAAGTTTCCACTATTATGGAAAATTTGGTACGATTCAGGTTAATATTTTGATCTTATAATCTTCTATATGGTATAAAGAACTTTCCAAAGTTCCTTCCATTGGAGTAGTCTAGTAAAAATAACTAACTTAAATTTTTGAGACGCATTGAAAATTTTGAAATCAAGATACATAAATTGCATATACTATTTTTATCGTCTTCTGGAAATAAATTTTGAAAATTGTAGATATATTTATTCGTTTTTGATAGTTTGTAAATGAGGTCTCAGTTTCTCAGAATGAAAATCTGAAAAGAATTACTTGGGTAATTTTTCAACTTTTTCTCTCGCCTACGATAGGTAGACAACTAAATTCACTATCAAATATTCTTACTGCGTTTTTAGCTGGTTTTCACTGTGAAAACCTACTTATTCTTGGTTTGTCTTTGTGGTTTTACCCATACCATTTTTCAACTAATACGAGTAAAGGTAGCCTCAATAAGAATTATTAGAATAAGCTTGACCCTTGGCCATTTGTTTGGAAAAAGTTCTTTGAGACACTTTAGTAGCCTTTTGCTTAACAGAGATGATTTTTTAAGAAAAATCTGGAACAACAAAATTGTAGGCTAATGTCACTCAACTTTTTTTTCATTAAAAAGTTCGGAATTACTTAATCCAGAAAAGATGAAGTGTCAATAATCAATTTTACGATTGACAAAATAATACCCCCCCCCCAACACCTTCCATATCAAAATATAATAGAATTACTAGATATATTTTTCTATGTAATTTGTTTCAGCTGGAAACTATAGTTCATTGACAGTGTTCTTCCAAATTGAAAGAGAATTTGGACACTACATAATGGATTACTACGTGCCAAGTATTCTCATAGTCACAGTTTCGTGGGTCACATTTTGGTTGGACCCAAATGCAGTCCCTGGCAGAACTACCCTTGGTTAGCTGAGGCATTGTATCTACTTTTCGACTGTTTTCAAATACGTTAAAATTTAATTTCTTGTATTTTCGAAACAGGCACAAGTACTATGTTAACGTTCATTACATTATCAAGAAATACAGGTAGCTCATTGCCAAAAGTATCATACATTAAAGCCACTGAAATTTGGTTTATCGGATGTACAATATTTATTTTTGGATCTTTGGTAGAATTTGCCTTTGTGAATACAATATGGAGACGCAGGTATTACAAAATTTTGTACTAGGAATTTAATTTATTTCAGAAAAATTTTGTGTTACCTGCTCTATTCATGTTTTTTTTTCTGCATATAGAAAAGACATAGAACTGAAAAAAGTCACCAGTAAACATGTACTCCGAGCCACACTAACTCCACAACTCAACAGAAGGTCAATCTCCACCATCATGACATCGTCAACTCAGTCTCTTCCGTCTATTCAACAACAAGTGCATGAAAATAATATTCGACTGGTGAGTTGAGAGATATAACCATCTCTGCTGTTTTACTGCTAATTTAGTTTTGAAAATGCTTCAGGGTGTAGTTTACCTTTTCTTTTTTCGAGTGGTTTAGCGTTTACCATTTTTTTTTGCTGAGTTTAGCACCACATTGGTTCAAATTTGGATTAATTTTAGGGCATTTTTGGAGGGTCTTTAAAAACCTTTTTATTTGTGTTTTTGAAAAGAAGTGAAAAGAAAATGAAATTGAAAAAAAAAATGCTTCGTTCGGGTATAAAGAGTATGTTCAAGGATAACATATCAAAGTTTGAGCAAAGGTGAAAAACTAAGTGAAGAAAATAGTAAATGGTAGTGCACTTTAGCCCATAAATTCAAGAAAATTGTTATTTTGGCTGCCAAAACGCTAATCCGTAACACGTGTGTCAAAGAAATTGCCTTTATTTTGCCTGTATATTCAACAATTTTATGCAGTTTTTTAGACGTCGATGGTGACTTTGTAGGAAAGGTAGACTATTTCAAACTGATTTCCCACCAATGATAGTGAAAAGAAAATTAGGTAGTCTAAAAATATAGTAAAATGAATTTTAATTTTTAAAATTTCAGTATCCTAAAATAAGCAGCAAACAGACACTACCATCAATTGAGTCAATTTGCAGTGAACCAGTGAATAGCAGTATTACTATCAACGATCCTAATCCTGGTTTATTGAAAATGACGCCTCAACAGATTGCATGTTGGATAGACAAAAGAAGTAGATTATTTTTCCCAATAGCTTTCCTCTTTTTCAATATATTTTATTGGATTTATGTATGGCTATGAAGATGTTTTTTTCTCTTTCTCTCCCTAAATAATGTTACTACAATTTTCAAACAATTACCAAAACTTTTTTAATGAATTCTCTTAAACAACTCTTGAATTCGATTCATTATTTCAATGATTTTTAAAAAGCTAAAAAGAAGAGGTAAAAATTGATATTTAATGACACAATCAGTGTGT
Source organism: Parthenolecanium corni (assembly GCA_038050395.1). Taxonomy (NCBI): domain Eukaryota; kingdom Metazoa; phylum Arthropoda; class Insecta; order Hemiptera; family Coccidae; genus Parthenolecanium; species Parthenolecanium corni. The sequence goes on along the minus strand of JBBCAQ010000027.1, from coordinate 349,392 downwards.
GGAAATTTCCTTTTTCCTGTGATATATGTTTATACAGTTTTTTTTCTCTTTAAGATGAATATCTATATATTAAGTTATTTTTTTAGTTTTGAGTAAAAGTTTTAAAAGTAACTTTATAGAAGCTGTCAATTATACTCGTGTCTATTAAAAAACAATAAAAATACCAAAACAGTTTATTACAATTATTTTTGCCCTCTCCAAGTTACGCCAACTTTTGCTAAATTCGCCAAGTTTTGCTAAGTTTTACCAAGTTCTATCAACTCCTGCCATGTAAATGCAAGACGTACATACTCTCCGCACTCTAGCGGAGGCCCCATAATAATTGCGAGGAATAAATTGGGGCAACCAATAAAAAATGTCAAAAAAATGACTGAGAGAGAGGGGAGGAGGAATAGGGCACAAACTTATTAAAAAATAACACCAAAACATGTTTCTATGGAGGCACTCCAAACCTCTTGTTCGCACTAATTGTTTATTCAGTTTTTTACGTATTAATAAAATTAATTAGTGACAGTAAGTGGGGGGGGGGGGGAGGAGTTTAGTCACCAGACTTTTCTATGCTACGCTTATGGTTCCAGGTCAGATTTAGTTTTTCACCCAATTTCTGAACCAATTCATTGAAAATTTTGATTTGATAAGTCATCGCCTTCTTAATCTACGCATGCATGAGGATATATAATTTTAGTTTATCAAAATTGAAAATTTTCAACACGTTCTTTGGTACATTCACTGAGATAAATAAGTAGTAATTTTCACTATTTCTACAAGCATATTGATAACTGAAAAAAATGACTCTCACTTGAAGCCTCTCGAGAAAGACCCAAATAAGGCACTAACTTTTCTTTTTTGTAATTTTCGCTGGAAATTGTAATTTTTTATCTCATACAATTAGGTTATTGGTGTAAATGAATTACAACTTACTTCTATTTAAAATGAATATTTACATAAAAATAGGTACTTAGAAATAAATACAAAATCTATAATGAGATAAAGACCTATTTTGTATGACTTTGCTCAAACTCCTCTCAAATAAACTCTTAAAATTTGAAAAAACTAATATCTGATTAATGCTATGTGTATAGAGACGTACGAGTAAGTTATAAATTATTTCATAACGAAGAGGGTGCATTTTGGTAGAAATTATTTTACTGTTTTGAGTTAATCTGCTCAATTACAATATACGAAATTTTCAGCACATATCTACGGGTGAATGAGAGTTAAATATTCTCTTAATTTTAAGCTTAAATTATTTTTAATATCAGTTTTCAATGGTTCGAATGTGCATCCAGTAAGTGCAGAAGACTTATCCTGTTCCTCTAAGAGATCAAAGTCAGTTTTAAAGATTTTTTCAATTGTTGTTTTCTCCTTTTCAACCTCGAAAGTTACCGTTACTTCAATATTTCTGATGTACATATTTGAACATGAGCGTTCTATTGTTGTTGAGTCTGGAAAAGTATTGGTACGGCCGGTAGTTGATCGGGCATACCCATAATGCCTCCTCGAGGTAGAATACTCGTAATCATCAGGGGTATCGATGTATTCCTCCGTCGTATATGAACGTTCATGAGGTAATGTTGAATATGAACTGGGATGAAAATTTGTACGTTCTTTTGTAACTGAAAGACTAGAATGATTGTAATTCAGCAATATGGAAATGGTATGACGTAAATTGAACCTTTTGGACAAATCAGATCGTACTTCTACCACCATTGCGTCACCATCACAGTGGCTAAAACTGGACAATCCGTTCGCACTGAATGAGTAAAGCGAATCAGATGTTGATATTTTTGTAAGATTTTGCAGGCTAAGAAAATGACAAACATTCTGGATGAATAATTTCTTAAATTTATTTGTCAGTAGTCTTTCGTGTTGTCGAATTTTTGGAAAGAGAAAATTATAATACATCGAATCTGCTATATCTGGCAACCATGTATCAGCTAATCGCTGCAAAATGCTAGTTTTCAGTTCGTGTTTTGTTAATGTTACAGAATACATATCCTTTGGGTGAATGTTGATTGTAAATTCTTCATAAGTGTAGTTTTCCAGCCGTTCATCACCGAATGAACTGGAGGAGTTGAAATTGATTTCAGGAAATATATTTTTTTCAACGGAGAAGGTAGGGTTTGTAAAATTGGCCGTGAAGTTATAGATCGAATTTTGAGAAACCAATTCACCCGACAACATCATAACATTTGTTTTAATAGAACCGATAATCTGAAATAGAAATTATGAGGCATTAAATACTACTTAATCATTATTATTTGAAAGTTTGAATTACAGCTAGACCTAAAATTTGTCAAAAAGAGAAGGAAAATAGGACGAAGCCTAAAGACTGTTTCGGTTATTCATAATAAACTTCTTCAAAAATACCGACAGTGTAGTCCAGGAACATAAGAGTTCAACCCCAAATATAATCGCTACGAGCTGAAAATTTGGTTATGGGTTAGTATTCGAGTTCAACCCCAAATAAATTCGCTACAAGCTGAAAATTTGGTTATGGGTTAGTATTCATGGCCCTCTATAACAAATCAAAAGTCTCAAAAAATCTAAGTTTTGTTGTCTGAGGTAATTTGGTGTTTCGAGCAATAGAACTGGTGATATTTGCAAAAAACTGGTTTGGGGGTAAAAAATCCACAATGGGGAAATGTTCCGACACTCAGATTTTTGGAGACTTTTGATATGTTATAAAGGACCACGAATACTAGCCATAACCAAATTTTCAGCTAGTAGCGATTTTATTTGGGGTTAGGCCATTTTTTAAACTAATGTTCCTGGGCTAAGTGACTTATGAGGTCAAAAAAATCTTTTATCAGACGCTTCGTCGGATTAATTGTTATAAATCATTCCAAGTTGACATCAGAATTATCCATATTTGTAGGTATGGATAGCCTATAAAAATATAGGTGGTACCTAGGCTGCTGAATTTCAGCACGTAAGATTAAATTTATTATTGCGGGTTATACATAAATTTAAATTATGTATATTTATTTATGTGGTTACCTGCGCAGTAAAATGATTCGAAATTTCGCTAATTTTAGTTTCCATCTGAACTGATGACCTTTGGAAAGCATTCAAATCTTTGTAATTCACATTTTGAAGTAGAATTAATTGTGTATTACACGTATTTATATAAACGTCTTTGAGATGAAAAATTTCCGTTTTCATCAGCTCACTTGACTGGACAATCTCATCTTCATTTGCCCTTCGCAAATAAGACAAAACTATATCCTCGAAACGGGATGTACGTCCTTTATCATCACGAATTGATGACGTCGTGTTCTCCCACTTCCGTTGTAGAGTTACATTTGAAGTTATTTTGAAAAGTTTCGATCTCACAGGGACTGTAAAAAATACAACAGATTTGAACACAAATGACAAGTTGGGGGTGTAAGGGTGCACGTTGCAACACCTGAAAAATTGTTGCACCATACAAGAAAATTGGGGAAAAAAGGAAGGTCCTACCCTCCGCTGGGAAGGCTTCTCGTTTGATTTTGTTTTTTAATGTCGGAAATTTTCCAATTGTTTTGCATTATGCACCACACGAGAAAATCAAAACTCGCCACTCATGGATTTGAATACAGCTATCTAATCATAATAGTCTGTTACTTCACATCTGGTCACACCTTAAAAAAAAGAACATTATGTGTTCTAATATTTTATTTGTCCCAACTACGATCCAAACTGGACGCTTTTTGTGAAAAATTGTCAACAAAGAAAAGTCTGCCAAGGGCTACACTGATTATCATAATGTGACGTCACCAAGAAATTTATCTACAAATTAATAACACTTTTGGACTTCAGAGTAACTGTGATTAGAAAAAGTTACTACACATCTTATAATTAGTACCTATACTACTCATAATCTCTCAGTGCTTCTATTCCAAACAGTATTTCTATTTTAACTATAATTATCTGGCATTGTCTAAGTTCGAGAAAACTACCCTTGCCGATAAATTGTTCGCTACTTTTTTCTTGATTACATTGATTAGTTGAATAATTGTTTTGAAAAGAAAAGAGATGTACTTACTGACAGTAGTGGAAAAAAATGCCACCAGAAAAAAAATGGCCGACAGTTTCAATTCACCCAACATAATGTATATCTTCAAATTATTTTAGCTGAACTTATTTTTGTTTTGAAAATTGATGAGCCATCAAATTTTATTTTTCACTTCAGATTAAACGTGAATAGGCAGCTAAGCACGTATAGATAATAACGTACGCGTATTATTATATGCAAGTAGAATTGGTTGTTATTTTTAACCTTTGACCTTTTTTAATATAGATAAAGTATTATTTTGGAAAAGTTTCGGTGATTAGATTACATGTATTTTGTTAAAAATGTTAATTAAGATTAATTTTTTCTAGCTTAAAAAAACGGTACAGATTATAGATAGCTATTGTAGGTACTCTGAACTGATTCCGATGTAATAATTGCATTATTTTTATACCAGCAGATTTTTGATATTTATTTTATCTTATAAATGAATACGGTCTGTATGGTGCAAAATTCAAGTTGTTCATACATATTTTTTCGTTGCAGAGAATTGTGTTACAACTTCTTTAACTTAGGTACCTTCCACGTTTGTAAAAAAAACTGAAATTATTTTCGAAATAAAGAACGTCAATATCTAACGATTCGAGTATAAGCTGAAATTTTTTATGAATTTTATTATCAAATTTCCCAACGGTTTCTTTGGAAAAATTTATTTAATTAGAAAAAAAAACACAATATTCACGGATTTTTCTCAATTACAGAATTTTCCCAGTGTCCTAATCGACGCTTAGAAGAGACGAGTAATTTCTGCGCGTCAAAGGAACGGATTGACTCAAAATTTGGATGATAAACTCTTAAGATTTAAATTAATGTTTGGTGAAAATTTCAGTTCAATCCAATCTGTAGTTTTGCTGTAATTAGCTATAAAAGTCGAAAATTACGATTTACATACACCCCCTCCATTAATAAACAAACAAATAAATAAATAGGTAAGTAAATAAATAAGTATGAAAATGCGAAGTGGGTATTTTTGGAATCCTGAGATCATGAAACGAATAACTATGGAGAGTCCCATGTCTATTTGTGAAAGTTAGACCAAAATTAATAGGTTTTCTGTTCAGAACCTGCCTAAAAATGTGGTTTTCAAGCTTTTAAAGTCACATTCTAAGGCCCGTAGCTAAACGCTGATGAGAGTCAGGGCCTACGATATTTCAGGAAAGGCAATTTTTTCCTAGTTGAAAAATTTTCTTTCTTGCTGAATGCCAGCGCTAAAAATGATTAATATTTTAATTTTTCTGCAGAATGGCAGCCAGGGCGGCGCCACTCCCCAGCCAGGACTTTGCCCTGCGGTTGCCCTGACCTTAGCCACTGGTCTGTAGGCTACACTCAAACTCCTTGACGTATCGATATTACAATGAATATAACGTCATTAATAATTAGTCTGAGATTAAATGAGAATGAGATCAAGTTATATTTATTTATTTCTTATAAATATAAAAATAAAGCTACCATGAAATACAACTTTCTTCAATATTTCTAAGAAAATCCTAATGTGATTGATAATAACTACGATCAGTATTCATCCGCCTCAGGATGGTATATTTTTACAGTAACGTACTCTCTACAGGTGACGTTAAGAGTGACTTGATTTGATTTTGAAGTGAGGTAGCCATAGTCGTTTCTAATGTCTTCAACACGCGATCTGCCAAATTATTTAATCTTGCAGGACTGCCATTCTCTAAATCAAAGTCAACTTCAACTTTCACATCATTATCAGTCTTTCGTCCATTCTTATCGGTAAAAATTACCAATTTTATCGACCAGTATCTAACTATCGCGGTGAGTTTTTCATCCCTTTGTTTTGATGGTGATTGAAAGTTATTATATCTGTCTCTATTTTCTTCTTTGTATTTTACTAAAGTCCAATTCAGAAATGGATGTGCGAACTTCTTCGATGAATATGTAAAAGCGAAAGTCAAGTCGTGCGAGTAATAATTATCATTCGGACAGCCATTTTTTTCAATCTGCACAGAGAATAACCCCTTCGAACAATTGGAAAAATTAGAAAAATTACCGAAGGTTATATCTGTGAAAGTGTATGAGTCATATTCAGAATCTTCCGATACCAAATTTCGATCTACAAAAGAAGAGATTGACGAGAAACTATTGAATTTTGTCGAAAGTGAAGAACAAATGGCTTCCAGAAAAGCATTTTTAAAGTTTTTAAAGTAGAATTGAGTTTGCTCCATGATTTTTGGTTGAACAAAGCGATTGTTGACAGCATTTACGACATGTACTAGCCACGAGTCAGCAAGTTTTCGTAAAATTTGCTTATTTGGTGATTTGATGAACTTGTTTCCTTCAGCCTGGACTATAAGCATCGTGAATTTCTTGAATGTTATTGTTTCCAAAATTGATTTCGTAACTATCTTTCCAACTGGTGCAGGTGCTTTTTCGTGCTCTTCTCGCAGAGTAAAATCAGTAATGTTGAGAACAAAATCACAATTCACGCCGTTCATTTCTGCTAATCCGCTCAACACTATTTCACTGACTTTACTTTCATAGATGATCTGAAATTATAATTAACATATGAAAATTAATAGTCCCAGACTCGTATGTCATTTAATTTTTTATTTACAGCATCGATTATAGGTGGGCTTCACAAATTGTAAGTTAGTTGTCACTGCATAAGTCTCAGTCACCCTTTTCTATCTCATCCTACTGCTTTAGATAAGGTTCATTATAACAGCAGGGATGTAGCTAGAGCGTTCCGATGAGGGGGGGGGGGCAGTAAATTTTTAAGCCCCCTATTTAATTTTTTTTCGAAGTTTAGGAGGAAGAGGGGGGCTAATTTTGCTAGGGAAGGCGAACGAGGATGCCAGGGGGGTGTCAGTGCTACTTCAACAATAGAGGGCATCAACTTGGCGATGTATTAGCTAGCTAGTCTTACTTTATATTTTCAGACAAATTTCACACATAAAATTATTGAATTAAAAAAAAAAACTTACTTTGATAGTATTTGGATCAGAGCCATCAGGAATAATCGTCTCCAATCTGACAGGCGCCTTTTTAATATTTCCAAAATCATCGAAGCTGATTTCGTGAAATTTGACTTCGTCTGGTGATAATTCTATATAGCTAGATGGCAAAGGTATTGGATCTTCCTTGAACTTTTGTTCCTCAATTTGATCGAGTTCATTCATTTCATCACTTACTAGTGATAAATATTGCAATAATTTCGTCCCATTCTGAATAGTATCAAGGCTCTTTAAGGAATCATTAAAAGTAAATTCTAACTTTCTCTGCAGGGTATTCTCGTCAATGATGGAAAAAATATCAGGATTTGTTTTTGCTTCTGTAAACACATTATATGAAACTATAAAATTTGTAATATTGAATGTAATTAGTTTAAATATTTTGAATAGTGTAAGAAGAGAGTCTTAAAGGTAGACAATGGATTAGCAGGTATGTTATTATACTGTTGATGACACTTATTGGCAACTAGAGGCTAGTGGACATTTGTCAAGAAGAGGGAGCAAAAATTGTACAATTTATAAGAATAAATATTTTGTTCACGATAAGAGATGAATAAATAATTACAGTGACTTTCAAAAATAATTGTGCTGAATAACACATCAACTTCTGACTGAATGTTTTGAAACATATAATGAACCTACGTGCTCGCTTCAGGTTAGGCACTGTAGTTTTAGAACATCCTCATGATTCTAAATCATCCGCAGCCAGATTGTTGCAGAATTTTAATTAGAAACGATACCATTAAGCTATCTGGAGGTGGAAAAAAAGTTTGAGGAAAATAGCTTGAGACATAAATTTTTTATATTGCAGCATTTCATGCGCAGTATGTCACTAAAGTGCAGCTGTGTTTTCCCACTTAAATAATTTATAGCGGAACAACATTAATGCAGGGACATCATCATTTTCTCTTTCCATCAGTACTATCTATTTATAAAGCTCCCTATTTTCTTTTTAAAAATAATGAAAAGTACAATCCACAAAAGTTTCTTTCAGTGAGAAAGTACTCGTACAAACAATTGGAAATGAACAAACATTTATTAACATCATGCAGAAGCATTTATCGGCTTCTGAGCCAGCATGGTTTCAGTGATTTCCTCCCTCTCTTCCGTTTCCTGCACCCGGTGCTCCTCGTCGTTTTCATGCTTATTTTCATTTTTCATTTTTCCTCTAAGTGTTCCATTTACTTCCAGTATTTTCTGGGTACCCATTTTTCAGCCATCCAGCCAGATCCCATAAATCTCCCCCTTCCCCAATGTTCCCGTTTTTGAAAATGATCAAAATTTTTTTGTAATTTTTTTGTGAATTACTCTGTCCCCTCCTAAACTGGTCACTTTTGACCATAGGAGGGGACTCATAAAACAATAAAATGATAAAAATAAAAATTTAGGTATACTTACTAGCATAATTTACACAAAACGTTAACAAAAACAACGCGGCCGATAATTTGAAAATATTTGGCATCATTCTGAATAGGTACTTCAATAAAGGTTTTATTTGGAGATCTTTTTCTGCACTAAATTAATGATACGTTTTACTTGATCGAAACTGGCTGAATACTCTGTCTTTATTCTAACCTTAATTAGTCTAAGTACAATAAAGAATGATAAAATTTATCATTCTTGATTTTATTCAAAACTTCATGAAAAAGAAAGACATGAATTAGCCTTTGACCGGGCGGTTTGAAGTTTATAATACGAGTGTATGTAACGAGTCCAATAAATTCGATAATAGATTCATATAATATTTATTTGAAACGCAATATAATATCTTCTTGCATGAATGGGATAATTTCGGAGGGCAATGTCAAAATTTATTATACAGGTATAAGATATACTTAGATATTTTCGTTGTATAGGGATTGCATTTAAAATCTACTTGTATCTGTGGCTGTATTAAGGGAGAGCGAAAATCCGCACTTCACTTTTGTACAGCTCTATGATTCCATAATATCATAAATTTTTAACGGATCAATCAGCAAAAGAAGGGTAGAACTATCCATTTCCCCATCATATTTATCATCCAATTAAAATTATGTATCACCTGCGCGAGCTAAATTTATTCATATAAGCAGAACTTTTTTTATTTAATTCTTTCCAGGTTCTCTCCACTCAGGATATATTTTTTCAAGTTCTAGTAAGTAAATCTACCTTCAACTGAGAGAAAGCCAATAAATGATGAAAAACTAGGAATTTAAAACTAAGTAGAAAACTCTCTTTTCTAACAGTGCTTAAAAACATGAGCGAAAAAGTTGAAGTAGTCTAATTTATTTTTAAATTATCCATCCTCGATTGTTTTCAATTCGTTTAATTTAGTCAATTTATTTAATTTTTAATTTTCTATTGTGGTTGCTCAGTTGCCTTAAGGGTATGCTTTACTAGAAGTTCGAACTCCACAATTCCCATACGAATATCTCCGAAGGTACTTCTGATGATGAAATATGGAAAAATATACTTTAACTTCTCAATCAGCCAAACCGATACGAAATTTAGGATTTTTGATATCAACATTGTTGATATTCATACAGAGTGGACTCATGCAAAATACTTTCTGGTCAAAGTGGTCCTTTCAAAAAATTCTTTGATTCAAATTGGATCTCTAAAAGTTGACAGTTATAAAAAGTAGACCTATCCAAAATACTTTCAGGACAAAGTGGCTCTTGTCACAGAAGCAACGAGTCGAGTTTCAGTACAGGGCTTAAAATACTCATCTGGGTTTGAAAAATCTAAATTATCATTTTGAAAAATGCACAAAACATGGGTAGATCTAATTCAAAACTAAAAGTAGTCCGTGAATTCTGAAGCCCAGATTCAAAGGCAAATTAAAGGCTTTGTTCTTCCAACAGCTAGTTAATTATCGCATCCTTGTGAATAGGTATTATAAAAGTCGAATTGCAGAATTATTCCAACAGCTTGATGTTTTCGATGTTGAACAAATTTTCAAGAACAACTATAAGGACCTCTTCAAAATCAAGATTGATTTTCAATAAAAATAATTTATTTTCCATTTGTGACTGTCATATTATTATTCCAGACATACCTGTATTTTTTTATACCCAATAGATATTGGACTTATTGTTGAATTTTAGTGCAGATATTCTTTATCAAAAATGTCAAAATACAAGTAGGCTGTATGTGGAATTATTTTTCAGGAACAATAAGGAATTTGGTAACTTGAAATTCACATCATAATATCGTACCTACCAAAAATGAAAACGCTCAAACATTATTCTTATCATTCGAACGAGAGACGAAAAATGTAATACGTTATGGATGACAATAGAGTGAGGAAAAAAGAGGAAGAAAAGTTGAGGCTGTACTTCGACGATAAGAGTAATTCTATCTACAAAATATAGGGAGAAGAGTGAACGTTAACAATATTTATTTTTCGTAAATACCTAATAAGAAAAACGTATTTGTTAAATCCATAATATTTTTTAGGAGCACTCAACGTTTACACTACTTGGAATTCTGAAAATGAATTCAATTTGTAAAGCCACCCACAAGAACGGAACACTTTCACCTACACCAAGAGAGAGTATAATATGAAGTTGAGTTGGCAGGAATTTTTATTGGAAAAATAATAATGACAGTGATCTTTGTTTAAAATGTTTCAACTGGCTTTATACAGATTTTCAACCTCTCTGAAGCATCTTTTTTTTTTCAGCAAAGCTGGGCGAAATTTTTAGGGAATTTTTTTTCTCATAAAATGGAACCATTCTGCTAGGTGGGTATATAAAAAGTTCAAAACTTTAAAATCTAAGGACCACTATATTTGTAGTATGCGAGTCAACTTTTGAAAAACTTCTCACTCACAATTCCAGATTCTCTAGAAATAGATACTACATAATTAAGAGAAAATCTTCAGAACACCCACTGGGCACTGATGAGTATCATCGATAGCATTAGGATGAATCTAATTTTATAAAAATTTCATGAAGTTTTGTTCTATTTAGTAGAGAGTCGGTTTTGTGCTTGAACTTGAAAAATTCAACAGAATCTAAACCTCTGTGGAGCGAAAATTGTTTTGGAAAATTACATGTATATGAAGAACAATTTCAGTTTCAGTGTTTGCAATGTACTTGAAATTTTAAATTTGGATACACCATCAGATGACAATACTAAAATATTTAAGAGAAGAAAAAAACTAGGGGAAAAAGTTGTTAAAAAAAACTAATATTAATCTATAAAAGAATAATAAACAGGCAACAATTGATGATGAAACCATGGGTGCAAGATCTGTTCAATTTTTATTTAAAACAACAAAAAATCTCCACATATTTAACAATAATAATCATTCAGTATCTTAAATTTTGAATGAGAAGGGGTGCACGAAACGCTATTTTCACTCACTGGGTACCTCCATACCCTTTAGACTGCCTATAGGTAAATGTAAGAGAAAGAAAAAAATTAATTTGAATTTTGACAGATAAAGAAGCAGGTGTTTCAAACATAGATATATACAAAGTCGACAACATTCGAAATGGAGCCTTTCACAATTTTCCTAGTTTAAAGGTTACACATTACGTGACAGTTTTGAGAAGTAAGACTGTATGTATACTCTTTCGCAAACTAAATCCTATTCAAGTCGCATGTTTATTCGTGTTATTCGTATTTCGTGTTTGAATGGCATCAGCCACCCTTTTTTTTTAGGGTATCCAAAACGTCAGTCTAGATTGAGTGTTTACTATAGACGTGTTAAAAAATATATAATCTTCGTCGCCATTGTGTTTGTATACACATTTGTATTATTTTTCTTTCTCTTCCTTTTTTCTCCATTTCTTCTGGCAATAACATTTCAAGTTTTATTATAACCGCATCCACCAATGTCATATTTAATTTACCGTCGCATTTTGTGGCATTTCCCTAACTTTAATGACTGCAGAAAATTATATGAACGCATTATTTCGTTCAGCAATTTGGTTTGGGTAAATTATTGAGTCTTATCCTAAGAATAATTTTTTGTTTATTCAATTTAATTTAGTTTTTATTGACAAAAATTAATGAAATTGTCCACAGGGGTACCGGTGGTTTGGAACTATGTTGCTACAACAGAAAATATCTATTCTGGATCAATTCATTTCCTCAACTCAACAGTTTAACAATATAATTATATACCGACAAGTAGTTCAGAAATATTAAATTGCATATTTTTGACCAGCAGTCTCTAAATAAATTGCAGAAAAAAGTATTCATTTTATACAATGCATAAAGTAGTGGAGTTCTTTTCTGTTAGAGAGCAGCATTTGTTTCTCGAATTATTCTGATCCTGTTTCTCAATTTTCACTTCATGCGAAAATATAGGGTTTCTCTTCAAGCTCGTAATTCAAATTTCAACGTACATATTATGGACTCATTTTACATAACTAATTTTCATTCCCACACTATACTTGGAAGCTATCAGCAAACTTACATGTCCTTATATTTTTTTGCGAATATAAAGTATGGCTTTGTTGATAATAACAATAGAACTATCATCGAATATTTCCAAATACAATCTGATTATACGTAATAATGGCCAATAGTAAAAATTCTCGTTATTACGAGTACATGTATGTCTAATCAGTTTCGGTCAAGAGTTCCATGACGTCACAAGATTCCAACAAATAAGTAGACAATATTTATGATTTTGACAGATCACCGTTTTCAAATTCGCATAACAAGCACGTCTTTAATGAAGTAGAGCATACTTTGAGGAATAAATGAATCAAAATCAAAAATTAAGTCAAAATTCTGAACTCAATATTTGTGGAAAATAAAGTAAAAATAAGGAATTGGGATTTATGGGCCCAGCTTCCGATAAATCAGTGCAGAATTCAATCTCTGTAGAAAAGGCGAGCAAAAGCATTTTTCAACATAATATATGAAACTACACCCTTGAGGTCTTATAGTTTTTAAATATTTTGTTGATCCCACTTTATTTATTTAATTAATTATCTTACATTAAAATTATACTACTCTGAAAAAATAAGTTTTTAAAAATTTTTCAACTTTTACTTAAAAAATAAGAACTAACCCAATATTAAAACATAAACTTTTATTTTTTTTTTCGACGGCTGGAACAAGGCAACTTTCTGTTTCTATTTCTAACTAGAATCTCCATTAAAATTTTTTTTACCTGCTTCTCTTCTCTAGGGTATAGCCAGTATTAATTAATTCTTGAAAAATTGCATGTATAGTGTATACATATATATTTGTCCAAAAAGTAATTTATGCTCTTGGTTGGCTTTACTCCACACGTCAGAAATAAATTCAAATTCGCACGGCTAAAAGGATTTAAATTTCCAGCAACTCACTGAGCTTTATAAGGTCTACTAGTATATGCAAAACAAATGATAAACTTGGACCTCTTCTGGGCGATCAAAAAGGAACAAACGTCTCAACAATTTCGTGACATAGAATTTACATATTTTGCTTTGAAAACTATTCGTATAGGATTAAAAAGACGAATACGAAGAAAAAGTGTTTGCGACTTTTGCAAATATATGCACATTATAGTAAGTACACACACACCAAAAGCTCAACTTACACAGTAGCATCGACTCACACTCACACGAATATATTAATCGCATATATAAACTTGAACGTAGACATACATTCATACTAACACACATACACCCTTTCACAAGCATATTAGGATCGATACATCATTTTGCCTTTATATAATAGGCTGTAGTAACGTTTCAGCCTCTTGTTTCCATAGCAACAGATAATATATGGACCCCCTTCCGTAATAAATAAAATTCCTTTCTCTACCCGTTATATTTCTAACTCATTTGAAAGTTTAAAGTAGCGCTTGGGAATTTTAAAGCTTTAATATAAAAAGCTTACCGAGCTCTTTGCAAAATTCTTTCTCATAATCAATTAACTTTTTTCTCTTCCTTTCTTCTTTTTTTCATTTTTTTGTGGATCTTTCTTTTTCTGTCTTGTTTTTTTTTTTTTTTTTGTTTTTGCTTTTCAGGAAACTTCTCAGTGTGTTTTCTCTTTTATCATACGAGTGATACTGGAGAATAGTGGAAAAAAAGGTGGAAAGTTGAAAAATTATTTGCACGTATTTTTTTCTGTCACTCTTTTCTTTGCCTAATTAAAAGACGTATAAAAACTATTTTCACGTATTATGCGGTGAGCCCATTGATTAATAATACAAGATTTATCACAATCTTCGATAAGTATTATTTCTACCATTGAATATTTGTAGTTTCAGTCGACGCAGAAAATTGGCTACAATTTTTTTTCAACCGGTCACAGTGAAAAAAAAGTTATCAAAAATAAAATTGCATACTCATTGGTTGATTTGAAAAAACCAAAGCAAAATACCTAGCAAAATCTCAATGCTCTACGAGAACCGAAGTGTTGATATTGTGCCAATGGTTATAAAAAGAAGGCTACACGTCGTCAGACAGGGAAGGCGGTAGGAGGGTTTGTTGTTAACTGCAGCAAGCCGTTGATGTTGTCTCTCCTCAATATGCCGTGTGAAATGTTTTTCATTTTCATGAAACGAGAGAAACTTAATTATTATATAGTGGCTATAACATTCGAGCAGATTTGCAATTGAACATGATCAACTTTCTTATAAATGTGCTAAAACTATTTTTGTAATTTCTAAGTTAAAAGAGCAATCTACTGGTTAAAGTTGGCTCTCACATGTATTATAGTAATGCAGCACATACTGAAATCTTATTTGTATCATTCAGTTTTCGTGCCACAAATTTTTTCCAAGCTTTGTCAAGTACTTCGCTCGCGTCAAGTTCAAAATCTGCCAGTCCCCAAAAATCATTGCACATTTTTTTGCTGATTTAGTATTATCAGGTCCAAAAACATAATTTTGAGTGTGAAAAAGGGGTGTTACTTTTTTTTGGATCTCGGAAGGTTTTGGTCTTAAGCAGACTACAATGAATAATAATCAATTTTTGTGATAACTTTAGGGTGTAGTCTTTACCTTTGCTTTATTCAAGTTGTTCACAATGTAACATTTTTTTTGTTGAATTTTGTACCAGATTGACTCAAATTTGAATATGTTCTACTCTGGAACAAATTTTCTATGCTAGAACAAATCGTCTTTTTGGATTTTCAACATTTCATGGCATTATTTAAGGGTCTTAAAGAACCCTTTTTTTCAATAGGGGTTTGAAAAAAAAGTAAAAAAATGAAATCCAAAACAACAGCTACGTTTGTGTAAAGATATATTATGTTCAAGGATAACATATCTTAATTTGAGCGAATTCGGTGCAAAACTCAGCGAAAAAATAATACATGAATTGTAAGTGTACTCTATTTAAGTTGATCACTCGTGAAAATTGTTATTATTATTTTTAGCTTCAAAAACGCAAATACGCAACTCATATATCCTATGGGCAAAATATTTTGAAAACGGATCTGTTTTATTCCAGGTTATAATCCGTTTCTGGATTATAACCCGGAATTTTCCTGTTTTCCGGCTTCTAAAACGGATTTCGAATGGGTTGTAATCAGTCTTGCCAGAAATGAGTCCGGATTATTTTCCGTGAAGGCTGTTTTATGATATTTGATGCCTCGGGTTATAATCCGTGAAACCGTTTTACAAACGGATTTAGAAAAATTGCCCAAAAATTATCACTGATTATAATCAGGAAATCCGTTTTACAAACGGATTAGGAAAACTAATCAAGATGACAAAAATATCTGCAAATTTTCAGATCCGATGGTCGAAAATAAAAACGGACTGACAACGGATAAAATTCTCATTTTCCGGATCATTTTCTCATTTTTTGCCCATCGGGGTCACAGAAATTGTCTACATTTTGCCTGTTTTGAGACGTCGATGTTGACTTCATTGCTAAGGTAGACTTTATTCTTGAATCACTCGGGAAAGTTTATCTGCAATTACATTTTACCCAGTTCTATCTGAAACTACTATAGCTTAATGCTTAACTGAAGTGGGGTATCAGTTCATATTCAAAGTCCTACATCAGTACTACAGGTAGGAAGCTTATACATATGTACTATAGATAACTATTATCTTTATTCATCAGGTGAAACTAAATTTCACCAAGAGAATTAGCGAAAGACAATTTTCACAGAAATTAGAAAAGAGATCTTGCAAAATGAGACTCCAGCAGTAGTATCGCAAACCCAACTTTTTCACTTGGTATTTCTATTAAAATAATAACTTTGCCATGTGAAGAAAAAGGAATTTATTTTTAAAACAGTTCTTACTAAAAATAATTCCCTCATGCGTACCCTCAACTTACGTAAGTACTTTAGTGTCTTCACAAATGGGACTTTCTTAGTTCCTCGAAATTACATTCAGCAAAATTTATTCTCGAGGAAGAAACACGAAAACAGTAGCAACAACAAATAAAATGGAGGAAAAAATGGAAAATGGAAAAGGAAAAATTCTTATTTCAAAGCAAAGATATTTTTCTTCGTCAGCTTAATTTCGCTCGAACGAATATTTACTTTATTTTCGTCAGTTTTCCAACTCGAAACGTTTTCAGTGTTTATTTTATTCTACTAGTGTTAACCTCCATCCCAATTCGTATTTAGCTAATTCCAAATTAATTAAAATTTTACAAAGTACTAATAACGAAAGGTTAAATTGAAGAGATAGAGGACATATCAGCTCAGTTGAACTTTAATGTTATCAGGCGTTTTCAAAGATTCACAGTTCACAGCATGGTTCTTACAGAACTATTGTTCGAGAATATTCAAGTTTAGCTTGATCTCAAGAAATCAGGGGAAAAAACACACAATAAGGGAAACTGCTATAATACTACTGTAATTGACGAAAAATGATAAAATAAGCAGGTTTCTTTTATAGAAAGACTTCCCCTGCACCAACACCGCCCCATTAGTTAAAAAAATTCCCATTTTACTAAAACTCTCAATGAAGTGGGCTTTGAGGCACCACTCCATTTTTAGTGATATGGAGCTGGTGAAATTTTAATAGAATTTTTTCTTTCACAAAATGAAACCACATCTTCAAATTCAGTAAAAATTGCTCATTGGGTTCTAAAAGTAACAGCTGTTATGATATATCATCATCAATAATCCTCAAGGCAAATTAAAATTAGTTCTCTGGCAGAGGAAAATATAACTCAAGTTATTTTGGTTCTCACCAGTTCACTTGAAAATTTAGAAAGAAAAATTTGAATACATTAGAAAATTTTTATAAAGATGAAGAAGTAATTTAACTAGCAAAGGTGGTCGTACAAATTATGAAAGGGGTACCTCAGCATACTTTAGTTAGTATAAAACAATTTTCTATTTTTTGAAAGAAGAAAAAATGACAACTTGACAAGTTAGTTCAACTTTTTCATTCAGCATTTCGAGTACGTAATCATATTTCTTCTGGCATTATTATCGTCGTAAACACGACTTTGACAAGGAAAAAAAATCAAATTTAAATCATTTTGCAACAAAGTTCTTCAGAGAAACTTTAAAAATACGATAGGTGATTCAATATCCGAGTATGAAGAGCAGCGGTGACTGATATATTTTCTTCTCGAACTTTTCCCGCGGGAAAATTGGCTGCATAGTGATTTACATATTATCTTTTTTACTCACTTGGATGTACGAGTAAAGGAAAGGAAGACAGAATATAATAAATAAAGAGAAAATGTTTTTCTTTACGAGATATTGAAAAAATATTACACTATAAGAAAGAACTCCAATATCTTCATTTTCTCAGCTAGTTTACAGTCGGTGCAAAATTTAAAAGTTCATTGCATACCAAATAACGTCTAGCTGGGGAAAATGGCAAAGAAAGTCATTCCCAAATCGAATTTTATTCTCAACTTTTCAAAATAATTTATTCAACAACAACAACAACAACAAAATAAAAAGACGATGAAGAAGGAAGTATAAAGTCTGTTTTCATCGTTATCAAAGTAGAAAGAAGAAACTAGTACTGATGAGATAAGCCATTGAAAAGAATATTAGAAATAAAAATTAAGAACTATGGATACTTAATAGTTAATCTTTCACAGTATAAATTTTTGGACTTTGAACAGGGTGTCTTGTAAGAGGTCAGCCAAACTTGAAATTTGAATACAACTTGATACCAATAAAAAGAAGTTCCTTTTTTATACTTATAGTGTGCGAACCGCCCTATTTCAAGTTTTATATCATTAAATTATAATATCTGGCCCCCAAGTGCCGAAGTAAATTTATACAGTCAAACTCATTTCTTTTCCTTTTACTTATCTGTTGTTCCGTTCATTCTTTTTCTTAACTTTTCTCTTGTCAATATTGTACTTTTGAAGATGAAATAAAAATAATATTTTAATGAAATTTCATCTATAATTTGGAATCAATGGATTTTTCAATGTATTTTGTTATGAAGATTCAATGAAGCAGTTAGATGCAGAATATGATTACTTTGTTGGGTTTGCATAATATGTATTTTTCATCTGAATTTATCATGAATTATTTCGTAATTTCTGAAGTTAATGTATTTGCGCAATATTCTCTTTAATTTGATAATTTGTGAATAATTGAATTTATACAATTGGTTGAAGAGTAGGAAACACGAATCTAGGGTTGAATTGCGCAATGGCTTAGATATTATCTTGGAAAATGGAAATTTAATTATCATATTTCTTATTTTCCTTGATCACAAGAGATTAGTGGTGTTAAGGTTTGGTTAACTGATCCGGTTCTACCGGTTTTTAACTGGGAATGGTTTGGTTTTTATTGCTACGGTTTTTTTTTTCCAGGTTAACCAAACTTTAACCAGTTAACCGGACTTTAACCAGTTAACCTGCCCCATTTGAAAAAAAAAAAATAAATAATACACATAAATTCTACACCAGGTACGTAGATAATTTTCTTTTGTTGTTAAATGGGATGGTAATTGGTTAAACTCCGGTTAACCTGAAAAAAAAAAGAACTGGAGCAAGAAAAACCGGTGAAAAAAAACTCTAGTTCTTTTCAAACGGTTAAAAACTGCCCTGGTTTTAAAAAAAACTTAACCTTAACATCACTACAAGAGATAGGGCTGAAGTCCTTCAATATTCCTTTGTATTTCTCGTATTTTATCTCTTTGGCATATCTTTTGACCTTATTTGTATTATTAGTGTCAGTTTGCTGATTTCAAACTCGCACACTACATACTTAACCCACATTTCAAATAAACTGAAAAATAGGTCTTCGATATTTCATATTCTAAGGTAGGTCCTGTAATTAGTTTGTAGATATTTTCTCGATAAGTTGTGATATTTACAAAAATATACATCTGTGATTAAATATTAAGGAAGAAATTTTGTACAAAAAAGGTTTGCATCATTTTTTCACTCTGTGATGAGCGTCTTCATTCTTCAACATTATAAGTTAGGTTAAGTTAATTAGTTTTTTGTCATTCTCCCAGTGAAAATTGTGATTTTTTTTTTCTAATGTTTCAGTAATAAAGTGTTGAGCAAAAAATTCTGTACAAAAGTTTTTTATATTTTTATTTATTTATTTATTTATTTATTTATTTATTTATGCATTTATTTATTATTATTCATCTATTTTGCTTGTTAAATGTAATTAATTTTTTACATTTCGTATAATTGGATGCAACCCCATCTCGCAATAAAATTCTTCATTATTAAATACTAGGATACCTAGTGAAAATTTTTTTTTCTGAAAACATACTTTGGCGATGAAATATTCAGTAAAAAATTCTCCACATAAAAGTTCCATAAAAGTTTTGAATAAACCACCAAATATTTTGAAAAACACAATCTATGAATTATTTTATGTGTTTTCTGGCTTTTAAATGAGCCAAATGATATCATGAAAACTCAAAAGTTGAATTTTTCATGTTTGAACTTTGTTATCAAATTCCTTTTGGCCTCCCAATCATTATAGCCCTTTCCTTATAAAATGCAATTTATATACCACTGAAAAGGTGTTTTAATTTATTGAATAAAAATTATCAAATTATTTTCGGAGCAAAAGACTTGCACAGTGCAATGCACCTAAAATTCTTATTTTAAATCCGGGTAGAATATTATTTCTCAGTCAAACTATTAGTTCCAGCAGTTTATACTTCAGCTAGAAAAATATTAACACAATCTGATTTGAAATCATTTTTAAAAGCACCATCTAAATAAATGATGAACCATAAAATTGGACATCGGGGTGAACAAATTCTACTTCAGTCTATAAAAATATCGAGTACAGAAAACAATAAAGGAGAGAAACATGGAAGAAAATAAAGAGCGAATGAAAGAAAAACAGGAAAATGAAAAAAAAAAAAATGAAAAAGGAAGGAGAAGAAAATCAAAGAAAGAAGGGAAAAAATGATAGTAAATACTAGCTCTGAACGATGACAAATCGAAATTTACAATATTAACAATAACTTCATGTTATATGATGTAACACTATTTGTATCCCAATGTTGTAGAGAAATTCTCTTGGGATAAACGATTTCCCAATACTGCCATAACATTTACACGCGAACAATTTCGAAAATTACATTTTTAATACAAACTGGGGAGAAAAGAAATGAAATGAGAAAGATGAGCATTATGCGAGTAGTCGAGTGAGTGAAAAAGTAAATAAATGTAGAGCGGGAAAAAAAAAATCAAATTTTCAAATAATCAGAGGCACTATCGGCTTGTACTAAAATTTCACTAAAATCTAGATGTATAAAATATACGAATATACTTATATTCTTGGCTACTAAATTCATTTTTATTATTGCCCAATGAAAATTGAACTAAAAACAATAAAAGCTAAGTATAAATGAGATTTCCGTTCACAGATGAATTTTCCAGGAGAAAGCTTAGAAAATGAATTTGTGTCATGGTGAGAGGAATGAAATTAGGTTAAAACAGGCATGGAGAAATAATTGCCCTTGAGAATGAAAAAATAATGACTTCTTTGGCTGCACGTTATTAAGACGGATTCAAATATCATGATCAAAAAGTTATTTTCTTGTATGAGTTCGAAAAAATGTTATTGGACGAATAAAAATAGGTAGACTTGAATTGGCAGAATGCATTTTGGTCAGTGGGCAATGAAATCACCTATTACGCCCGACAATATTTAAAAATGTCAACCCGAATCATATTTTCAATCTCAAATTAATATACATAGGAGAAGTATGGTGATAAGAAATAGAAAATTCTGGAATCTGATCTTGGGCAGTTGCTTTCAAAAAATACTTCAACTCGACGTCACTGTCAGTGGGGGTTAATTTCTATCCAAGACATGGAACATTTTTTTGGTGTTGTTGTGGTAAGAAGCCTTCTTTACTTTATTTATGTGGCAACATGAGAATTTTTTTTTTTCACACACTTCTTAGTCATTTCATTACTTTTCTCATTACACGAACTAAATTTTTGAAGCCACATAGTCTGATGAATAAGATCAGTAATTAGGAAAGAGAGAATACTCTTATGCTATAATATTAAAATATGGATGAAATTCATATTCTATTTAAAACGTATCAAGCAATCAACGTTGAAAAAGCCATTCTCATTTTAGCTTTCTCATGCGAAACGAAGTTTTCACAAAATTACTTCGCCTCGACGTGCGTTTTTCACTATCAAAACTTTAGCGAAAGGCTCAGCAAAAACTTGCAGAAATGTGAAAGAAAAAATACTTCATACAACCTAAAATCCTGAGAAAGCCTAGCTAGATGCCAAAACCTTTTCACCAAAACTGATTGAATAAAACCAAAATTATAAATGAAATTCCTATAAAAATACCGAGTGAAAATGAAAATGTTCAAAATTTGGGTTTCTTCTTTCTCCTTGCCAGCATGTTAACCTTTCTTCCCCTTACTTCACCTTTCCTCCCTGCACTTCTACATTTCTCATTCATTCTCTTCGTTGTTTCTTTCTCTCTGACTTTTCCTCCGTCTCTCTCTACCCTCCCTCATTTTCCCCTCCATTTTTTTTTCTTTTTAAAAGTCTCTATCTATAATTCTCACATTCTTGTACTTACACTGTTGGATCGAATAGCATAGCTTCAATATATTTAACCTTGAAGAGAGAGGGTAAATTGAATTATATTTTGGTCGAAAGGTAGAAAAAAGAGACAAATATGTCAATTTTTAAACGTATTTTCAGGGGAGCAACATAATCGAGGATCATCGAATCGAATTTAGATGCCATCTAGAAATTTCTCTCAACAATAGGAATTCACAAACGGAAATAGCTTCCAGCATTTCCTTTTTCTGCCTTTTATTTTTTATTTATTTTTGACTTCGTGATTGTGGAAATAAACCAAACAAACTCACAAAATTTATTCTACACTGCGATATACTCGCATTATGAGGAATGGAAGAAAAGGCACGTTTAGTCGCATAAAAATAAATAAATACGAGTATGACAAAATCTAAGAAAACATACGAGTACTTTCGCACGAAAAATTTTTTTTCAAGAATGACCCAAAGTTTGAGATCAAAGTTATTGTTTTTCTAATTTTAATGGACATTAGATGTACATAGTCCAAGGAACATTTTATAACCCCTCAGGGGCCAGTTACATTGTTTATACCTTAATTTGCCTAGTATAAAAGTAGTGGACCAAAGTTCTAAAGTACTACAAAATTTTGAAAATGAAAATATTTAAAAAATAATTTTTTAAATAAATAAAATAATTTTTCTTAGCAAATGCTGGACTTTGCCATCCGATTTGTGTGTAACCTCCTACACCTACAACAACAAACATGCTTCAAAGCCTGAACAAGATTATCTGACTGCTAAAAATTTTTAGCAACTTAAATTTGAAATTTGAAATTTCATTTGAAAGAAAGTGAACAATTTTTCGACAAGTTCTTTACCCTCCTCATGCCCGCGTAGGGGCGAGTGAGGAGGTCTACAAAAGCTTTAATAATTTATATTATGCACCTTTACACTACATTACAGAGAATTTCCTTCAACTTTCTCGTCTTCTTATATTTATTCAAAAATCTACTTGAGCAACTTGAGAACTCACAAATCAAACACATTCTGTGAGAAAGTTATACAACCTCGGCATCCTAAATCAACGAACTCATTTCATTTCCTTCGAATGACAAACTTTAAAATACCCTCAGAAAGAATGATACAAATGAACCATCAAAACTTTAGCAAACTGACAAGGACGTGAAGGATGAAAAACATTTGAAAAGTAAGAAAAAAAAGAAAATAAGAGGAAGTGTGGGTGTAAATAAAAAATAGAAAGAGAGAAAAGTTGTAAAATACACTGCATGTTCAAAACAAAAGTGTACCAACGTATGAAGTCTAATAAAATTTGACAAAAAACTTGTACACAAAAATTGTGAAAGATGAAACATGTGAGGGGTAAGAATGGCTGTAGGGTGAGAGAAAAAGGGGGATGTAAGCAAACAAGGACATAATGAAAGGGGTGGATATATTTTCTTTTCGTCAGTCTGTCCGTCTTTGCTTCTCTGTCTTCCCTTTTTCTCTCTGTCTACAAGAAAAAGTTTTAACTTTCCTTTATCATTACCAGTTCTGCAAGTTTAGTTGTTAAAGTTTCAAATTAATAATTAAGAAGTTTGCTACTGTTTACTCTCGGAAAATGAATGCTTTCCCCACTTTCCGAAGAAGAAAGAAGTGGAACACAGAGAAAAGAGGAGAGCAAATAATGAGTATAAAATAAAATGAATTTTCTTTTTCTATTATTTTACTTTCTGAATGACATTTTCAACTCTCTCAGAAGTGTAATACTACTTAGTTTATTTATTTTATTTACATTATTTAGTAATTATCAAGGAAACGATGTACAAAACATAAAATATCACACTTGATTTAATACTTTTTCCTTATTTTTAACCATCTTTTATCGATTAAAAGACTTTTTGAAAAATCACCATGGAGGTAAAAATAGGAAATTACCTGATGGTTTTGAATTAAAACTACATAATCTAATTTGGGCTCCGAAAAGTTGAACTTAAGTTCTACTGAATGCGCAATATACGAGTTTTTGGTGTTTCTCAAAGTATATTATTTTTAGTTAAATGGATATAGAGATGTACAAAGAGCTCTGAAACAAACATTGCATAATCCAACAAAATAAATTGACACTCACTCCTTACCTTAGGCACAGTAACTAATTATTAAAATAAGAAAGTCTTAATCAGTGTAACTACATATAATATCATTTGGAAAGCACTTCATGAAGATAGTAATAAAATCAATTCAAACTTTTCCTCAAATTTTTCTTTATAGTGAAAACTAAACCACATTGCATGGCTTGGGTAATTTTCTCGACAAGAGTATGCCATTAGTTAAGTGAGACTATTTTGAGTAAATTTATGTTCATTTCATTCAAATTACAAAAGAATGGTGTGCTCGTATTCGACGAAACCACTGTAAAAGAAGCATATCTACACCAGAGAAAACAAGATACACAAGAAACATTTTCGTTTTAAAACATATCAAAAACTGCTCCACCAGTGTATAACGAAATTTTGTTTTAATATTATTCCCATCGGAGAGTAATATTGCTTTAAGAAGCTACCGTATCGTTTGCATTTTACTGAAAACTTTATGGTATTAATTTCTCTCCACCGCTCGTTATTCCAAAACGTATTTTGGCCCCCCGAACAAAGAAAAACGAACGAGAAAAACAGAATTTGTATTCATTTCGAATTTTCTATGCGAACGTAAAGATTTCGAATGCGGCAAAGTTCTTTTTGATAAGCCTCAAATCGTTTAGAAAATATTTGATATAATCCTTTCATAGTGGTGGATATTAAAATGGAAATATTTTTCTCAAATTTTTGTGCAAACAGCAGGCTAGAGTATGTTTATGGCTTTGCATATTATTGTCAAGATAAGCAACGAATATTGTAAATAACCTTGATATAAACGTACCCAGCTTGCAAAGGGTGGCTCATCTTCTATTTCAACTGATAGACCCTCGCAGAAAATGTAATTTAAAATCAAAAGATGGCATCAAATAATGTTGCGACTTTCATAAAAATTTGAGAAATATGAAAATACACATTTAGAGGAAAGGTGGTAATATAGTACTCCGAAAAAGTCAATCAAGATATTGGCGAAGGGAATCTAATAGAGGCTCAAATGAAACTTGATTTTATTCGCCACAAAATAGTACACTACTCAAGTAGATAGTAATTTTCACTATCTTGGATAAGAAATACAGATACGATTTATAATAGATATTATCAGGAAAAAAATGCTAGTCTACAATTTTCTATTTAAAAAAGTAAAAATTTTTGTTTCGGTCAATGTAGGGAGATCGTTTATCACTTCTCACCTTTTCTACCTTCATTCAGCTTTTAAAGAGGTTTTGATTACCATTACCTTCACCACTTGATAATAGGGATCACCTTTAAAAACGCCAACTAGTTATATAGATTTTCCTTGGAAATGATAACAAAAAAATGTTTTATAATAATTTTATTTTCGAAGTTATTCAACTTATTCTAGAAAAAAGAACTGAAAAGTCCCTCAAATTCAGTAAAATTTCTTGTGAATATAAAATTATATGTAAGTACACTCTTAAATTTAAATTTAAATTGACTAAGTGTGAAGCTCATCACTCGATTTGGACATTTCCAACTAAAATAAATTTCCCTATTATTCTTTTACTTGATGCAGTTGTGAAAAATCTCATCAACTTGGATTTTTTAAAAAGATGCACATAAAAAAGTGCACGTTTAGGATCTTTTATTTCAATTATTTGGAAGAAATAAAAGTTACAAACGCTAAATCAACGTTTAGAAGAAAAATAAAACATGCAGAAAATACAACGTCTAAAAAAAACTTTTCAACATCAGCTGATTTATGTCACATAGATATGAATAAGCACATAATAATGATAAAATGATATAAACACAGGTCAACTTCATATTACTGCGCAATGCCGATTATAAAGCAAAATAATACCTACTAATTTTTGCACGTACGAATTTTCAACCCCCTTAAAGCACCACTTTCAGATGAAATTGGGGGCTAAAATTTTTATGCAATGTTTTTTCTTCATGAAATGGAACCATTCTGCAAGATGGGAGGTAAAAAATTCAAAACTTCAAAGTATGACTGCTCTGTAGGACGAATAAGTATAAATATTTTCTAACTGAAAATCTTGAAAACTTTATCAACCATGGTCAAAATAAATGAAACTATCTACATTTTGTTTTTTTATGATAAATTCATCGAAATATAAAATCAACATTCGTCAACTTATAAATTTAAAACTTGCTTATAAGTTCAAAACCTACCAATTCCTTCAAAGTAAAATTGCCTTTCTTGTCTACCATCGAACAGAGTTTCTATTCAACTTCAATCATAACGCAATACTCCTTTTAGCTATGAGAAGATTCACTATTTCAGGTAAAAACCGAGACTAATCCTCTGATTAGCTTTGACTGAACTTGTTTCGACAACATCTATCACACCAGTTTGATAATAATCGTATGTTTTTGCAATCATAGCATAATATTTTTTCTTTCCACATATACCCGATTTTTGTTTCTATTTGAAGTCTGAAGAAAAAATCTGTATATTTTTTAGTGTTGTCACCAGGAAAAAATCGCCGGTAGGTTTCGTATTAATCACAAATATTTTATACTGCAAGTAACTGGCGGATTTGTATTTTGATAACCAGTTTGTTTCAATATCGAATCTCAAGTAGGTACTAAAGAGTTCATCTTGCAACCAAACAAAAACTTGAAATATTTAAATATGACTGAAAAATACACTCCACTCTCCACTTGTTTCCTGTCCTGTTACCATCTTAAGAAGTCATAAATTGAGAGTTTTAATTTTAACATAAATAAAAGGTCATTGTGACTGAATGTATAAAAATTTAAAAATTTCTTGCAAGATGGAACCAAAACAGGGTTACTAACCAATTCTGTGTCGTAAAATTTTAAAATCGCAATTTCGAGATTTCTTTGAAAATTTATCCTCAGTCGACTTTGACCCATTTTTGAAATCCATTGCAGTTTCATGATCTGTTGCCTTTCTTATTGCTACAAAGCCTTCATTTAGCCTACTATCTCATAAATTCATGTGACTACAGCATTTTATGACTGGGTCAGGTCTTTTCCTTTAGTTTTTACTATTTTTTCAAAACTGCAACAAAAATCTTTGGAATGCTTTCAAAAGACTACGATATGTCTTCTAATTGTCATAACTTCTCCAGTTCTAGTTCCTGTAAACAAAATATGTAGTCCTATTTTTGGTTTTTCATCACAAGCAACTCGAAAATACTGTTAGAAATTTTTTAAACCTGCTCAAAGTCATTTAACTCAAATGAATATGCATTCAGTATGCAAAAAGATCCTATGTAGGGCTAGGGTTTTGGCTAAGTTGCTATAAATTTATTTCTATGAAAATATTGTAACTCACTGAATAGTCAATTTAAACCAGACATATATACTAATACCCTCTCAGACCTCAATCTCACACTATATCACCTTACATTTCTTACAAATTTAATTCTGTCTGTTGGTGAAATATAATTTTAATGATTAATGAAATATGTTTGTTATTAAAAGTGAACGAAAAATAACTAGCCAATATTCAACTAAATTGTTATTATTTTCAAGTCAAGAATATAAAAGATGTCAAACTTTTCTTATAAATTTCAACTGCTATCTAAAAACGACCAAAATCAATGAAAAATTAATTAGTTAGTATCTAATGCATTTCAAATCAATATAAGTACCTAAATATTTTTTCATTTTTGAAATTCGGTCAACCTATTGGTCATCATTTTTTTTATTTTTATGGTAACCAAATTAGACAGCAATTAGTCACTTTTCGAAGCCTTAGGTATTTTCTCAACACTTCAGAATAACAGTGAGTGCCAAATCAATAGTTGTCTAAGCTTTCTTCTACCATTGAAACTGATTTAGTGGAATTTTTTTTTTGTTTCTTACGGATCCAAAAATGTCCAAAAGGTTAATTAACAAAATAACACAGTTGGCATCTTCAGTTAAAATGACCCAAGACCGCGGTACGAAAATTGCTGTCGCCTCCTACGCTTGTGGCCTCAGAAACGAGATAAATCGCTTGACTAAGAGTTTGAAACTCGTAAAAAAAGCACAAGTCCAAATTTCTTCCGGCAAGTCAGTTATGGCACAAAAATATTTCAAAGTTTCATTAGCGGAGCATCAAAATCTATCACAAGAAGAAAAAGCCACTCGTATTATCGAAGACATCAAAGCAACTGCCGCACAAGAAAACATCGAATTAAAGGACTTTTGCGAAAGTATTGATCGTATTTACCCCAGTCTCAATAGAACAATTTGTAATCCACCAAAAATGGACTAAAATTTTCAATCAAGCTCATGAGCAATTTTCTACCCGTATTACCTTGAATAGATGGGTAGGTATACATAAATATTAAAGGGATAAATGTTTTGATTTGTGTAATGTTTTGATTATGTTATGGGTATATACGTTTGATAGAATAAAATGAAAGAGTAATTTTTTTTCCCACCTTAATTTTTAAGAGCTAACTATTTGGTCATAGCTCTCACTGTCAGGTAGACCTATAATTATTTTAGAAAATTTTCAGAGGGTAAAGATGAAAAAATGAAATACAATAAGAACAATATTCGAGCAGAAACTTCAACTTGTCTTACTATCCGTATTTTGTCAGATCGAAACCCAGATCTATAAACTTCATCCTAAAATAGTATAGTTATTAAAGTCGATTAGTCTTCCAACAAATTTTTATCTGAAATGTCAAAAAGATAAATATGATATTATTTTCGACTAAAGATTTGGCTTAAGAAAGAGTTTTTTTCGGTGTATTACTCAACCGAAATTTGAAGCCAAGTGAAAAACTTGATGTTCCAGCATAAATGACGTAAAGAATGATCAGATAAAAATAATGAGATTCAAAGTCTAACGCGTAGTGCAACTTACAAAATGCCCAACACAGAAAAATACCACACAAGAAAAAATAAGTTCTATCTTAAGTACCACAAAAGAAGAATAAATACTTATATATGCTAGCACGTGGCATAATAAACTATTTATTTTATTAACATTGTGAGAAAGAAAATCTTATGATAATTTAGGACAAACTTCGAATAATAAGCAAAGAAGCATAAATATAGCTTTTTGTTCTATGGTATCTAGATTTCAAATATCATTATTCATTTAAGGGATGCGAAGTTCTTGAGGTAAAATTTTGAAAAATATGGTTCAATATTCGTGTTCACTCACAACAAATACAACCAACAGACTCAAAAAAACTGATCAAAATTCAATAATTCGAAAATTTGATTCAAAGTTGAAGAGGGATATCAGAGAAAGGCTTAAGTAGGAAAGTATAAAGCGTTTTGAGATAACATGATTTCAAGTTTTTGTCAGGTTGTAAGATGATATGTAGTGTGAGATTGAGCTCTGAGAGGGTATTAGTATATTTGCCAGATCTTAATTGACCATTCAATGAATTACGATATCCGTAAAAATAAATTTATAGCAACATATTAGCTAAAACCCTACATAAGCTCTTTTTGCATAATGCATATCCATTTGAGTTGAATGACTTTGAGCAGGTTAAAAAAATTTTCAACAGTATTTTCGAATTTCTTATGATGAAAAACTAAAAACAGGACCACCATATCTAGTGTACCGGAACTAGAACAAAACTTTGTTCAATCATTCAGAATTGACAACTGGAAAAGTTATGACAGTTGAAAGACATATCATAGTCTTTTAAAAGCATAAAAAAAATTTCTGTTTCAGCGTTGAAAAAATAGTAAAAACTAAAGGAAAAGACCTGACCCAGTCATAAAATGCTGTAGTTACATGAATTTATGAGATAGTGGGCCTAATAATGGCTTCGTAGGAAGAAGAAAGGCAACAGATCATGAAACTGCAATGGATTTCAAAAACGGGTCAAAGTCGACTGAAGCTTTTCATTGATAAATTCTCAAAGAAATCTCGAAATTACGATTTTAAAATTTTACGACACAGAATTGGTTGGTAAGTTTTGGTTCCATATTGCAAGAATTTTTTTTAATTTTAGTACATTCAATCTCGATGACCTTCTATTCATCTTAAAATAAAAAATCCCATTTTATAAGACTTCTTACGCTGGTAACAGGAGACAAGTCGAGAGGGGAGTATTTTTCAGTCATATTTTTGGACGAACTTTTCAAAACTTAATATTTTTCAAAATTCCCAGCCAGAATTTTCTGCTCATATTACTTCTGTAATCAAATAAATTTAGTAAGCAGACTCAAATTTAATTTTACATTAGAAAATTTGCAGTTGTTTTCCATAGCTACATTGAAAACTTTCCATCTCAAACAATTTTTCAAATTTTATCCAAACGCGTAAACACAGAAACGTTTCTCTCACAATAAAAGCCCCCTCTCTGCTCAGCCTTCATGCAAAATTATTCATGATACAACAAATCCAGCAGCTATTCGTCAGAAATTATTAAGGAATTAATTTTGAGCAAAAATACGTTGATTTTGTTGATTGTAGGTATACACAATTGAAAATTTCAACACAATTCACGTCGATCCGCCATTTTGTCTAGATAATGTAGAATCTGTAAAAGATGCAAGTATTTTCTGGCTCGTCCATTATAGTGTATAAGCGAACATTTATCAAGAAACGAACAAGAAAAGAAAAGCAATTGTATAAACAGGAAGGCAGAGATTAGATTTTACCTGCCAGAAAATTCTTCTGCCTTTCAACATTTCGCGTTGCGTTGAATTCTGACCAACGCCGAAAAATAGTCTCCAATTTCAATCTGAATGAGACGGATACTTTTCTCAGTTCGTTTCTGAATTTTATTTATATTTTGCATTTTTTTTTCAAGTTTTATAATTCGTAATCTTCTAATCGTGGATCAGTTGATAGAACGTGATATTTGCAGCACAGAAACTACATTTGGTAAGTTAGCAGATGGAATTTTCATTTCTTTATTTTGGAAAAACGCTTAGTAACCTACATTCGAGAAACGTTGCCAAAAATGAAAGTACGCAGAATCCAAAATGTAAGGGTCGTATCGTTTATGAATGGCGTCTATCAATGGGGTGCTTATATTATTTCAGGGGCGAAGGGTTGTAAAATTAAGGGATGACACTTTTTTTTTTTTGTACTTTCGTGTATTTTTTTGTTTGGCCTTTTATATAGTGAGGGAAATAAAGAGCTGGATTATATGATTTTTATTTTTATACATTGGTATGGTAAAGCTGCAGGGTCGTGAAATGAAATAATCCTGGTTTTTGATCCTTGTATTTTGATCAATTTTAATGAGCGGAAAAATCATCACCTTTAAGTAGAAATGGTTTTGCCAAAAGTAATTGTTTGAAAAACAAATTCAAAAATTTGCTATTTTATAAATTTGCAAAAGTGAAACTATAATTCTTTTTCTGACTGCTGTCGGCTATTGATTTCACAATTTCAAACCAGTGATGACAAAAAATGAGTTTCATAATTTTAAGAAATCAAAAACGCCCAAAAAGTCACACACAATGTGGATGACGAACTTCGCAATTTATGGGATTACTTTTTAAAAGTTTCATTTGCAATAGTCTTTTGCTAATTTTTTCTTTTTTCTTTTTTTTTTTGCTTTCGCTTTTATTGATGAAACCTGACAAAAATTGAATTTCATATTCTTTAAGAGATTATTTAATGTGGATGGTGAACTTCACAATTTATAGGATTACTTTTTAAAAATTTCATTCGCAACGGCCTTTTGCTAATTTTTTTTTTCGCTTTCGCTTTTATTGATAAAACCTGACAAACATTGAATTTCATAATCTTTAAGAAATTATTTAAGAGATTAAAAATGCACAGCGGGTCATTTTAGAAAAATATGTACCAATAATTTAGACGAGGAATTTCTCAATTTAGAATTACTTTTACAAAATTTCATTTACAATGGCCTTTTCCTTTAATTCTTTTTTTTCCTTTTTTTTTTTTTTGCTTCTGCTTTTGCTTTCATTGATCCAAAAATGAGCTCACAAAAAAGTAATCAAATATAGAATTGCTTCGTATTGGCAGGTTTATTTGCAAAATGCAAAAGAACATTGTAAATAAGAATTTATGGTTTTTAGCTTTTGTTCTTACTCTTACTATTTTGTGACAAATTCAAATTGACAAGGGCTAAAGAAAAACTCGAATCAAAAATTCAGTTTTTCATAAGCCATTTTATTAAATGATGGTTGTAAAATGAAAAAGTCGCCTTATTTAGGCAGTTTCGTGTTTTATTCTTGCCATTTTTTAATTACATTTTTTATGGAATGTGTTACTGAAACTTGGATGAAGACCTTTGCTTGAAAATAAAGGAGTTCATAAAATTGAAATCAACTCCTTCTCTGACACTCCCCATTTTTTGCCATTCAATCTTGACAAATTTTGGCAAATGATGATCATGTGCTGAATAATTTATTAAACATATTATTGAATTTTTAGTGCATTGTACTCGTAATTTTCTCCCTCATTTTAATTTAAGATTGCCTTTTCTTTAGTTTTGGCTTCTGTTTTTCTGTTTAAGCAATATTTCTTCTACTTTTTGACAAACGATTTTTGGGAAGGGGGCAAGGAGGAACTCGAATCAAGAACACTAAATTTTGGTCGCAGTATATTAGCAGTTTCAAGTTTTTCGTGATATTTTTGTTTTCATTTTTCAATGAATTTCTTAGTAGGTTATGGAATCTTGAATCGACTTTTGTTCAAGAATAAAGGCTTAGAAAATTAAAACATGCTAAGCTTTGTCTTAACCACTTCCACATATTTTAGCATTTTTCAACGAATTTCGGTTGATGAGGATAGATACAAACGTGGTTGACGATTGTCTTTCACAGTTTTAGATTGCATTTTTAGCAGGTTTACACTTGAAAACACGCTCATGTTTATTTGTATTGTCTTTTGTTATTCTGTTTTTGCATTATTGTCGTTAAAAAGGAAAATATTGAGGGAAGGGTGTGAAGAATAATTTGGATCAGGAATATTGTTTTTAGTAAGCTTTTATTTTCAGAAACTATTTCGGTGATTGATGGTCCTAAAATAGGAATTTCGCAATATTCAGACTTTTTCCAGTAATTTTTTATTTTGTTCGTCCACCACGCTATTTTAAATGAATTTATAAGTTCATAAAATCAGAAAATATTTTTTTGACAATCAATTTTTTTCCCATTGGTTGATGAATTTTAATAAGTAGTTGTTAGTTCTAACTAACATTACGATCTTTTTCTTTGGTTTCTACATTTTTTATTGAAGATGATAACTTGGATCATGAGGCTAAATTTTTTCCCTAAAATTTTAATCACAGAAAATAATTTAAAATTAAAGATTACTTTTTTGTGAAACGTATTTTTTTATTTATTTTTTTTTTTGACGAAATTTGAAGAGGAAGAATCTGAAAAATTTGAATGTTTCAAGGATTTTACTCTTTCTGCGGTAAAGGCTGGTAAAATCAGCGAATTACTTTCCTTTTGATCTTTACTTAAATGTTTACTAATTTTTTAAATTTATTTAGTTAGGTAAGGATTTTATATTTTTCAAATTGAATATTGGCCATGTTTGGACAAATACTTTGAACATGAGCCTCGATTTTTTTCACTCTTTCAATAGAAAAACCCTAAAATGAGGTCATCCAAATTCAGCCTTTTCTTGTTTTTTTCAGTCATTTTTTGACAAACTGGAAATAATGAGGGGGCTGTAAGATGATGACTTCTATTTCTGATTTTTAATTTTTTTAAGGATAAGGCAAATAAAATTGAAAGTTCTTTTTTGTCATTTTTCGGATTTTGACAAAAGGAAAAGAACACTTCGGGTAAGAATTTTTGCCCTATTTCGGAATTAAACGATTCGCCAAATTAAAGCAACTTTCTGTTTCTTCCTACGAGTTCTTTCACAATTGATCGATTAAATATGTAATATCCATATTGCAGCTCACAGTAACCACCAAAATGAGTGATCCATCAGATAACCAACCGAGAAAACTGCCTTCGCCCATTCCAATTCTGATAGTTCCATCGCAAGCTGGAAGTGCAACGAAGCCAGAACCCATGATAATTGGCACACCCATTGATCCAGCTCCGCCAGCAAACCTCGTCCCTGCACCAAGAGAGCCTCGCAGTCCATCCCTTAGCCCAATCCATCGATGGCGCCGTCGATGGTCGCACAATATGCACTCTGTGCTCTCACCCTGCTCGTGCACTCAAAAACAACAGCTCACCATAAAAGAAGAGAAAGAGCCGACTTCAAAGAAACAAGAGCCAACTACGAGCACAAAAAAACAACAGTCAGCTACTAAGAAACAAGAGCCAGCTGCGAAGAAACAAGAGCCCAGCACATCGTCACAGGTGTCAGAGTTCCCACTCGTTCGGACCGAGTTCCGTAAGCGACCCCGAAGTCTAGTACCAGTGGACGCTCGTGTCCCCTTGCATTACCAGGATGAGGTCCTTAAGTATGCACCTGCCAGCACCCACATGGACAGTATGCTCATCCGCAATACCCAGTGCTTCTTGGTGTCATCGGAGAAAGCAGTAGCAAAAGGCGAGTACTGTCGTAAACTTGGGACCTGCGTCATGTTCCGGCAGCTCAAATGCGAGGAACTTGACTGCTTTGTCAAATGTCCAGAATGCAAAGTGTGTCCGCATCTATTCAAGTGCAACTGCATAGTCAAGTACATGGGCACGTCGTGGTGCCCACATCTGCACGTCATGCAGGAGCGCACCCAAGGGAAGTTCCTGGCTGAAGGGCTGATGTTCATCCACGACAACTGGAAGTTTACAGAAATGCGGCATTTGCGGGCTTTCATCCAAGGGGACACGAAAATGCAGTTCGAGGATGGCTTGTGGGTGGAACAATTTCAGAAAATGATGAGAAGCCACATCTACAGGGTGAAGGAACAATCAGTGGATGAATGCTCCTGCCTCGAGGATAAAGTGTGCCCTCTATGCGACGCTTGCCTCTGTAAGTACGCCTGCACTTGCGAGGATTTCTGCGTCGATGGGCACGTCTGCGAACATATCCACAACGTAGCCATGCAAAAGCATCCGAAGAAAGAACAATTGTTCAAAGAGTTCAGAGAATTTGGAAGCGGGTACCGTCATTCGGTCGAGGAGGACGCCGATCCGAATCTCAGGTATGGATTTAGTGCATCTTTTATGTTAAATATTCAGCCATGGAGCAAAATTATGTTCTCATGGTTTCTATTTTTTAGGATTCAAAGGCATGTAATAAACCGAATATTTGTTCAATATTTATAATCTTATAAGAAAGGGAAAACAGTTTCAGATCATCTCAAATAGGTCAAATCTAGTTTTTAAAATTCGAAAATTAATCGATAACGAAATCAAAAACTATTTTAAATACTCTAAAAACTCACTCAACATTTTCTTCATCAGCATTGAAGAAAATTTCAGTAAAATTTTCGCTATTTCTATGCGAAAAAAATGAAAATTCAAGGTTTATACGAGTAGTAAAAATTACCACAAAAATAGTAAAACATAATCATCTAAGATAGTAAAATGTACTAAAAATACTAAGAATATAAACTATAGGGTGATTTTCATTTATGGTGAAATTTTTTTTAGTAATTCCCGCTCCCATCCCTTAAAGTGATAATGTACAAAATTTATGGAAATAGAGAAATTCTGACTTCTTGTAATACAGAAAGGGGGGCTATAGGATAATAAGATTCGTATTGCTGATTTCGGGTATACTTTCATAAGATACATATAATATTCAGGGTTTGTTGTTTACGAGTAAAATGTAAACATTTTCAAATAAGTCCATTTAATATTTTTCAATGATTTTTCCTGAATATTACTTTGAATAGGACGTTTGCAGAAAAGGTGTTATTATCGATGTATTCAACAAAAAATCATTTGTACAAAAAAGAGATAGAAATGCTATTTTCAGAGATTTCGCCATATTCTACAGTATTTAGGTATAAAGACTCATTTTCTCAAAAAAATGACATTTCAATGAGTGACAGACGAAAAACTGTTTTTCCATCTATACTTTTCTTCCTCATGAAGCAAGCTCCAAGCTAAGTGAACGAAATTTTTAGAATGCTATTTGATGCTAGACGATTACATACATCTAAAAAATTTTCGTTTGTTCAATATTTTTTCACACAGACTATTTTTTAGTAATTTTCCAATTTTAATTTCTAATTTGCTAAAAAATGCCTCCCTTTTGCCACAAAAGTAGACAGGTGATAAGTGATAGGTACTTTGCATTATTGTACGTCAATTGCTTACATTAAGCCTCGAAGTTGACTTACACACATCCAAGTATCACAACTTTCTGATTCAAACTCGACCAACGAAGATTTGAAGAAAATACTTTTGACTCTAGAAAACGCCCATGGGTGACAAGTTTTGATTTTCTCAGGAGTTGCATAATATGGTACAAAACAATTGGAAAATTTTCAACATTTTTTCAAAAATGAAACGACAAATTCCTACCCCCGCCTGAGAGTACGATTTTTCTGTAGCCCCCTCCCAGCGCCCCAGAAGAAAAATTTTCCGAGCTTATTTGTTAGAACGTTTTTATTTCGCCCATTTCCTCTCACTTCGTTACTTGTATCCAAAAACAAATAAATTTCTCAGGTGGTGCAAAAATTTTTTAGTTAGTGTACGTGTGCACCCTCGCACCGCCCAATTTGGCATCCATGAAAATACCTCGTGATTTCGTGAAGTTGAACTGCTTTTTAAATCAAACCATCGAGTTTTATTTTTACATCAAACCAGATTTCTGATCTTCTGTGATTTTTTCCAGGTACTATATCGAGCAAGAGCACCAAATGAGCTTCTACTTTGACGTCAGAGCTATCAAAAAGCAAGAAAGGCAGCTACCACATGCCACCGAATGGCACATGAAATTCCCAGGTGACGATCCTCCAGCCATTGTTGTCAAGGAGAACTTATTTAAGGATCGTCAATGCTACTGTCATACCGAAAAAGCCACCAAGGCAAACAGCTGTGTACGGTGCCAAATCTGCGACCAGCACTACACATGTAACTGTGGCACTGCTCAATTCACAATTTGTCGTCATATCCACGCTGTGGTTCGTTTAGAGTTGAGCCGCACAGAGACACCTGAGCAGAGATTTGAATACTTGAGGAGCTTGATATCACGCGATGAGTCGCTAGATGAATCCAAATTTCTCGAGTGTTTAGTTCGTTCTCCTTTGGGGCCAGTTCACCATCGCGCTGGAGAGTTGGTTCGTCAATTTTCATTCAGTGTGGAGACACTCTTTTTCCCAGCGTCCGAAAACGTTGAGCTTTGACTTTTTTATATACGAAGATCATCACATTGGCCACTTGGGCTGCAATTTTTTTTAGATTGGATTTAATTTTTTTAACTTTAATTTTTACTATTTTAAAGACTCGCTATTATTTCTGAATGGTGAGAGTGGCAGATCAGATACAGAATTTAATAATTTGAAAAAAATTTTTCTCTGCAATCATCTGATTTTGCCTCTCTCGCCTTCAATGTTTTGATCAATTTTATCTACTGAATAATGTTAATTTGTTAAGTTTCGTTAATAGCAGGTTGTGTACTGCCAAACAATTTCATAAATTATGGAATTTAGTGATTAAGTTTGATGATTTTGAAATTCAATCGTCTATTATTACGTTCAAGTTTAATTATTCATTGCATTTGTTCTGTTTCAATGTAAACCGTTAAGTTTAATTTTTGATAATATTTGAATTTACTCGTACTTATATTGAGAGCGGGATGAATTAAACAGTTAAATTTTTATGATTGTTATTTTTCTTATGTAAAATTCAGTGTGAACTAAATTTTGAGAACAAATATTTGTAGGAAGAAAAATCGACACTTTTCCCTATCAGTAGACTGTAGTCACTATACGACAGTGTATTATGTAAACAATTTATTAACGAATGAGTTTTTCAGGATTCTTCAAGATTTACATATTTTAGTCATTGCCACACATAAAAAATTCGAAATACTTTGCTTTGATTGGCTCGTGTATTTTTTTGAAAGAACTGTATTTGATGACAATATTAGCTATTATAAAGAACCTTTGTTACAAAAAAAAAAGTTAAATAAAAAAACAGGAAAAATCGTAAGTTTCACTAAAAATCTTTGAAACAAGTAAGTATCGACCAAAGATCTTTAAAAAAAAGGAGTGATTATTTCATTTTAAAATCTAGAGCGTAGAATTTTTACAATCTCATTTTCAAACGAAAAGAACTCAACAAAAAATCAATAATAGGAAACGCCTTAATCTGAGCAGTAAGCAATACATCAGTCTTCGGTATTTTTCTATAAGCATGAGATGTATTGTATTTACTTCAATTAGCTCTATCTGGCTTTTGAATTTCAGAAATGAGATAGGTTTTATCTTTCACCAGATCTTTAAAAACAAACCTGAAATCCAAACTTTTTTTTTAATTAATTTTTTTTTTTACAACGAATTCATTTTCAAGCAAGGAAAAAAAATTAATCGACTTATACCCGTAGGATTTTGATATCAGGCCCAAAATGTTAATACATTTTTTTCTAAATCTACAGCAGATTTAAAATTCATGCAAAATTTCAATTGAAATTGAATTAAAAGCTTTTAGCAGCGGCATAAGTCAAAGAAAGACTGGTTATAGTCTTAATATATTCAACAAAATAAGGTGGAAGACTAAATTCAAATAAATTATTATTATTATAAATTATTCATCAACAGCTAACATTGTATAAAATTACAAATATTGGCCAGTAAAGACTTTATGGTAGCATTCGACGAGTATGAGATAATATCAATAATCATAATTTCAGTAACTTCAGTTTTGGAAAGTAAAAAAGTATGAAGAATAACAATTTTGAAACAAATGAAAAAAATTAATGAATTTAAAAATAAAAATTTGTTCGACCATACTTTTCACCAAAATTCAACACAAAAAGAGTCATCATCTTCCAACCCAGTCTTCTCCATCTAATTCATTTGGGATTGTAAAAAATGAGAAGAAATGGATTCAAGTTGAGTGAGAGGATATGAAGGAAATAGAAAGGAAAAATATTATAAACCCTATAAAAAAAAAGTAGAAAAATATGAAAATGTTTCTCATTTGAAAATCTGTAACTTTCCATACTTCCACTCTCTCTACAAGAATAAACTTTAACTTTATTATGCTCATGTAAGCATATCTTTAGAATGTGGATACAAAAATGATTTTTTTTCCCCCATCCATAATGTATATATGTATATTATTGTTTCTTCGTGTTTACGTTGCAGGTTTATTTGTTATTAAAATTCAGCCGAAAATTTTGGATTCAAATAAAAGCAGCCGGAGAATTGCGGGATTTAGCCGCGAAAGACATTTTGTTTATTTTGTACGAAAATTAGCGATGTAAAACAAACAAGAAAATGAAAACAAAAAGATAATACCTTCATTATTTTCTTTCTCATTCGTCATTTTCACAATTTCTATCTCGCTTATTGTTCTTTTCAATGGAAATTCAAATTCCAGGCATTTCGGCTTGGATAAATAAGTACCTAATCAAATTTTAAATACCTTTATCAAAACATGGTTAAGTATAAAAATATAGTGAGCGTTAATTAGGGCGTCCTCATTTTCTAAATTTTGAATTTTTTACCTCCCACTTCGCGGAATGATTCCATTTTATGAAGAAAAAAAAATTCCATAACAATTTCAGCCTCCAGGGTTAGAAAAAAGTGATGCCTCAACATGTAAATATACCAAAATATGGACTCAGTGTAGGAGACTTTTGGTTGAAATTGTTTTCACGCGTCCATGCGTTCGACGGTCAAATTCATAAAAAAGTCAAGGTTTTAAATTCAAGGTCAAAGTCATAAAAAGGTCGAGGTCTTAAATTCAAGTTCAATGTCATAAAATCAAGCTCAAGTTTGTTATCATCAATTTAGGTCCATATGAATTGCTTTAAAATTGTAAATATGTACACCTATATAAAAACTTATAACCTAACATATCGCTGTAATATAATAAACATAAAATAATTAAAATCTTCGGATAAATATCAATATTTTCATCAGTATTACATATCGATATTTTTTCCGTTTATTTTGAGTATATGTTTTCAATCATGATGCAGATAAATATCGATATTCTGAA
The DNA here is from genome assembly GCA_038050395.1 of Parthenolecanium corni. NCBI lineage: Eukaryota > Metazoa > Arthropoda > Insecta > Hemiptera > Coccidae > Parthenolecanium > Parthenolecanium corni. The sequence continues at coordinate 309,366 of JBBCAQ010000027.1, read as the reverse complement.
GTTGGCTTCGTGTTATCACGGAAGATATAAAATTACAGAAAATAAATCGATATCTTTGAGAATATATCGATATCTACCAAAATTGTGGGAGAGAGTTTAAGGGGGTATGGATTTACTCTCAAAGTAACCGATCAATCATTTCTTATATTTTGTTTGTTGCGTTAAAAAATTATTAATTTCCTATAACGAGTGAAAGAAATTTAAAAAAAATGAATCCTAACAAAAAAAAAGGCTTCCCTACCTCAACCCTTCCTGCTGCAATCAATTTAATACTTTCTAATATTGCACCAATTTTTTGCAGGGGGGATCAAAATTTTTGTGTAGGTATTTTTACATGAAATACATACCTGAGTTAAAAACCCACTAAATAAATAATTTTCAATTTTCTAATTTTTCATTCATTAATTTTTGATTAGTAAAATTGAATTTACAACCTTATAAATATTTTGCATAAAAAATGTTTAAGATTTTTTAAGAACCTTGCTAAAAACTTTGCATTCGTTTCAAAAATAACAACAGGCGGATTAATTTTATTTTATTTTTCATCTCTAATTTCATTTCCTGTTGTCTTAACAGACTCTTTTCAGGTTTCCGTTTTCAAATTCAAACTTGTAACGTGATTAATGAAGTAATTTTCGAAAAAAATTTATCGACTTTACATTTTATTGAATTTGTTTTTGAAACAATCTGTCTTTAATTATGACTCGAAATAGAGACGCATGATATGAAATATTATAAACAATAGAGCAATTAATCATTTCGACTCGTTCGATTGCATTAGGGGAACGTACAATTTGTATGATGAAGAATGTGGTCGAGGGGTAGTAACTGGTGAGGTGTACGAAGGGGGTTAAAGTTAATGAGAATCCGTACACTCTATGGACTGACAAATTTTGTGAACGACTATCGCTTGAATTTCGTTCGATTAATTTGTAGAAAATGTCAAGCAGTGACTACGAAGAATTTAGTAACGATGTCTTTTGAAATGAGATTTTCTAGATTAGATAATGGTCAATGATTAGAATAAAATCTCGTCGATTCTTTTTCAGTAATATTTTTTTTCATTTCAAATATACAGACCCACAATATTTTTTTATACATTTTCGAATGAGCTAAAAGTGAAATTTCAGCTCTCAAGAATGCTACAGATTTTTTTTTCTCTGAAAGTATTTGAATTTTTAAAATAATTTTTCTTTAGGAAAAGAAGTTATTTTGACTCGACAATGTAGAAATTGTAGTGCTATAAATGGCGACTGTTTGTATTCGAGTACTAACAAACATAACAATAATAAAAATAACAATAACGTAAAAAAAAATATATTTTCTTCGGGTAAAGATTGAAGAAAATATGTACGTTTTTTGTATTCAAAAAGCGAATATTCTATTTATGAATAATGTATCGACAAGACTAATAATAATATAAGACAAGTTTGTGTCCCCTTTAATACATGTAGCGAAAGAAGAGAGTTTACATTAATAAAATGACAGAGAAAGAGATGCAAAGGAAGATGAGGAAAGTAAAAAATGAAGAAAAAAAAATAGGAGGAGGAGGAGTAAGGAAAAATGAAAAAATCCCCCCAAAGGACATGAATATTTCATGTGTACTCTTTATCACGACATGTTGTGAGAAACAGAATTCTCTTACGACGATTTTTTTATCATTTCTCTTTTTTAATCATTTATTCCATTAAAGCCATTTTTGTTTGAACAAGTGATATTACTTTTTGTTAGAAGGTAAAGAAACGTTATTAAAAATTATATTGTCTTATGTGCAAGTATTGAGTAGGAAAGAACCAAGATGGTGTGGTATTGCTGGAGTTGAGCTTCGCCTTTGTGAAAGTAAGGTTGTATAAGTCTAACTTTTATTCACTTCTCACTCTATTGATATGTTTAGCTAAAGAAGGGAGGTTTATTTCCAGGACAAGTCAAATCAAGAAGTCTAAAAATCCCTAAAATTCAAATGAACCGATGAGAAACGAAACGACTCAAGCACAGAATTCGAGTCCGGACTTGAGTCATTTTTCTGCATTTTCCTGGAAAAGTAACTACAAAGATCGAGCACAACTATAGGAAAGTGTTTCAAGAGACTAAAAATTTAAGTCCAACTTTCAATTATACTTTTCATCTTCATGAACTATTTTCAACGAAACTAAATTCATTTGGTTTTCTTTAATCTGACTGTCTTCTGTTCAACTCTTTACGTCCCTCATTTACTCTTCTGTTTCTACCTCACTGTCTTTCTCACTCTTTTTGCCTCTCCTCTCTCTCTTTTTGCTTTCACTCCAACCCTTGACGAGGATTAACACTGGTTAACGAGGAAAATGGCAAAGTGAGAGAATAGGGTTGCGGAATATTCATGAGGATTTTCAGTTATTAAGAATCGTTTAGCCGGCTGATTCTTCATCCTTGGAGCATTTTTTGGGGGAGCTTTTAAAATAAAGGTACGTGTCTGTGTTTTCTTAGCAGGTGTTTAGAATTTTTGCCTGTCTCGTTTTGTTTGCCGCATTATCGACTACGACTGTGAGAGGCGTTACCTTGTGCATAGATTGTCTTCTCATGTGGTATTAATCTTTGACAGGTCGACAAATATTTCTATTATGGTTTTAGATTAGGCGAAAGGTTATGAAGGCAGAATGTGGAAGTACTTAATTTGATGTTGACGACGAGTTGTTTGGTCGCAGTTAACGTTTATTTTGGAATTTCTTTTTGCCACAAATTTGAGAAAAGAAGATGGGCAGCTCTGGCAGAATCGAGAAACAAAAGTATTAGTTTTTTTTGTTGAAACTAAACTACTTTGCTGGGGAGAGGGCAATACCTCCAGCCTCCACCCAGGCTATGGCACTGTGTAAATGGAAATAAAGACCGCGACAATGACATGAAAATGGATTCACAAAAAAAAAGTAGAACAAGGTAAATGCGAGAGCGGAAAAGAAAAATAAGTTAATTTTTCGTCTGATTTGTCCAAACATTTTAATATGTCATCCCTAAATGTACCACTTACCCCTACAATCTACAAACGATAAACTGGCATCGAGGGAGAAACAATCGCCACCAATAAATAAATACGAGTTGCCGATAAAATTTACAAAAGACTCGTTAAACCCGTTATTAAAAGTAATGCTCGTATTGTATACAATAGAACAATTAAAACGTGTGGTAACCCCAGAGAGAAACAAAAACGAAAGGCAAGGGGGCAATGATGAAGGGTGAAACATGTGCAACCACAGTTTATAAACTGCATTAAGCCACAAAAAAAATCAAGCATTATGCAAATTTTCAGCAACTCAAATAAAACCACACATCAGCATCACCTGGTATCTAATCATTTTTCGGAGGAAGGGGTTTCAGTTTCAATCAAATCCCTCATCGATTGATACGAAAAAAAAGGCATAAGGGTAGTGTGGTTTTATAGAAGGTAGAAAAAAAAAGATGATAAAAATAATTTTCTATTTTTGAACCCCCTTTTATTCGTCTTCAACCCTATATAGCAATCTTATTGAAAAATAACGCATATGTCAAACTGTGTACTAACTGAAGAAGAGTTGGGGGTTGAAAAATTTGCATAACATATCATTTTGAAAAAATTTTGATACGTCAGTGACACCTTAACATGCATGATATGGTTTTTTCAATACTTGGGTGTTTTCGATAAATAAAAAAGAAAAACTAATAATAATCTGCATTTTCGGTGTTGTATTGTACACAGTGAAGGGTTCAAGAATGGCAAAATAAATTTATTCGCTCGTCTTCTTTCAGAATTTCGTTTAAAAATAAATCAAACTTTTAAAACTTCTCTTTTTTGGCTTCTTTTTTCAATCGTATTTCCTTCGTTTTGGAAAGGAGATTGGAGATGGTAATTTATACGAATGTCAAAGACAGTTTTACGAAAGTTTTGGAAAATGGAGTAACCTAATTTTAAATTTTATTAAAATTCTCTTATTTTCATGGAATGGACTTTGTAATATCAAGATCTCAGGATTAGCTTGACCAATATTGACTTCGAACTTGTGCAGGGTCACTTGTGAACATTTACTAATGATGATTATACAATGAGTTTGAAGAATAGTCACAAGCTTGAAAACTGTTGGAAATATACGACTGTTTGTTGACTTGTACCAAATGTTTTATACAGAAATACTTGGCCATCAGAAGAACAAAATATTAGAGTTTAAGACTGCCTATAAATACGACTGTTTTATGTATTGTACTTCTTCTGTTGTGATGAGCTTTCTTTAATATCATGATGTGTTTTGGTCAAGTAAAGTTTCCTGTGGTTAACCTTTGTTATTATTTGTGTTTATATTTTTATATGTTTTAAACATCGTACGTGGTATATATCGGTGATATATATCCGTCTTTAGAGCAATAGCTCCAACAAAAACATTCAAAAAAACTATCAAAATATAGGAGGATTTTGGCGACTGATAGAGGAGGCTTCACCCCCAGAACTGAAATTAATCTTTCTTTCTTCTCCATTCCAAAAAAAAAAATTAATGTATTTTTTAATATTTTTCATGAAGTGTTTTTTTTTTTTCAAGTGACAGGCAAAAAATTGTTAAGTTTTTCAAAATACATCAATCCAAGTCCGTCTATATGAGTAAAATGGGAAAGTAGTAATTTAAAGTAAGCCTATCTGATTTAAAATTTGATCGAGGATCGAGGAAAACAAGAAAATATTTTCAACCTCGTTGTGCAATTGTTCAGCCAGAAAAGGGATGGCCACGAATATCTCTAAAAGCAAATTACCTCTTCATCCGTCCCTTTTTAATTAACAACTTGAGTGAATTTCACAATGTAAATCCGTAAATCTAGCCAATCTGTTTCACATAGCCTTCGTCATCTCCGTCGTCTTCGCAAAGTAAAATTGTCTTGTTTTCATTTCAGATAACCTAATACACTTTTCTCTACCCTCGTTTTTTGTTTTCTAATTAAGAATTTTGATTCGTTAATTAATGCTATATATTTTCATAAACGACTGCTAAATTTTATCGGCAATGTTTCATCATCGTCTCTGGCAGCAGAGAATATTTTGGCAAACATTTTTCATTGTATCTTATTTCACAAAACAGCAGAAAAAATGAAGAAAAAATGATTCTCGACGAAAATTGAGCTCGTTATAATTAAGAGAACGGTTGCTCAGTTTTGTAAAAATTTGGTGTCGCAATCGTAATAACTCCGTCGAGTAACGAGCTCGAATTATATTCCACAGATTTACGACCTTTTCATTATAAAATTTATATGTTTGCTACAGCACAGTTCTAAAGTTTCTTATGAATTCCATCATGGCCGCTTCATTTTAACGTTATTCCACGCCATTTGTGGGTTATATGTAAATTTCTTGGCGAAATTACTCGACAACAGGAGTAATCTAGACAAAAATATGTTTTAAGGTCGACGAAAATGCCAACTTTTTGAGCTGGAAGATTTTGTGAAATACTAACAATAAGCACAGTTCAAATATCTGTACTGAAATAAGTAGAAGATACGTCTTTGAGATTGGTGATACAGAAATATTGGCGGTCACATATTTCTACCGTATAGGAAGAAAACAAGTAGGTAAATAAACAAGTAGGTAGTATAGGAATGATAATGAAAATTTGAACATTACAATAAGGGCTTTTTGCGAGATAAGCCTTTTCTAAAATTATTCATGAGTTCAATGCCTTTCTCCCTCCTCCTTCCAAATCTGCTCAGCTGTGATATTCGAATCAGCTAGTAAAATTAAAATTCATACTTCTGGATATCCAAAAAATCAAAATAAGCGTTAAAAAATAATTGGATTCTCAAAGTGACTGGTATCATTATTCAATAATAATATAATATGTTTCCGGCATTTGATTATGACGGTAAAAGAAATACGAGTACATTTTAAAATTTTACTAAAATTTGTTGAATGCGATATTTAATCATTTTCAATTATACTTACTACTTAGTAGAAAATACAAATTAATTATGTAACGTTTCTTTATATTATAGTTTTAAATTTTAATATCGCAAACATAATATTTTACTGTCAATTTCACTAAATTTCACACGGACCTACGAATAATATCCCATTAAAAAAATTTTCAACACGTGGATGTTAAACCTTGAAATACTTTTAAAAAAAAAATTAACTCCTTACAGCAGCAGTTCACCATCCGCATCAAGGACAACTAAGATTACTCTAAAACAAAGCAAAAACCATTGAATAGCCAAACTTTGTGTTTTCTTCCCAACAATTTTTACGCTAGATTAGAATCAGTAAAATTTTAACGACATTCTCGATGAGTTGCTGGAGGCACTCTTAATGAAAAGAAATTAAAATGTAGAATTTCTAGAAAGAATATTGTAGACTTTTGTATTCATCGCAGTAATTGCATCTTTCCAAGTGGGCGAAAGACCCCACACTCATTCCATTGTTGGGACAGTCGAAAAGTTAATTTTATTTCAAACATTAAAATTTTGATTACTTGCCCCCTGCAGTTTATCTACGTCTAATTGCCTCCATTAAGACCAACCAGAACACGAATAAAATTATCAATTGAAATAGTGCCCAGAGGTCAAAATTAACTTATAACTTTTTTTTTTCTCTCTCTACCCGCATAAAATTTCGTTTTACTTCTATAAATTCTTAACGAACAAAATAAATGACTAGTAATATGATATGCTTTTTATGAAACAAAACTCATCCAATTGTGAGAGCACTGTACAAACATTGTATACACTTTTTCTCTTATTCAAGAAAAACATCATTTTTATACCGTTATACTTACCTATTTAAAAATCAGTGTTACATATTAACAAAACAACCTCGTATCAATTTCAAACGTCAAAAAATGAAAAATTTAAATAATAGGCGTGAAAAAATTTCAATTAAAATCCAAAAAACATGGAATAGGGAGATTACAACGAAACAATCAACGATTATAAAAGGATGATAAAAAAAAAATGGTTCCACACGAACAACCATGCGTGTCATTATGTCATAAAAAATCCAAAAAAAAAAAACACCGGGCATTTAACCTAGCGATATTGTATATCAACAAATAATATTTGAAAAAAAAAAAAAAAAAAAAAACAACAAGTATCATAATCACGCTTGATTTATAAAACTAGGTCAAAAAGTACGAGTAATAAAAATTGAGTGCTTTAAAACACGATACCTTCAAAGGTACTTTTAAAAGGCATTTTTACTTAATCAAAGGCACACCTGTAAGCATGGAAAAAATATTTAGAGGCTTAGCGTGTTAGACCACTCTCGACATGTCGAAAGAAAAATTCGTTCATCAGATTTGAATCAAAGTAAGGGGAACCCATAGTACATCATGGGAATTTTTGTTCCCCAGCTGGCAATCGTAAAATGAAAGACATCACATTTAATTCCTTATAACGGGTAACACTGCATTTAAAAAAGACTGTGATAATCATTTGATATGGAAAAAAAATAAAGCATGTGGAGATGAATATTTCTAAAAAAAATGTTTTCATTAATGTTTTTTTCACTGCAGGTTTTAATTTTTCATTCCTTCACCATTTTCAAAAGTAATAGAATTTTTTTTTTCTTTTCAAATACATATATAATTTTAATAATATATTATGGATTGATACCTCAGGACCCCATATTTTATTGGTGTTGAACCATGGAAAATACTAATTCCCATTAATAACTTTTCAGCATTACTTATGCCAAGAGTAAAACTGGGTTAAAAAAATGGTCCAAGTTAAACCATGTGTTATGCTTAACTTAAATACTTTACATTTTCATTTTAATTAATTTGATTTATAAATGCAGATAATATCATTTAAACTTTTTTTGCTTATTACATTTTTCTTCACAAAAACTCAACAGAAAACCCTGAAATTTTCCAAGGTAGGAGCAGAGTCTGTTCATCACTAAAAGACAGAAATTAGGTAAGTACAGGGTGCGGCAAAATGACCGGCCACATTTGTTTTCCCAATTATATGCGTAAGACAAAAGATAGAGACATGCGGTTGGTTTTAAATTAAAATTCATTCTTTAGGGTTACATATGAAATGAAATTTCATGAGAAAGTGAAATTGTATTCAATAGTGCACCAAAGTAGGGATATGGAGCTGAAACCTTCCCTTTAGGACTTGAAATTCATCAAAAAAAAGCTGAATAAAAGATTTTCAGTTTTTTGGGATTTTTATGGGAATAAATTTATGCCTTAGCTCCTCCCTTGAAAAATTTCTGGGTGCGTCATTGATTGTATTTCATACGTAACCTTAAGGAATGAAGTTTTTTTTCAGAAGCAACCGCAAGTCCTCATCTTTTTTCTTATGCTTATAATTCAAAAAACAAATGTAGCTGGTCATTTTGCCGCACCCTGTACATGAAAAATCCGAACGAAGCACAAACAATTTTCAATTCAATCTTGTTTCCATGAAATTTGATGCCTGAAGGGGGCTTCAGTCCTCCATTAATCCCTGAAACCAAGGATTTTTCTGGCTGTATTGAAAAATGTTATTGATAAAACCACGGATTTTTTAGAATTTCGGAGATTTCAGCAATTTTTTTAGAATTTTAGAGATTTTTTGAATTTTTTTTTGAATTTTTTTAAGGGAGGGAAATTTAAGGGCTTTGTCTTCATTTTGAAATTATTATTCACGCAAAAGATGTTATTATTTGGTATTTTATTCTTTCAAATTTTGTTTTCCAATTAAAATCCTACAAACAATTTCAACTTTTTTTTAGGGGAAAAAACCGGTTTAAGGGATTATTTGGGTTGACAATACTGTCTCTTGATTTATTTTCTTTATATTTCGTTATTCGTTTTCAATTTTCTAATTTTAATTACTATATTATTGAAGTCATTTCTTATGTATTACATCATGAAAGATGTTGACACATTGAAGATGTAACAGAGATTACGGAAACTTGCGTTTTATACATGTAATTGTTCATTCATTAATCTTTTTCAGTTGGAGATGAATAAATGTACTAATGATAATATTTGCTCAAAGTGTTTTTTATCGCTGGCAAATTGTGGGAGCTTAAAAACTGCTTTGTTAGGAAAAGGGAAGGAAAATTCACCTAATTTAGCAAGTGAAGGAAGCAAATAATGGTGAATAAAAAAATTTTGTTTCTCATCAGAGCCACTACTGCTTCCACTAAACAAAAATAGACCCTCAGTTTGTTGCCCCTAAAAATATAATGATGAAATTCATGAAAAAGAACCTAAGGAATACTGGAAGCAAAAACTGATGAAATTTTCTTCTCGAGCATTTTACTTTTTTTTTTTCCTCCAAATAAGTTTGTTTGTTGTTTGAGAATGGAGAGAAAAAGAAAAAAAAATCTTTTGATGAATGACGACGAATAGTTAACTCACATGTTGGAAGTAAAATTTAAATTTTCCGCCTTTCATCTATTGTTAATGCCTTTTCATCATTCATTTCTGACAATGTCTGGGGGTTGAAATTAACAAATTACTTCAACCATTTTTCTCGTATAGTTTGTTTTGACGTAACTTGTATGCCGTTGGTGGAATATTCCATTTTCATGTTCTTATGAGTAATTTTTCCTTCGTAGCTGAATGACAGAATTATTTCACTAACTCAAGACGCTGTACTATTTTCTGTTTTTCAACTTTCCAATGTTTTTTCTTCAATTTTTAGTTTACACCAACACGTTGCTTAGAATTTAAAAAAATTATTTTAGTTTTATATCTGAAATTTGTCCACGAAGAATCATAATGCCCAAAGTTTTTTTTATTGATATTTTGATTATGAAAGCGTATAGAAGGAGTAAAACAAAATGAAAAATTTTTTATCGATTTTTTAGGTCTTAGTGTTTTTTTTTTTACGATAAGTAAATAAGTATTTTTGAAACAAGGTAACATTCATTCCATGCATTTAAATTCGTTTATTAGTAGACGTACTATAATCAACCTCCTTTTTTCTTTTTTTTTTGGATCAATAAATAACGTTGAAAAAAATTAGAGGCATTATTAAAGAGGTGTTCCACAAACTGAAGAAAACAATTGATGCAAAAAAGGTATGTCTTTTCTTTTATTTTACAGGATTTTACAGTACAGCGAAAAAATCTTTTTTACTGTTTCATAGCCTTCTTTTGAAGTTTTTCAACTTTGACAACTTTGATGTCTATTTTCTCAGCGATGGTTGCATTTTCGAGCATAATATTTTTGCTGTCAGTTGGGCTAGTAACATAATTATACATAAAATTAAACTTTAGAAGAACTTGATTTTTGAAAAAAGTCCTTATCGCATATCACTGTTCAATTTGAAATTGATATTCAACAAAAGCTACCCAGTGAACTGTTTAAAAAGCTCATTTTAAAATCATCAGTATTCCAAAAACGGTTTCAAGACCAATTATGACAAACTATAAATTTTTTAATTACAGTGGTAATATAGGTCGATTGCCTGGTTCTAGTCCATCCATCAACATGCGTATTTTATTTCCTCTTATTATTTTATGGGTAATTTACAGTGGTTTGTCTTATATCATAGATAGATGATTCGATTAAAGAAAAATATTTATCCTGTATCTTGCAAGAATATGGATTTTTTAATATTTTGCATTACGATAGCATTACGTGATCAACGAGCAAGCGTGTAATGTTACAGATAATCAATTGTTACCAACCACAACAAACGAAAACATTTAGCATTCAGCCCACTTTCCATTTTATAAAGCGTGTAATTTTCTTTTCATTATTGTTTTCTTCTTGTCTTCCCCTCATCTCCATCACCTTATCTGCATCTCCGTCCAACTCATTCACTTGCAGCACTATCTTCAACCATCTCCTTCCTACACTAATTCATTCTCAGTCAGCTGCTTCAGTAATGATGTAATAAAATAATGTGATTTTCGAGAAATTTATTGAAAATTTTTTAATGGAATTCTTTTATGAAATTCTTTTTTAATATTTATTGATAATGAAAAAAGAGAATGACTCCGGAAATGATTTCGTGTGATGCCCGAAGCAAATCGTAAAAAACAACTTCGTATGTGTATGTTTATTTTTCAAAATATGAGAAATAGAATTTTGACTAATGGATCTCTACTTATACGGAATTTTTTTGACGAATTAAAATGATCTCACGAGGTCATTGACCTCAATTCTACGATAATAATAGGTTTGAGTTATATCCAGTAGAAAATTGACTGGTTTTAACATATTATGAGTATACCTATTAAAATAACATATCAGAGAAAGGAAAAAAAAAACAGGTCTTGGAGCACCCTTTCTCCCAGACTTGAAGAATCTAAAAAGTTTTAATCGGTAAAATTAAAGCTCATGGTGTAATTTGAAATCCTTCAAAAATCCTGTTAGAAGAAATAGCAATAATAATAGCAGCCTTGAAACAACGTTATGTTTCTGTCCATCCATCGGGACCCATAGGCCTTCTTGATCAACTATTTGATACAAGGGTTACAGTCTATAATTCCCCTTGGTGACAAACCATTGCTGGGGAATGGTTGTGAAAGAGTTTTCCTTCTCTATAAGGGGCATGCACAATCTGCATGGCACGCCAGACTAGTCAGGTGTTAGTAGTCTACAGGCGTGGCTAACCCAATCATAGTCTTTTGGATTACCGGTGGAGTTTTAATCTTGACTCTACCTCTGCTATGAATGGCGTGGCTATTTGTGAGATGTTGTAGTCTTGTTCTGTATTTTTATTTTATCCGCAGATATTGTTGTACATTTTATAAATTAAATGTTTCATTAAAGATTCAGCCTTAACAGATGTGTGAAAAGTAAAATTACTGTTAATAAAACTTTGAAACTTCCAAGACTACGAAGAAATTTTATTGGAAAAGTGTTTCTACTTTTTCTGAGTCTTGTCTGACAACTTTGATAAGAATTCATCTTCAAAGTAAACATATTCTTTGGACTGCTGACTACAATAAACAATATAAAAGCTTGATAAGTTCTTGCTACGATTTCTGTTTTATTTTGGTTTTTCGCGTTTTTCAAACCTCTCTCTCTCTCTCTCTCTCATCTCTCTCTCTCTCTCTCTCTCTCTTCCCAAAACAAGAAAGAAAAACTCTTCCTACTCACTTGTTCCCACTTTCGTCTAACTTGAGATTGTCTATTACTGGCACACAACTATAAAATATAATAATTTCAACCGATAAGAGAAAAACTTTTATAACTTTTAAGTTTTTAAGTTGTTCTTTCATATTATCTTTTCTGTTTTGTTTAGGATATACAAGGGGGAAAGAAATATGAAAGAGAGTGTATGTTTTTGTGTGAGGAAGATAGAATTTTAAGACGAAGAAGAGAGAATGATTATGAAGAAGTTACAAAATGGAGTGAGAAAAAAGAAAGAAAAATAGAATGCGCGCGCATCTCTCTGAAGAAATATTATTACCGACTCGCTGGATATTTTATGTAAGGAAAAACTTTTTGCAAGAACTTTTCTTCCTTTCGAGACTTACTTATAAAATGAACAATTTATGAGAATATTAAATTTGCATCAAGTTAAAAGAAAATATTAATCTAAAGTTTTCGAAAAATTCCGCCATATTGGTTTTTCTGCGTTTTCTCTCCCCGGAGTACAGTTTTGAAAAACATTTGTTTTTGAATTTATGGAGAGTTCGTTACGTTAGATAAATAAAAGAATGGAGAGAGAGAGAGAGAGTGAGGGAGAGAAGAAAGGAGGAAATATTGTAATTTAGCACGGAATAGTTATTATGGCATAATTGGTATTCCAGCAGACATTTCGTACTACTTTTAATAAAAATACATTTTTGAACCTGCTTTATGGGTTGTATATTATGCCAAAGTGTAATAAAATATTATCTACGAGTATTTTCTAATTTATTATTCGAGCACCACCATAATTATAATTACAATGTCTAAATATAAATATCATTTTAGTGTTAGAATTGGTCAATTTACAGATAATGATACTGTTTCCTTCCTTTCATATGAAACAATAACGAAAAAATTTTAGTAAAATAAAATTAATGATCAAGGATCTTCGTTGGTTTTGCAAAATAGGTAACCATTTTAGTGACAATTTCAATGAATTGTTCCGCGACTTCAGCGGTTTAATATGTAAAAAGATTGAGAATTGATTGCATCACTTAGTAGCCCAACTTACACAGAGTCAAAAAATTAAGGGAAACGTCAATGTCTACATTATTCTTCGTAAATCCAATTAACAGATTTCAAATAAATAACGATGAGAAAATCATCCAAAAGGTCCTTTCTGAATGAAACTCGTGTTATTTAACTTCGTCAAATTTCTTTATTTCATGGCGAAATTTTCGACTGATTTCCCATTCAAATTATAAATTCGTCAAAATGTAAAGTTTCAAGTATTTTCTTCCCTTTTCATTTATTGTTTTTCTTTTCATAAAACGAGGTTTTAATCAACGTTATGTATGATTAGTGCAGAAATGTTTTACATTTTCCAACTTGCACGAGACCCCCGTCACAGTAAACAATATTAGGAAAATGCTGAATATTTTGAAGATTTTCAAAAAAGAAAAAGGATGTTTTTGTTTGGAGTACGTTTCTTTTGTTGATAGCGATCTGCCATCGTTTGCAACGAAGCTGAAGAAGGAAAAAAAAAACAATTTGCATGAATCGTAGATAAGAGAATATGTTCGAAAAGTTCCCCTTGTTTGTGGTAGCATTACAAAGGCAACAATAAGAGGAGGTGTAATACTGCTGGGTGTTTGGTATTTGGAGGAAGTGTATATTTCAATTAGCCTTTAGTTTTCAACAAAAGACGGCTGTGTTTGTCAGAGTGTGCTCACGTAATTGCGCAGCCTTTGTGTTTTTATTATGCCTACTTAACCAATTACTTCGACAGTTTTTCGAAACTGATAATGAAAACTGATATTTCGTGTTTATGCTGAAAGATATTAAATTCTGAAAAAGGTTCGAGATCAAAGAGAAAGCACACGATATAATCAGCAGTGGGCGGACTTATAATTCTATAATTTTCCTATCAGATGCTTTTTAAAATCTGGTAAAAAAGTTTTTCACTGTCAATTATTTTAAAAATAGCCCCATTTCAAAAAATATATTCCGAGTAACTCGGGGCGATTATTTTCCATTTTAATGATACATGAACAAGCTTCTGAAATTTGGGCTCACTATTACATCAAACTGCTAAAAGACAACTCGTCTCAAATTATTTTAATAGATATAAGATGACAAATTATGGATGAAAAAGAACAGTTTTCTATTTATTTAAACCCTTCTTCTTAATTTTCAATCTAGAAAAAAAATTTGTACCAGAAAAAAGATGAAAAGTTGAATAAATAAACCACAAGTTTCAGTCAGTCACTGTTAAATCTTCAACACCTCAGCCCACAAGGGGGTTAAATTTTTATACGAGTCTAGTAAAAGTGTTCGTGTTTGACTTGGTAAGAAAATTCGCCACCTAATGTTGGGGCGCTTCAAGTGGAATAATTTGTAAGTAACCAAAAGTGGCATTCTCATTCAGAAGCGACCAAGTTGTTAGTAGGATGAAAAAATTACTAAGAGATAAATTCTTACGGACAAACTTATGCTAAAGTAATTGTTACAGACTTAATCCTCTTTCTCACCCTCTCCCCAATCGACTTCTACGTACGTCGTACAAGGGTGACGGATATAATTTTATGCAAATGACGAATATTTTATCACAAAATTCGAGGTACGAAATTTCAAAATTTGTAACAACAGAAATGGAAACAGGTGAAACTAAGTTAAAGTTAGTTGGCAACATCTATAGTTGAATAACTTCCATTGTGTGATTAAAATTTTATCACACAGAAGCCACACAACACATAAACAGTCAATCTTACATACGAAGTTGAAATTTCAATTTTCATAACGCTTGCATTCGTTCATCATTCTCAATCACATCTCTTTCTATTTATTCCATGAATGTTTGATCGCTCTTCAGCTCACTGAGTATAATTTTTGCTTGCTTCTCCACTTATATTTGTCTGTTTTTGTACTTTGTGTGACCATATGTAAAGTACAAAATCATTTTGATAAAAGAATGGCAACCTGTATACCTAATTATAATAATGAAATCTGTCAGTGAGAAGAGTGAAAGTATTAATTTTCAATTTGCAATTTATTAAATACCATAATTATAAATTTATTTTACACTCAAATGTCAGGTATTTCAAGATATGGAACTTTATACGCACAAGGAAACATGATACTCGTACATACAAACCTTGTTAATTATGGTCATGTTAAAATTTTTCAATCAACCAAATGTAAATAATTGTTCTGGTGGATGAGAGAGTAATTAAGAAAGAATTTTATGCTTAATGGAAATCTGATACAGAGGTGACTGGAGCAAAAGGAAAAATTCTCAGAACACTACCATTTATTTTTTTTTAGCTCTTCGATGAATTTAAGTCATGGAGGGTTCTTGCTGTTATTATCTTTCTTCAGTTATCTTTATTTACTACAGGTACTTATTTATTGCTATATCTACCAAAGTTAAATTAAAATAAGCCGTAAATTATCAAATAAAACTCCCTCTCTTTTCCAGGAAGGGTTAAGAAAGATATCGGCTTAATATTCATACGTCTGTTGGTAATATTTTATAGACTGACTGAATTTACTGATTTCAAATTTTGCATTGGTTTTATTATCACACCGACTCTTGCCAAATGGGAATTCTGAATACGACGCCCCTTTCTCACCCCACTTTCAAAACTTTAGTTATTCCTTATCTTTCAACTATATATACTTTTTAGGCGAACGTAGAAAGGGTGCACTTTTTGATGCGAGCTTTGATTAGTGACGTGATTCTTTTGATTCGAGAAGGAGGGTTAAAATCGTAAAAATAAATAAGTAAAATCGCTTCGTTCTATGTCATTTAGTTCTTCGTCGATTCAGAGCAGATTAAATTTGCGAGACGCTCTTTATTTCGTTTTTCTAATTGAATTAATTAATTTCGCGAGCAGAACTTTCATTAAAACAGAGTAGTACGTTCGTTTCATGCAGCTATTAATCTTCTTTTTTTTCACTTTTTTTTTTTTTTTTTTTTTGGAAAAAAGGTAAAGTATGGTAGAAGAGAAGAGATATGGCGATAGAAGAGAAACTACTTAAAGAATATATTATAGCTCTATATTCTAAGTAAATGTACCTATTTAGTCTATTCACTTCAATATACTTTAGCAATTTTTCAATTTGATGAACTTTACAGACATAGTTGGAAAAAATCGTTTATCAACATTCTCATAACTAAATTAGAGCTGGGTGAAAGACAAGATCTCCTTATAGCGGTGGAAACAAAATCGATACCATCGATACGGGGGTGGTCCTTATTTTGAAGTTTTGAATTTTCCATCTCCTACCTGCGACGAGGTGTTCCGAGCAGCACCCGCCAAGTTCTCAAAAACAAAGCCCCCCCCCCCAGGGGAAAATTTTAATGGGCCCAGAATTTATAATTTCAGAGATGCCAGTAGCTTTTTGAACAAAAGGGTGAAAGCTACAAACCTACACCAAGCTCTCTACCATTTTCTCTCTCTCTCAATCTCTCTCATCCTCCTTGGGTCTCTACCCTCTAAATAACTAAATATATCAATAAATGAATAAATAATCATTGTAAAGTAAGACATTCTATACATATTAACCAAAAAGAAAATATTTAGACTTAATTTGTGGCGCCTAGAATTAATTATCGGGTAATATTCAGAAAACTAGCTTCGACAAATACAAAAAAAATTAATAATAATAAAATTAAACGACAAATTATACGTTACAGAGACATGACAATTGATTAGCTCTTCTTATTGGGTGGCGGCAGGTGACTGACTTGGTTTCATGATGGCGATTTTGCTAATTAAGCTTCCTCTATGGTACTAGAGGGTTTTAGCCACACATGTTAATGATACTCCAACTCAAGGTGAAGCATTGATCAACATAGAAATAGGGTTGCTGATGACAGACAGCTTATGTACGAGACATTGATTAGTTATTGATAAAATTGCACTATTTTATTCGAACGACACTTTAATATTGATCGTTCATTTAAAGAATTGAGATAAAACTGGTATGCCAAAGGGCATTAATATAAATTTTAAACGGCACTGCCTAGTAACACGAAACAGATAGTTAGCATTCGAAAGATCTTGATATTTCATCAAACACCGAATTCACCAGTTTCAAAAGAGTTAGCAGTGTTTTTCACTGGTACATTGACCAAAAAAAAAAAACGAACAATTATATGCAATATGGCGCGAGGTAACAGCAGGTTCATCTAAGATGTGAGCACTTGGCAGAAGCAAAAATCAGCCTCTTGATAGTCTCGAGAGAACTAACCAGAGAGACCTAACTGAGTGGCAAAAAATCATCTTTCAAACATCGAATTTCCAATACCTGTAAAAGAACCTTCCCCCCAAAATTTTGTTTATTGGTTTTTTTCGAAAAATCAATAGCCAATCAAATTTCTGCTCGACCGCCCTTCCAACAGCAACCTGTTTTATTCGAAGAAAATGTTTAAGAGCTACCTGACAAGACCGTTAATTTTAATGAGAATTCTACCACCCCTGAACATTTTATCAACTGGTAATTTATTCAAAAAATTTCATATTATTCGACTGCTTTTCGACGACGCCAGATAGCTTCCTCGTTGACAATTCTTTTTTATTTTGCCATGCATCGTTCATTTCCAGAAATTGTGATTTTCTCTTCGTTCATCTCCGAGTTCGCCGTTGTGTGCTCTTCCTTTATTCTTTTCTTCTATTTTTTTTGCAATGTCTTAATTATCAAATGGATCGGAGAACAATTATTCAGGTTCGAGTCTATTTGCCCATGGCCACCACTAAATTTAGCCTTGACATCATATCTCGGATCAACTTTTAAAGGAAGAGCACATGGGGCAACAAAATGAAAAGAGAAAATGTTGATGGCAAGAAATCTGAGAAGGCATTCCTTGGGGCGAATGCACATGCACTTATTATAAGGTTACAGAATATTAGAACTAATTTAGTGGCACCAAAAATCTTCCTTTAGTCATTATCGGTGGTTGAGGTTGAGAAATAATTTTATAAGGTTTAAAGTTTTTGATCAAGAGCCAGTAGATATATGTAATAACGAAAATATAATTCAGGAACATTTATTCTTTCGAAGGAAACTATATTATGGAGTCGTATATGAAAATGCACCCTAGGACACCCAAATTTTTTGATTTATAATGACTGGATTCGACAGAGGTCGGTTTTACATTCATTTTGCTACAAGGATTGTCTCAATCGATTGGATATCGCAGGCCGAGATATGACAATTCAATTTCTGAATTCAAGAGCCCTACTTATGAGAAAATTAAATTTAAGGTTTAAACTGCGTATTTCAAAACTCAACAGATTTCTCTCCAAAACAAACAAATCGAAATTAATGCGAAGTATTTAAATTTTATAACTCATTTTATATACATCCTAACTCCAGTTCTCGGGACTGAGTTCCAGCGGCAAAAAGAACGGCTAACTAAAAAACAAAACTATATCCGCACTTTTTCACATAGAATAGCCATATTTGGAAAATTTTTCTGAAAAAGTGCTAACAGAACGGAAAATCAGGTTTTTATTTGGAAACCTGTTTATTCACAAAAAGAGCGAACCTAAATTTGTTCACTCAGATTTCGTCACTATCTGAAGTGTTTATTCCAAATTATGGATATGAAAAAAAAACAAAAAAAACTGGGAAGTCGCTCCAGAGTTATAGTGTGGGGGATTAGGGCTGAGGGTTCAGAGGTCATAGTGACTTGAGTCCAATGCCACTGCACTATAAATTTCACACACCTTGCAGAATAGTTCCATTGAAAAAAAAAATTCCATATAAATTTCAGCTTTCCAGGTTGAAAAATGTTAAAGTCATCCGACATTTAATTATTTTATACACGTACCTCAAGAAGATCTACGAACATCATTACGAATATACATGCTTATAGTTATAAATTATTATACGAGTACGTTACTTCACGAATTGATATAATTTAATGAGCACTGAAAAATCATGAATATTCAGTTCTTAAAAAAATGACGAGTAATATAAAGGATGTTTCTACAAATAGAATCAAATATTTGCGAAATCCTGAATAAAACTTTGGTCTCAACATCAGAAGAAAAGCAAAGGAAAGTTTGAAAGTATTGCCAAGATGTGTATCGTAATGAAAATAAATATTTACAAGTTTCCAACTAAATTTGGAATTTTCGAAATTTTACTTATGATAAGGCGACTGATGATGTTCGAAAATAAATTTCGAGTTTTCGAGTTCTCAAATTTATTCATTTTCAATTTCTGCTTAAAAGCGAGCGAATCTATTATGAATTTTAAATTACTTACACAGACTTGAAGAAATTTATTTCTGTTTATTTTGATTACGATTTGCTTCAACGCGTTGCATGAAAAATGAAAATTTCCCACGTTTCGGTTAATTGACAATTAAATTTGAATGGCTCGAAGGAGCGAAAAATCCACCTACGTGTTTTGTTGTCGAGATATATGCAGTGGCTGATTAATAACTCATTTCATGGTCATCGTAAATGAGTGGGGCTGAAATCCTAATTCAAATTGAAAGAAAAAATAAACTTAAGTAATGAACCAAATGGAGAAATATTCCGCTACAATCATAAAATGTCGTTAGTTGTGTCCAAAACGAAGATAAAATCTTAAATAAAGAGGGTTTCTGAATCTCAAATGATTTATAGGTAACTGAAGGTATAGCTACCTAATTAAATGAAATTCCACTTATTGTTTTTGTGTAGAATAAGGTGTAGAAAGGTGAAAACAACAGGTGTGCCCAAATTTAGGAAATCAAAATTCAATTTTAAGGAAAATGATATCAGCTATATACTCGTACTCTAATAAAAATTGAATAAAGCACAATACTTTGAAGAAATTGATCTTCGACTCAAATTCATCTCACTTTCTTCACCTCGTAGCTTTGAAAACACAAATCAAAGAACTCTTTTGAAAAGTAACTGCTGATTCAGTTTCAAAACCTAAAGAGTAATCTAAATCTTGTATCGCAATTTAAATTAATTTTTCCAATCTTCCTGGCCACACCCACAACCACATGCATATTTTCACAGCAATTCAAAAAACTTCATCTATTAAAATATAAATTCAATCCATTGTTTCATCGAATGTAATTAAATTCTTCAGGATTATAAATAATTTCATGGCATACCTTTGTCGAAAACATTTAAGTATGTATGAGTTAATCCATTTTAATAGCTGATCCGATAAAATATTTATGATCTGTTGTAAAAGAAAGAATTCTTCTTCCACTTTTAGCCCACCTCTCATCTCTCACGTTATTATTTCAAAATCGGAGAGACTCACCATCGTTCCTTTCAATGCAAACTTCTTTATACATTTTTCCCACTTTTTTTGTACCCTTCTATCCTTTTTTTGTATGAACTATAATAATAAATACAAGCTCGAATCAAAATGACACTTTCATAAAAATTTTTACGAAGCAGTAAATGTAAATAATTTTGAAAAGAACATTAAACTTGATTCCTAATTTATGGCGTACTCCATCTTCTACTCTATTGTTATTCTCCACGTTTTCTCCTTTTTTTTTTATCTCCATTTTCGTTTCCTTCATTTCTTTATCTCATTTTATTGATCATTACTAGTTTTATTGTCTTCCTAATTTCATATTAATGTGCTTCTATACCTTATCTGAACAGAATTATTGAAATTTTTGATCATTCGATCGCTGAGAAAAATGAATTACCTATTTTTACTATTTTTAGACGAGAAAACTGGGACAAATTTCAAGATTGTAGTAGATAGTAAGATAAAAATAGTAAGAATCAGCTATTACAACATGTTTATTATTACTATTATTGTAGTAATTTTTTCTACTATCTTGAAAATCTCCTTGTTTTCCCATCTGAAAATAGTAAAAATTACGATTAATTTTTCTTAGTGAAATGATTAAATTAACCTCACACAAACTTACTAATCAAATCTTAAGTTTGTATAGACAGGACGCAAAGGTACAAGTAGAAATCTGTTTCCTAAAGAAAAAATGTGGAAAAAAATAAGAAAACGTAGATAATTATTCTAAAAATGAACTTTTTCTGATTTGAATATAAGAAATTTTTCAGCGCAGAATGAAAGTGTATGATCAATGCACTTGATAATAATTATATCTAATTCTTAAATTTTGCAAGTTTTTTTGTTTTTCAGTTCCAATAACATTTGACGCCCAATTTTTGAGAAAGAGAGATACTTCCAGGACCATTGGATTCGTCATTCGCGGTAAAATGTAAAAAAAAAAAAAAAAGTAAAAATCTGAATTTTGATTCCGTCTAACCAAAGGTAAATATTGTTACGACACAACGAACCCGTTAGCAAAAAAAAAAAAAATATCTTGGTGCAAAAGTCCCTCTTCTTTAGTGGCTTAGTCCCTCAACTTTCTTCCCACAGTCACATTCTGTCTTTTGAATAAAACCAAGCTACCTCTTCTTCTTGAAATTTATCCCAAATGTAAACAGAAAATCTGCAGCTGGATATCTTTAATCAACACAACATATACGCATTATTATTATACTTATAGTTTACGTTTACATTAGGTCGTACGTACAAATGTATACAATTATTAATTTACGTTAAGTTTCGTAGCCCCTTTTTGCCCCCCCCCCCACCCTCAGCTCAACCAAAGTAACCTTTTTCGTTGGATGCCATTAGGCTATGCACATTGCCATTAATTCCATTATACGAAGAGAATATTTTTAATTAAACCCTTCTCCCCTAAGCTGCCATTGTCCGAGTGGATTTTAATGAATTTCGCATCTTTTAACGATAACTATAGTGATATCCAAATTTCAAAACTTTACATTAATCGCGTTTTTGTTTTCCGACTTCGTCAACGTTAACGAACTTTGACTCTCGAAATTATAAAGCGGGTTTTGAGGATTTTGAGGAAAAACTCGATAATATTATCTGTCGTCATTTTCTACCGCATATGCGATGGAATTAAAATTAATACCGTATTGCATAGGTGAGTATTTGTGTAAACATAATGGTGGTCTCGAATAAAATTTTTGGATTTAGCAAATTTTTTGATTGGGCTAGTAAAAACGAAAGTTTTTTTTTTCTCTTTGAAGAATGATTAATAGCCAGAGCAGAAATTTTGTTGCGTCAATGGCCTCATTTACCAAATTATTGAGAGACATTGAATAAGATTAATATTTAAAAAGTTGAAAATTAATTTAAAAAAATTAAATACAAAAATATTAAAAAGCAGTTGTATGCGACATACTAAAATTTTATATTTTATACTAAATTTTAATACAAACCCGAATTATCCATGGTTTAGTATGCTGAATATTAAAAATTATTATATATCTTGGTGAATTCTTACCGTACATATTATTCTTATACAGAATTAGATTGGCGAGAAAAATTTATTAATTTATTTAAAAAGTACTCAAAATGTGCTATTTTTCTTTACTATAATGAATATGAAATTTATAGAACTGACGATCTACCATTTTATTTTTTGTGCGAACTTGTTGAGCATAGAAAGAAATAAAAAGTCAAAATATTGTAATTCTAGTAAATATATGCCACATTTTTCCGAAAACGTTTCAAGTACGATCAAAATTTGCGAAGTTGGGTAATTTTTCTCTGAAAATACGGTAATATTATTTTCAGAAATTGGTAACGCTGGTATGAAGGTCTTATCTGCTAAAATCAATGAAAAATCGAGTCATCTACTCGTAAGAATTTGAATTTTAAATAATTAAGAACCCGAATGAGTTATTTACACCTTTCATAACTAATTCGTATATCGCGGGTCCAATTCTAAAACCTACTACGAATATAGAGTACCAAAAATAAAAATTTGTTCCATCACCGATTCGGCCAGAATACATTCTGATGAATTATTTCAAAGTAAGAAAAAAAAAGCAAAGGTTGAACTAACCCCTTCAAAAAAGCTCTTTATAGCTGTTTTGTAAAATTTGCCTATTTTTATTATTGGGTCTCGAACTTGAACTGAAGATAGGTAAAAACTAATGAATTAAAAACATTTTTTGTCTAGAATCTTTTTGGAGCAACAGTAAATAAACTGAAAACAGCAGTGACTTCGAAATCGATTGAACCCTACGAGCAGAGAAAGGTCCCATAGTCGACTTGAGCAAAATTTTAAAATTCTGCTAAACGAGAGCCCTCGAACCATCCTTGGACAATGTTTTACTAGAATTTCATATCAATCTATGCAGAACTAAGTAGTTGAGTTGTAAGGAATATTCCTGCAAAAGCAATTCTAGTTGAACTATATTTGCTCAAGACGAACTAATTTCAATAATTGTTTTTTTCAGCTCCACTAAAACCATTTAATTTTGCTGAAATGCTGGTCCAAAAAAATCCTCCTCCCCTTCATTGCCTTTCCTACAGAAAAGTTCAGGGCTACGTGAAAGATTATATAGAAGAAATTAATATGTGTTTTATTAATGAAGGTAAACTTTCAGAATTTATCGATTTTAATTTAAGTGTCAGAAGTTTTTTTTTGGGGGGGAAATGGCAAAAAAAAAAAAATGAAACGGAGCGCGCACCCCATGCTGAAAAGTTGCGCGAGGTTATAGAAAATCTTCTCTCATTTTGTTTGCCCTCGCTGCTGCTGCTTCATCATATCCCCACACCCCAGCCCTTCGCGAAGAAAACACCAAGTGGGTTTGGGGGTACATACCTAAAACCAATAAAGAAATGCTTGGAATTTATAATAATGTTAAGAGGAAAGAGAACGCATTAAGAATTTGAATGTGCTTCGTAAAAATGTGGAAAATGAAAAAGCAATATTGTATGTTTTAGGGGGTAGAGTCTGGGGGTGAGTTATATGAAAGTTAGAGAAAGGGCTGGATAAGGAAAAAAAGGTATTAGATGGTACATGTTTTAGACAAATACTAGTATATGCACAGAGTAACACAAATGTTTAGTATTTGTATTATACTGTGCAGTGTAAGTATTTCGCTGTATTAAAATCGTGAAATGAGAAATTCTACGAATTCTTGTTAACTCAGCCACAGAGGTTTTCTGAATGTTTATGATCTTGTACTTATTGTGGTTTAATCTCCATCTGCTCATAATACTTGAGAGTTATTCGTTTTTATTTGTCATAGTTATATTGGAACTGGAATCAAAGCATAGGCGAATTTAGGGTGGCAGAGAACCTGTTTCAGAAATCGAATTACCCCTAAGCCCAGAGAAAATTCAAATTTTCATTTGGGGAGAAGTGCAACGAGCTTTATTGAATAAACCAAAACAT
This sequence comes from Parthenolecanium corni, assembly GCA_038050395.1. NCBI lineage: Eukaryota > Metazoa > Arthropoda > Insecta > Hemiptera > Coccidae > Parthenolecanium > Parthenolecanium corni. The sequence goes on along the minus strand of JBBCAQ010000027.1, from coordinate 285,141 downwards.
CATTTGAGTGCAAAACAAGGCAATATGTTTTGGACTAATAAGGTTTTGAACTTGGACCAGCGAAGTACGAATATTATCTTAATAATCGATATTTCCTTATCGTTTCATTTTGGCTAAGATCGTTCTGGTTTTTGGTTCTAGATGGGACGCATTTGTGGCCCTGAAAAATAATCTACTTGCTATAGACAAAATATTATAGGTATTCATTAGGGTGATCTTCATTTTGAAGTTTGGAATTTCTGTGTGGGGACAATGCTAATTAGTAAGCTAAAAAGCTACGAGAACATGAAAGCTGTGTGTCCGCCACTTGGCAGGATTGCTGCGTCACAGTCTTGAACCAATTGGTCCTGGAAACTCAATGATAAACGCAGTGTGTTTCTGACTCTAAAAATCGTTTTGTTGCGGTGGTTGCTAAACCGGTTGCGTTTTTGAGAAACTGGCAACTAAAGAAAGTCTGCCAAGTTCATTAAATGAAAAATAAAACGTTTGATGTGTTTACAACACATCTCACTGTAATGCTGCTGTGACAGCTAAAGGATACTCAATTTGGCTATTACCCATCTCAACTATTATAGAAATATTTTACCTAAATTCTGTATACCTCATTACCGTGCAGAATAATTCCATATTATGAGAAAAAAATTCCAAAAAAAATTATTCAGCCTTCTAGGTTGAAAAAAAATTGTGCCTCAAGGGGATTCTGAAAATCAATGCACGCAAAAGTTAGCATTATTTCACTTTATAATCAGCATTTCAAAGAAATATATACATATTTTTGTCTTGAACCTACCCCTATAACCCAGTGAGGTGATTTGAAAATATGTGGGGAGGGATTTGAGAGGGGTTGGACCTACCTTTACGGTAACTAAAAAATCACAATTTTTAATTGTTGAATTAAAAAAAATGATTTATTCATTATTATGAGCGATTGGAATGAAAAATGATTAAGTTTTTGAAAAGAGACTTCCCCTGCTCCACCCTCCTTACCCTCAGATTGAAAATTTCAATTTTTCCATAATTTTTAAGAAAAAGGCCCTTCGAGGCACCACGTCCTAATTACTCGTATATTCAGAAAGCAATTTTGAAAGCAAGCATAACATTAGCTTTTAACTAGCACATTTAGTTACGTGATTAACTATATAGCTGGATGTATTCATACTTTTTTTTGCTACTTCGTGTTTATCGCAGTCTCACCAACGATATAATTAAAGAAGGTAATTTGTACCTAAAACAATAGTATACTTTTGTGACTGAGGCCCAATATTTATTACAGGTATTAGAAGTGATAGTTCACACCTCTGTAGATGCGTGTCAATAACTAATAGATACGCGAATACAATATTTCTTAGAGTTTCTAACTGAAAGCACTATCTATACAACAGCAATGCACAAGCCTACACATCAAACGAACCTTTATTCGAAATGAAAATGATTAAATTTTAATCTTCGAGGTCATCGGACCGATGAATATTACATTTTGTAGCGACCAGTAATAGAATTATTTAGATGTCAAGCTACCACAGGTACCTTCAACCCCTCCTTTGTTTCCCTCTCAGAATTCGCGTTATGAGATTCTCAATCAAATATTTACGGTGGTAGCAGGTTGGGTACGGGGGTGGGGGAGAAAAATAGGTAGAGTAAGCTGAATAAAACGTGAATTTAAGTGTGTATCGATCGTGAGCAAATTGTTTTTCCTATATATATGCACATTATATGAAACGATAATACAAAAACCAAATAAGTATAAAATAACATCGCGAAAACGGAAATTATGCACAGTTGACCCGAAAAGCTTTTAGTTTCCATACGAATAGTTCCTGAAAGCTTTTCATTTTTCCTCATATAGTCGTCTTATTCGCTGTCAATACGAGGAAGTAAATAAATTAATTGTGAAATGAAGTTTCTTCCATCCTCTTTTCAAACTAAAAGGTACATTTGTGCCAAATAATAATGATATTCATTTTTCTTAAACTCGATTCTATAATTACTCGAATATCTATACGAGTATAGTACATATAAATTATGGGAGACCAAACTTATAGAAATGAACGAAATGAAAACGTTCAGCATATGTCAAGAAAACAAACAAACAAATAGAAAAATAACGATTTAAAAAAAAAAAAAGTATTGTATATTTGAATCAACTGGGAAATAAACAAAAATCAAAAATCCTTTCATTTCTTTCCTATAATATTTTTATGTGTTAAAATATATTATGCTTTAGTTAAAAATAATTCGTAGCATCACGCTGCTTCTCCTCCTGATCCTCCTCCAATGAGTCCTTATACGTTTTTTTTATTATATTAGAGATATAGTTAAATTCTTTTACTGTTTCTCATCTACTTCTAACCAATATACTAATTTTGTACTCATTTCTTAGTTACTTTATAAGTGGGTAGGTGATATTTTTTAATCAAAAAACTTATGCATTACAGAATTTATTCTTCCAATACAAGTAAAAACATTGTCACTGAAGGACAATAAATGGACTGAAAAACGCACACATCATGGCAGACATTTACGACGAAAATCGTTAAAGTTAATCACACGTTTCAGGCAATGTCACAAATAAATGAGCATGCGTGTATTTCAGATGTCATTTATCATTTTCCATTTTACATTTTGCGACCAAATTACTCTTTCAAAAGGGTAAAAAGATGGAGTGAGGAAAAAGGAGGAAGAAAAGACAGCTAAAAAAAATTATGAGTTGGTTGCTCGTCGTTAATGCATTAAGAAAAATGAAATATTGAGCCATGGATAAAAAGTTGAATCTACTTTTTCTGAATGTCAACTGGAACAATTTTAAAGAAAAATTTCCTTCTCGCAGAATATTTCTACAATATTGCTCTATATATTTATTTAATGTTTCATTAAAACATAATTTTAAAAAATTGGTAACGTGCGACTAGTAAAATATTAAGATTGAGTAGTACATGATCTGGATTTATAGAACATTCTGTGAATAAGTGTGGTTAAACTAATGATTTTTTTAACCATCACAAGTAACCTAATTTTGCTAAATCAAGAGAAGTTATATTTTTGGGATTTTTTGTAAGACTTTATTATCAACTGCCGTGGCACTTACCACATAATATGTGACGAAATCTGAGAAAACCGATCTTTGGGTGAAAAATTTTTTTTCAAGAAGGATTTAAAATAACGCATAATGTCGTCGTCTTATCAATAGACTTTCGTGTGACGTTGTAATCAAAATTCTAGCCAAACAGTGTTTCACTTCAAACAGAAATTCACCAAAACAATCAAAACATTCCGAAAATCATCTAACTTTTAGCTTTCAGGAAAAAATTTACTGATTCCTTTAGTTTTAAATACGCCAGTTTTGTTTTCAGTTTCGAAATTTATATTTACTTAGTCGATAATTAGTAATTACTCGTATTATTATTACTAATTCATAGTTGCTTCATAATGCTGTATGAAAGGGATCTATAACCCTTCGCTAATTAATTTGTCACAAAAGAAAACAAAAATAATAGACCTGCTCGTGCATAGCGCAGATCTTTTCAATTTTATTGATGAATTCGAACTACGTAGGTAGCTAGGTATTTTAATTTATACCGTTGCAAAGTAATTTGTTTCCAAATTTTGAAAGGAAATATTTAAAATTCTCTCTTTTGAGGGTCTGTCGGAAACTTTGCCATTCCAGCATAATACACGAAATTTTACTTTAAAGTTGTCTATAATTTAGAAACTTCATGCTCCTTATTTCAAGGCAACGCTCACAAATTGTTGGAAACTTTTTTACCTTGATGTTAGTCTATACGAAAAACAACAAGATGAGTTTATATGCTTTTCGAACACTAAAAAAGTTTAACCAATTTCCTCATTTTGCCATACCTACGCGCTTCCCAGGTAGAAGAAAAAATCGCTAAGAGCTTTATAGTATAGCATATGTTAACATCGCTAAAAATGTAAAATAGAAATAGATTTTCAATATGAAAACCAGCTAAAAAATACAAAAACATCGTAGAGGTTCGTAGAGCTGGGGGCTATAAGGTAGAATTTCCCTGGGAGTAGGAATTAATAAAAATTGAAAAAAATGTTCAATACTTGGATGAAATTTTTTATAATTCAATAAGTGAACATAAATCTAATTTAAATTGAAATGTTTTTAAAGTTGACCATTTTGTGTGGTCTGTACGGTATTATATGGTTCGGTGCTTGACCTAGAAACCAAAAGATTTTGAGTTAGAGACCAGCCACAGCCAAAAAACATGCTGACTACTTTCTATATAGTTCAATGGTGATAAAAGTGAGCATAAAGATAGAAAGAAAGAAAGAAAAAAATAAAGAATTAGGAAAATGCGAGATGGGTATTATTGGAATTCTGAGATCATGAAACGAATAACTATGAGGGTTCCATGCTTACCTATAAGTGGAAGTCGGACCAAAATAGAAGCTCTTCTGTCGAAAACCTGCTAATTATACCATTTTTATAATCAATTTTACATAACAATGATAGCAACCTGTCAGTCTATAGTTATTAGAATAGTAAAAAAAAGAAGTTATAAAGGTTGATCCAATATAAAACAGGGAGTGGAAAACCCAAAAACGTTTTTATAAAACTTTTTTTTTTGTTTCGTATTTAAAATATTACTATAAAGAATTCCCCTCCAATTCTTTATATTTTTTTTAAGCACGTCGCTAAGCAAAACCATGCAAGTTCTCAACCATTTATCCTTTGGATTATGAATATTAATAAGGTTTCATAAAATTACTTATTCGTTTATTTAACAACCCAATGGGCAAAAAATGAGAAAATGATCCGGAAAATTAGAATTTTATCCGTTGTCAGTCCGTTTTTATTTTCGACCATCGGATCTGAAAATTTGCAGATACTTTTGTCATCTTGATTATTTTTCCAAATCCGTTTGTAAAACGGATTTCCTGATTATAATCAGTGATAATTTTTGGGCAATTTTTCTAAATCCGTTTGTAAAACGGTTTCACGGATTATAACCCGGGCCAACATATATCATAAAACAGCCTTCACGGAAAATAATCCGGACTCATTTCCGGCAAAACTTATTACAATCCGTTCGAAATCCGTTTTAGAAGCCGGAAAACAGGAAAATTCCAGGTTATAATCCAGAAACGGATTATAACCCGGAATAAAACGGATCCGTTTTCAAAATATTTTGCCCATAGGGAAACGAATTACAAACGACGAACGAACTAATTAAAAATGAAAAAGTACACCCGTCGAATGACATGAAATATTAAAAATTGTTTTCATCTTCATTCGGTTAACGTTAGTTTCAATGGACAGGCCCCAGGAGATGGTACTAAAATATTAATATGATGTACGTTCGCCTCAATATGTTACATCCCGCTATAGAATAAAAGTTTTTTCTCATCCTTTCTAATAATATTACACGTGTACCATCTAAATAAAATAATAATATAAAAACTTGAAAAAATGGGCTTGTTTCAATGTTTCATTTCAGAAATATATTTTCCTCCATCACACGTAAGTTCTTCCAGGCTAATCTGCTGAGAGTGCCATTTCAGTGTAAAGAAAAAAGTTACACGGATTGAATTACAGATTCAGTTATAGATGTAAGTATACAGATATTGAACTCTCAAGTTAAAGCATTATTTTTAATTTTTAATTTCAACATCAACGACCTTATCTGGTGTTGATTATTTTAACTGAATTTTATAATTTATTTTTTCTCGAGATTGTAGTTCAAAAATTTTCGCATCAAACCAAAAGCAAAATGTGCTTTGAGCTGAGATGATATAGGTTCAATTATGCAATGCTGAAAATTCTCTACACATTTCGAAGCCATAGATTATTAGTAATGAGGACAAAAAATGCGCCAACATAAAATTTGCGAACCGAAACCGTATTAAATCATAGACGAAGCTCGTGTAAAATTTATTAGCTTTAAAAAAAAAGTTGTTCAACCAACCCATTCGAAATTGTAGTTTGTATTATTTACGAGTATACTTTCTGCTCTTGTTACACAAAAAAGCGCTCATTAGATCGTCATTATAATTTTTCTTTGCGAAATTTACAGTTCTGTTTTCTGAAGCAATTGTTGGGAAAGGTATAAATAGTGATTGTTTGGGAATATTTCACGTAAGTCGAAAATGTAAATTACTTATATTTACACATTTGCAATCAATCATCTATGCAGAGAGAATTTATTGGATCTTGATTATGATCCTGTAAAATCAAAATTCTCATAAATCACTGTATGAGTCTGCAGTAGTACAATTTCGAATTTAAAATTATTAAAAAACTATATAAGGGCTTCGTCCCTGATGCCCACGCTTCGCTTGGACCTTCAACCCCTTCCAATGGTAAGTACCTTCGGATAAAAGACTCATACTGCCCATAAAATCCCAATAGACTCCTTCCAGCGAAAAGGGAGCTTAAGGTGAAAGGCCGATATTACCAAGTCTGGAAATTTTTGTGGCCCATATTACCCAAAAAGTCCTATAAAGTTGGCCTGTGGCCCTAATTGTTTTGTTCGGGGCCACAACCTCTTCTGTTTGAATGCTCAGATTGCTGAATCCTTAAGAATATAACAAAAATATGGTACATTTACATACTGTTTACAATGCTTCTTACTGATATTACCCTTAAAGTCCCAACATTTTTTTTTTGGCAGATATTACCCATTGATAATGTCATACAGTTGTGCTTCTCCTGATCGTGCTCCTCCTACTGATCCCAATCCTGAGCCAAAATGTTTGAAAAATTTTCATCCTGGTTGTATATAGGCTTGATGACGTCACCACACTACTCCTTCTCCTAATCATACTACTCCTTCTCCTCTTCCCGATTCAGCTCCAAAAAGTCGAACAAGTTTTTATCCTAGTTATCTCTTTCTCCTGATCCTGCTCCTTCTTCTGATCTTGCTCTTACTGCTGCCAATCCTGCTCCGAATTGTTTCAATTGAAAAAAAAAAAATTATATGGAAAGATATTCATCAACAGAATGCTCGAACTACCCGTTTTTTTTATTCCATTAACGAATTTTTGTTTCATCATATTTGTGGTATTTTTAATTATCTCGGATAATAAATTTTACTATTTTTGAAGTAATTTTTGCAATCAACTTTAATTAATTACTACTCAAACTTTTTGCACGTAGTATTATCGCGCATAAGACTTGTTCTGCAAGTAGCATCGGTTGCATAACCTACGCGCCGTAAATACGTTTTTCGCATAGTCGTTACATGCTTTACAAATACGACGGACTTCTTTAGTAGTGTATCCATAACTTCATACTCACAAAAAAAAATTAATCCGATTCCTCTGTCCTCTATCCATGCGAAACAGAAGAAAACTCGATTATGGCTAAAGAAAAGGATTACTTGAATAACTAATAATTTCGAATCGTTAAAGTATTTTATCTTAATTTTGGGGTAAACCTGGTAAAAAGCAGTTGAAAAAAAAACAACAAATAAATAAAATTAAAATGGAGGAAAAGAATCTAACTAAAAATGAGAGAGAATTGTGGAATATAATGGCCGCGTATAAATAAAAAATAAAAACAATGAAAATGCTAAAATGTCAAAATTTACATCAAATCCAAATTAAAGGGATAGCAATAAAATTAGAACGGAATTGAAATAATGGGGTTAGCGTTCGGGGAGCGATTATGTCAGAGAGATAAAAAGCACCCTCTCTTGGCTTTTCATCGGTAATAGATGCCACCCCTAACGTGTGGGAACAAAAGCTCGTGCTCTCCATCTTCGTCCTTTATTTCTACTCTCTCTGTTTTTGAAACAAAAGATCTCATTTTTTATAATACATAATTCAAAAACCTTCCTTTCCTTTTGTTTGTAGCAGCAGAGAAACTTTATAATCACGTGTATATTTACTTCTCTCTTATTCTTTACTCGTCTCTCGTCTTTAATTTTCTTTTGCTTTCTCTATTCCACTCATTTATATTTTCATTTTCGTTCTTTTCTTCTACACTTTTTCTTTCTTCTTATTTATTCTTTGTATTTGAAATCTTTTGCAAAAGTGATACGTCAAAAAGGAATTACTCTTCATTTTTCTGTGCATGTTGTCTTTCACTTGAGATTATAATTACGGTATGATTTGAAAAATATTTTCTTCCGTCAGCTTATTAGAGGAGCGTTTCGCCGAGGAGATCTTCCTCAGGGAACTATTTTCAGTTATAAAAGGGTTACTCAAGCCGGGTTGCCAGCTTTCCAAAATACCAATGAAAATGTTTCCATTGCTGACAGGTATGTAGAACAAATGTTTACAACTGCTGTGACCAACATATTGTCCTATAATATTGCCAAAAAAAAAGTCCTTAATAATTTCTACATACCCTTGAATTGGGTATTAAAAATTTCATTTCGTGTTTTTCAAAATTTTTTTCGGATAGAAATAAGTGTCTAAAAGAATCCTGGGAGTATGAAAAAAATTCGAATGGTTCTTTTTTGTAATTTAAAAATTCGCTGTAGAGCTAGCCTTTCGATGTTTTAGTTTGAATATTTCTAGTTATTTTCAACGCTAAAAGTGTATCTCAGACAAACTAAAAATCACAAACATCTTATCAGTAAGAGTCGGAGCTCTCACTTTTGTGATTTTATTACTTACTAATCACTTTCCATAAGATAATTTTTCAAATTTTGAAGCATCAAAAAGCTCCAGATTCTCATGTATATAGTTCACTAATTATATATCCTAATGTTAATAGTTCATACATGACAAGTGTTGTGTAAAGTGTAAACTTTTTCCGATTTTTCACTCCCTCTTCGAAGGAAAACGTCCAGCTGTTTGAACATTTCCATTTTCCAACACTTTCGTTACCCTCAAGTATAAGATTATACACCCTTCATTTTTTTTTTCACATTACACCAATCTTTTTCCTCCTTTTTTCACGCTCAACCCAAGCAATAAGGGAATGGGGGAAAAAAGAAAACAACCTTCTTAACATTTTTTAGCGAGGAAAATTCTGTCTCTTTTTTTAATTCAGCTACCAGAAGTTGTGTTAATTTTGTAAAGAGAACGAGAAAGGCACGATTTTTTTGCCTCTCGGTTTTTTTTTTTCAATCGACGCGACGCCAAGTGCAAAAAAAAAATAGGGTGAAATAATCGTTTGTAATTTTGGGTTTGTCGAACGACCTTGAACCGTGTAGCTGCGGTCGAATTTCAACAAAGTGTTTGTAAAACGAGCTTTTTTTTCCCTTCTCACTAGACTGGCTTCTCTAAATGACACAAAACCGAGTTTCTTTTTTTTTTTTTTTTTTTTTTGCTCGCCTTTTTTTCCTTGCCCTTCTTTTTTCCTGCGTTATCCTTCGGATTTTTTCCCGCTCCTTATTCCCCCCCCCTCAGCTGCTGGGCATTTAACCTCGAAAGAATCGCGTGGCGAATATTTTTGCCTTTTTTTCGCTTCAGATTGCTACGGTGCATTACAGACGTGGTGAGGAGTGGACGAAGGTTAGAGCACTTGAAAAGTAAAAATAGAAAGAAAAAAAAAGGGTTAAAAAAAAGAAGAAATTCGGCCACCCAAACAAAAACCAATGGCGCATAGGTTCGGCAGTATAAAGTGAGAAAGATGGAGAGAGGAATCTCCAGATTCGCTCCGTCCAACAGATGGCAGACGACGACGTCCTTTACTGCCTTATTATCGTAAACCATTTTTTTAGAGGGGACTTTTTTTTTTGTTACAGTCTTTCGTCTCCTTTTTGGCTGTGATTTTTCCTTCCAGCATATCATTATTGTGTTCGTGGAGAAATCGTTTGCCCAATTATAAAAATGTTTTACTTCCTGTTATACACCTCAAAACCAGGATTGACAACCATTTGGTATTTTACTAGATTGTCAGGTATTCTGCTAATTTGACGGTACGGGACAGTGAATTTGTTCAGTATTTTCTTCGCAAATGATAGAAAATGTTGGGATTTTTTCAAAATTTGAGGATTTTTGGCCATGATGTACTTCAATATTGAACTTACAGATGAATAGTTAGATTTTTCAATTTGCGTTTTTCTAATATCTAAAATTAGTCAAAGTCACGCACACTTTGCACATTATAATGAAAGCAGCAATTATGTAATCTAAAATAAAAATCCAACTCTATACACAAGTTCATCATTAGAGTAAAACGTATTTCAAAATCATAACTCTATTCTGAAAATGCAACCAGAAATCAATCGGGAAAAAAATTTGGCTAATAATTTACAACTGAGAGGCATCATTTATACGAGGGGCGGTCAAAAAGTAAGTTTTCCTATGCCTTCAAGCCCCCCCAACGCAATGAAAGTGACTTGCACCGCCAACATGGTGAAGAGGGGGTGTGAAGGGAACCACATGCCAAGTTTCAAGCCTATCGGTCTTGATTTCATTGTGTGGCATTGAAAAAACGATGAAATTAAGGTTCAGTAAGGCCGCCAAATATGAAAATTCCTTTAAAATGTTAGTGGTGCAGGGCAGTTTAGATGCGTCCCTTACGTTCGCAGGCATAATTAACTTCACTTTTCTACTGCCCCTCGTATCATAAATTATATTTCAAATAAAAAAAAAATGTTTTTCCAACAACTGCGATTGTGTGTGTGTACGCCATCCAATGTCAATCTGAGCAGTATTTTTTTGACGTCTCCTCACCCCCCCTTGAAACATTTACACACACTTCCACATGCTCATTACGTTGGGCCATGTTGCTGCTGTATCACTGCTGCACCGTCCACCTCCCCCTTTCCCTGTTACATGTGAATAAAGATCCCCGCGCGCATTTCCCTTTTGGCGGCCTTTCCATAAAATAAAATTACGTTTTTCAATTGCTATGCAGCCCAAATGTAACCGATCAACTTGAAACTTGGCATGTGCTTCCCTTCACACCCCCTCTTCGCCATGTTGGCAATGCAAGTCACTTTCATTGTGTTGGGGGGGCTTGAAGGTATAGGGAAACTTACTTTTTGACCGCCCCTCGTAGTTTTACTTGTTTTTTTTTTGTTGTTTTTTTTTGTTGTTTTTTTTTTTTGGGGGGGGGGTTATTAAAAGCTGCACTGATTTTTATTTTATTTTCCACTATTTTCTGTCACTATACTTGAACAGGTGAAAAAATTGTATCGCCATTATTCTTGATTCTTTATTATTTTGCCAAGCAATCTCATTTTCATAAGAGCAAAATAATAATTTTACAATAATTAATTTCCATGGAAATTGCTTGTGCTCACAAATTTTATAATTATTCAAGTTAGTCTCATTCTTCATAATTATTACCTGTTTTTTTGGTTTTCACACTTTTTTTGTCCTTCGTCTTGTATTTGCGCCGTAGATACAGTGTAGTCTCCTAATACTAAGCCAATAAAATGTTCATATTTTTAAACTCGATCGTCTAACATTTTCTCATGGTAGAGTTCTATCGAGTAGGTAGTAAAGCATATCCTTCAAAGTGAAATGGGAGATAATTACTTACAGATCAATACTCTCAAAATTAAATACCGTTTTTATTAAGTTAAAGGCATTTTACCAAAATAAAAACAATTTTTTAATTATTTTTGAATTAATTTTAAATTTAGAGCCTTCCCCTTTCTCATTCATCATTGCCAAAAATAATTTTTCTAACAAAAAAAAAAAAACCTGCTAAAAAAAGGTTAAAACCGACTAAAAAGTTTTAAAAGCTTCACATTTACACAGTGATGACATTTAGATGAATTCAGGAATATAGGAATATTATTACACATGCTTGTCCTCCACCCAGCATACAAATAAAGCGGCTGCTTGCTCTTCAATAGAAAAATTAATATAACACTACATCTTGAAAATGAGTCTTTTTTTTCTTAATCGAGAATGTTCACAGAGAGATAAGGAAATTACAAAAGACTCAGCCACTCCCTGCAATTTTTGGGTGCTCACAAAACTAACTAGCCTATTCACGTCGCATTAATAGAAAGAAAAATCCGTTTTTTGAAGATATGATCCTTTTTTTATGGGATCTTACAAATAAATAAAAATAAAATAAATATTAATTACGCAATTAATTAATAAAACACAAAAACGAATTTCATCGTGGTCATCTTTTCCACCCTTACATTTTGTGTTTTTTTTTCAATTTTCATTATTTTCCTGATGAGAACGAAAAATTAGAGGTTTATTGCTTACTTATTTTTTTAAAAAAGTTTTCTCATTTATTTATGTCTCTCCTGATCAAGTCCAAAAAATAAACCTTTGCTGCAGAAATAAGAAAGAGTATTCCGCCCTTTGCAAAAGAGAAAAGGTGAAAAGTACAGAAATCATATTGACATGTGCGCAAACTCGCAACTCATTCCGCGCGAAGAAAAGATGGTCTACAGAAATTACATCGATTGTGAGACGAAATATTTAATAAAGCAGCGAAGCTCAGCAGAGGCAGCAACAGCAGCTGCTAGCTGCTCCAGCGAAGGCAGCAGTATTTTGAAAACAGCTTTGTGCCACTTCGTAGAAAGTTTTAAACAACATTTACGTCATTCTTTACAATGTGGAAAATTTTTGAAAATCGATAAACGCGGAAAACGATTTTAAACTCCAGCAAGAAGCTGAAAAAGCATCGCGAGCATCGGCGAACGAAGCAGTCGCTGGAAGAATTTATTCCAGCACCCGTTTTCCAGCGAAATAATTATTTTCATTAGAGCTGAAAACGCAGCTTTTTCTCCCTCCAAAAAAAGGGTTTAAAATGAAATCGATGTTGGCTTGTATTCTTAAATTGAGATTATTAAAATGGAAGTAAGAAGGGTCCGAATGAAACAGTATTAGCGACGCTCAGTGCATTCTAAATGTAGAATTAATAGAAAAATATATTATGAGCATAGACTTTTTCAGTCTTTTGTTCTCAGAATTGAAAATGGATATCAAAAGAGCTTAGTCGACTTAGACCATATTTTGAAATGCATCTGTCTCATATACCTCGATATTGAATTATTTTCATTTTATTTACACGGAAATAAATTTTGTTTCGTTTGTTCAACTTATTTTTAATTACTTGATTTGAGTTTAGACCGATTTAATTAATAAGGTCAATAATATTATCAAGTTGAGGTCCAGCTTAATACTATCATTTCACTGAGCGAAATGAATAGTAATTACTATCAGAATAGTAACTTTTCTCATCACAGCTGTGAAAATTACTATTTATTGTAAATAATTCAATATTTTTAGCACTACTATCTTAGTTAATACATATTACTACTTTTGTAGATAGTAATTTCTGCTACAAATCTCGAATTGTCCCAGTTATTGTCCTGTCCAAATTTTAAAAATTACAATCGAAATTTTTTTCAGTATAGGTGACTGGCGAATGATAACTGTCTATAAGTGAGGTGTAAATAAAGAAAGTCTCTACCAGCGTTGTCAAGCCAAATGGTTGAATATCCCTGTTTTGAGCCAAAAACAAAAAATCCCTGGAGATGAAAAAAAGCCCTAAAACCGGTTTTTTTGCTGAAAGTTTAGATTTTCGCGACAAAAATAAAAACGGGGAATAGTCTAAAGATTTTTAGTTGGAAAAATAAAATTTTACACTACAAGGATAAAATACCAAGCAATATGATCTCGTAGTTGAATAATAATTGCAAAATTGAGATAAAAGCATTCAAATACCAAAAAAAAAAAAAAAAAACTAAGTGAAATCCCTAAAATTCTACAAAATCCCTGAAATCTTTGAAATTCTAAAAAAAATCGAGAGACTCGTCGATGGTGATTAAGGGGAGCGGTGATTTTTCTGAAAAAATAAATTCTAATAAAAAGCAGATTCAATTTTTTGGGCGGGGCGGGGGGGTTTTGGGTGAGGGATCTTTAAATATTCACGGGGCCCTCGTTAGTGAATGAAGGGATCAGAGCACCTCTGTTCAAAATGGTAGGTGCAAGTGAGGCTGTAGTGGCTTATACACCCAAAAGTAAAAATCTGTTTCGCCACCCATAGCCCCAGAAAAACTTCATATTTTCACTTTGTTTCCCTTTGCCACATGTTTGGGAATTACAATACGCTGAAATAGGCAGAAAATCATTTTTCCTTGTAAAATTAAACCTTACAGGAAGCAATCGAGGTAAGAGAAATCCTGATGACTGCAAAAACATAAATTGTTTCTGCTTCAGTCTGAAATACACCCAAGAAAACGTGGGAGCTGAATCTTCAAATCTGCCACCACCGTGTTTGGTTTTTATTTAACAAATTACATCCCCATATAAGCGGTTAAGTAGAAATGTAGTATTCACACACACACACACACAATAGCACGTGCCTGCTGGAATTCGCCATTTCTCTTCATTGAAAATAGGTCAAAGTACAACGTTTCGTCAAATAAAGTTTACTATACATAAGCGCGCACACACAGAATTGAAAGAGTTTTTCGAAAGGAGAAAAGGGAGTTGAAGGAGACAGGGTGAGCGTTCGAGGGGCGAGCGCAAAGGGCCAGAGGGAGGCTGCGAGATAGGGGTGGGTGAAAAAGAGAAAGAGTACTATTACGTTATTTTCTCTCCATTCGTCTTATCTAGGAAAATTTTCATTTTAAACTCAACAGCGACGAGAGAGTATTGATCGTTTTCCGTACTTTTCGTGAGTAATTTTACGAACGACGTTGACGGTAAATAATTTTTGCATAAGGAACCTCTCGACCGCCTCGTTTTTCTTTTTAATTTATTTGTTCAACAGCAGATTTTGAATAGTTTTTATTTAAATAATGATAATGAAGAGGACGCGATTGGAGGGGAGAAAAATGGGGATGTGGCAGAGAATGGAAAACAACCGACTTTACATTTTGCAAAAACCACAGGGATGCTTTGTGGAGAAATACATTTTTACATAAAAGTGAATCAATAAAGTGGTACACAGAGTGGGAAGTAGAATAAACTAAAATGGGAGGCAATATTTCAGACCACTTTGTGGTTTTAATTCCGCAGAAAATAAGATTTAAACGAATCTTACGGCTTATAAAGGGTGTCCCATCTAAACTTTGATATTTTCAAAAATCTTATTAAAGGCTAGGCGATTTTATATATTTTTTATGAATTATGACAGTAACATTACACTCGTGGTCATTTTGACTGAGAGAAATTAGAGATAGAGACTTAATCCCTGAGCTTCATACAAATACACCTTTCCCGGTGAAAGATAAATAGCTGCAGTCTTCACAAAGTCACGGGAAAGCAAAGATACATTATTAATATTTAAAAATGTTGAATAACTTTTTCAACATACATTTTCCACAAAGAATTCATTTTCACTACCTTTAATATGAACATCAACTACTCGAAATAAGTATAAGATGTATCATAGTAAATATTTTCAAAACCAAAGACACCATTAAACCGCTTACTTTTTCCTTCTTGCGTATATTACGCTCGTATGTAGTCAAAACATAAATTGCTAATAAACAAAATACATAATATATAATAAAGCTTCAACTTTAAAAAAGGACTTCAAAACACTTGAAATAACTATGACACGTATTAGTTTTGGTATATAAACGTAAATAGTTTCTGATTGACAATAATTCTGATAGCAATATATTTTACAGATATTATAAATTATTTAATCCTTCTTTTTTTCTAAGTTGGTAATTTTTTTTTTTGTCACCGTTTGGTCTTTCTACCAATTAGCAGCTCTTCTCAATTCTTCATGCTATCATCTAAGGGGGGTCAACTAAATTTACAGTTGTGGGGAGCAATGCCATCTATCCCTTCAACTACTTCTCTTCTTGAAAACTAGGGTGATTTTTATTTATACAGCAAAGTGAATTTTTTTTTTTAAATAAATCTCAGTTCCACTTCTCAAAGTGATTCTACATATGTAATTTAAAAAAAATTCTACCAATTCTGATCTTCCTATTTCAATTAAAAAAATTTTCAAAACTTTTTGGGTAATATCGGGCAGAATGAATTCGAGAACTCTTAGGGTAACATTGGCCTTTCACCCTAACGTTCCTTTCAACTGGAATGGATTAGAGGGCTGAACAAAATGAGGGCCGTTGGGGGACGAAGCTCCAAGTAATACATCAATCATTTTTTTAATTGAACAAAGGAGGATAGTGATTTTTCAGTTACCTTAAGGATAGGTCCAAACTCTCTCAAATCCCACGACATATTGAAGATGAATTCTTTTGTACTGGGCGTTCCAATTTCAAAACATAATGTCCCACCATAACATAATGTCCCAATTTTTGTTCTTACTTGATGACGTCATCATACCTATTTATTACATAGTAAACACAGATGATGACGTCACACAGTTAAAAAGCTGTTGATGACGTCATCATACACTTATTGAAGATGAATTGAAGACGAATTCTTTGTACTGGGTGGTCCAATTTCAAAACATAATGTCCCATTTTTTGTCCTTCCTTGATGACGTCATCATACATATTTATTACATAGTAAACACAGACGATGACGTCATTATACCCATATACAACATAGGAACCGCAGATGGTCACGTCATCATACCTACGTATGATGACGTCATCATACACTTATATGATTTCTTTATAGCTCAATGTTAAAACTGAGTAGATGACGTCATCATACCTATGTATAACATAGAACACTATTTATAACATTTCAAAAGATGTTGATGACGTCATTATACATTTACTTATAAGATTGGAAAAGTAACCAAGTAAAATTTTTCAGGAAAGAATTATGAAGAAATATTTATAAGTCCCTATGCGCTTCATATTCAAACAATTTTGTTTTTATAAGAAACATTTTTGGATACTTTTTATAATCTCCTGTTGTAAAAGAGAATTCATCTTTCGCCTTCACGAAACTTCAGTGAAGGCTGCAGCTATTTTTTAACCACCTCCCTGAGTTGTAGTAATAAATTAAAGGAGTAAATGTTTTCACTTGAAAATCTGCTTATTGTACCTAAGGAGCTGGAATTTCAAAGGAATTCCCCCCCTTCCTCATAAAATGGAACCATTCTGTAAGATGGGAGGTAGAAAATTCAAAAATTCAAAATAGGGACTTTACCATATTGAAAACTATTTTACTTTTTAGCCAAGCTAAAAGTTGAACCACTTGGCTTCTTACTTTATTTTTTAATCTCAAAACAATTTGATTTTTCTTCAAAAAGTTATACTAGCTTCAGAATCAAATATAAAAAACAAAAAAACAATAATTATTTTTCCGTTTTTCACTTATTTCGGCACCTACTCGCGCTCATTCCATAATAGAAATATTTCCACTTTAATATTTACTCAAAAAAATGGAAATATTGTTTTTCGAAGACATTAAATAAACATTCTGGCAGATGGTGTGCGTGTTTTTCTTTTTATATGAAAAAAGGGATGCTAGGGATGAGGTAAGAAAGTAAGCATCGACATCATCTGAATAATGATAAAAATAATAATGTTAATATTTTTCAAGGGAACTTTTTCTGGCACATAGAAAAATATGATTTCTGTTCGGATATAATGTAGTCTTTTTTTTTCTTCAACTTCACGAAATAACTTCAACAAAAAATGCCACTTTTTTTGGCTTTCAACATACCTCGTATATGATGAAACAAGGATGGTTAGAAAAAGAAGAAAGAAAACTAACTCATATTTATCCATCCGAAAAGCTATTACCAGTAAGAAAACAGACGCATAAAAAATAAGAATTCAGCGGAAGGGGATGTTATGCTGAAAAAGAAAAATCAATAAAATCCGGGCCTGCTAAATCATCTTTATCAAGTATGTATATATATTTAGTTAAAAAAAGGGGGGAAATGAAAGAAATGGGGAAAATACAGCAAAAAAACTAGACTATTTTTGCCTTTAGTCTACTCCAGTTTTCATTTGTGTACATTATAACAACTTTACATATAAACATATATTTTCCATCCGAATAGCGCTGGTGTTTCTTGTACATACTTCTTTTGGCTCTCTTTTATATTTTTCTTCTTTTTCATTTCTCATTTTTTCCTTCCATTTCTTCCTTCTCGCGTTCGGCTGCTGCTGCTGCTTTTCACTTTTCTCATCTGCCATGAAAAGCTGCGAGTTGGTCGATTTTCTCTCGCGATGAATGCTTTGAAAGCACAGCAAAAGGGTTGTGTGCTCGCGAGAAAGGGGTGACAGAGTGTGGAGTGGGGGTAGGTGCGCGCTATCGCGGGGTCAAAAACACCCTCCACGTTTTGCAAAAAATTCCACCAAAAACTCGCGAAATGAAAATGTCGAGAGAAGACAAATTCGATTCATTATATTTACTCGAAATAAATTCGTTTCTCTTCTCTCATTATCTGGGGGATTGTTTTTCCTGCTCGAAAACGTGGAAAAATTTCACTAAAATAGGAAAAATTTTTCTGCTACATGTTTTTTTTTTCAATTTACAGACTGTATCTTATTATAACCTAGTCAGTCAGAAATCAGAATCTACAAAAAAAAATATTTATAATTATATTATATTTATCTGGACCTACCAGAAACATTTTTTCTTTTCAGGATTGGTGAGAAAATTTCGTAGTACGAGTAGTACACACCTAACGTCTCATTCTCTGTTCTTCAAAAGTCTCGGCTTAAGGGTAAGTGGTAATTAGATGCCAAGAAATGCAAGTAAATTTAATTTATAGTATTTTTGAAGCGCTGTAGAAAGTCCAACCTAGGGGTGGAAAAATATTTTGTATGGACAAAAAAAGCTGAAAAAGTCTAATAATATGTTACTTTTTTTTAAACCTTTTTTGTTGATTAAAAACCAGGGTTACCGGTCTAAAATGACCGAAAAAATTAAACTATGCATGTAAAATACACCTATGTATATCTCACACAATTTCACTAAACTTTCAAGCACTTTCCTCAATACACCCACCTCATCCTTATTCGTACTCTTGTTTAATGTAAAAATATTTTTTGTAACGTTCATCTTCAAACCATGGACGTATTATTAGACAGCCAAGTTGATAAAACGAAATTCAGTTAGCTGGCTGTCCAGTAGGGTTTGACTTTTCAGCATACAGCAAAATTTCAGACAGCTCCTCAATTAGTTTCTATTTATTTTTCTGCGTCCGTGCGTTCGGATGGAGACCACGAGTAGGTACATCAGTAGACTATCTCTATATTGAGGAACAAGTATAAATAATTGATACAAAGAATGTAGAGAAAATAAAAAGTTATGGTAAATAATGTGAAGGATGTGAAGAATATACGTTTTGCAATTGCAAATGTCAGTTTATTAAATCAAAATCAAAGGTCATTAAGTCGAGGTAAAAGTTATTAATTCAAGGATAAGGTTATTGATTTAAAGCCCAAGTCGTTAATTCAAGGTCCAGGTCATTAAATTGAGGTCCAGTTCAATACTATCAATTATGAAAATCTCATTACAATTGAAAATGAATTATTTGTGATAGATATTTAGTCAAACATAATTATTGTTGAATTTTTAAAATATGTATTAATAATATGAAAGAGAATTCATCTTTGCCTTCACGATGGTTCGTCAAAACTGTGATAGTTTATCGTTACACTGAAAACAATTTTGGTAGTAACTTTCACTATTTTTATCAGAAAACAAGGACAATAAAGATTTATAGCAGAAATAACCACTAAAATAGTAAAAAAAAACACCAAAGTACTAAAAATATTAAGAATATCCATAATACATTTTGAATTGTCCGTGTTTTCCGATGAAAAATGGTAAAAATTACTTTTAATTTTTTTCCGTGTATATGTTACGGTTAATGTGTATAATCCGGTAATTCTACAGAATCACCTAACACTTTGGTGAATGTATGAAAAGAAGAAAAATTTCACACATTAATCGGTTATTCAATAGAATCGCCTGTATGTCTTGGGGAATGTATGTAGTCAGGATATTTTCATGGTAATACCTGTCTTAAAAGATAAGCAGACCAGTCTTAGAACTGAGTATCGTTTTGTGTGTTTGGTAGAGAGTCAGATCTATCTATACAGAATTTGAAGACTGAACATAAAATGGCTAATCACCCTCTCTCCTCAATTCCCAAGGCTTTTCACCAGACTAGCTAGTAAAGGCATAATATATTTTTCTCCAAGTTTTACCAATTGTCCAAACTGCGAGTAAGTTTGTATTACTCGTAATTTTGTAATAATATGCTATCTTAAAATGCATTCGCTGGTATTTTTTTATACATTCACCAACCACCCTAGGTTATTCTATAGAATCACCGGTGAATGTATGAAATTTCATACATTCACCAAACTTAAAACAGTGTTTCTGGTGATTCTATAGAATCGCCGGTTATTCTATAGAATCACCAATTACACACATTAACCGTAACATATACAATGTAAAGTCCCCACAATTATTATTTATTAACAATGTTCTTTGTTGAGCTTCAAATTGTCAATATAATTTGTTTCACTCTCCTCTAATCAGTATCAAGTATAAATAAATTCAATGATGAGATCACTTTGCTCACCAGAAAAAATACTACAAGTAGGTACAGTCTTAAAACTGTTTTTTATTTCACTGATACCCAAGTGAAAGGTTTCAATGATAACATCTGAAAAGGATTCATTATCAACATTCAATAGACTTTATTAGATAAATTTCCACTTAACAATATTTGTGTGATTACATCAGTACGAAGTCCATATAGCTCAATAAAGTCTATTTACTATATATACTTTTTTCCAGCTCAAAGTAATCCTTTATTAAATACAGCGGTATACTCGTAGTATTATTAATTACGTCCTATTCCTCTGGAAAACCAATTTTCTCTACCATATTTCCTTCATTTCTCGATGTAATCCCATTTTTTGTACACTTTTAGGTATTTGTGTTGGATCAACTGAAGAAGTGTTTTTCAAAAACAGAAAAAGTGAAAACCAAAAAAACATTGAGACAGACTTCGGTTAAACGGATATCGATGAGACTAAACTTTTTTCCACCAACACCCCTTCATGTACCACTCATTCATGCAATAAGGAAAAATCAGCCTTCCTTTTTTTCCTTCCTCTTTTTTCTTTGACGCTTTTCTCGCCCTTTCCTTCTTCCTTTTTTTTTCTCAGCGTGAAATATCGCTCTTTGAGAATCTGTTACGTCTCGCCGATAAAAAAAGAGAAAATGTCATGTTCTCCCACTTTCTTTGGTGCCTTTTTTTTTGTTGCTCTGGTTAAGAAAGTAGGATTGTTATGTATTTAAGGTAAGGTACACTGGGCGATCAAACGAGAGATGTTCGAGTTGAAGGAAATGTACTCCGGAAAATGTTACTAAGAGCTAAATGACGAGGAGGAAGGAGGATAAAGGTGTTTTTTCCCTCCAGTCGATGTCGTTCCAACACGACTGTAAGTTTTTAAAAGTCAACAAGTAAGGGTGGAGTGATGTGGTTAACTTTTTTCCTGTTTCCTTTTTATTATTGCAATTTTGTACTTAACTTGCCACAAGTGGGATTGCTTTCAGACCAGCCAGTTATCATTTAAGTAAGTATAGCAAATAGAAAATGTTCTTGAAGCGTTATAATGCGAGTAAGAAATTGAAATTGTATTTATCTACGATTCTAAAGACTCCAATTAGAGCTGCCAACATTCCTCATTATCTTCTGGCAATCCAAAAGGTCTTTTGCTTCCCAATCCTATGCTAGGTTTTACCTGGTGGAGGGGAGAATATTTAAATCCACTTAGAAAAAGGATTAGTGGAGCCAGGAGCCACGCAGAAAAAACAGTTTTTTGACAAAGTATTACGATGGCATAATTTTTAGTATTTCTGTTGCTGAGCAACTATTTCAATATGAGTTGAGCTCAATCGACTAGAAAAGTCACTCATAAAATGTTGACAAAACATCAACCAAGCATACAGCATATTTCGTTTATGAACTGATAGAACGATCAAAATTACAACGTAAGGAATTATGATAAGTAATGAGAAGATTAACGTAAAGAATGTAAAGCATTATAGTGCAAACATTGTGAAGGATGTAAAGAATAAAATTTTTAAAAATGTGAATTTCAGATTCAGCTTCATCTAATCAAAATTGTGTTTTTTATAACGAGACAATGAAATATTCCGATGTTTTGACACATCTAAATCCTTGAAAGATTGGCCCCATCTCTCTTTTTAGACTTCCTCCACCCCTCCATAAATAAGTATTGAATGTTGCTCAGCAAAAAACAAACTCCCCACCTTCTTCATAATTATAAATTAAATCTTGTGTAGCAAGAAACAAATCAAGTTCTTAATAATTTTAAATTACATATCCCAGTAAGTAAATCGTGCAACTCCTTATGTTAAAAATATTTTAGGGTCGTTAGTTGATCAATAAATTCACATTCATACTACCAGGTAGCACCGAAATCCGAGTTCTGATTAAAATTGGAGTTACTGGTTTTTTTTTTTTTGCAAACGCACTACGTTATGCCACTTGCAAGGAAAGTGTTGGGTTCTGACTCAAAGAATAACTAGGCACATTTTACACCTTTCACATGGATTAATTCCCTCCGGAGATTCCCTAAAGTAATTCCAACTTTTTCGAACCCATCAAAACCTTTAAATTAATTTTTCTCAAAACCCATTTTTCGTGACTTTCATTTCTCTCTTCCAAAGGTCTTCATTTTATCAATTATTATGCCAGGTATATCAAATAACGTCTTATACTTATCAGCGCCCTAAATGCGTCACCCCGATTCACAGTCTACATTTTAAAAGTAATCCTTTTAACAGGTGCCATACGAAAAACCTGGCAACGTCAGAATTTTCATACAACATCTGAGTAAGATCAAATAGAACGCCCAAAGTGGAAAAAGAAAAAGCGAATAAAAGCTGAAATTTAATTAATCTTAATATAATTAATCGTCTCCTCTCTCCTCCGGCCATTCTAAAGTCGTGCAAAACTTTGTTTTGATGAAACGCAAAGTCGACTTCAATAACAAAGAATAATCTTACATTTTGCGAATTCAAAACGAAATTAAATTCCTTTAAATACGCCTGAAAATGAAAATCAGCCAACTTTCAGCTGCTTGCAAATTAATAATTTACAATTTCATAATGAAAAAGGGGAGAAGTAGAGAGAAAAGAGGAAAAAGTAAAAAAAAAAAAAGTAAAGAAAAAATAACATTCAGTCGAATTAATTATAAATAATGTTCGAACTTTTTTTTTTTGATATTTATTGCTTTTCATCGTTGGAAACAAAACTGGGAAGTACGTGGAGAGAAAAAAAAAAATCTACTCCCAATGAAGCTCTCATTTCTTTTAACGTATACATCCCTTCAGAAATTTAATTCTCGTAAAAAATCAATGAACGAGGAAAAGTTTATACAAATATATTATTATGGAAGATAATAGCAGTAGCTTTACATAAAGTTTGAACTTTTCTGGATAAATTATTACAGTTATAATAATGAACTATCTTCACCGCGCTTCGCCGCCATCATTCCTTTTCTCTAACTTTTAAAACGTGTTTTATAAAGCATTATTTATAACATCAAAGTTTGTTTCGTAAAAGTTTTTGAACGATGTTAAACTTTCAAATTTAAACTTTCCATCCACTTTTTACAGTATTTTCCTATTTAATGTTAAACAAAGTTTCTCCACATAACGTCGGGTTACCTTTCCATCGTCTTTTTCAATACAACACAAAATAACAGGGGTTACTAAAAACTTTTTATTAAATAATAATAATAACAATAATAGTAAAATGAACAGAAATAAAAGGTGTAAGAGGACGTGTGTGAGGAAAAACAACAACAAACCGAGAAAATAAAATTTGATAGAAAAGAAGAAAATCGTGACTGGTATTTTGATTGGGAAAGAAATTGATTTTAGTTTTTGAGGAAACATTTTCTACGCGGAACTAACTTAATATTACTTGTTCCTCTAGTTGCTCAGAAAAATCAATAAGTAGTAGCAAGTCTAGAACTTTTTTGCAGAAGGCAAAGGCCCGGAGAGAATTTGGAAGAAATATTCTTAAATTTACTATTAACAAAAAAAAAAAAATCTAATACGAGTAGAATGAGAAATAGTTACGAAATTTAAGAAATCATACGTTCGGGGTAAAAGGAATTGCCTTAAGTCTTCATTTTATAATATTTTATAATTCAGTATTACTCTAGTTAAGGTAATTTTCAACATAATGCATACTTGAGTTAGTAGTAATTATTACCACAAAAAAAAGAATAATACTTATTTAAAGAACATGAAGGAAAAAATCATAAATTTATACTTTCAACTTCATCGATAAATACGTGATCCTACAAAAATGTTGATCTTTCAGTTTGATCTTTAGGAAAATATTTTGGCCGCCATTTTGAATCAGTTTAACTTGAACTACACTAAAAATCTTGTACATATAGAATTTTTTCCTTTTTTTTATCCTCCTATAAATATATAAATTGGAAAATTGTATTGAGTAAAAAATTCAAAGCAGAACGTACGTCTAAATTATGACAATAGCAATTGTTAATGAGAGGAGATAAAAAGTGTAAGACAGTCTTCATGATAAAATTAAGTTCGAAGTTACAAAATGGCGACGAGAGAAAATGTATATGTATAGCCTTGCGTTGTAATATATGTGCTGAACTAAATTCTAGATCAATATCGTATGAAAAGTTTTTCATTTTCTAAATTAGGTAATTTTATTGAAATGTTTTTCAGTAGGAGAAAAGGAGAAAAATAGAGAACCGACACAAGATATCCATTTGTACATCTCCAGCCCCAACGATGATGAAACACATTCAATTTGGGAATACCGAATTGTGGTTTCGCGTCACACGAAGAGACAGATTACGAATTCTATTAAAGAAAGATGATTAATTTCTCTCTTTTCAAAATGGAACGTTTTCAATATGGCGCCGAAGTTGATTACTTTCGGGGAACTCTATCGAACGAAATTTGCAAAAGTTTTCCCGGAGTTAGCAAAAAAGGAAGAAAAAAATTAATTAAAACTGGAAGAGAAGGAACTGCGACACGTATACGCGCTGAAATGAAGTAAATAATCGATAAATTTTGAATATCAGTGGAAATTTGAACAGAGAGGCAAGCAGCTTAATCAGTCACTTTTTTCAAATTATTATTCTCCATTTTGTATAATGAGTTTCATGTACAAATCCAGATTTTATCTGAAAGAGCCATGAATTTATTCTTAATTTGATTTCGCGTTTTCATTTTCAAATATTATTTTAATAACGAAACAAAAGCAAATCTCGCAAATTTGTTTTACTAATAAGTAACTTTAACCGATTTTATAAAAATAAGAGCATATTAATTATGGCTTATTTCAATCTTAAGCTCTACAGTATAAACAATGAACGACAAGCAGCCAGGGGACCAAGCTTCCCCGGTACTACTGTTTGCCTCCTATCAAGGGCTGAATTCTTCCATCCAGCCCAGCCCTGGTAAAGAGGTAATAGAAAAACTAACTGCCTCTCTAAGAATGTCTTTTGTCCTTTCCTCTTAAGCATCCTGCGGCTATACCCTGGGGCAGTAAACCACATTTCGTGTAGTCAGCATGGCTTAAGCATCTCAAGAGGTGGGGGGAGGGGTGCGCATGCTTTGTTGATGAAAATGAAGTACAATATTGAATACAATCGAAAGCGACTGGGTAGATTGCTTCCAGAATTGATTCCCCAACACTTTCCCATAAATTCATTTTCACTAATTACATGTTCTCTAATACCGAAATGTTTAATGGATTATTTCTCCAAAAAATTGAAATAAGATACTATATTTGAACAAAACTGTTTTATTATAAGGGGTAGATGAGTGAATCAATGAAGAATTTGCGAGGGAGACGGTCTACTCCGGAGTAGTCTGGCTTTGCAAACAAGGTTTTTGAAAAGAGAAGTTTTGTGAACTTACTCCGGAGTGATAAAGTTTGCTCCCAGCTTTTTTCTGCGCAGGAACTAGGAACAGCCGAAAAATGACTTTTTAAAATAATTTTTTTTTTATTTCAGGAGGTTCCACAGTAATGAAAGACTACTAAAATAGTGAAAGTAAATTTATTTTAGATAGCCTGTCTTTGCACGGAGGTGTATAGCTAGCCATAAAATATACTATCAACTATTCTTGATATTTTTTAATGATTCAACACTGAAAAGTGTCTCGATATTCCCTTCTCAAAAATTATGAGGTGTTAAGTTCGCTTCATAAACAGTTGGGAAAATTTTACTATTTTATACGTTTTTTGCGTCTGATATCCGTCGATATTCAGCCCCAAATTATTTCACAGTTTTATTTTTCAATTATTTCATTACTGCACATCACGAAGGGACATAAATAGAAAAAATTAACTATTCAAAACTTTAGATTAGGCAATTTACTAGACGACAATCTTTTCACGACCTTATACTTTTATTTCAATTTTTAATTAATGTAATTTAAAATTCAATCCATAAGTAACGTCATTTAATTAAAATTCTCCAGCGATAAACATTTTTAATTGGATGACGTTATTAAATTATAACTTTTATAATTGGGTAAAACTTTTTCTTCTTTTTCTACCTCCCCCTTTCGTATTTTTTATTTTTTTTTGTTACTTTATGTGACGCAATAATGAAAAATGTTCTACAAACGAGAACATTTTTCAAATGTGAGTGTACGCGTCTGAAAGGGCTACATATAAAATTCTATTATGAATCTTTTTCAACATGGCTTGTTTTTGTAGTATAATATTACTTTTATGAAAAGTACGTTTCGAGTTCTCTTGCTTCAGGTCTATCATTGATAACGTTAGTATACAACTTGCAATTAATCTATTTAAATATGCCTTTCAACAGAAATGTAATATGAAAGCGACCAAATCAAGCACTACCGTTGCTTTATTGAACAAAAGATTTGACGAAGATAGACAAATTATAAATACCTATCTATAGAGATACAAAATTAGATCTTTCACTTCTTTCTTTTTTTTTATTATTAAAAAAAAATTATATGCCTCATACCGACGGTTTTTTACTGAAATGCAGAAAAATTATTATTATTATTATTATATCTATCATTATCATTATGAATAAGAGTACAAAAAAAAAATCAAAATAATTCAAAGATCAATAGCTCTAATTTATTTTTCTTAAAATCAATTAAAAGATTGGAAATGTACTTCAAACTCGTTCTTACTACATTTGAAAAAAATTAATAATAAATATAAGACGCAAGTTTGGTATTCATGTAAGTATCTGATAAAAATATAATATAAAATTCAATTTAAATAAATAATTTTGGATGTTTATTGTGATTTTTTCAGAGACTGAAAAATTGGAGGAAATAATAAACTGAATTTTCCTCATAAAGCTTTATCACTTTGACAGTTAGTGGAATAATTTTTTGGACTGGTATGCTTTTGTAGTAAGTTTATTTAAATATTGCATAAATATACTTCTAAAGTCTCATTTACTGTTGGCGTAATTGAAAAAATTTCAAGGACCGAGTTTAAGGTAAATTTTCTAATTGAAGGCTTTCGTAAATGAAAATAAAATTTGCATATGACAATACTTGTTGTTTCTTACATTCAACCTATACTTGAATCATCGTATAGAAAATAATGTTGGTAGCATTGAAAAGGCTGTACTTACCAGCCATTTATAATTCAAGAAATAAACCTTTAAAAAAAATAATCAAAGATGAAATCTTAGATTTTTTAGTGAGACAATTTCTGGGCTGCTCAGAGCTCTGATTAAGCACGAGGAAAGGAGTCACTGTTATGAAATTACCTTAGATATTTTCTGAGTACCTATTAATCATTTTAATTACCCACTTAACGATATGTTTATGGTTTAGTCTGATTCATTCAATTAGTGCGTGACGTCGCGTCACAACAATTTGGAGAAGATGCGATTGCAGAAAAACGAAACTGCTTTTTTCTGATTGATTTGAGGCTTGGGACATTACTCACTCTTTAAATGAATCCGACTACATTTCATTCTGTTTTAGAAAAAATTCCGCACTGTATCAGCACTTCTTCAAAAAAGTTCTCAAAATAACTGTTCTCTATGAAAAAGTGCATAAATATAGGTTTTAATACGAGAAAAAAGCGTTCTTTTTGCCACTACAGAAGTTGAAAAGAACTCAAGTTCTCAAATGGTTCTTCATTTCTATAGAAGTCACTTGAGGATTAAGTTCTAGATTCTGAGTTCTCAGTTCATATTTTGTTTCTTTATTCCCCTTTTTTTTCATCTTCTATTTATCTTGGATTATAAGATTTGTGCTTTCTTTTAAAACAGAAAACATTTCTAGAACTCAATCTTGAGTTCTGCTATTTGTTCGAATCAAAAAACAAACTGAAACCATAATAAAAATATAACTATGACCCGATTCCAAAAGATACTAAATGCAACGTTTACGTGGGCGAAACTATAACAAAACCAACAGAAAGTATACCATGTTTGTATGACAAATTGTATAACACATTTTTACAGGCATCATTTCTCACTATGTACCAAAATACACTTCGCACTTTTTGGAATTAGACACTTCTGTGAACCAATTATTTCAGAGGTTGATCACTCTTAACGGTTTCACATATAGAATCATTGACCTCACAATACTAAATTTTATAAATTTACATAATAGTAGCATAAAAACAAAGTATTTAGATACTTCAGATTATCAAACATAGTCATAGCTGGCAATCAGTCATTACATCAATACCATTATCATAACACTGACCAAATGATAAGAACAGTTTCCAAACCCTACTAACTACATTCGTGATTGTACTCCATAAAATAGAAAATATTAAGGGTGCATAAAAACAACTGAAAAAAAAAACGGGTAAAAACGAGGCGAGGAAAAAAATATAGTGGCCAAGTTTAAGAGCCTAGGACAACCTTGTCTTCGTCCCTTTTAGCTGGGAAAACATTGAAACCGAGGCGAAAGTCGACTCCGACTTCAGGGCGGAAGAATTGGGTTGCATAGCACGAGGCCAAAAATTCCAACACGAACATCACGTCCGCTCTTTCTACCCTTCAACTTTTTCATCCACGTGACATCTGTCTGCTGCGACGACCAACTTTAATCCATTTCTCGTTATCGAGTCCCTACGGCTATTATTTTACATGATAAAAAAAAAATGAGGAAAGAAAACAACAAGATTAAAATTAAAAATCATCTCAGCACACTATCATTTGACAAAATGAAAATGTTAATTATTTTTTCCTTCCGTTTTTCTTTTTTCCTTACAAACCCTTAAAATTTCCATAAGACACAATGTGAAAAGAAATTCATTTATTTTCCTCCATTTTTCTTTCTATAAATGAGGAAACACCTCGAGGTCGAAACTCGTGATGATGCTACAAATATTTGGATTTTTAAAATTAACTTCTGAAAATTTTTTTTCTTTCTTTATTTCTATTTACTCTGACAGGCCACCCCAACGAGATGATAGGAGCATGAAGCCTTCTAAGGCATTCCATTTCATAAAAAAAAACAAAAAAACACAAAAGTAATAGAATCATCATCAGGCACAAAATAAGTAAGAATATTTTCCTTCCATCAACCATGCAGGCAGCACTCCATACACATGCTCATTCAGAAAGCTCATCACACTGCATACACTACATATTACATACGAAGTACAGAAATATTCACTCCCCACAGGTGAGTAAGGGTTAGAAAAATTAGCTGACGACGGAGGGCGAAGAGAAATTTGGAGTGATGAGCTAAAAATGTGCTCTATGAATTGGAAAAGTGAATTTGTGACTTTTTCAACTGCACCGCACAGAACTGTTTGTGTGTTGCTCAGTACTATACAACACACAAAAACACATTTTATAATAACTTGAAACGCTTGTCAGAGAGAAAAAGAGTCTAGTTTGTTGAAATTTAGAGCCAATTATCGAGAAATTCATCTATCGTCAACCAATTCGAACGTCGATATTTCAGAAATTAAGATTTAAATATTTGTACCCGTAAATTATAAAAAATACGAGTATAATTCATTTTCAATTTTTATTTGTATACAAAAACAATTTCCCCTTACAAGATTTCAATTTAGTAACACATCTCTTTCTGGATACTCGGGGTAAAAAATCTATGCAACACATTTGAAAAAAAAAAGTTCTGCGTACCAGCCGGGAAAACGATAAGAGGCCAGCCCAGACATTTTTTTATGGTGTTGAAGATGCTAGTTTTATTTTTGCAAGGGACCAATTTCAGCTCTAAAAGTCAACCTTCGAGATCGAACCTCAAAATTTGCCTTAGATATGGTCTAGGTAGGTCTTCAGAGAGAATGTTGTTTGTAATTTTCGCTCCCACTCTCTAAAGTGGTTCCATTTCATGACAAAAATAATTCTACCCAAGTTTCACTTCACTCACTAAAAGGAAAGTGATGCCTCAACGGCTCCTCTTTATTAAACATAAACTGGAACGTTTGAAGTGTTGATGACGGAGGGGTTAGAGCAGAAGAAGTAAATGTCTTCGAAAAATGATTCATTTTTTGATTACTTCCACTGATAGTAAATAAATAAATCATTTCTTAATTCAACAATCAAAAATAGTGATTGCCTCATGAATTCCTCCAAATTATTTTATAATGACGTCACTGGGTTTTAGTGGTAAATAAAAGAGAAAATACACATTTCTATGCAGTACTGATCGTAAAGTGAAATAATTATAATTCTTGCATGCATGGATTTTCAACCCTCTTAATGCACCACTTTTTTTCAACGTAAGGTATAACATTTTCATGAAATTTTTTTGTTCATAAAGTGGAACCATTCTGCAGGGTGAGAGGTAAAAACTTTCAAACTTCAAAATATGGACCACCCTAATAAATGGTCTTATTACAAATCTGTATTATTGTAGCGGGTATTTAAAAAATTTATCCTATTCGTGTTTTACTCGTATTTTATGACGAACTTCACTCTTTTTTATTTTGATGAGAGAAACTTTTTATTTTATGCTTTAGTATCACTTATTCAGCCTTGTACTCGAAGTAATTCATAAATGTTTCAAAAATGTAAAATTTTTTTACTTACTAAGTAGGTCATAATCATTGTGCTTTACTCGCATGCACACTTAGTTTTAACGCAATTAAAACGCACCGTAATAATAAATTTATATTGCGCGTAAATTATGTAAAATTTACACGCACTCTTCTCGGTAAAGTATCCGTTTACGCACAATTTAGTGATTAATTCTATTTCCGTGTACCTCGTTTATTTACCTTATTACTTTCATTCTATCTTCAGCTTCGGGATAAAGGTACAAGCAACAGTCTGTGGCAAGTCTGTTTTTTATTTTTTGCCTTTTGGTTTTCTGTGAAATCGAATTTTGTAATTATTGAGCTCATTTATTCTACAGAATTGGGTATGTTCCAAAATTAAAAGCGTTAAATTCCTGAAATGTGTGAAAACTTTAGTATTGGTTAGTCAAACTGTAGTCACCTGATTACTTTCATATAATATGACTTTACAGAAGAATTTTAAGAAAATTTGCTATAACTGCTATAAGTCTGAGATGAATAACTGTTTTTTTTCTCATTGCGGAGATTTTGGAAATCCCAAAATCGATTGTTAAAATCGATGGACGAAAATGAAAACATTAGCCAGAATACGAGTTTTTTGAACATATTAAATGTAATAGCGATGGACTGAAATTTGCGTCTATAGTTTTTTATAAGGCAAAAGCTCAGTACGATTACTGAGCTTAATTGAATAATTTTCCCCATAATATTGGTAATGAAAATACCGTAGTTTCCTACAAGACAAATTTTTGGAATTCAAGTTCTCTCGGCTATAAGTCAAAATTTTCGATATAAGTGACCGTGCTCCAAAGAAGAGACCTTATGGCTAAATTTTCGCATAGTCGGTATTTTTGGTGGCGGTCAAACGGGCGAGCTCTCGGCCGTTCAAAGCCGTTTTTCTCGAATCGTTTTTTTTTTAGCCATAAGGTCTCTTTCTTGAGGCACGGTCATAAGATGTTTGGATTAATTTAAAATATTTTGTCTGGACAATTCAACACACTCAAAAAGTTTTAGTCCGGGAGCTCACATACATAAAACTTACCTCATGAGGTACAAAATTTTCAAATATCACATTGGATGTGGAACACCAAGTACTACTATATAATCTTTGTCTTACAAATGAGACTGTGGGCTTTTCACAATTATAAGGCTCCAAAATTTTGAAAAAGGGTCAAAATTTTTTTGATAAGGTACATGAATGGAATTAGTGTCATTTGATAGGGCAGATATTCAATAGTAATAATCCATTGAGTAAGACAAAAAATTTGTGGGCTTTCTGTCTTTAAGACAAATTTTGAAATTTGAAAAAAAGGGCCAAAAATTTTATCATAAGGTACATAATTGAAACTGGTGTCATTTTGTTAGGATGGATGTCAAAAATCAAAATCCACTCAATAAGACAAAATATTTGTGGGCTTTGGAGCTTTAAGACAAGATTTTAGGGCTCTCTGTCACCATAGTACATGTATATTTTTTTCAAAAGTACAAGCTTTTACCTGACCCTACATAAATAAAAGTAATATTATTTGATATAAAAAATTATGATAATAAATGCCCATTCAGTGAGAAAAGTATATAGAGGGCTTAAAAGCTATCAGATATCATTTTATCATATCCACAGGTGACACTTAGTCTAGCAGAACAAGATAGGTGAAATGAATTTTCTTGAATTTTGACCTAAAACTTGGTGATCAGGTTGACCATGATGAAAAACTGATTCAGCTAAAATTTCAGACCCCCACCTCAACCGGTTGCCCCCTGGGGAGTGAAAATGTGTTTTGGCAATTTTCAAGGTTTTTTGCCCATAACTTCTTAGATAATTATTCAATCAATTTGAAATTTCTATGGTAGTCATTCTTCTATGAACCCTATCTACCACCATAATTTTTTGATTCCAGCTCCAGTAGTTTTCCAGTAACTTTAGATTGAAATTTTGGAGCTTTTTTACCCTATGGAGTCTACAAGTTGAAATTTTCACTGATCATAGCTTATCTAGTCTACATTACACCCATATAATTTATTTTCCAAAATTCAGGGTGGACAATGTAGTTATAGTGCATTATTTGATATGAAATATCAGGTTTTTTTCTCTATTTTCAGCATACCTACTACAAGCATTTCAGACTTATCAAAGGCCATATTGCTATTATTAATGATAACTAACTGTCTGGACCTAGTTTGGTTATCCAATCTTCCTCCTCACCCCTTTAACCCACCTCCTCTCTACAAAATCACAATTCACAATATTTGAACCAAAACTATGGGTGCAATTCAATGAAAATATTGATTTTTCAGCTAGATTTTCTCAAGAAAAGTTTTTAGCCACTATTTTATATTTTATAAAGTAGAATTTATTGCACAATAAAACTTATTTTGTTTTACAGATGGTAATGAAATACATGGATAACCAAACTAGGTCCAGACAGTTAGTTATCATTAATAATAGCAATATGGCCTTTGATAAGTCTGAAATGCTTGTAGTAGGTATGCTGAAAATAGAGAAAAAAACCTGATATTTCATATCAAATAATGCACTATAACTACATTGTCCACCCTGAATTTTGGAAAATAAATTATATGGGTGTAATGTAGACTAGATAAGCTATGATCAGTGAAAATTTCAACTTGTAGACTCCATAGGGTAAAAAAGCTCCAAAATTTCAACCTAAAGTTACTGGAAAACTACTGGAGCTGGAATCAAAAAATTGTGGTGGTAGATAGGGTTCATAGAAGAATGACTACCATAGAAATTTCAAATCGATTGAATAATTATCAAAGAAGTTATGGGCAAAAAACCTTGAAAATTGTCAAAACACATTTTCACTCCCCAGGGGGCAACCGGTTGAGGTGGGGGTCTGAAATTTTGGCTGAATTAGTTTTTCATCATGGTCAACCTGACCACCAAGTTTTAGGTCAAAATTCAAGAAAATTCATTTCACCTATCTTGTTCTGCTAGACTAAGTGTCACCTGTGGATATGATAAAATGATATCTGATAGCTTTTAAGCCCTCTATATACTTTTCTCACTGAATGGGCATTTATTATCATAATTTTTTATATCAAATAATATTACTTTTATTTATGTAGGGTCAGGTAAAAGCTTGTACTTTTGAAAAAAATATACATGTACTATGGTGACAGAGAGCCCTAAAATCTTGTCTTAAAGCTCCAAAGCCCACAAATATTTTGTCTTATTGAGTGGATTTTGATTTTTGACATCCATCCTAACAAAATGACACCAGTTTCAATTATGTACCTTATGATAAAATTTTTGGCCCTTTTTTTCAAATTTCAAAATTTGTCTTAAAGATAGAAAGCCCACAAATTTTTTGTCTTACTCAATGGATTATTACTATTGAATATCTGCCCTATCAAATGACACTAATTCCATTCATGTACCTTATCAAAAAAATTTTGACCCTTTTTCAAAATTTTGGAGCCTTATAATTGTGAAAAGCCCACAGTCTCATTTGTAAGACAAAGATTATGTAGTAGTACTTGGTGTTCCACATCCAATGTGATATTTGAAAATTTTGTACCTCATGAGGTAAGTTTTATGTATGTGAGCTCCCGGACTATTTAGTTTTAAAACTTCAACCTATAGGAGATTTTTAATGAAGCACCGATGATATTATAAAATTAATAAAACTTTCAATGACCTGCTTCCGGCATATGAAAATAATGTAGCGCCGTATTCAAAAACCAGCCTATTTTATGCCACAATTCGGAAACATAATAGGAGAAAATTGAATTATTTAGAAAGTTTCAAAAACTGACTCGTGTTCTATCTTGAATTTTTAATATCACTGGGGGAAAATAAGGAAGGAAGAAAAAAATAGCAAGGTATAGCAGCAGGAATTTAATACTTACACCACAAAAAAAATAAGAGAGAAACACGACAGCGACAGGCAGAATTCAAACTATGACAACTCAATCAGGTTTAATAGTCCGTAAAATAGTCATAAAATTTTTTCACGACCACTACTGAGCGAGTAAAATGTAATACTTTTTCTCCTTTATTTGGTCCACCTTGGCAAAGCGTATGGGTTAAAACAGAATCAAATTTGTCGAAGGATTATTAGGAATGAATGAAGGAGGGAAAAAAGACACCGATGCCTCATTAGGTTAGAGATTCTAATTATATTACTTTTAAAAGACCTTGGAATACGATGCTGATTATGAGGTTTTATACTCTGTTCCAAATATCATGGCCGGTGACTAAACTTGGAGTTAGATGATTTTTGGTTTAATCAATCAGATTCGTTAAATACCGAGCGATATGTTGCCAAAAACTATACGACAAAGGTTCCGAGGTGATAATGATGAACATTGGTAAGAAATAAGAATGAGTTATTTGACAATGTTCTATAGCAGTCACGGCCATGATAATAATATTATTAATTATTATAAAGGATATAAATTACAATACTGATTAGAGATGTTCATAATTTACTGACGACACTGACGTAAATACGATCATATGTTCATCAATATTACTGAGTATCATTAAAGATTCAGTTTCACAATCATATTTGAAGATGAGATAAATAGTAAATGAGTTGGTATCGTTAGTGACAATACATAACATTGGATCTTGGATCCTACAGACTGCATAATACTGTGATGAAGAGCACAAAACTTGATTCCATTATCGGATTTTAATGAATTTAAGTTAGGTACTTACGTGGCAGGTAGATCGATGAAGAAATTTGATCGTTTTTAACCTTCTGATGATGACCAAAGCCACTATGCAGGTAAGTTTGAAACACATAGAAAGGGTTCACATAACACTGCGGAACAGAAACGATCGAACGAGTAACAAGAAGATATTAGTGTATGCAGTAAATGGAAATTTAAGTACGTTCACATTAGAAGCTGAATTATTGTATTAAATATCAATGACCACTGGTATATAACGAGAAAATAGGTAAATTACTTCTAAAATAGACTGATAATATACTTCACAAGGAAAGCGAACTAATGCGAGTGCGAAACTTGTGCAAAAACTGTTGAATGAGCGAAAGCCCGAAGGCAAGTACACTTGTACAGCTAATTTTTCCTCAAAATAAGAAATAGAGGCAATTAAAAAGTAACTATATAATTCCCCCGCACAAGTACAACAGTTCATCAATAAATAAAAATAAAAAAAATTAAAATATGGCTATGAGCCTATGACTATGATGAAAGTACGGTTCACATAGACAGAAATAAAATTTGGGAAATATTGATTATTGAGTAATGAGTATTGACTATTGACGCACGAGTATCGAGTAATTTTATACCCCCATTAATCGTTAATAGAAGAAGAGAAAGTGCAAGCATTAATTTAAAATTTAATTTTATACAAAATGTTATTCTCTAATTTACGCCTTACTGGTTCCCACTCCCCACTCCTAGTCCCCGAGGCCTTATTTGAAATTTGCAAAGTTGCGCAGCCAACGATAAAAATTATTAGGAACCTTCTAAATGCGACCTTAGCGTTCGTGTTGTTCAATCGACGAACCACTGAACGCAAGTGACGTTCCAGAATGTTCAGGAACATTCTCATCGCAGCGCCACGTACGTATTCGCGACCTCGCGACTCGCGACCGCGAGACAACGGCCAACGCGAACGCGAGTTCATTTATTTTCGTGTTGCACACTAAAAAGTCGTTTACTTTGGCAACACTGTCATCGTCGCTTCTTTGGAGGGGGTAAAATATTCTCTTGGAGTTCAGCGCGCCTTTACACCAAAACATGGAACACAACGTAGAAATGAGAATCATTCTGTCGCTCGAACGACGATTTTAATTTCGCGGTTAACACGTGTTTTTTTTTTGTCCATTTCGAGTTTTTTTTTATCTCCGTCTATTCGGTGATTTCGGCGTTTTTTTTTTTCGACAGCTGTTTCAGTTTTTTCTGAGTTTTTATCATTTAGTTGGTAGTTTTTTCTCACTTTCTCGTACTTGGCGTTTCGTTGATTTACTCGAAGAAGAGGAAGCTTACAGTTTTTTCACTCTTCTTTGATTTTGTTTTCCATTTACCAAATAGTGCGTTTTCGTTGGTGTGTAAAGTTTTTTCAAAAACCTTCAAAATTCGTGTAGTTTTTTGTCATATATGTATTATCAGTTTAGTTAAATATCATTGTAGTTACTTAATATTGCGTTTTGACAAAAATTCGCGTTTTAGCTTTCTTTTTATTAGTTTTTTGTTTCAGATAGAGAAGTGATTTTTCTCTATTACTGTAATTTTAACATAAGCTTTTATTTTTCGTTTATTATTCGTGGTTCAGTGTGGAATTTGTACCACTAATTTTGCCTGTCAGTGAATTAATTGGTACGTGCGAAAACATGGAAGCAACGTACTGTGTCGGTAGCGATCCAGATATCACCAGGATGTTTGATCAGTATTTTTGCAAGGTAAGCTAAATCATTATTATCTAAAATCAGTGACATTCGTGTATCTCGAAGTTACCCTATTTGTGTCTCACGCTCGTTAAAATTGATCTAAATCCCGAAATAATGACTATTGTGAATTAATTATGTGGCTGAGAACCACTCTGGTCCTAGTCCAAATTTAGTGATGTGGAAATTTTCGACTATCTTCATTGTAGTTTACCGTGCACTCAAGTCCTGTTACTCACAGTGTTACAGAACAACCGCTCATAATCCTGGAAATGAAAACCCGAAGTACTCAAAACAAGCGAAATTGGTGTGTTTTGAAACTTCAACTGCGTTTTTGTTGAATTAATTATGATCTTGGACCTGGATCACTTTGGTTTTTAGCCACAGTATTGGTTATTGGTGGTAGTGGTGTTGTTGAGGAGAGGGGAGGTCGACTCTAGGTTGGGATAAATGTTATAGCCCGCAGCCCCACACCATGAAGATGAACTTTACGATGTGATAAATTGTAACTTAAGGCAGAAAAAATATAAATAATTTGTGACGTGTCTGAAAAAAGGCACTGTACCAAAACATCGCAGCACCAAATTTTTTCTCATTGTTATTGGTTATGATTTCCGTGGTTGCGTAGATCCATTTTTATCGATTTGAAAGAAGACACATAACGTTTACGAATTTCTTTTTCTTTTTTCTTTTTTTTTGTTCAGCAAATAGTTGCATTTTCATATTTCTAAAACCTGATTAGTTCAAATGAGGACTGATATTTTAATTTCAAAATTAGTATTTTTTCTAAATTTGATTAAGCCTATGGTACATATTCAACTTTCAAACTTACATTTTTTTCACTCGTTCTACTTGGATATTTGGTTCAAATGAGTATCAGTGCAGGAAATTCAAAGTGAAAATGTTCTCACGCAACTATTCGGACAGTTTTTTTCGATTTTCTGAAAATCACTTTCTATCAGATCGATTAAAAAATTTCATTACAATTATTAGTTCTTTCCCATTGGCACTTGATGAGTGAAGAAATGGCTTAATAGCTGGCATTTAGATACCTTCTACAGCTTTAAACTATTATTGAAGTTTCATGTAAAAAATTCAAAACTCAGTTCTGTAGTACCTGTTACCATACTCATTACTCGCAGTTATTCAGTATTTGGATATTCATGAATATTGAATCACTAAAAGTATGTTGTGAAAATCAGAAAACGTTCACTGCTGACTGCTCAGAATTTGAATGTGATGGTTTCTCTTGATACGTGCCATTACCTGTACCATAAGGCATTTCAGGGAGTTATGGTGAATTAAATTCATCTATTTTTCCTTTGAAACCTGTGCTTACTTTGTTCCAAAAGTTGCGAAAATCTAACTAACTTATAATGTTGGTGTTTTCACATAGGTTTTTCCTAAAATAACTTGCTTGGACGAATTTGACGCGTATAAAATACTTTTTACGAACGCTTTTAATTGCATTAGTTCAGAATGTATGATATTACCTAATTGCGTAGTTTGTAAGGATATTATGTGTAGTCAAAAGTTCATAACACCTCGACTTCATACCTCATGCGTCATCATGAGTAAAATAATAGTTACTACTTTTGCGAAGAACGAGTAGTTACAGTGCATTATTTGCAGTGGATTTATAATTATAAAAATAAATATTAATCCTCGTAAAATGCGTCTAAATGTAAAATATTGACCCTATTATTGCGTGCCCAGTGATTGTAAATGCTTTTAAAAAGTCTGCCTTCTAACGATATAACCAATCGATGTAAATCTCATCTCGTCTATAATATTGTAAATTCACATTCCCCTCTTCCAGAACATTGGACTGTACTATTTTTAAATGAATTATTCTTCGTCGTATGGTCACGAATAATAACATTTTACATCCCTTCGAAAAATAGCTGATGTTTGGCATCTTCACCTTTCATTTCTTTCGCTACTTGAACACCATGTATTCGTATAACTTATACCCACAGAAAGGGGAATGAGAAAAAATGTGTATAAATAAAAAGCAGCATATGAATGTGTTAACCAAATTGAAAATTAGTTTCTACCTGGAGACGTATATGAGAGTGAGACCAACAAAGGATTGTGGGGTCCCCAAAATGTACCTGAGTGTTCATTTTTACTCCTTCGAGTTCGAAAAAGAATTTTAAATTCCAATTCGATAACTATACTGAACTAAGTATTATGTTATCGAGTAATTGTAGAAATAGCAAACATTGAAAATTAGTCCATTCACGAAGATGTGAGGTGAAATATATTACGTAACTGTATTAATTCGCTGTAACACAAAATCGGTCTCAGCTTCGTGAACGTGGTAACACTGGTGAATCGAGGCTCCCCTTCGAAGACAGAAAAAAAAAAACAGGTTTTAGAATTCTTTCAGGGTTTACTAAACTCACTACCTATTCAATGAAATGTTGTATAATTTTTTGAGTATCTCACCGGTGTCTCTTAGTGTAGTTTATTTATGGAGAAGTCAAATTGGTTGAGAAGGGAGACATTTAGTGATATGAGAAGCTGGTATTGAAGGGTTGTAGATTATAGGAGTAAAAAATATTTTAATTGTATCTTGCCGACAAAAAATCGTATACATTTTAATCAAGTTCCACGTCCATGAAACATTGTATATAACTTTTTCTCTATCTACTACGTCTGCAAGTTGACAGAAAATATTTTCATTTTTATGAAGTAGGAACTGTGTCTGGAAAGTATTATTTATGTAAATATCTTTATGTTTCCAGCGAACTGTGAAAATGGATTTTCTTTCGTAACACATCTGACATTATGGTGAATTGGGGGAGAGGAATAGTCTCCCCTTAGACTCGTTAAAAAAAATATTTCATGTTTTACTGTATCGTGAAACAATTTCTTGTGAATATTATTCCCAAAATTGTTCTGGATTCTTTTTATTACTTACATGAAAATATTGCGAAAATACCTTATGCTCTTTTATGATCACGATGAATAATTGTTGGGTTTATTATCCGCCGGCTGATTTTTCATTTACCATCACTATAGTTACGAAAAACTAAATTTTTTACTTCCTCTCTTATGAGTTGTACTGGCAGTTCCGACTCTCTTCTTTGAAAATCTTTTTTTCTTTATTTTTGGCACTAATATTTATTTTCTTATATTATATCACGAATGGTTTGGATTCAATTACATCCTCTACTTATTTTATTCTAGTGTGGTCCAAGTAAGATGGAATAATGTCACAATTTTTTATGTTTCTATGAAAATTTAAATTTTTTGGCGCATAGCCCATGATACAGTTTTACATTTAAAATAAGTCAATAAATTTTGGAAACTCGTAAGTCTTTACTAAATAAGTGTGCAAGCCCGAATTTCATATTTTATTTGAAAATTTTCGAACCATTGATGAAGTATTGACTTTCTCATAATTCCTGGTTTAAAAGTACAGATTTGTATAAAAACGCTGACATCAGATTTACAAATACGCAAGTTTTTTGGCATCTCACCGGTTCGTATATAAAAATTACTACGCATCAGCTGGATTTGAACTAGCGATATTTTCGGTTAGATTTGAATGGAAAACGTTTTATCCTTACAACATTAGTCCCCTCTTCCCATTCACCCGTATCTCTGCATAAATGCCATCGTTCAAGCCCCTCTTCCTGTCCAGTTCCTGCACCCGCTCACGTTCTGCAGTCGTATTTCCAAAAGTGTTTTCTCTTCTTACCACGAGAAGTGATTTCTATGTTGTTTAAACTTAAAAGGTACCATCCTAATAATAATTATATTTGCTGACTGGAAAATACACTTCGTGTCAATAAATTTAGTTTTTTACATATTATTATACTTATATATGAATTTTTTTCCCAACTACCTATATTCTACTCTACTTTCATTCAGTGAAATATCCGCAGACTTTTTTTTCATAAGTTTTTTTTTCTGGGCTTGTTTTTGTTGGTTTTTTATGCGATTCGCTCCAAAAGTCATCGCGTGTAAATTAATTAACGTTATAAAATCAAACGAGACAAATACATACAAAATGTTTTTACACCGTTAATGCTAAACATGCGTACATGACTTACCCTATCCAATAAACTAACGCATTTTTTTGTATTTTCTGAAGGGAGAGAAAAAAGTTTTAAAACATGAGCTATTTGTCGTTTCAATCCTTTTCGTTTGCAGCTCTCATGAAATCATTATGGTAACCTAAATGATAATTTTTTTTGTTTGTTTTCCGAACGTATACCATTTTTTTCTGCTTCTATATCACTTTCTAACTGCTATTTGTTTAGCGCAGGATGGTGAAGAGAGATGACCGCATTTAACCTACTTCACTTTGAACTTTTTAACATGTTTGTTCAGAATGAATGTATAGGTACAATGCTCATTCATAAATACTTTTCACGCATACCTGAAGAGTGTCTCATGACGCTGGTGGCTCCGTTTCTGAAAATATGAGCCATATTTCCGTTTGCCATTTCCTTGTAGTGTTACAGATTTTTGATCGATCACAGAAAATCGATCGTGATCGGCGATAAAAAATTGATCTTTTTATGTGATCGATCACTGACATCGATCAGATTGATTTCAAACTTTCAAGTCAATTTCATATGATCGATCACCTGTAATTTTGATCAAAAATCTCGCTAAAAGTATGCCGATTTCGCTTTGATGAATGTTGGTTATTTAATTGTTGTGGTTGGATGTTCTCATGTTCCAAGGTCAACTTCAATAAGAAGCCGTTCACAATGTACTTTTGCTTTTGTATTTTGCTTTCACTTTAACCAATCAAATGAAGAAATTTTATTTTTGATTATTTTTTCTTCACGCTGATTGGTTGGATCAATAAAAAACAAAAGCAAAAATCAAATGCAAAAGTGCATTGTGAACGGGGCATAATCAAAGTAAGTAATTTCTTTTGAATTTCTATTTGGAAACCTCTTTTCAATTCGATGGTGATGTGGTTTGTGCTTCGTGTTATCTATGATCAGTCTGATCGATTAGAAAATATTTAATTAATATTTTTTCTGTGATCAATCGTGATAATCACGATCGTCTGATTTTTCTGATCAATCGATCAAAAGATCGTGATTGTTAATACAATTTCTTGCTATCTGGAGTTCAATTTTCGCAACTTTTCAGAGCCATGTGGTATTTTCATAATGGCGAAGGCCGAAGGGTTTCAAACTCTTATAAGGAAATATTAAATTTCATTTCAATTTCTAGTTTAGGAAAAGCTGACATCTGAGATTGATAAAATAAGTGATTGTGGAGAGTTATTACAGTTCGGGTGACCATTCCGATCATCTACCC
Organism: Parthenolecanium corni; assembly: GCA_038050395.1. Taxonomy (NCBI): domain Eukaryota; kingdom Metazoa; phylum Arthropoda; class Insecta; order Hemiptera; family Coccidae; genus Parthenolecanium; species Parthenolecanium corni. Next base: position 242,652 of record JBBCAQ010000027.1, on the reverse strand, counting down.
AGCTTATTCCTTTTTTTTCAATTATTATTTTAGTATCATATTTTGAATATTTTGTGCTACATCGCTCTGTACACCAACCAATTTTATTAAATTTTTTCTAGGATAAATTTTTAGGTTATTCTCGTCTTTGTAGTAGGCTACAATATTTTGATTTTCTTATCAAAAGAAACTTATAAGCATTAAAATGAAAATATTGTGTACATTTATATTACTTATATAATTACCTACTTACTTCGATGGTTGATTTTTTATTTTTGATCAAAGAAGCAAAATTAATTATAATAATAATAATAGACCTACGAAAACGATTGTTAAATAAAACTCATTATTGAATTGCGGGAAAAAACGTAAACAATTTTTAATTGTTTCATGTTTTATGAGTGAAGGAAAGTATGAAGGGAATTCAGTCGATTCGAGGTCAAATCCCAAATTATGTGTTGAATTTTTAAAACTTACGTAATTCTTTCCTACCTCTTTGTCTTCGATGAGAATATTTTATCAGCTTATTGTTGTTCGAGTCTATACGGAGAAACTGTTGGAAAATATTTTTTATCGGAAATAAAATCCAACTGATCTTTGCAAAATTTATCGGATAGGTACCTACTTGCCAATTTACTTACGTTCAGCGTTGCTACATGCTACTTTCAGTCAAAATTAGTGTTTTTATGAAGAGGAAAAAGATTTCAAAAAAGGAGGTCAATTTTAATAGCTGGTTTTGTACCAAAAACCAGCTAAAAGAAAACAACTTTTAATTTAACTAGCGTTAATAATGCTTCTTACTTTTGGAATCACGAGAAAGTCAAATTAATTTTAATTCTCGCAGTCGTTCGAATGCAATGACTTTCATAGGAAATGAATCGTCATTTTTCAGTCGTTGGGGCCATATTTCTTCAACTTTGTAAAGTATTGGGTTACTATTTGTACGTCATGCAATTTGCCATTATTTAAGGTGTGTGTGGCTCAAGATAAGAAATATGAATCGATTGTATTCACGAAGATTCATTATTTTGTAAATTCATATTACCTATTTTTATTAATCTGTATATAATAATACTGTAGTCACATGACCTCCCTAGGGTAGATAAAGAAAATATCATTATTTCATCAAGATCGATGTGTTTTTCAAACAGAAATCTGTTGAAAAAAATTTATTATCCTTAAAATTGTTCTGTAATAATATTATGAATTTCTGAGAACAATTTATAAAAAATCTCAAGTCCGGGTAACATTTTTGGCTAATTGAAAGGTATTTTCGAGATACCTACTGCGACTTGGCAACAATTCTAGAGTGCAAAACAATTTCAATAAAACAAAATATTAACTATTCTGATCTAGTTTTTTCCATTATAATAATTGTGAAAATAATTTGGGTATTGGAAAAAAAATTCTTGGCTTTTAAAATGAAATCAGGTTGCTGTACTTTGTTGTGAAAAATTAGTTGAAAAAAATAATTACGACGGTTTTCTATGGATTTGGATGTTTGCCAATATCAATAAAAATATATTCGTATCATTGAAATACTTAATCTATTCTGTAAACGAGATGTAGTTCAGAATTTTCTTCTCACTTTTCGTGAGAAAATTAGAATTTTATTTATTGTAAGCAAATCATTTTCGAAGGGTAAATTAAGTATGTAGGTATACTAAGAAAAAATTGTTGAATTCAGATCTGCTTGAAAGTTAACTGTAATTATGCTACAAGTTATTTCTTTATTTTCAAAATATTGTCAGGTCAAGTCAAACTATTATTGTCCAATTTAGATGGCACAGATTTTCTTCATTTACTATCGAATACGATTGTATCCAAATGAGAATTATCTCTTGTGACTTTGTTTCTACATTTAAATTATGAAATAGAATTTTTGTTTCACTTCTTATTTCTATTCTTTGGCAGTTCGTGTGGTCTCTGTTTGAAAATTAAGGAAAGAATGGTTGAAAACGATAGACGTATCCTTTTCCTTCACTCATGTGTGTCACGGTCTAGGATTCGTCTGAAAAAAAAAAACGTTTCTTCTCCATTTTTGTTGACCATTTTTCTTGTGTTGGTAAGAAACTTTTTTTTAACCCTCACCAGAATGTAATTTCTATATTTATCCAATTAAGGGACTTTTCATCGGGCAGAGTGTTTTAAATACTTCATTTAAAATTGAGTGTTAAATTGCCACGTCGCAATGCTGTTTGCAATACATTTCATAATTACGTTTTCTAAAGAACCTGTTTCTATGTCGAACGCTTCATTTCAACTTTCCTTTTACGCCATACTCTCAGCCATCATCAAGGAATCTAAAAAATCCATCGAGTAATTCGAAAATTCTATTTGCTTTCTTATGGGTTGCCAGTAAAAAAAATTATTAAAGCCACAAGTAATTTAAAGTGATCGTGTGCAATTAAATTACCTGGTTCAGGAAGTGCTGGGTACTATAGCAATTAATAAACAATGATAGTGAGAAAAAAAAATTAGAATACAATCGAGGGAAGGAGATATTAGCAAGCTAAATTTTGTTGGCTATAATTATCGCGATTTTTTCTCGACATTTGAATGAATGTGAATTTTTATTCTTATTTTTTTTTTAATAACCATTTTATTCGATGTAATATGCTGTGTTGTATTATTTTTTCATCTTTCTTTTTTTGAACCAATTAACGAGATAATGTGTGTCTTTCACGATGATAAATTGTATACGTCCCCCAGGAGCCCAGATAGCAGATTAAAGGAAATGAAAAAATCAGCTACATATTATGGCAATGTTTTAAGTGGAAAAAAATTTCTTATCATTATCGTAAATTCAGCAGGAAAAAAGTATTGTTTATGTTTTTCTGAAAAATAGTCAGTGAGATGATAAATTTATTTTTAAGAGGTTTGTGAACATTATCTGCGTACAATTTTAGTTGTAAATTATTGCTCAATGATTGATTTATGCTGGTAATTTACAAAAAAAAAAAAAAAAAAGGTGAAAAATTTCTTGTTGAACATAATGTGAAAGTGTGTCACCTAATTCTCATTATTATAGGTCCTCATCATACCAGTGATCGAATTCCTAGAAATTATGAGATAACGTGCAAAAAGCCCTAGAACCCTCTTCCCCAGCCTTTGTAATTCAAATTCCCGATGGGCAAAAAATGAGAAAATGATCCGCAAAATGAGAATTTTGTCCGTTGTCAGTCCGTTTTTATTTTCGATCATCGGATCTGAAAATTTGCAGTTATTTTTGTCATCTTGATTAATTTTCCAAATCCGTTTGTAAAACGGATTTCCTGATTATAATCAGTGATAATTTTTGGGCAATTTTTCTAAATCCGCTTGTAAAACGGTTTCACGGATTATAACCCGGGCCAACAAATATCATAAAACAGCCTTCACGGAAAATAATCCGGACTCATTTCCGGCAAGACTGATTACAATCCGTTCGAAATCCGTTTTAGAAGCCGGAAAACAGGAAAATTCCGGGTTATAATCCAGAAACGGATTATAACCCGGAATAAAACGGATCCGTTTTCAAAATATTTTGCCCATAGGGTTTGTCGATGATTTAGTGTTACTATTACCAAAAAAAAATTTTTGTATAAAAAAAATTGAATAGGTATTTTATTTTTAGATTTTTCAAAATTGACAGATTTTTCATACCAACGCCAGCAGCTCATTAAATGTATCTAATAATACCTACCTGATATTATTTATTTCTTTTAATTGATTTTACGTTTGTGCTCCTCTCTCCCACCAGATGTCCGAAAGTCTGAGTAATAAAGAGGTACAGGAAAAACGTATGTCGATGTATTACGAAAGACATTTTTGCTTATGACTTAATAATAATTAAGGGGAGCATACTTATGAAGAACTGAATAAAAAATGACACCCGTGGAAAATTTTTTTTACCACATGCATCATGATCTATAAGTAGATGTCAACACTGTTTTTAAAGTAAAAATTGTATTTTTTTACGACGGAGATAAGAAATTTCCATTTCCCTCAGGGAACTGAAAGTTATTTTGTCAATATTTTATCAATTTCACAGAAAAAACTTCGAAATTGTTCTATTTTTCTCTAAATTAGTAGGTTTGGATCACTTGTTGCCAAAAATTGCATAACTATGTAACTCGAGTAAAAAGTAAAAAATTAATTTTTTGTGATTACAGCCCTTGCTTTCGACTCGTGTAATTGGTACATTGCACTTTATTTTCATCATACGAACAATTTTTTCAAATAGATAAAAAAAGTAGCTAAGTCCTATCTTAAAATGTGAAAAAAATTGCGAAACTTGATTTCTTAAAAAACTTATTAATATCGATTTAAAATATGACTCAATTTACCCATTTTTGCCAGAGACTCATATCAAGTTAAAGTAATATACGTCATGATATTATAACATTTCCTTTTCCAATAATAAAACAAGCTGAAGTATATGCCTATCCAAATTAGATGGGTTACAAAATAATAATGGTATACTACTGAGAAAAGACAAAAAAAAACTTTCAAACTTGATATTAGCCTTTTGGCTGAAGGGTTTCTAGATTTTGTGATTTCTTCAAAGTGATCTTCCTTTTTGTTATCGTGTTAGAAAAGAGCAATTCTGGCCTTACCATTTCAACTCGAACTTGAGGGTGACTATTATAGTTTTCTAGTTGAGTTCTATGTGTATTCATCATTTTAGCTGTTAATTGGGGCCGTTCTTAAAAAGGTGAAGGCAAAGATGTGGTGATGAGCAGGAAAGAAGAGGCGAAAAAATTAAGGATGTACCTATACAAGAAAAAAACTTTCAACGAATTACGAATAATATACTTGTAAGTTGTAATATCGATCGTTAAATTCAATCTTTCATAATTGTGTTGAACGTAAACAGCTCTTTTCGTAGTTTGAACTTATAAGCGCAAACACACCCATTTACCGTGAAAAGCTTGTTCTGTCTTCCTTTTTAGCTTTTATTCTATCTTTCCTTTCTGTTCTGTCGTCACCAGTTTTCCTTTCTCCGTATTTCGTATTCAACGTGGAAACCAAAAATCAATATCGAAATGAATATATCTAACTTACGTATACATTTTAAACAAATTGTCTTAACTTTGTCGTGACTGTGCTGCACTTTGTTGTCAAACAAGTCTAGATTGCATTTTTTTCATGCCATAGGAAACCAATCAGTAGGGTAGCAGAGCTTTGAAAATGCGACTAGCGCATCACAGTTATATTCCATTGCATCGGTTGTCTCTGGCTGCCCTCGCCTCTGTCTCTCTGTCGTGTTTTATTCATCGTATAGTCGTGGAGGGACGAGGGATAAGTAAGGGATTCACAAGATAGGGTTGAGGGTTGTGATGTGAAGGAGGTACAGATTAAGGGTTGGAAAATGCTTTCACGTTTTCTTTTGAGTCAAGTAAATAGAAGAGTTCCCTTCCGCCACCCCTGTAGCCTCCCCTCATTCAACAGTGTCTCGAAGTGAAAATCCCAACTACCCCCTCGTCGTTGGGTTTTTCTTTTTCCTCTGTCTTTACTTTCTTTCTCTCTTCAAAACAACATACAAAAAAAAAAACTTCATTGTATACGCTAGTCGACAAAATTAATTTCCTGAAGGTGATTGTTTTTTTCTCCTTTTTCCCTCCTTTTTTATTTTTATTTTTTGTAGAACGTACAAGTGGTGAACTCTTCGTATACCCAGAAGCAGTACTACTACACCAACCCTTGTCTTGGTCATTTAAAATGCGAGACATTCCAGTGATTTTTCTGAACGTTGATTTAATGTCTTTCACATATATTTATGGCAGACAGGGTTTTTCGGTGGATCACTATTTTGGTGAAGGAAGAAAATGAGAAAAGAATCTTTTCAATTTGTGCTTCCTTTTCTCACTTGGTGCATATTATTAATAATGGTTGCCTTGGAGATGGCGTGATTTATAGATTTTGGAAGAAGGCAACACTGTGCTTATTATATGGAAATTCTATGGAAAAGTAATGGTGCAGGGAATGCTTGACTCGCTTACTGATTCGTGAGAAATCAAGGTGAGTTTCTGAGAATCAACAAACTTGAAAGAGAAAGAATATCGCTAGATATTTGAATTCTAATGTTGGACTAATCATAATAATATAATTTCAACTCGATTAGTGTTCTTGGTTGGTAGGTGTGAGTACACCTATCGAAATTTTTCTAGATAATAATGATGTCTAGTACTGTCTATAGTGGTTTCACATCTAAATAAAATATAGGCCTACCTACTGTCAAACTGGGTGAGTTTATAGGATCACTTTTCAACCTTGACCAGCTGTATTTCAGGGGCAAACAAAGACAGAACACTGAAATTTGAACTAAATTATGGGTCTAATTACTCGTATTTTCAGGTGGATGGGATCTTTTATAACCCGTCAAAACATAGTTTCCGAATTTTTTTTACTTTTTATGAAGTTCTGATCCTATTTACCTGCCTGATCCTGTTCTCCCTATTGGACGGTACTTTTTTCCCATTAAATGGCGTGACTGAAATGACATTGTTTTAAAGTATGCGTTTTGTATAAACCATCGCAGGCTTTGCTTCTGTAATATTGTAAACGTGACGTAATTTGAGTTGTTCACTATTTTATTGGAGGAAAAAGAATTTAGAAAAATGGAATACCTTGAGCTGAATGATGAATTTGATTTTTAATCCACACGGGTTCTCGTATCATCAAAATATTGAACACTCTCTCCTGTTTCTTGCTTTTCGAATCCCCAGAGGAAGATAAAGACTCATATACTTGAGTGAAACTTAGTAATGATTATATCAGACCCTCTATTTTTTGGATCCCCTTTCATAGTTCATACCACAATCATGGTTTGTGTGCTTTAGGGGAAGAAAGAAAATCGATATGTTCTTCCTTTAATTGCACAAAATTTTTTTTTTCTTTTCGACGGAGTAGGTATTAGTTTTTTTTAATACTTTTGTTCAAAGATATTCGTTATTGTGTGAGTTTCCAGCATTAGTAGATTAGATCCACAAAGGAAATGAGAGTTGAACTGCCACTTCTGGGAGAAAAGATCTACCTTTACTTGAATTATTTCAAACTTCACGTTTTAGATTCAGTTTTTTGGATATTTTAAATTTCCTTCATCTCTCTTCCGTGACCTATTTCTGTGCGTCTATAATTTCAGATTTTTTAATTGGAAAATTTGACCCTACTCACAAGGTCGTACCTACTATTATTTTCTTCCCGTCTTTTTTTTTTTTTTTTTTTTTTGAGATTTTATTAAATTTTCTCTTCATATTTTTTAATTAGTTTCATTTGAGTCGGCCTTCCTACTACTTGAATCAAATGTTTTGAAGAGCAAATTTAAAATTTATTTGTTCCATCAAAATTATAAATTTTTATTTCTCATTAATTTGTTCCTTTCATTCCTTCCTGTGCGTTATTTAATTTTCAAGAGGAATGAATTCGTGCTTTGTATTCATCTATTTTAATTTAATCAGAGCTGTTCTAAATCTGTTTTTGTATAATGTTTTTTTTTTTTTAATTCGATTAACTTCGTACCAGTACGGTTCCTATAGAGAAGACTATAATTCGTTCTATTATTGAAGTTATCCCCCGACATGAGAGGGAGAAGTTTTAGAATATTTAATTTGATTACATATTTTTGCGAACAATATTCTTGAATTTTTTTCCTTCAGTCGACTGAAAAGTAGGAATACCTATTTCAGTTTGTAAAATTTAAATGAAATTTTTTATTTCGAAAATATTTTTCAGGAAAATTATTTCTTCAAAGTTTTGTTTAGTACGCAAAAGTTTGAAACTATTTATTCTATTTAATCTTCTTCAAAATTATCCACCTTTTGAATAATTTTCAAACGCATGAGTGTCTCAAGTTCAGCATATTCTTGAAATCCTTGAAATGATATGTAAAGAATTTGCATAAATTCAAAAATAGATTTTCTTCCAGGCTTTTTCTCCCGAAATATCCTCATAGGTTCAGTTTCAAAAAGTTTTTTTCCTAAAGGACATAAATTTCATGAGAAATCGTGACTAAATTTTTTTGTATTATTGTAGTACGTAATTTAACAATTTTTATGTACCTATGTTACATTTTTTTGTTTTTTAAATTCATGTCTGGTATTTTGAAATTTCATAGTTGATAACCCTGTCTACTATAGAAGATTTCTAACGCGTTTTCAATCGCAAATATTTTGAACATTTTCAAAATGCCGTAGGTACCAAGTAATTTCCACGATTTCAACGTCGAAAACGACGAAATAAAGTATGGATCCCTTTTCCTCTGCCTTCATATAACTCCATACCCTTTTCTCACTCATCATCATTAAACAATGGATTGTAAACGCCATTGTTATTCGTAAAGTACCATCAATTGTTATTAATTAGCCAGTTTTATATGTTCAGCATCATTTTACTTGTTCATATCATGGAAGTATAATCCCTCTTTTTAAATAACAAACACATTACACACAAAGAAAGAAAGGAAAACAAAAACCAAAAAGGAGAAAAAAGCCAAGAGAACGAAAAAAAAAAATTAAAATTAAAATTTACTATCAGTCGTTAATATTTTCTCGCGTTAATGCCTTCCAGTAAAACAAAAATTAATTCTAATTGACAAGCTGGTTTTGCTGTCAATAGCTTTTTTTATGATAATGGTCGAAGAAAAAATGATCAATAAAAATACACGTGAAAGAAATAACATGTGTGTGTTTTATAACGTTCATAGTAACTGAATTTTGTTGCAGTCTTATTTTGTGTACCTAAGTATATTTTTTTTTATTTACTTTTTTTTTTCATTAGCAAGAAATTTATTTGAAAAATTTTTGCCCAATTTATGCATCCGGACGTATAGATGATAATATTTCTTCTGTATTTTTTTTTCTTTCACCTTGTTTCTCCTTTAAATAAATTTCAACCAGCATTCAAAAATGTTATATAATCGTGAGTAAGGAATATAATAAAGTACATTATTGTGTTATCCGTATAGAATTGTGAAAATGAATTTTTTTTTTTGTTTCTGACCTGAAGGGGAGTGGAGATGTATTGCCAAAAGCAATGTTCTAATGATGTAAATATGTACAATGTTACTAGAATTAAATAAATAAAAAATGTAGAGGGGGGGAAACTTGAAACATAGTTTCACAACAGGAATACGCGTACTTCAACGATATCGAATAACAATGGACAATAAATAAGTGAAACTGAATACGATAATAATTTAGCGATGTTAAATGAGAAAGCTCTTTTATGAAATATTTTCAAGACTGTTTTTTTCAATATCGATGAACACGTTGGAAACATAATATCCAACTTTGTAAAGCTGCAATTTTCATTATTTATAATAGGAGGAAGCGTTTCATGTGAATTACAAATTCTCAAAGTTCCTTCGAATGGTGCAGGAACAAAAATTAATTTTCGGTCTAGAGGTAGAGGAATTTCCAAAAAAATGAAAAATTTTCATCAAGTATGCGAATAAACGGAGTGAAATTCAATATCAGAAATTGGAACTTTGCTTTTTGCTTTTGTGGAGGAGTCTTTGCAGCCTCAGCCTTTCTCTTAGCCTTTTATTACAACTTGTTCATAATATAGTCCATTTACAGTAGGAAACGCCAAACGAAACTTGCGATCGATGGCGGTTAAATTTCAGCTCCTCGTTGGATGATCTGCCTCCTGATGAGCCTCCTCTCCCCTCCCAAAAGAAAAAATAATTTTCGAAATTTTCATGTTCGTGTAAGATGATGCAGGGGTATGAACACTTTAACCGCCATCGAAAACTCTACATTTTGACCCACCACTCGATATAATAGTGCCCTCAAAGCTCTACGTCATCATGAGCTTTGAAGGTTGCACTAGGATGGTCATTTTTACACTAAGTTAGCGAAACGTAAATATTGAAATTTCAAACTCCAGTCATGTAGGCTACCTATTATTGTAAAAAAAAAAAAAAAAAAAAAAAAAAGGAAATAAAAAAATAATAGAAACAAAAAATCAAATACTTACATGAAAAAAAAAATTTTCCGTAGGATGATTCCTATGTAATTTCATTATCTCGATGAAAAACGTCATGAAATAAAGTAGAGGAAGTTGATCGGTTGTAGTAAATGAGATGGAAATTCTATTTCGATAGATAAACTCTTATACACTATTTCCCCCTTGGCGAATTTTAGTCCTTGAAAAAAATGAAATATTCATCTAATTCATTCCATCACTCCCTCTCTTAAAAGCGATCAATAATAATAAAAATTCTGACAGTATTATTGATTATGTGTTTAGGGTCAGCTGCATAAAGTGTTCCAAAAAATGAAAAAAACGGTCTAAAAAAAATGACTATGTGCAGCTCGTTATACAGAAGTGCAATCTATTTTGAATATAAAGTCAAAGCATCATTTTTCGAGAAAAAAAAAAGAAGGGGTTGATTTTATGAGGGTTGTTTAACAATAGTATGGACTTAGTGAATGTATTTCTGTCACCTTTCACTTGAATACGCGTACATGTATTGTGAAAAAAAAAAAGTGCAGCGAGTAGACCTTGTAAAAGAAACGGTGAAATCGAGTAAAATAGGTCATACTTTTAAAAGTGGTCCGTTTAGAAGCCATCAGTGAGATCTGAAACAATATTCATGCCAAAAAATAAAGTTTTCTATCGTCCAAAAAGCGTATTCATATTAATAATAACTCTGTTGGATGCGATGGTAATAAAGTACTATATAGTTACATATGTATGATATAGTAAGATTTGAATCTAATATTTGGGCGAAAAAGAAGTAAAAAATTAATGAATTAGATGTAAAGATATATAATGTTCTATGCATTTAATCCCAGGTTGTGACATTCTGAAAGCAATCGATTCTACCATTCAAGAATAATTAATTGATTCTAGCTAGACCTACTTCGGTCAAACCTGGCCGATTATCTGGTTTTCACCCTGAGATACTGGTGTTATTTGTTCTTTTAAAAAACTGGATATATTTTATTAATTTTCAAATTAGTCTTCGCAGGAATTACTTTACTCTTTAAGAGTTGAGTTTCTTCTACTGACTAAAATTGTGTGAGTGTGTGAAACCTATGGTAAAAATAATTTATTGTCTCCATCAAAATGATAACTAATATTGAGATATTATTGAAATTGAAACTAATATTGAGATATAAATGAAATTGAAGAAAATTTTAATAAATAGGTATTTGAATCGTTACTTGTCAGATTGTTTACATAATGTCTGACAGATTCAAGTTGTCGCTTTCAATTTTTTCAAACTTGTGTTTGTGGTTGTACCAAATTATCCTTGTATTATTGGCATCTATGTAATTACATGTATCACCATTATATGGAACAAAGTTAAAAGTACATACCACTTAAGGGCATGCTATACCAGGTGAAAAAAAGTTACAAAACAAAGAAATTTTCCCGACTGTTTTTGAAGCGAAATCTGAGCAGAAATTTGTGATTCATGTCCTTTAATATTGAACTTACGGATATTTAGATTTACATTTTTGATTTACATTTTTCTAATTGTTAGAATTAGTAGGTAAAGTTACGCCCATATCAGTAAAAGCAGTTAAGTTATATTTAATCCAAAGTGAAAATCTAATTCAATACATGCACCTATCTCTAAATTCATCATTCAAGTAAAACGTATCTCAAAATTATTACTTCATGTTGAAAATTTAGCCAGAAATCAATTGGGAAAATTTTTCTAATAAAATTTACAATATTGAGAGTTCACAATTTTACTTGTTCTTTTTTGTGGTTATTAAAGGCTGCACTGATTTTTCATTTCTTTTCCACCGTTTTCTTTCATTTTACATGCTTCATATTATTATGTACGCGCAGTAGTTAGAGGTAAATGATACATACTCAGAAATTTTAAAATTACCTATAAATTTAATTCAAGGCTGAGAAAAATTATTTCGTTTTATCATTTTATTATTTTGTTTAGTAATCTCATGTTTGTGTTGCACTTGTATTCGGTAAAAAGGGACAACATAATTATTTTACATCAGTTATTTGGAATGTGGATAATTGATTTCCATGGAAACTGGTTGTGCCCACGAATGTTATTCATAATCATAAGCAAGTCGCATTCTTAATTTTTCACCTATTTTGTTGGTTTTTAAAAAATTTTCGTCGATTACAATGCAGTCTTTATAATGTTAAGCAAATTAATATTCAACTTTTTAAACTTGTGTAACATTTTTTCATTATAGTACTCCATCGAGTATGGTGAAGCATATCCTTGAATTTGATTGAGAGTAAAGTGATTTGTATAGATGTTTGGTAGATCTGATATTTTTTTAGATACTGTAAGCAAAAATTACGCTAGCTTGTAATACTCAGCTAGACTTTAGTCTAATTCATTATAAGAAGCACGTGACGTCACAAGGATTTGGAGAAGGCAATTGGAGAAAAACAAAAATTTATTGTTGTTTTTCTCACTGGCTTGAGCCTTGTGACTTCACGCACTTCTTAAATGAATCAGACTATAGAATTGATGTTGATATTGATTTTATATTATTTTGGGTTCCCAATTTATGACCTAGTATTAGATATTCGGATAGCCTTCATAGTTAGTTGGTATTTTGGAGCTTCATATCACTTATTAAAATTATTATATTCCCAGTATTGTAAATAGTCTGTTGGATAAGTGAAACCATTTTTAACATTCTCAAAGGCAATTATAATTTTCGATTGAAGCATCTTTAAATCTATAATCTAAAAAAAGAAATCATTAATTCCCGTTCTTATTAGAAATTCAGTGATCCCAAAATGAGAATTTGAGGATAAACTAAACCCACCCTTTGAAATTTGCCATCAGAATAATGACATCTTCAGTTTGACATTGTCAAACTTGAGAATGTCTTTCTAGTTTCAATTTTTCTTTTACAGTATGAACCTTTATTTTTCTTTTATTTAAAAACTGTCTGCTTTAAATGATTCGATATCCACTCGATGTCATATTTCTTCAAATATTGACCTACCATGTACCAAGTGGTGCTATATCTACTCGTGTTCCATTAATTTTATCTTCGCAAAATTTTCAACTTTAATAATGTTCTCTTCAAAAATAATGATTTGTAGGATTGTACAAGAAACAATAATATAATAACGATGTTTGGAACAAGGGGGGAGGGACGGGGGGAATTGAAAGAATACAAGGAAGCGTGGGAAATGAAAGTTTTTCCTGTGAGACAGAAAACGAAATAAAGAGTTGCGCGACCAGTAATTTTGTTCTCCATTTTGTCTTCTTTGTAAATTTGCCATGTAAATTGTTTTAATGATTTTTTTCCCTTCCGGAATGAATTTATCTAAAATGATTCGTACGTAACTGCAAGTATCTACTTTCGAGCACGTCACATATGGTAATCAACTTTTCCAGAATAGTGAAGTTTTCAATCCACCAGTACCTATCTATAGTGTAAAAAAAATTATAATTAAAGCATTTTATTTGAACTCGTACAACATTAATGGGAATAAATAAAAAATAAAAATAAAAAAAAAAAACAGGAAAAAATAAATAAACTGTGTTCTAAATAAAAATTTTTCTTCTCTCTGTTTGTGTAATGGAATGTGGTGGTTCCGGTTATTCTTGTATGCACATTTTACAATTTCTGGATAAGCGATCACATTCGTGATATTTTGATTTCGAAATTTATCGTCGCTGTATGAAACCAGTATTTGTTCAAGGCAAAGGTAATTTTTTTCTTCTTCTCCAGCCAATAACTTTGTTGCGACACAGATTTTGTGACGTGAATTTAGTGCAAATGAATTTGAAATGAATTTGTGGACGCAAAAGACTGCCCTTCGTTCTGGCGAGGAGAGATATATTGAATTTGAACTAGATTGTAAAAACTGGGACGAGCAGTCTGAAATTGAAATATTTTGGTGTCGACTTTTCGGTGAAACAAATGGAACTTTATCCGAAAAATTCTATAATGGAAAAATAAAGATTAAAAAAAAATATATTTTTGTTTTTAAATAAGTACCCACCTACTTTTTTCATTTTATATAACTTATTCAGTTTTTTTTGTTTTTTTTTTTCATTAATTCGACTCATAAAATGCAACATAGCTTTTTAAAAAAATATTTTTTGATAAAATTTATTGCAAAAATTAGAGAGAAGATCCAATTAATATAATAAATTTATTGATTTTTGTTGTTGTTTCGTTTTTCTTAACATTCATAAAATTTGAATGTTCGCATTTTCTGACCGACAAACTGTTCCATCAGTCCGTTTTTGGCCCTGATTGATGAGAAAACTCAGAGGTGACGCGACGTGTTACAAGAAAAAGATATACCTCAAATAAGTCATGTTATGAAGGTTAATATACCTTATTTTGATTTAACGTGTTCCAAAAATTTCGCATGGTATATTCTCTTCATACTTATGTGAGTAAATGAGACATTTTCATATTTTCGTTTAATAATCATGCGTTTAAATTGTGCAGTGATAATATACCCATGTAATGAAACATTTTCATATTTCTGGTTAACAACGATTCCTTCAAATTGCATTGATGGACTTCATGTTTCTAATAGGAAAAGCAAGAAGCTTGTTTGATAATCCTGTTCCTGCCCCTCTCGAAGTTTTTCCTCTCTCAAATATAATGGGACGCGCGAAATATTTGAAAATTTATCCGCAGTCTCGCCACTGATGAGTGAGCTGCATATCGGACTACTTGGCTAATTTTATCCACTTTGTTTTTCTTTTCAACTCGCATCTCGTTATCTTTGTCCGTTTAATTAAAAAAGTTTCTCAAAGTATTTAAGTAGAAACACGCGATAGTAGAGACTAATTCATAAAAATGTAAATTATTTGTACGCTGAGTAACAGCTGTCCACTTTAATATCCGAACTATGCGGTCGTTTAATCTTATTATCTTGTGCGTCATCCGAAAAAGGGGTCGTGTATACTTAATAAAATGAACAAGATCATTCGAGCTTTTGGTTTTTAGTTTTTTAAAACTTTTTTTTATCCTTTTCATTATTATTAACCAGACTGTTTGATTAGTTGGTACAATTTTAATGATAGTTTTAACGATTCGATTGGGGAAAATTAAAAATTTCTACTCACAATGGGTTTCCATAGGTATATATGTAATAAATGTCTGTAAGTTGTTTTGAAAATTTACTTACAAATGAAGTAATTTGGTATCCACAGTTGGATTTTTTCAGCGTTGCAGATTTGAAATCACAAATTATGTTATTGCCTTGAGGTTGAATTCTGGACCTGTAAACCAGAAGGATCAATGTCTAAATTTAATGATGATGAGATATTATTTATTTTTTATGTACGAGTAGGTTATCATATGATGTGCTTTCATTTCATATGAATTCAGGTTTGTAAAATGACCTATCATCGTCTTTATAATATAAATCCATATTATAAGGATCAGAGATTGAGGAAAAGTTGGTGTAGTTTACCGAAAACGTTAGTTCTGTTATGAGTATCTCAAAGTTGATGATTTTGACTTAGCATCTTCTGGCTTTTAGGTTCAGAGTTATTCACAATAGAATCAGAAAACAATTATTCACCTGTTGAAGATAAATTAGACTTGACAATCAATTCGTCTTCGACTCCAAATACCTTAAGCTATATATGTGTATGGCCAGTGCTATTATAAAATGTCTCAAAGTTCCCATATATTTGTGATGTTTGCGTATCGTTTATTATTTTTAATTAACTAACAAATTTACCCATAAAATGGTTATGCCTATACCTGTTCTTCATATTGAACTCTGTTATTTTTATTTTGTTACAGGTAAGCAAGATTATTGAATATCCATCTTCATTAGCAAGTATCATGTGAGTAAACCGAACTCCTAAATTTTTAAAATTTTATATTGTAGTATGTTTCATTGTTCTATTTTTTACGTTATCAGAATTTCACTAATTACTTCTCAGAAAGACGGGTAACTTTCCTTGAAAAATGTAAGATATGATTAAACTAAAACTTCGCATTATGGTAAACAGGCTGGGTCGTAACTAGCCCGTAAAATTTTGGTAGAAGTATCAATACATTTTTTATATTCTAGAATTTTTCACTCTTCATGATCTTTGTTTAGTTTGAGATTGTTTTGTTTAGAGCCTCAGCTACATAAAAAGTCATTATATGCAATAAAATATTAATTGCTGTTTAGGAAACAAATGGAAAAATTGTTGAGAAAGTTGGTAAAACCCTCTCCAGACCTTTTAAGTCCTCATATTTCTCTTCAAATTCTTTAGAGGTCAAGTTTACTTTGTAAACATCA
Organism: Parthenolecanium corni; assembly: GCA_038050395.1. NCBI lineage: Eukaryota > Metazoa > Arthropoda > Insecta > Hemiptera > Coccidae > Parthenolecanium > Parthenolecanium corni. The sequence continues at coordinate 226,467 of JBBCAQ010000027.1, read as the reverse complement.
CCGAGTTTGTTTGTCGTTCTCATTTCAATTCTGGTACAGCTCACGCATGCTTTTAGCAACCTGGTATGAAAAAATGTTGAAATTATACTCGATGGACGTTGAGTAGTTTTATAATCGACGTTTTAAAAAATTATTCTCTGCTCCACATTTGCTTTTGAGAGAATCTTGAAAACTTGGTAAAAGTTGAACTTTCGTCTTTTTCTCACTTTTTTTTCCAATTTTATATCTGTGTATTTGAACCTCATTTATCTATCTTTAGTTGCATAGTTGTTAACAGTTCGTTAATTAAACCAGTAAAACATGCAGTAAGTTTAGGAGCAACATATGGCTAGGTTTATTTTAAGAGTTTATTGGCGAAGGATTTGTGTGTGAGGACGATAGCTTAAAGTGAATTTTTTTCTATGTGTTCCCATTGTTCAATCGAGTTTGGTACGGTAATTCTGCAGAGTTGCAGCTACTTGTACTCGTATTTTACGAGTAGATTTTATAGTATTCTTGTTATGGATGTTTAATGATTTGATTAAAAAAAAAGCATACTTTGGCATAATTTAATTAAAATATATGGCACAATTTGATTGATTTCACTACTGAACCCGAATATCATGGAACCGCTGTAATCCAGAAAAAAATTGTGAAGTACGTTTTGAGATGTTCTTGGTTCTGGATAAGAAAGGAGCTGGAAGCAGAGTTTGTTGCTTCGGAGTAGTTTCACAAACCTGATCTTTTCAAAAACCTGGTTGTAAAGCCATACTGTTTTGGAGCAGACCATCTCTAACAATCGTTTTGGATGTTTTATACCCCTTCCCCGCTTATCAAATTTGGAGAGACAAAAATAATGCTGACATCATGTGGTTTAATTGATTTTTCAGCTTTAAAAATGTTTACATCTGTTTATAACTCGCTGAAGTTGAAATAAGTTGAAAAAATTATTGGAGAAAAAGCTAATTACTCGCAGTCCATCTTGCCCTTTCCTTCGTTCGAAAAATGAATTGCGCTTGATGTCGAATAACAAAATGGCCAAAACATGAAAATAATATATTTGTTTTAATGACTTGAAATTTAATGGAAAATTAATTACTTCTTTAGTTTCGAACCTTCACCTTCTAACTAATAGTGCCTTTAATTTTTTTAAAATAAAGCTCCAAAAAGTGAAAACGCATGTCGTGACAAATCGTTTTGTGGCTGAATACCTATTGTTTTAAGAAAAGGAGCTCAGAGAAATGATATTTTTAGTGTGTATCACTCACAATAACTGAATAGCGAAATATGAATAAGAAAAAAGCAAACTATTCTACGGCAAACTGTCAAAGCTTGTCTTTTAAAAAGTTTAATAACATTCTCCGATGTTTTTCCAATACTTCTTGCATAAATAAATGTAAATATTTCATTTTGTTGTGTATAGTAAAAAATGTTTCAAAAATTTACATAAAATTACCAAAATCTATTTTTTCCTCGTATTACGGGGGAAGAAAATAGAGCGCCACCTGTCATCCAAAATGCCAAGAAAATATTACATTTTTTCTCTTCTTACCTTTTCAACTTCATTTTTTTTCTCTCTTCTGTGTACATGCGAATGCCAGCCAACTCATGATTAAATACCTCGAAGCCTTTTTTATTTCTTCTTCTTTCCATTTTCTCTCTCTTCTGTGCTTTCCTTTCTTCTCCATTATCTGTAGCTATTGTATGCAAATGAATATTAGCCCTATGGTATAAAGATAAATAGATAATGTTTAATGCACATATACATGATGTAAATGTATATTGGTATGTATGTGAGTGTAGGGAATTCGCTTTGTAATGTTTTCGGAATTGTCTCATTAATCATTATCATCATCATCGTCGTCGTCGTCATTATTTTATTTTTCATTATTATTATATGGTTGGCTGTTATTCTATAAACTATTGTTATAACGGAGGTTGTTGTGTGCAAAATTATGTACTACTTTTTGTGTGAATGCTGATACAGCAACTTCCCATAGTGATGTTGTTTAAATTCTGAATGTTTTGACTTGTCAATAATTTTTATAAACAAAAATAAGTGATTTTCTTTTTGAAAACTCTATATTGCATGAATTACATAAATAGGTACCCTAGACTCGAGTTTTAATTCCAGAAACACGTTTTCAATATACGTTTTCAATAATTCGTGACCTCTTGTCTGTGGTTCAGTGCTTGACTATATGGAGTCAAGGTTCAAAAGTTGAGAAACGTAAAGAAAAATAAATGATGATGAAGACAGAGAAGAGTATTTCATTTATTCAATAACGTTTTCCCCTCCACCTCAACTCGTCTGTAGTCTAGTCTCTTCAATAAATGCCAACGATTCATCATCTCATTTGATGTAGACATCTGTAAGAGCATAATATTCTTATTAATGCTGTATTCAGTAAACGATATTTTTAGATCCTGTTCTGTACAGTGGAAGATATATTAATTTAGTTTGTCATAGAAAACCACATCGTCTTCATTGTTTGGTTTCATCGGATCACTCGAGTAGCCATTATTTTTTTCTGTACCCTCAAGGGAAGATTCTATCGAGAGAGAGAATTGATTTATTTTACACTATTTCAAACCTAGAATTATGGAGAGAAGTCACTATGAAACTTATAGAACGTTTGTACTGCTTTATTTTCGAATGGAAAAAATTCCTGAAATGGCAAACCAAAAGAAAGTGTATTTCTTGACCTTTTTCAAGGAGACCCCCCCAGTTGTTAGAATTTACTTTTTTCTTATAGGTAATTCCTTATTTTCGGTTCTTATGTTGTAGCTAAATTAGGGGTAAAGATGTTGAGTAGTTAAGTATCAATTTTTAACTGAGTAGTTTTTTTTTGTATTTGTACTGTTTTGTTTTTTAATAAGCTACACTTCCTATAAAACAAAACAATTGGTTTGCTCCTAGAAAAATTATCTTCGACGTCATATGTATTTGATTTTTTTTTTCAGATACCAAAATATTGAACGCCTTTATTTCTTACGTCCGAACTTCTTATCATATAAATCATTGCGCTTTATTGTCCCATGCTAAATTATTTAAAAAACGTTGGTACAAAGAGAAGATAGAAAATTGAGACCTTAGAAATAATTTATGATCTTTAAATCATTTGTTTTCGAAAGTAAAGGCTATTCATAAATCATGAACTATGACCGAAACGTCCTCGAAGACAGACAAAAGTTTTCTCTTTAGAACCCTTAAAACGTTTCTTTTATTATTTTTTCGTTTGAAAAGTTTTATTTTTTGTTTTTAACTTACTTTCGTTTTTTCTCATATTTGCAAAATTCTGACTTTTTCCATCATCAGTATAATATTATCTAAATTTTTTTATTAATGCTTGGAGAAAATGTCGATAGAATTTTTTTAGATTATTTTTTTGAAATGGTGCCACAGTAGGTATCTTGTACCAATTTGTGAAGGAATATTTTACCACAATGGCTTGCTTCATGTAATGTTTCTGTATTATTTTTATTGTTTATAATATTGTTATACAGAATTATCCCAAGTCAAAAAACCTCAGTAAGAGACCGAAAAATAATAATTTTGTTGTAATTTGAGAGGATTGTCACCGGCCAAGATGTTTTGAACAGAGTATGAATTATTTTGAAAATGATTAGCTATATTCTTTCTCCAGAAATCAGTATTTATTATTGAAAATCAATTACATGTTGTTATGTACCGAATAATAGTCGGAATACCTGGCTATTAAAGTACGTCTTTCTGTGTCAGCATAATTTCCATGTTTTTGCATTTCATTAATATTTCTAATCATACAGTTGAGGTCAACAATCAATAAAAGAATGTGTTGTGAAAAAGAAGAAAATTTTCCAACATTCTTAACCTCGAAGACAAGAAAGCTAACGAACTACGTAATTACAATGTATAGATAGAGAGGTACCTATCGAAAATAAAAAAATCTTAGGTCACGTCCATTAATAACGACTAATCAAATTTCATTAATTAGAATGTATTCAAGTGGAGAAGGTGAGAGAGTGAGAGAGGAGAAGAAAAGTGGGATAGAAGTTTTAATTGACTTTCAAATATAACGATGACGTTTGTCGAAAAGTAGTAAAAATTTGTTCGAGAGGTTTTAATTATTTATTTATTTATTTATTTATTTTTTTGCTCTATCTATTTTTAATCTTTATTTTTTGCTTCGTTCTCATTAGTGAATGTAGATTTTTATCGATTTTATTCGATGTCTAAATTTCTCGAATTGAATTTATAACTGGCGTATATAACGTATAACAAATAGAGTAATAGGTATAGGCTGAATGACTTGAAAAGACAAGAGGAGAAAAAGAGAAAATATAAGGCAATGTATAACGTAATCATTGCGCAAAACCAGAAAAGAAAAAAAAAAGTAGTAAAAAAGGAGAATAATAACATTTTATATATTCCGAGAGAATCAACATTATTACCGGTAATGGCGTATGGTATAATGATTTTAATAAGTTAATTTAAAAAAACCTGTCATGTTCAGTTTTTTGAAATTAAGTTACGAGTATACTTGCGCACAGAAAACACAATTTATGTCCGTTCTCTCGACTAATTATGTTCGATTTATTCGTCGATGAGAGGGCAAACTTAATTCTGTATGTCTTGCTTGAAATTAATATTTGGGTGGTTTGTTTGGGACAAAAACACATCTCATGAGTGCGTACCATAAATGCGAAAGTTGTCCACGTTAGGGCTGCGCGAGTTGGAATGAAAACCATGAAAACAAAAACCATAGACTTCTGAAAAATATTTAATATTCATATTAGGTCAATTTTTGTTGCTTTCACTAACTTGAATTTGACAAAAAAGTACATCAGTTCTGTAAAAATTTGGGTAAATCTTACTCGTATAATTCAAACATTTCATGAATTATCTGAATTATAGATAATTTACTCAGCATAACTCACAGAAGCGTATCAATGAAATACATAATTTGGAAAATCACCTCCTCAAATGCTTATACATATCTATTACCTACTCTGAAGAATATGCATGCCTTTTTGTTGAACTTTTAATTGAAAATTTGTTGTTTTTTTTTTAATAATTATTTTATTTACGTACGAGCAATAAGTAAAATAATAATTGGTACACTTTGGTTCAGCTTGATCATTTTCCTTCGCTTTAATTTTGAATGGTTTTGGCTTATTAAGTTGTCAGATTCATATTTTCCTGTATTAGAAGTACCGCCATTAAGATTTAGTTCGACCAAGTTGCGGAGTTCGGCGGGCTTCTAGTGAAGCATAGACTACCATTAAATTAAAATATTTTATTCAAACTGCTTAATTGAGAGCATTTTGTTTCATTATTGCTGTTGTAGAAAGACTTAATCACTTCAGAAATGAAAATTGTAAATGAATTTAAAAAAAAAAAAATTTTGGTGAGTCAGAATGCTTTATTACTTGGAAGCCGAAGAAGTAATTTAGGTTCATGACCAGTAAAGCATCGAGAAACCTGTTCTCATGTAAAGACTGATTTTTATTTTATATGCATACCTGTACTTAATGAGTAGAAATATAAATTCTTTATTGGTTGCTTTTAAAAAGTAAATAAAATAGAAAGGTACTTGTTTCGATGACATCAGTTTTTAGGATACTTAGTGCTCTCACCTATACACAGTTGAATTGAATTTAGTAGCACTTGTGCCAAATTTCAGTAAAAGGGTGCGGTCTGATTGCCAAAATATTTCAAAAGGTCGCATGCTCACTAACGTCAAGACCGGAATTTATGGATGAAATTTAAATTCCAGAAATATCTAGATAAATTATTTGTTGTCTACTTCAGCTTGTATGTAAATTCGAAAAAGTTTGAAATTTTGGTGTGAATTTTGAGGAATTCCTCTGGCAACAATCCTGAGTTCTTTCAAACCAGCTTCTGGGGAACGTATTTTCCTTAAAAACGCGTTCAATAGGTGGCGTCGTATACGACACCATTTTCATGAGTTACCAAAATGAGTAATTTTTCATTAAGTAAAAGTTAACCTTAATATTTAGAATTCCAACAACTGCATCATACAATTTTAGGGGTCTAAGTGTTGCATTCTGACTATGATTGTTTTTTTAGTCTCATTTGCTGATTAAGAGAGAATCTTGCTATCTGAAACACTTGAAATTACTGTAATATTTTGAACAACCCTGATTTGTGTCATATATGACGCCACTTAGTTTTTTGAGGTATGTTGCAAGATGGTGTCGTTTATGACGCCACCTGGTCTTTTTATTATAGTCGAGTAATGCATGCAGATGGTTTTTCTTGGGTTGAAAATTGTAATAATGTTGTTGGAGCCCAAAAGAATCTGTAATAATGTTTTATTCCTCTCTCGCTCACTCGTGTCTATCAATACTCCAAATTAATCTCAGAGGTTACCAATGTCATTTTCAAGTCAAACCCATAAACGCGATAATATTTTTTCTACTCGCTTTCTCTTACTGCCGTATTATTTTTTATATTATTTGAACTCTAATTATTTCGAATACCTTCGAGTATAATTAAATTTGCAGCTAATTAAATAAACCAATTTTCCATTCATCCGAGAAGATATCGTATTCATAACCTTAAAAAAATTTACTTAGCTAAAAGTGTTTTAAATTTAACATATCTATACAATATCATACGTGATTATAGTTCATTAGCCTTTCACTGGTCATGCTGTATGAACGCTTGAAACACATTCGATTTGTTTCATTTATTTGTTGTTTTTTTTTTTTTTTTAATTTTATTTTTGCCTTTCATAAAAATACACTTGACCTCAGCTGTAAAAGAACACTATACACGACCCATGCTGCCATGAGTAGTGATGATCGTGCCTAAAATAGACATTAAAATTGCGGACAGTATTTATAGTGTTGATGCTTGCGAAGATTCACATATTTGGAATTATTGTACAGCCACTTGAACAAAAAAAAAGTATATTAACTTATTCGAAAGGTACAATCGATAAAAATCGTAATTGATTTAAATCTGAAAGTTTGCAATTTAAAAACCGAACTGTCCATATTTTTGATGAAGTATATATATTTATTAAATGTGATATCTAGTGGTGTTCTGAGTACACCTTATATATTTATTTTTTTTAAAGGTTTTTTTTTTTTGTTGCTATTGTGCGTCGGGGTCACACTCGAGAGCTAATGCTCAAAACCTTTCTACAAACTGATCTAATTTCACGAGTAAACTCGATTCTCTATCTCTCGCAGAAAATCTATTTTAAGTCGATAAAAATAGGAGGGAACTTGACGTATAATTTTCTGAAAAATCTTTTTTTAGTTCAAAACGCTTCATTCTGGAACATGAAAAGCACTTTTCCCTCGATGAAGCGCAAAAAGCCACTCCCCTTCACCCTCGTTACCCTTCCATAGTGTGTAGTTGAATTGCTCTTCACCATGTAAATGAAATGAGCGTATAGTAAAAAGGCCGGATATTTCTATCGAAAATCAAATTAACGTCTCCACGATCGTTGCCTTTTCTTCCTTTTTGATATTTTTCCATTCGAAATTAGCGCTGCTTTTTTTCTCATTTTTTCTCTCTCTTTTGATGGAATAATTTTCGATATTGTCGCTCTTGTCATTAGCAAAGCCCAATATGAAAATGGTTGATCAGGTCTGACATTGGCATTATAAAATTTAGCAGTAACGATTGAGGCTGGGGTGGGTGATAGAAGCTTCCACCATTTCGTAGATCTATAAATGGGAAGGGGGTTTATTGACTTCTTTGTGATTTGATTTATTTGAATCGACTCAAAAGCAAATGAATGAATACTGTACCACTGGCGGAAATAGGGGGGGGCTTGGGGGGGCTAAGCCCCCCAAAATTAAAATTAGCCCCCCCAAAAATTTTTGAAAAAAATTTTATTTACGATTTTTTTAGATTTATTCGGGGAGGGGGGAGGTAGGACCGTGTGAAAATTTTTTACAAACAAACATACGTACAAACGACTAATCTTCATCGGGGCTACAGCCCCCCCAAAATCCCGGGTCTATTTCCGCCAGTGACTGTACGTGTTATGAAGTTTTTCATTTCAAATTTTATATTCATTGTTGATTAATATTTATCTCCTGCATTATTAACCCTTTCGGGCACTGCGTTCACTGCAATGGACTTGATTTCATTTTCAACTTTCTTTAGCGCAACGTCAAATTGATTTTCTAAAAAATGCGCTCGGGCTCGTCGAAAAACCAGATCGATGTAGTTTATGATTCATTAACTCGCAAAATCTCCATAAAATTAAATTCATACAAGCACATGGTAGGAGAAATGAATAGAAGATAAATAGGGGGGGGGGACTCAAATTTTTTAGTATAGATATTATTGGTGTAAAAGAGAATTCATCTTCACTTTCACGACGCTTCGTGAAAGCTACTGATGCAGTTGTACAAATTATGTACCCTTTTAGACTCTGTATTAAATTTTCTGTATTTTTTGGTTTGCCCATCTATTGAAATAAACGATTATGGTGTACGAAAGTAAACTTCGTAATGTTAAACACAACAAGCCACGAGAATTTGGGAAATGAAAAACAATAGGATTCATTCTAAAAAAACTCAATTATTTTTACGACAAGGTTGGCTTAGTTATCAATTGATAGCTTCTATTGGTCGTTTAATCATATAAGAATAGACCACATGTTAGATTTTTGCGAGCTCTAATTAAAAATGTACCCATATTGCCAGCTGGTTGCAGCAGGTACAACTTACCATACCATTTCATACGTGAACACCTGGTTCTCTTTGAACGATTGTTACTGTCGATGAATGATTCAATAAATATTGTTTAGTATATATTTGTGTTTCTCGTTCAGCTTACTCACTATTGGCTTGTATATATCCGTTCTTCAAAGGTGGGTTCTGGTTTTCAACAATATAAAGTTGAAAAAAGTGCCATCTGCTCGTAGGACATTATGTAATTTTTGCAGAATCTTAGTAAAAATTAAAAATTGCGGTATACTCGTACTCGTGTGTAAGATTCTATGTCCCATGCGATTTTCTGAAGTTAAATTTGCTCACATAATTATTTTTAAAGTCTATGTAGAAATCAAAAAAAAAAAATCATTATTATTTTCTGAAGCCTGACCAAAATTAATATCTCCAAAAACGAAGAAAAATGGTCGAAAAATGAACGAATTATTAATGAAATATTTAGTGAAGCAAAAACTTTCCGTGGAATCGCAACCCACCGACAGTTCTAAAACACGTACCTATAAAGACAAGCGTAAAATGCATTGGAACTCGTATATAGTCTCTGGCGAACACCTGTGAACCCTTTTTGTCGATTTAGGCTACTCGTCTATTATTTACAAGCACAATCCCCTACGCGAATTTTCATTGCCCATATCGAATAAATATACCCTCGCCCCAAAATGTATACAAGAAGGTCACGTCGAGGAAGAAAAAAAACAGTCTTCCCCCACCCAAAAATGCATTCGTTCAGAGGGTTGTAAATGACGCATGCTTTCGTGCGCGCCCTTTCCTCTTTTTTTTTTTTTTGGTTTTTTTTTAATACTCGGAGAAAAGCACGATCATTATGTGCGGTGTGTAGCTCATTGGTGAATTTAGAGATACACAAGGCTGGTGTAACGAGACTCGAGTTTACGGGCCCAAAAATAATCGGATCTAAAGTTTTTCGTGAACCATTGCGAGTAGAAAGCTATTGACCTCGTCTTCGGTGTCTGAACGAATTTCAAGGGTAACCCGGATTCTTGCTATTTTTTCACGGTTACAGTTGAGTCGAGTGTTTTTTTTTTTTTTAAAGAGGCAAAGGTTTTATTGAGATGTTTTTATTATGGTTCCAGGGGGGGGGGGGGAGGTTAGCAATAGTTACAGCTTCGTGTTTTTATTTCGAAAATCTATCGTAAGGAGCCTGCGTCAGAAAATCTAAATTTTGGGAATTTTTCCTGTCTCTCAATAAATTAGCAAAGAGCTATCCTTTTGTGTAAAAATCACGCCAAAGCCTTTAACTTGTCCCGGAGCTAGAACGTTACCCATTTTCCAGTAGATTCAGCTATATAATTACCATTTGAGTGCAATAGGTGAAAATGTCTTTTAGAATTTGGCAGATTTGGGACTAATGCCAGCGAATTTGCAGTACACAAGTCAAATGAATTAATAACAATAACGTAGGCAATATCTAAGTAATTTTTTTGAGCTTTTAATTTAGGTACCTTATGATTGTTGAATCCTTTTGTCTGCAGATTATTTTGGATGGTCATCGAATTTGTAAAAAGAATCCAGAAATTGTAATGGGTTTTCTTGGCTGAAATTATTTTTTGAAAGCGTGACATATTCGAAGATAAATGGAACCATATGCGATTTTTACCTGCTTTCTACGTTATATATATTTTTTTTTAGAAAGGGTCTATATTTGTTCTTGCCGATTAATTTTCTCTTCCCTTATTTTGTTCGTATTTAATGTATTAAAAAAAAAAGGAAAGTGAAAGAATGTGTCCAACCTCCTGTAGAGTCTTATTTTCACATATAATCCTAAATGTAGAGTGAAAATGAATAAGTTATACGTGTCCAACTGTTCTTATTTCCGAACAGAATAAATTATCAAGTTGATTGTGAAATGTGAAACTAGCTTGAGCTTTCCTCCAGGCTAATCCATAAATTACTGAATACATTTAAAATTGAGATTTCAGTACGTAATTATGTACTCGTGAGATCATCCCCGTGAACTGCGAGGACAAGTGATGAAAATGCTGCCTTACTAACCAAGTAATCAAAGCTTCTAACACTTCACTGTAGTCTAGTATTCCATGCAAGTAGCATTTACTTATGAAGAGGGCAATGGTGGCACGAAGAAGGTAAATATTGTCATAAAAATACAGGGAAAGAAAGGGTGGCTGATGGTGGGCGTTGATGACAATGATAACAGAAGAAAGATAAAAATTACCTCTAAGAATACTGCGTATTTAATGGAATGTTGCTAGCAGAAGAACATTCGCATTTTTCTGAAACAAACCTTACAACACAATATTCTTCCGACATTTCTAATCGAATTCCAAACATTTTTTCTGCCCATGGATTTAGTGTAAAAGTATTCGACGAAAGGACGAAATCAATGCTGAGGGAGGCGAGTGTAAGTAAAAACATCAAAACGAAAAATCACTGATATTAGAGAGACTATATAGATAACCTTTCGAAGATTCGGAGTGATATTGAAAAATCTTTTCATTTTCTTTGCCTGCCTATAGAGGGAATATATTATTATGTTTGTGATGTCACACTCGTTTTTCCTCATACCAACCTTTGCGAGACGAGCCTTTTCCTAAAATTTACCCACCTGATTTCGAATGCGACAAACACGAGTGACCGTATCCTGGAAGGTGGAAAGTATAGAAATAAATAAAAATGATAAAAATGATTAATAGCCGTTTTTGGATGAAAAAACACCAAATTCCTTGACGTTTGTTGGTGAAAATAATAATAATTAAACCGTGTCATCGACGTTAATCTCTCTTTTTCCCTTTTCTCTCATTCTTCTTTTTTCATCTTCCTCAATTGTGGCTTCCATCAATCATCGTCCACAAGTACGAAATACCATTCAACATGCCATCGTGTATTCAACTACAACCCTTTTTATTATTAATCCCATATACATCGTATATACATATATGAGCATGCGGAATTTGTTCTATCCACGTCATTGAGCTTCTCTTTTGACTTTTGACAGTTTCATGATCACTCTAAAGGCTGATTTTGAGAGAGGTAAGAAGGATTAGCCTGGATATGAAAGGTTTAATAGGGTTCAGTGGAATCAAATTTAATTTTTGAGTACATCATCAGGTTTAAACTGGAAACAGTTTGCTGATTTTGGCCATTCAATAGTTACTTCACCCTCGCTCAGAGAAATTTCAATAGTGGTATTTACTCATTTTAGATAGGAAAACTGGGACAATTCAAGATTGTTCTAGAAATTACTACAAACAAAGTTGAATTTTTCTACATTTTTTTTCATTTTTCAAACGATTTGATATTACTTATTATATAGTCGAATCGATAATTTCGTTAATGGATCATTAAATCGATGCTATGACCTATAACTATCAGAATTTTTTCAGATAGGTACTGAATCCGAATTCACAAAATTCTAATCATTGAGGAAAATTTTTGATTTAAAAGTCAAGTATATCTACCTATTATAACATATAGTTGAAAATATTTCTCGCCATTATGCTGTTCCTCATAATAATACTTCATGTATGAGAAGAAATGAAAGATAATTTTTCTCCAAGATTTTTTTCATCTTATTTTCCGTATTTTCTTTTTGTAATTTCTTCTTATACTGTCTGACTTTGTCGTACTCGAAACACCAGCAGTTAAAACAAAGGAGGTTATTAAAATCTCATACATATGTATGAAAAATAACAGCGGCGGCTGCTTCTGAATTTCTAATACGAAATTTTCTCTCCTTTTCTTCCTCACACTTCGCCATTCTCCCAAAGCTCATCCATTACTTAACCCTTCTGTTTCTCTGCCTCGGCCTGTCAACCGCTCTCACTCTCTCCCTTATACTCTCACTCACTAACGCTCTCACTTTTTTTCTTTTTTTAAAATTATTTGGAAAAGCTTCCTACCTCCCTTTTTGCCTTGACGACCGCGAGATCTAGTGAAAATCTCATTTGAACCCCCGATAACGAAGAACAATAGAAAACAAAACCATATAACCCTTTCTCTTACTCTTCCTCTTTTTCTCCTTCTCATTTGTGTATTTTGTGAATGTACAATGTTTATATATATTGCGTATAATGCTGTGTCTGTGTGTGTGTGGGCTACATAACCTAAAATGAAGCTTTCCTCCGTTGTCCCCGTTACCCTTCCACCACCCAGCGAAAATAAACCCTGTCAGCCAATCTGAATAATATATGCTGGCAAAAAACCATAAATGGTAATTGAAAAATTAATTTATTACCGGCGGTAATTTAATTCCACAAGAGCGTACATTAATGTATCTTTTTGCGCGATTAGTTTTTTTTTTTATTATCTTTTTTCCTTAATTTTTTTTTTTGGACATTTGAAATATATTTTCTGTAAATTTCGAAAAATGAGGGTTGTCCAATTTTATTTTACTTGCATTGTTTTCCCAACACACGTGGGTTAGTCATTCTCATTTTTTATTTATTTGGAGTTATGGTCTTAAAGTAATTCACGAATATACGACGAGTTCATTTGTTGGGAAAATTTTCTTTATAAAGCAGTATTTTGAGCGATTTAATTGGATCCCATTTTGTGTCTTGGAAATGGAACAATTTTTTTTCGCCCTGAAAATTACAGAAATGTTTGAATTCTAGAATGTTCTTTCTAATTTTGGGAAATAATTTCAACGCATTATAATTATGCTTCGCCAGTTTCTGAGCAGCGGAAAATCATGCTAGAGGTATGTTTTTGAGAATATCCTGAATAAGAGGTTATAAGAATATCAGTTATTTTGAATAGGTCTGTATGAGATGAAAACAATAATTCCTCTTCTGAACCAAAAATCACACCGATTTGGTAATCACTTTTGCAGATACTCGTATTACCTAGACTACTTTTCAACTCTCCAGTAAGGATTAATGCGTGGGTCTTATTGGAATTCTCTGCACAAAGCCTTTTTGGTGTCTTAGTAGCCGGAATGACCAAAGTAACTCCTCTATTGCTGGACGACTGTCAATTATGGCATTCTTCCGATGTAAAAAATAATTAAACTTTGAATAAATAGACGTTTCTTAATGAATAGTGGCATCTAAATTGAGATCAATTCTTCCTCCAACAAAAAAAAAACCACCTAAACAAGAACAAACCCTGCTCATTATCGTCGGTAAATAATGAACCTAAAATTAGGAAATGCATTCGAAAATGAGGTCAAGAGAATGTTCTCACAAGTTTCACACGTACCTATTAATCAAATAGGCTTAATGAATGCGTACTCTCAGCATTACTGACAATCTGACAGTAAGCCAATGTTTTTTTTTTATTTGTTCCAACAATCGTAACTACATGTGGAAAAGTACGTTATCAGTCGAGAAGGTTTAATTTTTCTGTAATTTATAATTTCTTCTATAAAGGTCATCGATAAGGCGATGAATGGTGAATTTTTAATGGAAATCACGTTCTCATCGACTACTTTATAGCTTCCTCATTACAAAATATAATTTTATTCTAAAGAGACTAGAATATGTACGTCGTACTCACTGATCAATATACAGTCAAGTAACTTTTAGCACTTGGAAACTTTTTGTAAGCATAAATTACTTTTCATACTTCTTTAGATAATGAATAGTCTACTATAATCTTGTTTGAGGGTTGAAAAATATCGGTAAAATATCGATATCATGCAGGTTCTAGCTGAAATATCGGTATTTAGCTAATTATTATACAGATTAGAGTTGTTTTTTAAAATAATTTATTAGTATCTTGAAGTAGTACACACTTATCGATATCTACAAAAACATTGATATTTTTGGATGTGTATTTTGATATCTAAAAATAGATGGTATTTGACTCTAATGTGTCTGAAAATGACTTGATTAGCTGGGCAATCCAGAAGATCATAAACAATAAAATATGTCAACATGTTGCCTTTTTCAAAATCACAACTGCTGAACCTAAAAATGTAGCCACCGTATCACATTTCTCGAAAAAAATTTTTTTTTTGTTGATAATTGTCTTATGAAGGAGAACCCTCGACTGTGAAGAAGATGATTCTGGTATAGATAATAAACACAACTGCTACTATGAAGTCCTGACTAAACATCAGAAATCAGAACTCGGCTTTCTGATGTAGAAAACTCTCAGAAATTATCGCGTTATTGTAAATTACCATACCATGTCTCTCTTTACGAGGGATGCAATAAATGTCGCGCGAGTTTTATATTGAAGGTAAACCCAGCTTAAAAACGATGAACTTCCTTTTCCGAATTTCGTGGCACTTTTGAGCATTAAGCAAAACACCATTAAAAACCTCAACCCCATTACGATACATTTCATTTTAGTGAAGAAGAGAAGTGCATGGGGTATAAAAAGGTTGTGCACGCGGAGAACAATAGAAGACGACAAGATACGAATTTTTGGTGAGGGGAGGTGTTTTTGAAAAAAAAAAAAGAAGAAAAAAAAGAGAAAAGAACAAAAAAGAAAGGAAAGAAAAAGAATAGAAAACCTGACAAGAAACAGATGGTATCGCGTTTATATGCAATCGGAGGGTGCCTTCTCTAAAGTGCCTCCAGCTATATAACACAAAGTCGTTTCTGTCTCTCTGCCTGATGTCCACACAGGCTCTCTTGCCAGCAGCCATCCATGTCTTCAGTATCATGTTGAAAATTTATAGGTTTACCTAGTTTTTATTAGACGTCTTGCATAGCTCGTATTTTCAGCAGGATTTCATTTGGAAGTAATAAAAATGTCCCAAAATGACGTCAGTCTGTGGTTCCATCGAAAACCTATTTCTTTGGCGAAACTTCTTGTTACTTTTTATCATTTTGATGCTATACTGCTTTTACCTGAAAACCCTATTTTTCGTCGACATGGGCAAGCAATGTTGTTGTGTGAGCTCGTTTGAATAAATGTGGATACAGTCGAAGTTTGTGGATGATGAGTTTACAGTTGACACAATGTATGCTGCTGAGAGGTAAATGAGAAAATATACCTATATTTTTATAACGTCTCATTATGAGTTAATAACATTCGGGTACTTATTGGTTCAATTTATCGCCTATTTGAATGATAGTGGTCAAAAGCCTAAAATCTATGTAAAAATATGGTCGGAGAATGCAGAAATGGGAAAACTTATATAATGGAGTATTGTCTGCAACACTTCCTAATTGAGACCAAACCTAAATTATGCAACCGCCACTTCTGTGCACTGTGATTTCAAAGCAGATCTATACCTATTTTTATGAGACATCTATTTGAGCAGTTGAAACAATGCTATCTATGTTTTAAGCGAATTTAGCTCGAGTATTTTCATCAATATATATAGGCAATTTATAAACGTATATTTCTCCGTTATTATGCACCTACTTTTCACACTAGAATTTATAAGGACTACCTACTTTATAAAATTGACTTGAATTTGAAATAAAAGAAAAAACAACAACAACTTCGAAAATGTTGCAACCAATAAATTGTGCTTGTGAAAGTCTTTCATTAGAAAAGATTTAAAAAAAATGGAGAACAAAAAAGTAATTAACATAATGGTACATAGTTTAAGAATTTTATTACCGTTAATTAACTTCAAAATTTATGCTATCAGCCGAATGTAGATCATTTAACGGTGCTTTTTTTTTCTCTTTCTTCATCTCTTTCTCTCTTATATTATAATTTTGGGCACTGAGCCACGAATCTGTGCTTTGATATAGTTACCAAATTCATTAATATAAAGGGGGATCATTATTAAATTTTCAGTACCTGCGTATATTTAAGTTTTTGTTGTCAATATAATTTAGGTGGATGCATAATAGATTAGTTGAAAAATAAATAAAATGAAAACGTATTTTCTTGCGCAAAAATTGTGACAGGGTAACGAAGATGTTTTTTTACATGAATTTTAATGAAGTCTTCTTTTTTTTTTTTTTTTGCGAATCGAAGGTCAACGAAAAATGCAACTTTATCCTAAAAAATGTAAAAAAAAAATGAAAGGTTTCGGGAGAACATTTGGAGAGGGGGCGGGAGGAGTAAGTACTAAATGTTCCTCTACATTGTTCCACTCAATTGAAGAATTCTTCGTAGCGGATGTACCTAGTACCTACATTATATAATGATAAAACGAAAAGCATAAATCATTTTAGATTATCTTCTTCGTAATCGTATTCACGAGTGTGCGTGTTATTAACATTGCAACATATTTCATTTGATACAATTTTTCATCAAGACCAGCCTGACAGATAATTTACTAATAATTTAAAAAAATTTCTAACGATGAAATGACTCTTTGATAAGTATAAGCACCTACATAGAGTTTAATTTTCATTATTCACATTTTTTTTAAATCAACTTTTTTTGTCGCGAGTACACATTATGATCGAATTGGAACTATTATTAATTAGTTATTTTTTATTGAAGTTCAGTCATTGAAGCTACTTTTTTAATGAAAACATCACATTGTACAATCATAAGCTACCTAACTTGACATATTAAATATTATTATATTTATAATCAAGTATAACTCTCGATTTCCAAATAATTCCCGTTCCTAAGAATATTTCAACAGCCCTCGGAATGCCCATTCGGTAATAAGGTAATAAATAAAATTTAAAATCAGTTCTATTTATAAATTTTTAAATTTGAAATTATTACCTAATAATAGAGAACATATTATCTTTTTTTTTCTTTTCCAAGTCCTAATTTTTCTTGGAAAAAGTTCACGTTATCTTTGTGGTAATTTTATCAAAAAAGAAAAAAAAAATAGTTGGGAGTGGTGTTATGATCTTCAAACACTTCATTATCGAATTCCATTTTATTCGTAATATTATATTTCAGCGGAAATTTATGTGTAGGTTAAATAGTAATTACGAAAGGTACTCGGATTACATAAGAAAATATTTTTTCCTCTCAACGTGTTGCACATATGATGAAAAATTATGGCCGAATGTCAAGATTCTTATTTTATTCGATCGTTAATCAATGAAAAGAATTCTCATTTCATATGTATATTACTTGCATATAGGACCATCTATTTCCCGCCGATTTTCGCAAACCAAGTAACAATTCCCGAATAAAATAGACTTCACCTCACTTTCGCAAAGCCACCTTTGGAATGCTTTAAAAAAGATCTGCTACTGTCCGAAAATATACTTCCTGTCGTGTCCTCTCCAAAAGTGCAGGTAAAAAAACTTTTACCCTGCACGTGTTCTTTATTATTCGACGTTATTTACTTTTGTATTAGCATTATTGCACCTGCCTGATTTATACCCCTGTGGAGTGGTTTCGATTTTACACTGGCATACCTGAATTTTCATTTCAGTCGGCTCTCGGCTCTGTATTGAGCTGCGAAGATGTCGCGTTCCTTCTTCCCCTGCGAGTTATTTCTATTGTTCGAATTCAGATTAATATAATTAAAAAGGGGCGAATTTTCAATTCAACCAGACCATCTTTCGATCAGCTTTGAAAAATTAATTCTCAGGTATTGTCTTGCAACAGAAAGGGTGAAAAATATGTGAGATGACTCATTAATGACAAATTCTATTTCGAATAGTATGACTCAGTTTTATTTTTTCAAGTTGACGAAGTATTATTTCATCAGTTGGTGAAAAGGAAATTTTTTCGAAAAATTAGATCATACTTGATTTGTAATGAGTTTAAACGTATTTTTTCTCAACAGACGTTTGAAAAATTGAAACTTACACCTGTTTTTAGTGCACAGCCTAATTTAATTCTGAATAAATTACTGAAAAAAGTGTGCAAATAACTGATACCAGTCTACAATGTTATGGGGAAGACAAAGAATCGTTTTTACAGCGCAATTTTATGCTTCTTTATGTACCTTGCTAGAGAGCTGAAATTTCGAGGGACTTTATATTTAACTTTATGGTAGATTTCAACTCGGTGGTTTTGACATCTATCTCGAATTTGAAAAATGATAGTGTTTCTTTGTAGTTCACAAATCATTTGAATTGAGCTTTTATCTTCTGAATATTGATATTCTGAATTAAATGTTAATCTATGTAATCAACTTGCGGGTAGTATCATTCAACTCGTCATGCATTCTGCTCATCGAAAAAGTTCCCTAATTTTACCTTGGAGCCAATTCTTCTTTTAAAATGTATTACGAACAGTAAATCAAGGAGCGAGGAGGAAGCTCGTCATAAAAATGATTCAAAGTCATGAAAAATTGTTTTTATGTTTTCTTATTCGTAGTAATACAAAAATTGAAGAAAAAAAGAAACCAATTTGAAAAAATTAATACTTATAAATAAAATACATACATGTAAGTAGGTAAATCTCAGTGAAATTAAAAATTTTCACCTCAACGCTCCTCATAATTTTTGAATATTATTTTACAGTCAGTTCTTGTTTGTTTTTATTTTTTATTTTTTTTGTTCCGCAAAATTTGTTAGACCTACCCGGCTCTGATATTCTGTTTTCTCTATCGATATTTTTTAAAAGTAACCTATCCTTTCCCATTCGAGCGGAAAAAAAAAAGAACGAAGTATCGAAGAATTAAGTCGGAGTACATAGTGAAAATATTAAAATAAATATTGATGCTATTTGAAATGCTCGAATGAATGGAAAAAAAAAAGTTAATGTAGTATGTCAGCTTAACTTATCGCTTTTTATGTCAATTTATTTGTCATTAATGCATTAAATAATAAATAGGAAGAAGAGAGAGAGAGAGAGAGAGAGAGAGAGAGAAAGAAAATGGAAAAATCATTTTATTACTTTTTTTTTTTCTTTGGACCGAAGATTGATTACATTCGAAATGTCATTTTTGAACTGAAAACCTGCCCCTCCCAGTCGCTTTATTTCGGTTTTTCTCTTTCTCGCACTCACTATCTTCACTCGTGCACACCACATACTATTTTTTAGTTTTTAATCCTTAACGATGACGTCGTAAATTTTCCGTGCAGGAGAAAAAAAAATCGGATTATATTTTATAGGGGGGCGACTATTTAATAAAATAAATGTACACATTTTTTAAAAGCTTAAAGATGTCACAGGGGCAGTAAAATGGTTTTTAAAAATATGTTTTCTGGCCGCCCGATGACGGGAAGGACGGAAATTTTAGTAGAAGCAAAAACAACAACAATGCTGCTGTGCTGTCAGATGATTTACAGCGAAAGAGAAGAAAACAGGTGTCGTAGAACACAATAAAAAAAAAAAAAAACATATAACACGAAGTAGACGTTGGGTCGAAAAATAATTAAAATAGGATTTTAGACCAACTTATAGTTTGCTCTACAATGTCTGATAGGATCATTTATGAAGTAGAGATGTTTGCTTTTTTTGTGATTAACCACAGTTCGTATAAAATGCTGCCTGGTGTAAAATATACGAGTGTATGAAATTATAATTTCAAATTGAATTCTAATAAAATATTTTGACGTGGATTTTTGCTGTCTTCTCCGAGAGGGTGAAATATTGATGGAAAAATGTTTCGGTATTTTCAAAAAACCACCTCATACCTCTCCCCTCACTCATTTATATTTTCTTTGGCCGGCTAATTCAAACTTTTAGGCACTTCTCTCTCTTCTATAGCAAATCTGCATATTATACTAAAATGCCCATTTCTCTACCCATCAAGTGTAAATTTGTCCAAGTCTATCGAATAAGAAGTGATGCGCTGATTTGAGCTTGTTTGAGTTCGAGTTTCAGTTACACTGTTACATTTAGTGTGTCAACATCTTAAATACCAGGAAGATCTTCGAAAGAGCAACAAACTTTCGGAATTTCATTTTACTCACGTTTATTTATAATTTTCTGCAGAAGAATGGAGAAGTCTAGTATAATAATTTGTTATATCAACTATAGTGATCTATTTCATGAGCTAGTGTATTCTAATTCATGATATATGACCAGAATTCGGTGTAGGAACTCTTGAGATACAAACTTTATGAGGTAAATTGTACTAACTACTATAATATCATAATCTATTGTTGAAGAAACCCTAGCTAGAAAAATGTCATAAATAATAGAACAAGTGCGAGAAGCTCATTGTTGAGAAATTAACTCTCCTGAAATGGCAAAATCATTCGTGTTTGCGTTTCATTTGTAAACTTTTGGAATGTAAAGTGCAATTTGATTATATAGCTTTGAGAAGCAACACGAACAATATTTCCACAATTATTATTCCAGACATATTAAAGAACTGCTGGAATAAGTGCTTTGCTCATGCATACAATTTACGAACAGTAAATTCTCTCTTCTAACCACAAAACCTCAAACCGGTTTTGCTCACCCTTCATCTCCGTTTCTCAGCCATATTTTTTGTCTGTGTTCACAGGATTCTTTCCACACCTTTGCTCTTATTTTCGAACACCTGTAAACGAACCATATACATCTACCCTTCATAAAATATTCTGCCTCACTTATAATTTTCGTGTGTCTGTGTGTGACACGAAATATTTTAATCCCATCCTAATTCATTTTTAACGCTCTTCAATTTTAAATCCGTGTAAAAATTTAATTTTATACGTTCTTTCTTTTCATTATTTTTGATTTGGTTTTCATTATTATATGTAAGTACATTATATAAAAAAAAATTAATTCGAAACTGCTTTGTGCAATACTTTTTTTCTACACTTACCTGGTATTTTCTTGTCGTAACATCTCAGCTCATGTGTGTTCACCTAAAAATAAATTACATTATTGCTTCTACCTAGACGACGGTCACTTTTTTAAATTTTTTATCACTGCATACCAGATATTCGTGATGAAATTATTTCATTTTTATTTTGCATTCTGTTCGCGCTTGTGGCCGGCTGCCAATTTGGTACAGGAGAAAAAACCATTTACCATATTACAAAGTTATCTCTTTGGTTTAAAGTAGAACTAAAAAAAAAGTAATTTTTTTTAAAATTTTTCTTCACGATTTACCGGCGCATTTTATCATTCATCAATTTTTCAGAAAAACGTAACAGGTATCTCTTTGAAAAAAAAAAAATTCTGATAGATAAGTAAAGTAATGGTAATTGAAATATATATTAGTAGATGAATCCACAAAGAATTGGAAATCCTCTCCCTTGAATCCAGTACGTAATATCCTTATAGAAGTGTCTGTTAATTATTTTGAGGTCCGAATTATTTTATTGTGATCTTGTGAGAATACAGATCGTTTTTTTTTCTTATGTAGCCAGAGAAGTATGAAGCATGTTGTCCAAATGCTTTGATTGCTTTTAATCAAAACCTTAGATTGTTCATTTGTGTTTTTAAATGAGAACTATTATAAAGTGTCCTCAATAAAACATATTTTCCGGTTTGGCTATGTTTCTGGGAACACCTAATTTTTGAACAGAAATCAAAGCTTTTGAAATTGAACTCGTCTGGGGTGATGAAAGAGCCTCCTTGAAATTTTTAGAAAAAGGAAATGGCTGTAAATATGTATCATGAATAATTTTATTTTACGAAATACATATAAACTAATCAAAAAATGCAATTTTTATCTTACAAATAGATTTTCTGAACTTATTTTTCATCTGATCCGAAGGACAATAACGAAGACCATTAGTCTGAAACAAAATAGATAATTACGAGGAAGAAAATTGAAATCTGCCAAAGAAGTACATTATATAGATTTTATAGACGCTCCCTAATA
This sequence comes from Parthenolecanium corni, assembly GCA_038050395.1. Taxonomy (NCBI): domain Eukaryota; kingdom Metazoa; phylum Arthropoda; class Insecta; order Hemiptera; family Coccidae; genus Parthenolecanium; species Parthenolecanium corni. The sequence goes on along the minus strand of JBBCAQ010000027.1, from coordinate 204,260 downwards.
TTAACTAAAAGGAAATTTACAAAGTGTAAGTGGATGGAGGATGGCATTCTAAAATGCGCTTTGCGCAAAAACATGAATTACGAGATAATGCTGCAATCTGGTGGGGGTCCACTCCCCTTTGCTGTTGCTTATAACTTTTCCAAAACACAGTTCGCCGACCTGTAATTTCGTCTTCAAGGATGCAGATTACCAGATCGAATGTGAATTTTAAGTTATTTTCAGTTAAAAAAATTAGAATATTACTGTTCGAAAATTAAGGGTGTGGTCTACTATTTGCTTTTTTCAAATGATTCACAATTTACCATTTGTTTTCACTGAACTTTATACCAAATTGGCCTAAAATTGGATATGTTCGTCTTGAACATAATATTCTCTATGCCAGGACGAAGCGTTTTTTTGATTGTAAAAATTTTAGGGTACTTTTTAAAGATCTCAACAAAAAAACCTTTTTTGGGGCTTTGAAGAAGGGTGGGGGAAAAATGAAATTGAAGAAAAACAGTTTCGGCCAGGTATAGAGAATACGTTAAAGGATAATGTATGTACTCAAGTGAATTCGGCGAAAAACTGTGAAAAAAATGGTAAATGGTATGTGTAGGAACTTCTGAACTTGAAAACTCGTGGAAATTGTTATTTTGGCTGCCAAAGCGCGAATGCGATACTCACGTGTCAAAGAAATTGCATATATTTTTCCTACATTCAACATTTTTTTAGCAGTTTCTTAGACGTCGATGTTGATTCCATAGCAAAGGTACTTACGTATAGAATATAGACTATACACCCTCAAATACTTACATTGCATATAAATATTATACGGAAGACTTTCGTTTTGATAAGGAAATTTTACTTCGTTTAAAAACGCCGATCTCTATTCATACTGAAAGGCCGATCTATAACCGGCTATTTTTAGACCGACTAAATAATTTAATGGCCGGTTTCCAAAAAAATCATCAGAATAGCAGGTTTTCGTTTTTTTTACCGCCCATAGCTTTGGAAAATTAAAAACAGACGTTGTTTCTAACAAAATCGTTGATTAGAATTTTTCTCGGTAATTTCAATCAATCTGTTGCGAGTAAATATTTTCCCCTAATTTTTTATTCTAATTTACTATCTACTTTCAACATACTCAACTAATGCACTCGTAATTTATTTGCTCATGAAGTTGTTAATTCTAATATCGAGTTCAAGAGACTGAATTTAAAATTGTATTTTCTTTTTGTTGCAGGTAAGCTAATTACATTACTCTTTGTCGACATATGAAATGGAGATCGATCATTGCCAATGGAAATTATGTAAGTAAATTGAAGTCAAACGAAGTACAGTAATTAGATTTATCCGTTATGGTTGCTTAAATACTCACACATACGCAGTATTATATTTTCAACGTGTCAACTAAAAATAGAAAGTTACTTTACATTAGTTGAAAAAACATATTGATGCATCTGTTCGTCCAAGGCACTACTATGGTATACAAGCATGAATAATGTAATGTAGATGCGGGTATTGTGTCGAAGAACAGTCAAGTTTAGAGTGTTATTTCAGAGAGGGCATAAAAGAAGTTGGAATTATTCCTTTTGTGTTCTTGGTCGTGAAATAAACGAGTTAAATTGTTGCAGGGTTGCCATTACTAATTTACAATTTACCGAGAGTTTCAAACTAAACACGGGCTTCATTTTGAAATTTTCTTCGTCAAACGGTAATTTATATTTTATGCATAGATATTTATGTATGATTTCATGTCGAATAGTCGAAGCGGAGGAGGATTGGGGGGGGGGGTAGTCTCAGTCTAGAAAAATCATTCACGAAACTATGACATCAGATTTTGAAGATGAAGAAACCAAAACGTGATTATAATTACATTTTGTTTAATTTACGTTCTTGATTTGTATCAAACCTTGCTTGTGTAGTATATCTACTATCTACTCTTTACACTCCTAAACTAATTTTGAAAACGGAGTGACCCTACGCTATGTACAACGGCGGGAGCTGACTTATACCTCTAGAGGTCTTCACTGAATCATCCTAACACTCTTTTATTTTTGTTTGGGACGGGAGTGCAGATAGGAGTGAGTTGGTAGCCAAAATCCGACTCTAAATGTGACACTCACGTCGCGTCGGTGAAAGAAATGAATGCTTAGTAATTTTTGCAATTCTTTATAGAAACACATAGACTGTTTAAGATTTATTGTAGATATTCTTTTGTGGTACTTTTTACCATCTTAAATGTTATATTTTACTATTTTTGTGGTAATTTCTACCTACTATGAATTTTAAATTGTCCCTGTTATCTTATAGAATTAGTGAAAATAAAAAATTACTACAAAATTTTTTTTCGGTCTTGATAATTTGTTTTTCAATTTTTCGATAATGGCATTACAAACAAAGTCCCATCAACGAAATGAGTAATAAAACCAAACACGAACGAACAAAAGCTAAAAGGGGGAAAAAAATGAAAACTTCTGTAGACCACAGGCATCGATTATATAATGACGATAATTAGAAAACTAGGCTGATCGATTTTGACCATTGAAATTGTAGCAGGTAACTTAATTTACGAGCAATAACCCGATTAGTTTGGACAGCCATATAAATTTTACTTTGACGTTGAAGTTACGAAATAAATTAATTGATTTAAATTATCATTCGTTCAGGCTTGTCACGTATAACTTCAAATCAGTTAACGTACATTTCCAAAAAGAACAGAGGGGAAAAAAAGAATAAAAATTCCTCGAAGTCATTCAACGTGATGTAATTATGCTAAATCTCTTAACACTTATGTATAATGTTTTGTAAGTTGCTAGTTTCTCTGCGGATATTTTTCTTGAAAAATTCTCGTCGTAGGTCTTTTACCCCACAGAGTTTTGTGATGAAAGAAAAAAAATTAAAATGTGGGAAAGTGTAAACAGAAGGGGAAAAAAATGCTACGAAATAAACTAACAATCGTTCAATTTCTTCTAATTAGGAGGAAAAATATACAAATGCCATCCAGTCGGACCATTTAAATGCCATTTTATATTATGAATAATTTTTACTAGAATTTTATGACCATGGGGGTCGAGCAACGATCATGGCGATACTCTCTATACAATTTTCTAATTTATTTTGTCGAAAGTACCTAATGTAATTATGTTTTATGAAAATGAAAAATGATTCTAATTTGCGAGCATAACTCTCGTACTTTATTATTATTATTTTTTTTTGCTAAAATGAAACTGGAAGAAAAGAGGCGAGGAAATTAATTACACCAATATTTCTGGGATATGTCATTTTTCTTTCTCTATCTGCCTTTTCGAGCGTTATATTTTATCGTACTTTAAAACGAGAGAATGAATAAATGTCAGCGAGGAACATGACATAATTTTTATTGAGGTCACTCTTAGAAGAAGAGGGAGGGTGGCGTGGAGGAGAGATAATATAGGCTTTAAGAAAATGAGTGGAAGTGAAAAGTTTAATAACGTTGGTTAGGTTAGAAAATTGTTAAAATTCTCGTTTGAGAATTTCGAGCCTTTTATTTTTTTTTTTGAATGACTTTAATTTTGGTACTATAATGATGCGAGTGGTTGTGACCTTGGCATATGATAGCGTAGTTTTTATTTTTGTTGAAATAAATAAAGGCTAAGAAAGTTAACTTATATGTAAAAGAATATGTTTCTAATGTACCACAGGGCTACGAAAAACAATTTTTAGTTGATGGTTCCTTGAAAACCGTTCTTTTTGTGCTGATCCACTTCTGGTTTGTCCAAATTTCAGTAATTGTATATTTAATACAGAATTTATAGTGGTTGAAAAACTTACAATCTAGATTTACTTAGTACCTTTTTTGCTAATTTTTATTGCGTGAATAATGAAAAATTGTCAACTTATTCGTTCACAACGTCGTGGAAAAATGTAAAAATGTATTTAAAAAAAGTCCAAGTTCCATTTTGTGACATTTACTTGAAAAAAATTAATGAAATTCTGTGTTTTATGCAGCAGTTGAGCTGTAAGTAAATATGGAAACTCGACCTTCGAAGTAGAAAATGTTTTCTTTGGAGGAATTAAGCTTCCCCCGAAGCAGAATTCGCCAAACCACCAATGGCTAGATCTCCCTGTTATTTCGAGATAAACGAATTTGCCCCAAACAATGATTTTACTTATTCATATTTTTCACTTTAATCGCATCCCGCCGATTTTCGAAAAGTTAATTTTGCACTTTCGATGAAAATTTATTTCCCAAACAGGAAAATCTATGTTTTATTCATTTTTTTTTCCTGCTCGCCCTAACCAACCTTGGTGTAGCTTGTGCAAACATCGAAACCTCTTGTTTCTCTTTTCATTATTTTCACCCTCCCCTTTAAATATCCTCCTCTCACTTTTTCTGACTGTTTTCTCTCTTTCACCCTCAATTTCTCGCTTCTATTTTACATTTTTAAAGGGGTTTGTTGATGTGGTGAGGAATGTATGGGGAAGGAGGAAAGTGGAGGCAATGTGTTAAAAGGAACAAAATGAAATATGTAATTAAGTGAGTAGTATTTTAACAACGTTGCAAATGAAAATGCGAGCTATGGATAGGGGCTTGGGGAGGGGGGGAGCTTGAAAATACTGGAAGGGTGTGAAAATTATTTCCATCGTTCTGATATATAGGTATTTTATAAAAGACTGTTCTTAGAAGGAAGAGAGTTGAAAGAAATGTGGGAATCGTGTCAGGATTAATTTTCATTTCCGCCTTTCTTCGTCTCTCTCTCTTGTTTTGGTCTTCCTCATTTTTTCTGTGTTTTTCTCTGCTCGCCTCTCCTCTCCATTCTGCGTGATCTTTATTTAGTATTTTGTGTTCTCATCCTCAGAATTCCCTCCCCATGCCACTTCATTCTCATTCGCATGGCGTACATTACTTCTCTTATAATATGAAAACTTCTAAACGTTATCATCGTCAATCCATCATTTCGTTTGAAACTATTTTCCCTCACTTGGTCCCGACTCACTCAGTACCGGTTATTAATATAATTTACTCGCACTTGTCTCCCCACTCCTCTCATTGCCTCTCACTCTAACACATTCACTTTTTTTCCATCTCTCTTAACGGAGAGTTCTCTTAGCTGGTGTACCACTCACATTGTCCCCTCGTCTCGGTGTCTCTATTTTTCTAAAAACTAATTTTAAATTACAAACGAGTGAACAAATCGAATGAATTCTTTTCTTTACAAAATAAGAAAAAAATGAAAAAAAAACTGAAACTTTTCTTTCGTTTTCAAATTCTTATTTTTTTCCCCTGCTTCTTCTTCATCAGCGTGCCTCTTGTAAAAGGTGCTTTTTTCTTCCGTTGAAATGTTCGAAAACGGGGAAAGAAAATTAAATATGCTGGAAAATAGGTTTGTTTATTCAGGTGATTTATTATCGAAAATATACAGAAATGTTTACGTCAGTCATGTAAGTTATGTTAGTATTTCAATAATGTTTTTTTCCTCTTTTTTTCCTTCATTTTTTCTATTCCCTCCACTCATATTTTGCCCCCTGAAGTATATAAAGAACTCTCTTTCTGTCTGTCCTCCTTTCGTGTTTGATTATTGCTTATTTTTCTTTCTTCTGAATACGATTGTATATTGAAGTTCTCACAAGTAGAAATGGGAAGAAATTTTTTTTTGTGTATTTTGTAGCTCTTCCTCTTGCCAACATTGAAATGTGAATGCGACTCAAGTATTTACCTAGTCGAGATTTTTGAGTTTGCAAATCATTATTCTAATCGAAGTAGGTATGAGCTACTCAAATGTTTTTATTCTGGAAAAGGAAATAATATGGAATAATTATCGCGATACTTTCGACTGCAATCAACAGCTTGGAATTAAGGTGGTAAATGTGTATAAAATTAACACTAGAAAAACCAGGTTTTACTCGATTACTCAAAGGACCAGGTGGCGTCATATACGACGCCACAAGAATAACCTCTAAGTACCAGGTGGGGTTCTATGACACAAGTCAGGGGTTCTAAAAATATTTGTCTTTTGAACAATCCATCTCAAAATTTTGAGTGGCGTCGTATATGACGCCACCTGGTATATTTAGTGTTAAACATTTTAGAAGTAGAGCATCAGCAATTTGATACTCCGTCCAAAAATGCCATAGTTCACGAACAGCAAAAACATATTATGAACCCGAGAAGGCTATAATATAAATTAAAACCTCGTGATTCCCGAGAATTATAATTTTCTTTCTGAAGAGCTGCTTATAGTTTGAGCAGATAGGAAATCTTTCAATTTCACCGTGACCTCAGCTTTGAAATTCTTTTTCACTTATACACTTGACTGTACTTTTAGAAAATCGGAGGATTTCACAAAACGCTTTTTTAGTTTCTTTTTTAAATATAATTTCTCGTTTTAAAGGCTATAGCAATGCTACCGTTCAATCAGTATCAAAAGAAATCATCTTTTCAAAAAAGAGGAAAACCCATAAGCATATTGTTTCAAGTACCATAACTTTTGAATCTGGCTACTGATACGAAAATACACAGAAACATGCAAATAACACGTTATTTGGACGATTCAAGGCAACCGCAACAAGGTCAAGGAAATAGGTCTTTATTGGTCGAAGAGCAGCGAGGGGGAATTAGAACTGCATAATTAGCTATCTCCCAATGCAGCTCGAAATATTATTCCATCTCAGACACTGTAATACATCTTCACTGTTCGCGAAGCTGATGAAAATAAGATTCCGTAATGGGGTAAAGAGGAAAGGCGAGGAGTAAGAGGAAAAATTATTTCGAATTACTTTCGCGAAAATTATCAAAAAAAAAAAAAGTATACTTACACGTGTACACATAGACACGTTGACACCAGTGCCAGTCTTACATTATTCAATCAAATATGACCTCGTTCCTTGACTGTGTTTGCTCGTTTATTGATTACTTCAACGTGGTATTCAACTTCGATAATTTCTATCCTTGCCTCTGTTTTTAAATTTGTTACGGGGAAAAATTTCATCATCGTTACAGCATTCGAAGTTTCTGACTACATCAAGCGGTATAGTCATTTAATACAATATTTTGTTAATTAAAATATTAAATAATTGAATAATCAATTGAAGTGATTGAGAATTGGTGAAAAAAGTTGACCGAAGTTTATACTACCCGATCTGCAAACTGTGACACAAATGTGGAGGAGAAATGTGACGCGGAATGTGACGCAGACAGATGTGGCAAAAATTCATCCAATCAGGAAGCCGTGGTACTTTTGTGACACTGATGTGACCCACTGGAAAAATTATAGGTCACATCAATGTCACAAAAGTCACATTTCTCCTCCACATGTGCGTCACATTGCAGATCGTTGCAGATTGGGTAGAGACTGCAGGGGCAACGGGACACAACTTACCACCCTTGTTACTCTAAAAAATTTGTGTTCCTCTTGATATTTTCGTTGGGATTTGTTATATACGAAAATGCGACACGCCAGACACTATAAATAGCTGCAGCCTTCACTGAAGTTTCGTGAAGGCAAAAGATGAATTCTCTTTTGCAACAGGAGATTATAAAAAGTATCCAGAAATGTTTCTTATAAAAACAAAATTGTTTGAATATGAACCGCATAAGGACTTATAAATATTTCTTCATTATTCTTTTCTGAAAAATTTTACTTGGTTACTTTTCCAATCTTGTAAGTAAATGTATAATGACGTCATCAACATCTTTTGAAATGTTACAATTAGTGTTCTATGTTATACATAGGTATGATGACGTCATCTACTCAGTTATAACATTGAGCTATAAAGAAATCTTATAAGTGTATGATGACGTCATCATCTGTGTTTCCTATGTTATACGTAGATATGATGACGTCACCATCTGCGGTTCCTATGTTATATGTAGATATGACGTCATCATCTACGGTTCTTATATTATGCATAGGTATGATGACGTCATCATTTGCAGCAGTATGATGACGTGCGTCTACTATGTTATATCTGGGTATGATGACGTCATCATAACATTGGACTCTGATGATGACGTCATCCTAACATTGGACTATCACGGAAGGACGAAAACTGACGGACATTATGTTTCGGGCGGACATTATGTTTTGGGCGGACATTATGTTTTGAAATTGACTAACGCCCAGTACAAAGAAAATTCATCTTCAATACAAGGTATTACTCGATTACTCAAAGGACCAGGTGGTGTCATATACGACACTACAAGAGTAACCTCAAAGGACTAGGTGGCGTCGTATGATTACAAGTAAGGGTTCTCAAAATATTGGTCCTTTGAGAAGTCCATCTCAAAATTTTGAGTGGTGTCGTATATAACATCACCTCTGGTACTTCTAGTGTTGAGTCATTTCATTAATTTGCAAGTTCTTGATGATGGTCTTCAATATTTCCTGTCGTATTCTGAAAATTTATACCTACAATAACGCCAATGTTTTCTCATTTGAAACTTTGTTGCGATGATTCACGATGAATTTGTTAGTTTTTAAATTATTAGGATTTTTATCTTTGTCTTAATGAGCGTATCTAAGACTATAATTTTTTCATTTTTTCTTTTCCTCTCCTAACTTTCATGATGAGATTTTTCATTACGCTATTAAGAATCTTTCTCTGAGGTATTTTAATGATTTTATTCCGAGTAACAAGAGAATATTTTCTAAAGATACTGCTATGACCTTTTCTATATTAGTTGAATAATTTTCACCAAGTGCAATATTACTTTTTAATGAGACTTTGATTAAATTCTCCACCCCACTCCCCCTCCACCGGAATGAAAATTAAATTTTGTAGTATAAGGTGACGTTGGTTGCGAAGTTCGAATACAAAAGACGAACAAAATCAAGTGCTGAAACTATAAAACTCTTAAATGAAGAAAATTCGATCCAATATTCGACGAAAAATGAACTTCAAAGTTCTTTTTGTTGTTTACTGTAACTGAGTTAGTGTTCTTTCTTTCTTGTCTTTCAACTTTTTTTGCTCTGAGCGTTTGATTACGCTTTATACTCGTATTTGGAAAATGTATTGATTTCTGTTATTAGGTACCTATATTAGATTTTTGTACGTACATTTCTTAAAGTAGTAATATTACTTTTCAAGATGTACAATGCTCTAAAACTGAATGAAGGAAATATAATGTGTAACGATGAACAAATCCCTCATTTAACAAGCTTATTTCATACTTGTGCAATTGCTATAGCTTGCTTCCTTAACTTGAAAAATATTATGCATTAGAAACTGATACAGCCCCTAAAAACTGGAAAGTAAACAAACCATCATTCATGAGCATAACTCGTGTTGCTCTATCTGCAGTTACTCTAGTGGTGAACTGGAGGTGAAACACTATGTATAATTTTCACGTTACTCAGAATTATTTTAATGTGACTAGATAATTTATGTTTTCATCTACCAAATACATAATGCTATGATTTTAGATTTTAAAACTCGATGTAAATTATAAATGACCTCAATTATGATGTGACTAGGTATATATACGTATTTAGTAATGTATCAAATTTCATCTGTTGTTCAAGAGGAATGGGAAGAAAAAATACATAAAATGTATGCACGTGTCCAGAATAAATAAACCAAATTGTATGGAAACTGAAAAAGTTGGGGGCAACGAAAAAAGAATGAAAAAAACACCAATTCTTCACATGAATTCGGTATAATGGGTACCTACGTGTCGTATATACACATAGTACCCTACGTGTATAGTAATTAAAATATACGTAATTGGTAAATTTAATTCTGTCTCCAGCTGTGTAAAAGGTCAAGGCGAAATGATTTCTTCAACCTTTGCCGTTTTTACCTCATGTTCATGTGTGAGTTGAGGTGGCTTGCTTGGTTCGGTTATGTAAATTACCTAAAATTGATAATTTTTTGTTATTTACGTTTCCGGGATGCCTTTTGGCCACGCTACCGTGTATTATTTAATGGAGTGAAAAGTGGTCTTTCATTTTGTTTGGCGTGGCGAATTTAACGAGGGTCCGAAAAGGGCCCTTTAATCTTGGCCGTATGGCTTATCTGGGAGGAAGGAATTTGCAAAGGCATGTTGTTTGCACTCGTTTGGTAGCCGAAATGTCGTCCTATTTGAGGTGGTCATTTGTAAAACTAGCGATAAATTTACATTTTTGACGTGTCCATTGAAAGGAACGAATGTTATGGAGCCTTTTCATTGAGAAGGCGCACAAAAATGACTCATTGACGTCACGTGCACTGGTATGAAAACAGATTCGCTGTTAATTAATGAGGTTTTAATGTTCTTTATTAAGGTGGGGGATGTAAGTAGTTTCTTCTGGATACATTTACAATTTTACAGGCTATTTGCAACAAATTTGGGGCTTTTGCTGAAAACAGTGGCCCATTGTGGCCCATTTCAACGAGGTAGGCAACATAGATCGCCATCCAGTAGTGTTGGGCAAAAAGTGATACAAGTAGGTAGTCGTGATTGACGATTATCACCTAATACATATTTAGTCATTTTGAGTTTGTCATTAATTCGCATAAAAATGACTACTTCAGTCATGACTAAATTTGACTATTAAATATTATTTCTAATCACATTAGTCATTACTAATATTATATATTTATGATGAATTAGAAAAATTAGTCATAATTGAAGTTCAGTTGTCAATTTTAGGACTCAATTTTAGTCGTGATTAAAGTCAGTCATCTGTTCAATGATTAAATAACTTTTATAATCTGATGACTCAATTAGTCATGATTAATAACCTAATCGATTAGTCATCAGTCACAATTGATATTATTTCAATTTGGTCACTGATAGTATAAGTCGTGATTGCAATTATTTGAATTCTTATTTAATCATCAATTTAGTCGTGATTTAGTCATGCCCAGCGACACTTGATCATTCGGTTTCATAAAAAAGTTATGTGGATGATTTTCACATTTTTGTTTGATTTCATTATTTTCTATTAAACTTTACCTATACCATTTTCGTAGCTCAGGTAGGTCTGTTTGTAAAGCTACTTTACAAAATTGTTTTGTGAATGAAATTCCTCATTTGGAAAGACTGCTACAATCTTGATTTCGATCATCGAAAATATTTAAATAAATTCTAGATTACGAACATGCGCAGTCACTCTTCAACTGTTTCATGCTCTCCTTGGACCACTCTTGAGTAATAATAAATCTTGCTTGTTACGTTCTTGAATCGAAATTTATTTGAATTACGAGTACATTAAACAACATTGACGCTTTGGGAAAGAAAAAATTAATAAAATATTGGTTTTTTTCCGTATAAATTTCTCAAATAAAAAGTCACGTTAATGCAGTAACTACGAGCATTAGGTTATTAATAAATTCATAGATACAGTCCGAATAATTAATTTGATGTGCTTATTCAGCATGTTTTCTCTTTTTACATAATTTTATTAATATCTCAGGTTTCTAGGAATTTTTTTTTGTTGTTGACTGTGGGAATATGTTTTTTAAACACAGAAGTAGTACTACGAGCTCTTTTCTTCGTTTTTCTTCTAAAAATGGCTATCATATAGAATTTTATTAAATTCGTTTTTGCAGACCAGTATAAAATTTTTTCAATCAGTTTTCCTCCTTAGAAACAAATGAAAAATAAATTAAAATGAAGCCTTCTTATCTACGAGCAAAAAAAAAAAGAAAAAACGCACTGCGCTGAAATTTGAAAAAAAAAAAAAATTATGAACTACCTACGATACTGCTATTCGTATATTTTGGTTTTGAAGATTTTAGTGATATTATGTATTTGGGGGCTGTAAATATTCATTTTCAAATTTTTCATTTCAGGTTTTGGCTGAAACATTTCAGTGTTACCTACAATATTGTTCTGAAAAATTGATCACAGAGTATAAAGAAGTAAATTATTGTTGTGGATTTAACTTTTCTATAATGTGTTATCCAGTATCTCCTCTAAAAACATAGATGAGGAATCTGCCTCATATTACCTGAACCTGGTTCATGTTGGAATCCCATCCCTTGATCCAGTATTTTACCCCCCCCCCCCCCCTCGCCACCTATGCCTTAATTCGTGAACAATGAAAAATCAACTTATGAAATCGTCACGTGCTTTTCAAAGGCTTTTTCTCAAATTCATCAGCCTGATGTAATTCTGTGGGCTATTAATTATGAAATTCCCTACAATACCCATTAAAAATAAATTTTTTTCATGATTTACCTGTATTAATTTTTTTTTTTTTGTTATATTGAATGGTTCAACAGCATTTAAAATGTAATTTTGAAGAAAGAAGAAAAAACATCATTAGGACTACCAATTTTAATTTTCCTTAAAAAGTATACTGATGAAACAAAAAAAATAAAAAAAATAAAAAAATATAAAAGGAAGAATGAATGAATGAAAAAATAAATAAATGAGTGACCATTAAAACGTACATTTTTAACCATCGTATGATTAATAATTTATTCCTTATTTTCTCCCTCTCTCATGAAATTTATGGAAAGTTTTTTCTCCCCATTTTGTAATAATTATTATACACTTAATGGAGAAAAAGAAGATGAGAGAAGAAGGAATAAATATTTTCATGATGGCGGATCATAAATATTTTTACGATACGCGAATGGCCGAGGTTAACGATTTTCACTTCTATTTTTAGGAACTATTTTCGTTTGCTAGTAAACATCATTTTTTGACTGTACTATTTTCTTACTGACCGTACATCCTGTTGGAAGTGTTCTTTTTCACTTAATTTTTCTAGCCCCTATCCCCTCTCTTCTATTCAATTCTCATCATTTTTATTTTATTTTTTTTTGTAATTTGAAAATGTACTGAATTGTGAGAGGGAAAAAGAAGAATCGGTTCATTACTTCTACAGGTACCTTTTGTTTTGTGATTTTGTTGTTATTGTTGTTGCTTCAATACTTTGGAAGTCTAAACCGGAAGTTTAAAGGAGAAAAAATGTGAAATAATTTAATTTCTTTTGTAAATTAATGGATTCAATAGTTGACGAAGATAAATGAATTTTTGTATTGCTGTTTTAAGTTTATTATACCTACCCATACTTCTACATTGTTCAAGTTTATTAATTTTTCAAGTCAGCTGACCTGTTTCGTGATTTATAATTGACTTTTCCGAATCAGTTCTCCGTAGTCGTTCAATGTAAATAAATATACGAGGAATTTATTAGAAACGAAACGTAGTAAGGCTGTCTGCAACTGTCTTCTGTGTTTAAGATTTATTCATTATTAAAATTCCAATAATATCGGTGAAAGTGTGTATCAGGGAGAGTAATTTTACGATTATAATGTATTTTTTATAAAATATTTGTATCTACACTTGAAGTAGAATTAGGTACTTACTATAAAGTTCCTCCCTCCTTATGCTATAATTATAGGTGTTAGTTGTTGGAGAAAAAGTATTTTCGTAAATAAAATAAATGAATAAATGTACCCAATGGGCATTTTATTGTGATGTCATAAGAACATCAGTATAGATAAACACTTCATTGGAATACGTTTGAGCAGCACATAGATTGATACGAAAGAAAAATATTTAAGGGTATCGCAATGAAAACTCCAATATTTCATTCTTTCTACGAGTAGATATTTTGGCCTTGTGCGTGAATTTTTTTCTACATACTTAATTATAAAAAGCAACTCAGACAAATATTTCAGACTCTTATTATTCTACAGAAGTGTAATGATTTGATTTTTTTCGGTTTTCAGGTGAGTCAAAATCAGATTCAGTCTCGAATTTTATTCGAATAATATGCACGAAGATGATGTCATAATTTCTTGCAGTGTGATAAGTATATTGAATTAATAAGTTCTAATATAACTTGTGTATTTTACCCCTACATGACTTTGTGCTTGGAAAAAACCAAAAATCATATGTGCTTGGAAAAAACCAAAAACTGTACAAAACTAATCACTTTCAAGATGATAGGCGTATAATACACTTATCTTGTAAATTCAGTCCATGCTGGTGGAAGTTTCTAGCAGGTTTTCGACAGGAAACTTTCTATTAATTTTGGTCTAACTCTCAAATAGGTTGGTACGGGACATGCATAGTTATTCGTTTCATGATCTCAGGATTCCAATAATAACCATCTCCCATTTTTTGATATTGTTTTATTTCTTTATTTTTTATTCATTTGTTTATTTAGGGGGGTGTATGTAAATCGTAAATTTCGACTTTGAAGGCTAATTATCTACAGCAAAACTATTGAACGGATCGAGCTGAAGTTTGAACTGTAGATGAATTAATTCAAGTCTTGCGAATTTACCATCCAAATTTCAAGCTCATCATACGTTCATTGGTTTCTGATAAAATTCATTTTAAACCTTAAAAATCGCGTTTTTTTTTTAATCGCGCTCCAGGACGAAATATACTAAACTAGTAGAGCTTAAATTAGCACCAGAGGTCTAAATATGATGTGAGGAAGTGCAATGTAAAATTTGGTGTTGATTGCGTATGTGGTTCGCTTGATATTAGCTTAAAAGTAGCAAAAAAACAATGATTTTTTATGTTTTTTTTTCCTCCACAGTATTCCACGTGCTATAAGTGCGAAATATAATTATTTTGTTCCAATAGAGAAACCAAAACGATCATAATTGAGTAATTGGTGATATATTTCATATTTCCCTGCTGGAACTGAGTATAATTATTTTTTAAAGAAATTGCTGATACAGTATTCTTTCTTGGAGTTTTGTACGAGCTAAATTCACTATAGTTTTCTATGTAGGTACTTGATTGGATTCCTCAAACTCTGTAATTATTATTTCAACTCTGAATAAACTTAAAACGAGATTTTCTGATCTCGTCACGTGTTTTATAAACAGAGAAGAAGAATATCTGTGCACATTTCTTCATACTCCAGAAATTCATTACAAAATGCAGAATCTGCAACGGTAGGATTCTGACGTAGGAAAAGAATGTTTCTTTGTTGCCCTGTTGCCAGCAATGATGATGTACCAATAAATCTTATCTCGTAAAAATATACATGATTTACTTTTTAAGTTGGGTTTGCGTTCGCATCCGGATTTCTGTGCCCAGTTTCTGTTCAACGCCCGTCTACAAAAAACATAAAAATTATTTAGTTTGCTCCTTTTTTTTTTTTTTTTTTTTTTTCAATTGCATTGTTCAACATTATGCAGTATGTCATATATCCTTTATGTACAAAGGGTTCGTTTCTCATCGTTACATATATTATTTATTCCATTCTTATGCCTATCGAGAGAAAAATAATAAGAAAATAAAACTAGGTATAAAATAATGTAGAAAGAATATAAAATGTAACCACTATCGATGGAAAATTTAAACAATAATTCTCCTTTTTAAATTATTTCTCGTTTGTATGTATTTTTGTTATATAACCAAATGTGTGTAAAGGTTAGAAAAAAGTGGAGTTTCATGCTAAGCAATATTATAAATGTTCAACCGGTTCTTATTTTTTTCTCCTCTCTTCTTTCTCTTCGCTATAGTAATCGCTAATCAAAATGTATGCAATTGGAACAGTTTTGCACCGATACTTGTCATTGAAAATGGTGGTTATTTCAAAACTGAACACATTAATCAGTGTCTCCGGTCAGACATTTAGAAAATTTTGTTACCTCATTTTTCAGCTAGCTAAGGCCAGTGTACCAAAAAGGGGTGCGAAGGCTAGGTCTGATGGAAATTCTTACACATATCTAGGGAGTGTTTTCTTACTAACGTGAAATATTTGAAATATTGGCCCCTCAATGTGTGAAGTGGTAAGGTAGATCATTATATGTGTTTATCAAATGCAAATTTTACTACGATTTTCTCAATTTTCTCAAAATTGGAAAAATGGATATTGTAAATACCTACTTCACTTTTGCAGATGTAGTAAGTGGTGAACATGAATGTCGATGATGATAGTAATAATAATACGTATTAACTTAATATATAGTTGATAATTTCTTCAGCTAATAATTGACATTACACCTCGAAAATGAAAATTTCAGATAAGAACATTGAAAAATATCCACATATAATTTAAAAGAGGCTATGAAAGTATCGTTCTCATCACCTAATTCAGTAACCTATTTATGAAAAAATCAATAGATTCTTCTGTTGAAACTTTTTTTTTCATTTATTTTTTCTTTCTTTAAATATCGATGTAAGAGGATTATCTAGTCAAGCGTCTAAATATTTACAGGTAAATCGTGAAATCGACCTTGGCTGTTCGATATTATGTTGCATAAATTATTTAAAATGAATTTTGAAATAGAATTATACAAGAAATAATATCTTCTCCGTTTCTTGGAATTTTCGTGAAGCAGGTCAGGTTATTCATTGAGAGAAAAAACCAATTATTGTTGATTTTTTTTTAGTTCCAAGCACAAATTAGAAAATTAATGAAAACTTCGATAACCTGTGTCTCTATGGGTGTGAAAACTTCCACTGTATTTGATTACCGAACTAATAACGTTTGGTGTATTATGCTAACAAAATAAAAAGTGGTTGATTATAAAAAATCATTCTTTTAAACAAATAAATGAAATATTGAGTAAAGTAAACGAGGGCAGTATTACTCGTATTTCCTCAGAAGCAAGATGAAGTGTTTGTTCGGCAAAGTCCAGAGCTGGGATTTTTCATGCAGAATAATTTATTTTATCACGATTATAAAATTTATTAGTTCAAGAAGGAGTAAAATTTAGGGGATAATATTAATGGCACAATGGGTTTTTTACATTTGGCATTTGTCAATTTAGTTGTTTACTTAGTCATCAGTCATCATGATGCTTTTTCATCATCCTCATTTTGCCGCTCACTCCTTCCTTGCTTTTCGAGTACGGATCGCTACCACCTCAGAAGAAGCGTACCATCGGCGAATTAGAATTTACATAAATTCCGGAGAACCTGCTAATATTGTCCTCTCGAGAAGGTTGTTAGAAAATTTCGTCCAATTTGAATGCGAAAAGTTCTTATTTCCAGTTTATATATACAGCGTTTCTAAGTTCAGATTTTAGTGGGCTGAAAGGGCAACCGACTGTAGCGAATAAATATGGGAAGAGGGAGAGAGAGCGAGTGAGATGTTGGAGTATACGGATTTTAGAAAATTACCTCCACTATTGCTTATACTTTATGGTTGCTGCTGTTGCGGCTGCTGCAGCAGGAGCACAGATTAACTTGTAAAATAACAGGTAACACGCAGCCAGATTGGCGTTTTCCATTACGTGTAATGTAAACAATTAACACTCTCTGGAAATGTTTACTCAATTCTGCACCCTCCACCTTTCTCCATCCGCGCCGCTAATCTTTTGTGTGTGTGTGCAGTTTAAATATAACACGCAGCAAGTTGTACGTTGACTTTTAGTACATCTGTGTACCCTGCCCCCCCCCCCCCACCCTCCTCCTTCTCCTTCCGAGAGACTCTTTAGATGCACACAGCCTAGACATATAATATTATTAAAAAATATAAAAATAGTTACTGCATAATACACGAAAACGCCTAAAAGGGGGTAAAAATTTAGAGGAGAGGGCAAGTTAGTAGAGAGGTGTAAAATAAGAGAGAAGTAAAACAAAATTTTAATTACATTATAATTACGTATGTATGGGTTGTAGAAAGCAAAAGCAAAACGGCAACATCGCAACAGGAACAACTGTACTTCATCGTGAAACTATGTTGTAAAGTGTGTGTGTGCAACTGTGTGCCTGTGTACAGACTTGGTGTTTTAGTCTACAGGCACAGGACCTCAGGTACTGTGTGCGTACGAGTGCAGTTGGAAGAACTACGAATGTACACACAAAAAAAAAAAAAAAACATTGAGAGTACATCTACCTGTTAATAAGAAAGAAGAAAAATAGTTGAATAATATCTGTGTGTTCACAACAGGTGCGCCCGTTCATTGGTTCTTCACTCAATAACTTGTACTTTTTTTTCCAACTCTGCAACCATCTTTTTTTCTACGATAGCAAATATTTTTTTTTATCTTTTCATTTCTATTTCGTTCGTCAAAGTATACATGATTGAAATATTGTGGATAAAAAAAGAGGAAGAATTTAGATACCCGCGAGATACGTTGGTCAACATTTTGGGTAGATTTTTCGGGCACGTTTTTGCAACGTGGTTTTTTGGAATTTTTCTAATCATATTTCTTAATTACTCAATTGATGTGGCTCGAAAGCGAAGTACATTTTTAACTCTAATGGTTGCCTTTCTTTCGAACTGAAACTTGAAAGTAGAGAACTACACTGAGAGAAAACTGCTTATCTATTGAATTTTAATATATGTAACCCGCCAGGCGGAAAGGGACCACAAGTCGGAAAACAAAATTTTGCGCTAGACGCAAAAATGTGAGATCAGGTCAAAATTAACGAAAATTGTTTTATGGCGGTTTCTGGTGGTGAAACATGTAATCTTGCCTGTCCCAAAATTAGAAGGCCGAACTCGGCCGGGGAATGGGGTAAAACTGCGTTCAAATAGCTAGAAAATATTTTCAATATTTTCAATTCTCCAATTGTTTTACGGGGGGAGGGGGGGTGTTGCGTCATAATGATGGATCCCCCCCCTTGAGGTCAGTCTAGATACGCCCCTGTACCCACGAGCTTATTGGGTTCAATAAAGACATAAATTATACTTAAAAAAAATTAAAACAGTAAATTTTATTTGATTTTCTTTAAACCTCTTTTTCTCAAAATATGATTTTTCTTAACTTCAAGTTCAAACAGTCATAAAACCATGAATTTTATAGGTACGGGCGTCGTTCTGGTTTCATATTAACGGGAATTTGTCCTAGTTTCTAAAATGGCCATAAAATGAAAATTAAAATTTCCTACTTGTGGTCCCTTTCCGCTTGGCGGGTCACACATGCATACTAACTTGAGGACAATTCAGGTTTTGTATGAAAAATTGAAATAAAATCAAGAATTAATAAAAAGTATAGGTATACAGAATATTGAAGATTGGTGTATGTTATACGTATTATATTGTCTCAAAGTTATTATAATATACAGTAGATTAATTATTTTTGATATTTTTTCTCAGGATGTGAAAATGTTGACTCGCGGCTGAAACGCGAATGCATTTTCGTCATATCGCCGGTCTAAGTCCAAAACCGGCTAAGTTCCAAAAAATATTATGTACTTGTTTTGGAGCCTGATGGTGTAAAATCAGCGGAAAAGTAGGTGATAGGTTTTTTGGGACTTGGCAGGTTTTGGGCTTGAGTGCCGTTCACAATGCCCTTTTGCTTTTGATTTTTTCTAGAAGATGGTATACAGCGATAAGGATGAAAGGAAAAGCTAGAACAATCGTTGTGAACTGGCTCATTTGATTACACTGGTTCAACTTTCAAAGTAAAACCCAGGAACAAAAGACGAAAGTTCATTGTGAACGGCCCTTTAAGCCGGCAATAGGCCGATGACTTTATTTTAGAAACATTCATTGTCTTCTTGATGATTTGGTAAGCTTCGTTTCACCAATAGAAAATGATGAGGGGTAAGGAGCGTTATCTAGTAGTAATGTCAGATGTGAGGTATTAACTATAGTGCTAGTGGAAAATATCAATTATTCCCGTAAGTGTATAAATTTTTTAAATCGAGATAGGTTCATGAAATTTTTCTTAACATTGATAATTTGAACAAGCCCAATAAATTACTCAATTTCCAAAATTCAGACACATGAAAGGTTTTTTAGTAAAATGCCAGTGAGGATTAATGGAAAATAAATATGCTGTTAAGAGGGATCATTCCTTTTTACATATTATAATGAAAGGATGTCTTAGGGAGGAAACATTTTTGATTGGAGGCATCACGATTTGAGGAGAAATTTTCTAAAAATCACTCCTCCAAGTGATTTGCTGAATTTAATAAATCTTCTACGGGAGAAGTGGCTGCAACCCCAGATATGTGTATCCTACGCTTAACCGAGTGGATCCCATACTAACAAAGTGACATTCGTTACTTCTACTAATTCTACTCGTAGCTCTTATAACCGGTTTTGCGTTTCAATCTACTAAAAACTTACTTTTTTAATAGTGTTTTGCTAATGTACATACTTAGGTACTCATTTTCAGAATGACTTTTTTCATTTTCAGTGTCACGACGAGAGATAGAATAATGAATATGATACGTCTTCAAATTTCCTTTTTTGCAGTTTTTGTCACCATTCAAATTGATATGAACTTGAAAGTTATGGTCTACTCGAAAAGGAGGGAAAAAATTCATCCCAAATGTAGGTCATGGCTAGTGCTTACTAAGCCCCTTTATCCACTGCACTTCTCGTTGTAAAATTGATCTATCTTTCAAACCTGTCCTATTATTTATTTATAAAGTTGAAATTTTATGCATGCCTTCTAAATTTGACTATTATGGAAGGTAGGGCTACAGCAGTTTCGCCTCTTCTCTTCTTTGTTTTAATAATACATCTTGTACCATTTTTGCGAATGATTGATAGATTTTAGCTCGAGTAAAAGATACTGCAAACTTTTTTTTTTTTTTACTTCAAAAAATTCTAGCTCCACTCTTGTAAATTCGTACCAGCTCCTGTATAATCCACTTCAACTAAATAAAATATGACAGTTCTTTGAAAGTGTATAAGGTTTCTTTTTTTCTTTTTCGTATCGTAAAGATTTATTTTTCATATAATGCGATTAAATCAGAAAGTTTCACTTGTTTTTATTTTCGCCTTGACGTTTTCTAAACCTATTGAAAAAAAAAAAAAAAAAAAATACTAGATCACTATCTCTAGTCGAAGTTCAATAATGAGTAATCGACCAAAGTGAAAATGTTGTTCGATTGTGTTGACACAAGTGATGCGAAGATACTCGTATTTGAATAATTTCCCAGGAAAAAATTATACACTCGTAAAGTATGTTTTTTAATGGTTGCTGCTACCGGCAGAGCAAATATTAACCGACAAAATGAAAATACAGTCGAAAAAAAGAGGAAGGAATGAAGAAAGGCGATAGGCGATACAGAGCTAGAGATGGAAAAGAGAACAAACCTAAAGAATTAAATTGATCAAACATTAATATGTTAAATAGCTATAAGCGACGTCATTTATCTACAATTTTATACTCATTGTATGGTGTGCTGGTATTTATGTGCTGACTTTCGTATATACATATTACAATCAGTATATCCCATGTGAACTTGTCTAGTGAAATACTGTGAAGCTATTATTACAGAACGATACACATTGATATTTTATTCGTGTTAGTGGTACGTGAGCTCTCTATATTATGTTTTTTTTTTTTTTTTTTTTTTTTGAAAATAGAATTTGATTGGTGTCAGCTGTAAACAGATCTTGAATAAGATGGAGAATTTCATGCACGTTCTTTAGTTTTCAATGCCAACCAAGTGGTTTTGATTACTATGTATTTAGTTCAGAAAAATGGAGCTTGATTTTTTGGAAGTTTCCAAAATAAAAGGGATCTGCGTGTGAAGTGAAAGAAATACAATTTATAAATGAGTCTCTGAAGTTATTTGTTTCGTTGTTGGATTTGTCAGATGAGAGGAAGAGAGTAGAGTATTTCAAGCTTTATTATAAATGTGATAAATTCCATGGTAGAAGAATGGGGAGAAGGGTATTTTAACTAATAAAATTTGTTATATGTCTGAGGTCCAGGTAACAAGAAGTTTTCGATAAAATAACAGCAAAAACCCATACAGGCTTATTCAACTTTATACATGTATAGCGCAAACAGATTTTTTTTTAATGATAGAGTGTCTACATTTAGTACTCTGTTTCTCGGTTCCTATGACAGAAACGAAAAAATGATGGAAACAAAAGTTGGAGATAATGTGATAAAAAAAATGTTTTGTTTTAAGCATTTTTTCATGAAATGTTCCGTTTTCGAGTTACAGCCAAAAAACCAAAAAAGAGGAGATACCTACATTCGTCCAGCACCTTTGAAGGGGCTGTGACAGGTGGATTTTAGGGACGTTTAGAGAGTGATTTTGAAGATCGTCCTTGACGTTTCTGCGCAAAAATTTTTTCTGCAGGATTTTTTTCAATGCGAAACATCTGTCTGCGCTGTACTAAAATATAAATTACAATTTTTGATTGAGAGAAAAAAATTTTTCTCAATAAAACTTGAATCAATTTTTACTTTGTAACTTTTTTAATCAGTACAATCACCCGATATTCGTGTTAATCTTTTTCTGAGAAAGTTAGGCAGGTTTTCTACGAAAATACGTTGACCTGGTTGCGATTAACTCTTCACCAGTTGCGACTATTTACCTGTTCAAATTTTCATGAAAATGTGACCTCTAATTCAGCGAATTTATCGTCGCCAGCGCAATCTTCAGTTTTTTCCATTTGCTCATTGAGACGTGTAGAATTTTATGGTCTAAATTTTTATGTATTGTACCTATTATTTGTTTTCAAGAAATCTGATGAATCACTGTGGGGACCTAAAAATTATCAATATCATTCTAGAAGTCAACTCCCCCATACAATGTTTCTCATACAGGTCATTATTCTTGGATATAATATAAATCACATTTTTCTTCGCAACCAGATGAAATAATAAAATAGATTTACAGATGGTTCAAAATACTCGCGTATGTTGAGGTATGTATCGAGAGGAACGTTGCATGCAGACTGCAAAGAATGCCCTTTACTTAATGGAAAAAAAAAAAAAAAAAAATGAAAATATAAGTAAACAAATCGTGGAAATCCTCGATTCAGTCACGTTTTTTTGTGTGTTTTTTCATTCTGTGTTTTTTTTTTTCGTTTTGCAACTCGACTGGATAATAATAACTCTTCTGGGGCAGGATGTAAATGGCGCAGGCGACCAGGAAGTGAGAAAACACCTGTAGATTGGGGTAACAGACGTTTTAAAATGGCAGGCAGAAGAGCACGAGAAAAAAAAACGATAAAAAGGATAACTTTCAGGCTGGAAGAGGGTTTTTTTCGACGGTGTGATGGGGCAAAGGGGAAAGCCAACAAACGATCCGCATTCGTCGTCTGCGGCGAGTTTTTCGACCCAATTGTGGCGGCGACGGTATAGCTAAATAATTTGGAAATTTTTTTGCCAAATGCGGCGCTTACAGCTTTTTCTTGTCTGCCAGTGGAGGGGTGCATTGGATTGTTTTTTTGCAGTCGATTTTAAAAGCCATATAATAGGCTTTGCTTTTATTTATCTGAAATTGCTACCTACAAATACTCTTAACTTTAAATTGAAATTATTAGACAAACGACTATCAGCTGTAATATTGTATCGCATTCCTCGATAGCCCCCTCAAAGTATCCTTTATAAATAACGCATTAATCCATTGGGAGATCTTTGAAGACTCAGCAAGGCCAGCAAAAGATAGTCTACATTGGTCTAAAGAATAAAATTCAAACATTTTTAGAGGTCAAAGCCGTTTTTTTTTAATTGTTTTTTTTTAGCCATAAGGTCCCTTTCATGAGGCACGATCACATGTGACATTTTTCTGATTTATAATATTTGTGAATTACTATAACCACTTTTTCATCTCCCTTCGTATGACCTTTTGCTGCCCAAAGTTAATTTTCATGAATGTTATTTGATGAAAGTGTCGATATTTTATTTTTTTCCCGGCCTTTCATAGCTATAAACTCATATTCGCATGATTATTGTGGAATACTAGGGTGATTTTCGAGGCTGATGCTGTTTGAGTAGAACGCTAATGAGGACAAAAAAAGCAACTCTTACTGAGCAGAAAAATAATCCGCTGTACGTTTCAAACAGAATTAATTACTGGTTCACGTGTATAGCGATTTTGTTGTAAGCACTATATGATATTATATGACTTTGAAACTGCAGATGACCTATAGTCTAAAATCATGTCTTGAAGGCTATCTGGCCATGACTACACGACGATTTTACTACCGTATTCAAAGTATGTGGCTCAAGTTTACACCCTGTGCTACGTGTATCTACTTTTTACAAAACTCTCCTGGAATTTTTTTTTCACTTTTTTCACGAATACTGTTTTATTGTATGCCAATTCGCAGCTGGAAAGCTCATAAAAATTTACAAAATCTTGCTATAAAGTTCCAATTTGCACGGTCTTTAAATATTAATCGTTTTATATATACGCTTTCTGTATAATGGTTCAAACTTTCAGGCTTCATATTTTTTTCCCGTATTCAGGTATATTTTTTCTTATACGAACTGAAAAGGAGTAAATTTGACGATTCCTTTTTTTGTTGCTCTGAAAAGAGTGGTAGGGAGGAAGTCCGAGCAAATATGGCGTATAATTAAGTCGAAGGGAAAGGGTTCAGAATTTGTTTTCGCTCTTATAATTCGGTTTAAAAAGTGGTCAAGAAATACTCTAATGATCCCAAATACCTGAAGTAGGGTGGTCCGTAATTTGAAGTTTTGAATTTTTTACTTTCTACCTTGCAGAATGGTTCCATTGTATGAAAAGAGAAAAATCGATGCTTCAATGGGGGTGAAAATCCGTTGCAGATTGGCTGCTTACATGCCAATTCTCACTTTCTGTTGCTAAAAAATTTTTCATCATTATCCTTTCTTTTCTCTTCTCAGTTTGTCAACTTGATCGTCTTATAAACTAACAAAATGAGAGCAATTTGAGGGAAGAAAGAGAATCATGTAAACTTGACATAATTCGGTAGCGAAGAGTGGTAGAAAAAATTAAGAGGCAAAAATTGGCTCGTTTTATCGACCATAAATTTTTTCTTTCATTTTTCCTGCTATGCTTCTATACAATTCGTCTTTATAATTAAAGTACGAGTATGAAGAAAGGAGAAAAAGAGGGGCAGAAAATTCAGACGTGGTTTTATTTCTGAATTTTTCAAAAGCAATTACTTTGCTTACATAATGTTCATTTCCAGTCATAAAATGTAGTTATTAAAAACTTTTATAATGGAATTCTTGTTTGAGCACTGTTGTTAATGGTCGCGATCGACGAGGAGCGATCGTTGGTAGAGAGGGGGGAAAGGGTAGCCAGGGTGGTTTGGAGGAGGGGTAAAAGAGAAAATCCAGACAGACACATCTGTTGCGTTCAAAGTGCAGCATATGCTGGC
Organism: Parthenolecanium corni; assembly: GCA_038050395.1. NCBI lineage: Eukaryota > Metazoa > Arthropoda > Insecta > Hemiptera > Coccidae > Parthenolecanium > Parthenolecanium corni. Next base: position 179,370 of record JBBCAQ010000027.1, on the reverse strand, counting down.
TGTTCATGATGGTTTTTAATAAGAAAAAAAGTCAGTGTTGTTGGTTTAATGAACGAATAATAATTTCTCATCGTTTGGTCGCCCAGCTTTTTTTTTTTACAGCTGTTTATATCGAAAAGGTAGCTGCTCAAAATTTGTGAAACTTTTTTACGCTTTCGTTGATGAATTTTGAATTTTCCAACCAATATACGAATAATGTTCTTAACGGTAAAAAATTTGGTCAATTTTTCTATCTACAGTAGACTTGTTTAAGTCTGGGTTGCCATCTGTCTAGAATTTCGAGCAGACTGAGCTCTGCTTTAGATTATGGTTTTATTAAATGAATATAGAAAAATCATTTCCAAATTTGAATTTTGAATTTTCTGAATCTACGCATTTTTTATTGGGATTTCATTAGTAATTTTTAAATATTATTTTATAAGTCTATTCTCGATTTCTTCGCGTCCGGAACCTGAACTGATGATTTTTTCTTGTTTTTCTCACCATAAGAAGTGCCTACCCCCCCGGTTGCATTATTAATATCGCTTGCGCCAAGCCTGGAATTAATTTTTAATGCTAGGAAATATCTTTCAAATTAAATTAAGTAAAAATTTCAACTTTTAATTTCTTTTCTTGAACTTTTTACTTTTTACAAAAAAATTTACAAAACCTTTTTTTCTTTGCATTTAAATTTTATTTGACACTAAAAAGTTCTATTTCCAACGTTTAAAGTTCCTGAGTGATACCAGTGTTGATTACTCTGATAAAAATTTGTGTCGTACCTTTTACTACTTTTATTAGAAAACAGGTACAGTTGAAGATTTATAGCATAAATTACCTAAAAAATAGTGAAATATACTTTTTAAGGTAGTAAAAAGTACTATTAAGAATATCTACAATAAATCTTGAACTATCCGTGCGTTCTTATAAAAAATAGTGAAAATTACTACTCATTTCTTTCAGTGTATGTCTCAGTCACAATCACTAACGAATGTTAACAATTGTTATCTCTATTCGCACATAATCACACGCCACGTGCATCCCCATAAAACTGAGAAAAAGTCAAGCTGTACTAATGAGTCTCTGAAGGCGTTATACGTTGCCATTTCGTAGCTATTTTAACAGTATGTTTCGTTCTAAGAAAATGTTTACTCCTCAAGTTGATGATTTTGGCTTTGTAACTGACATTTTTCCTCATCCTCAAGGTCATTTAGTTTTTCATTTCTCTCATTTTCTATCCCCAGTCAAAAGTATCAAGAGACAAATAAGCAAATAATTTTGGTATCGAATTTTATTCTTGGTTTCGTAACGAAATATCGTCTTTCTACTTGTGTGCTAATAAAGGTGCCCCCTAAACTGAGGGTGGTCCATAGACACGTATAATACGGATGAGCACCTAATTAATTTCGCATAAACTATTCGACATCTTGCACGAGGCGTGCATATTTTCCACGTCCAGGTGGGTTGTCCTCTTTTAATAAAGTTATCTTGTTACAGTTTTTCTACTGTGGGCTTATAGTGGCTTATAGTGTTTTTTTTTGTTTTTTTTTTCGTTGGTATTTCTAGTTCTTTTACCTTTTCTCATTCTCTTTCTCCTAAAGTTTTTATACGTACACATTCTTCATTTTTTCTTTGACTTGCGTTGAAGAAAAAAAGTTGAGAGAAAAATTATTAAAACAGGCAACGATTACAATATATAATCATCGTAATAACGAATAGTGTTACTGCATAAGACGATGAATGGTGATGGAACGATAAAACCGGATTCTGCAGTCAAGGTTATGAAAGTAACCCCTCGTTAGCCCCCTTCCCCCTGGGTGTCCACAAAAGAGTTCAGCTCGCTTTGTACTATTGTTTGCTGGAGAATACGACGCGAGAAACGCGTAATTATTAAACCCTTCTCTTCACCACTCTGTCGATCGTTTCCTTAAATTTCCTTCATCTTTTTCTCTTTTAACTTTTTTTTTTTTTTTCGTGGTACGATGGACCATTCTCAGTGTACAGTATTTCAACGAGAAACAGTGTTGCCAACGGACAGCACTGGCGAGAACTTCAACAGGTTTATGTTGATTGTTTATGATGCAGACACGCTGCAAGGGGGGGGGAATTCAATTACTCTCCGTCATTGTAAGCCAGCACAACGACCTGCGAAAGGGTTTTGTGGTGAATATGGGCCTATACTGAGAGACAGTAATAATATTAATTGCAGACATAGTAGTAACTTTTTTCATCACAGTTACGAAAAACGTTCATTTACTGTAGACATTCTTGATTCTTGTAGTAGTTTTAATTATTTTAGATAAGTAAGATACTCTACTGTACTGTTGTTGTAGTAAATTTTGCTACAAGTCTTGAACTGTCCCAGTCTTCCGATTCAAATTGTCGCAGAAAGTGTAAATTAGGGAATTTAAAACGAAACAATATTACTTCGATGGATACAATCTAAAGCGACCTCAGTGATTTACTTTTTACAAAAACGATTAGAACAGACTATGTTTCAATTTCTTAAGAGCAAAATGTACTTACAAAAATGCACTTTGGTTGCTCATTTATGCATCGATTGATGTAAAATTGTCACCAATCTGTTTTCAAACAAAAAAAAAAGTTAAATTTTGAAATTTCACTTAACAAGCACCATAGAGGTATCCTTTAGGAGTACCTATATTGTCGAAAATTTGCAGCGATTAAATTGGTGCATAATCGAGTGACGAAGGTGCATTCTTGAAAATTCATTTTTTACTATATCATAGAAACTATACACACCCTTAACATGCAGTTATGCATTTTTCCTGAATTATTTTAAAACTGATTTCATCACTTTGAAAACATACTGTTTAGAATTACTCTTGTAGACGAAGTTGCGTGGTTGGAAGTTGGTGAGTCCAAATCAAGACTTCGAGTGTTTGACGTACTGACGTAGTTTTCCCATTTCCGTTCTAATTCTCAAGCTACACGTATAAATTAAAACACGTAAGCTTTAATTTGCTTATGAGGTTTCGAAAGTTTGTTGGGCAGCTTTAATCCTTTTAATCACTTTGTATACCACTGTTCCTCGGAGAGCCACTATTATGAGAGAGCTGATAAATGAAAATTAATACGCTCGTGCACATTCTGTTATAGGTTACTCAGTTTATGAACGTAATTAATTTGTCACTCACTTCAATCTTTATATATATCTGGCAACCACCCTCGATCAAAGGGGACCGTTCACCCTCTTTTTCAAAGAATTCTCGTATTCACCGGTGCAATCAGACGGAAAATTGTTAGATGGAATCTTTTTTTGTCCACATTTTGTTTTTTTATATCTTTCGCCTGCGTGGATTATGACAGAGAAAAAGCAATTTTCCGAATTATGCTACTTTGAAAAACCGAACTACGGTAGACGACCATCCATCGAAAACGTATCCAACCGTGTGTTTTCGGTAATATACGACTATTTATATTATATACGTATAATATTATGTTGCCCAGATTAAATGGGTATATTTTTTAAAATGCAGTATCACAAAGAAATTTGGAAATTACTCGAGGGGTATAATGATAATAACACTCCTCCTATCTGTCTTCTATGTAGTGAAGGCGAGTCCATCTATATTGATAAGACAGTTTGAATAAAACGACAATCGCATTCTGTAAAAGTACTTTTCTTCCTTTTCCCCGATCCTCTGCCAACATTGCATCTTAGTTTATTTTGTGTAAAGCAGCCGATGACTAAGTTTTGTTCGAATCAATTTAAGGGCTACATATATATATTCGCCAGAAATCCGTGTAATTATTCAGACACAACTGTTTTTGTTAGTTTGCCGATAGTTTGAAAAGGGGTAGTTTCTGTCCCCTCGATGCCCTTTTTCCGAGTCAGCCCATAAAGTTGTTGGAAATTTTCCCTCAGACTATACATTTTATGGTTTGGCAAGACATCGTTATACCCTCTGCTCCGTAGTTTGAAAAGATTCTTTGAATGATTATTTTGTCGAGGGTTTATTAGATGCGGTGTCTGGAGGCTAAACGCGTGGTTTTGTTGGAAAGTTGAATTAAGAAGTGGAAGGTTAAATTTTGTAATTGATTTCGAATAATTACCCGCTAATTAGACCTGCATTCAGCTGAGAAAAATTTAATTCTACTTCTGTTGGTTGCAAGTTAAATTCTTTGAGAGGGACTTCGAAATCTAAGTTTAAAAGGTCTAATGAGAAAAACGCACCTCAATGCACATTGATATTTTTTAGATCGTGTTTGGTCTGCCAATATCTATGAGAGCAGGGAATTCGTTGAATTCTGCTAAGTATGGGAACTGCAGGTATCCTGTAAAAAAAAATTACTAAAATTTGTGTTCTGCCCCTTATCTAGAGCCCAATAATTGAGCTTTTTTAGGCTTGAGTCTTATCGATACGGTGTATCCTTGGAAGCCCTAATAGCCAGCAATAATTTTCCTAGTCGAACTTCAAACAAATGACGTATAAGGATCAGCTGGTTTAGATCAGATTTAGATGGAAAAGGTAGAATTATCATACACTTCTTCTTAGTGATTCTAATTTAGTATTTTCAAGGCTGATCCCTACTTGGATATACACGTACAACCTTTTTGAGGCGGCGCCATTTTTTTCCACCTAATAGCTGAATTTCCATGGAATTTTGTTTTTCTTAATGATTTGGTACCATTCCGTCAAATGAGAGGTGAAAAATTCAAAACATTAAAATATGAACTACCCTTATATTTTCTTCAATTTCAAATACAATTTAACTTAATCAAATGGACACGGACAGTACTATTAACAGCTATTTTCCAGCACACTGTGACTCATAGCACTTAGCCGGAGACACAAAGAGGGGATGTACTATTCCAGTCGGACAAAATCATTAATATTCCAAAGATTAAGGGTTTTTAATCCAGGTACCCGTTCTTGAAAATGAATCCTCTTTTAAATACATTGTCGTACCATCACATATATTCGAGCAATCACCATTTCCAGTTTACACGAGATTTTAATTTAACCCAAACGCTGGAGTAATGGTTTTTCCCTTTCTATCTTTACTTCTTTTTTCATGGTGGGTATGCACACTGTATATACATATTATATGTATTTGCAGCTCACAAAATGCGGAAGAACATTCAATTTTAAATAGAGTATGAAACCTGAACTCATTTTCATCTTTTTTTTTTCCTTACCCTTTTTCTCACTTATTTTATGTCTTTGTTGAGTTCGTTTTTCTGTTCATTTCTCCAAGTGTTTTTACCCTTTTTATTTTACTTTTTCTAGCTTATTAAACATTTTATAAAATTCAAATTAACAAAAACATGATGACGGGTTAACAATGCAGTTTGAGTGGTGAACGATTTTCATATCCGATGCTCGATTTCAGTTGTCTCTCCGTTCCTCCGCCATTAATTAATTTTAGTGGAAAACTTTTTCGAATTCACAAAGTACGATTGACGCGAGAGGAAAGGCGAAAATAAAGATGGCAGGTTAGCCTTTTTCCTTGGGCACAACCCCTTTTATACCTAACCCTTTGGCTCATCATCGCCTTCACCCTTGCTTCGTCAATCGTCCATTTCTCTTTCGACTTCATAACCAACTTATAAATATGCTAATTTCGTCCTTGTTTTAAAACAAACACAGCTAGTTTATAATACAGCAAGTTTCTCTCTGGTATTATAATCATTAATATTATTATTATGCATGGAAATGTAGAGTTTTCATTTATATTAATATATACTATCGTACAGTTGACGGCACACAAAACAAGAGTAAGTTGTGCGAAAGACGAGTAGAGGACGAGAGAGGAAGATTGAGAGAAAGGTGGAAAGAGAGTTGAAATTAGGAAATATAGGTGAGCAGTTCAGAAGAGTGTATTTCACAAATGAACGAGAGAAATGAAAGTTTGAAAACATCGAATTCTTAATTGAAAAAGTTTATTCTCTGGAAAATGCAGGATCGAACGTAACCAGGGGGGCAACCATATTTTATTTGCCCCCCCCCCTGCCCTTTCCTATACAAGGAAACGATTTCGACGTGGAAAATCAAAAATCGACTAATTCGATTTTTTGATAGGTAATCAAAGTTGATGATTTTCTTGCTTCATGTTACTTTTTTATGGTTTTCTCTCATCGTGTGGTTCCCAAATTATTCTGATTATACATAAAATCTACATTATCGAGCAGTAATCAATTCGTATTTCGCATTGTTAATGAATAATCGAATTGTTTCTGGCACCAGGGTCAAGTGTTAAAATTGCTATATGAGGGAAAGAAACTACAAACTTGCATTTTCACAGGGTGTTCGTAAGATTCTCCAATTTCTTCTAAATATAGAAGCTAACAATAATAATAATAATTAATAATAATGATGATAAAGTGAAAATGTATGGCACTTCAGATAAGTAGAGGTAGGTATACTAAGATTGTGAGAGTTTTATAAAAACCTTGAAAATGTGTGAATTTTCTTGGAAGCGGGGAAAGACCAGAAAAATTTAAAACAATAGTCATTTTGGAACACCCTGTACATCCAATAACTCTTGAGAAAGCAAGGTAGAAAGTCATTACGGTAGTTATTTCAGGATTTTTTCGCCTTCTATTGCTTCCTCTAACGGAAACAAGGGTCCTCTACATATTAAAGAAAAATTAAATGACACCATCTTCAACACTAAACGAAATATTTATGTCGAATTTAGAGTCTTCAACATTTTTAATTGGCTGAAAAGATTAATTCGTTTGAAGTTCAAAGTAGTTAATGTCGACTATATTATGACGAATATAGGTACTGTTTTCATTTTATGTGCGGAAACTGCTTCAATTTTGTACGAGTAGGGAAGAAAATAAAAATCATAACTTAGGTTATAAAAATCGTATAAAAAAAAAAATTCAAGGTTTATTTCGAAAAACATGACCAAAAACTTCAAAAAAAATGTAAACCTACGTTTTTTCATCTTGAATACGTAAATTTAATGCGTATCATAGAGGTCTTCCTAACATTTGCTCTATATATATAAGTCGAAAATTGGTTTTCATAAAAGAAGACGTTCTCAAATATGTTCTATACTTATGCTAAAATAATAAATTTCAGAACGAAAAATAGTCATTTATCTTATTTTAATGCTGTAAACCAAATAAGTGATCTCACTTTTTCGTCTGTAAATCAATTTTTAATTTTAATTTCCTATTAATTTATAATAACATCGCGTGTCTCAGTTTTTCTGTCCAAAATAATGAAAAGTGCTGTTTGAAATATCTCTGTGAGGACAAATTGGTGCAGAACACTGAAAAAAGTTCATGTACCTACCCCTATAGTTATCTGTACAATTTGAATGGGAAAAAGGAGACAATTCTTGATTTAAAAGTTGACAGAAATCGCTGCAAAAATAGTAAAATTAGTTATGTAAGATAGTAAAAAGTATTTTACGAATACCTTTGATTTTTTTTTTCGCTTCTCTCCTTATTGCCATTGACGAGTCACTCGTCAGAAGTGTAGTTTCAGAGCAACCCTGATAAAAGTCATATGCTACAGAAATTTCCTATCCGTATATAATAATGTAATCAAGAATTTTTGAACTCTACGATACATTTTTATTCGTCCAGAGAAATCGCAAAATTTGATTTGAGGAAACAATATATACCTACAGCTGGCAGGGGTTATGAATTTTTCATGTAATTGGTGTTGCATGAAAATTAGAATTGAGGGAGTCAACGGCCTCGGCAACGTTTTTATTTATTAATATTTTCTGTTTTATATTCAAACTGCTATCTATAATTGTTGTTTCAGCGTTTCCGCATTTTGATTACGTCATTAGTAATTGGTCAATTTCAGTTGAATATGACAGGGGAAATTAGTCTTTAAATTAGGAGTTGATGAGTTTCGAAGAGTATCGTCGAATCTTTTCTTACAGAATGACATTAATTTGAAAATAATTATCATATTCCATAATTCGATGGGAGTATTCATTTTGATCCAGAAAGATAATTATGTAAGCATGGTGGCATTGTACCGTTGGCTAAAACAACTATAGATTTTCATGCTGTGGACATTTTGGAGGTTGAAGTGGACAGTTTTGAAATTTCAGATAATTCTCATAATATCTAATGTGGAAGTAGTTAATAATATATAATATTATCGATTCAGTTATATTGAGTGTGTAAATAATCTAATAACGAAAACATGATCTAATAACGGAAACATACGAAAACATAACTAAATTATTTTTGATTTTTTGTTGAACATAATTCTCTAGATCAAACCGATTTTTTTAAATCAATAATTTTATAAGATTTATAGGTACTTATACTTTACTGAAACATTTCCCCAAAAATTTTCTATTTGTGTTCGTATTTTCGAGAACCTTAGCCGTATTTATAAATTCATTAGTAGGTTACTTTTTAATGACGTCAATGCTCGTCAATTTCTATGAAACTTAATTATTTTTTAATCAATCGAAAATTACGCGATAAGTGATTGCATTTATATCACGTATAATCAAATTCGTTTTCTTATTTTTACAGGTAAGCTGGTTGATAATCATTCTTTTCATGTTTTATGAGAGTTGCCAATATCAAGTGGAATAAGACTAGAGTTGAAGAACCCAATATGGTCGTTTATAACGGTAAAGTAATTTTTGATATAGGTAAACACGATTTTAAATCCGCTATAAAATTAATTTTACAATTTTTTACCATCATTAGTACCGTGTTAAAACGATGGAACTTATTAAATTTATTCAAATCAAGAGAAACTTTGTTATGAAAAGAACAAAATTGTAAAAATCTGGTTGCCACTATGAATGTCTATAGTCTCTACATATATAAGCCTCTGTAATCTGGGAAATTTTGTGAGTTGAAGTGAATACGATACAAAAAGAAATGAATGTTTTTGTTAATGAAAAAACATAAGAAATTATTTCATACATAATATTGATTAATATGGAAATACAAGTTGTTTATAATGTGGTTACCTGACTTATAGAGGGATGCGTTCATTGATAGTCCTAGTAATTTGAAATCATGAATTAAAAGTTTGAAGTGATTCTGTGAATATAGGTATAGTATTTGTTGAAAAAACGCGGAGTAATCATTCTGAAATTCATAGAAAACGCAGTTGCAGCTAGACTGTACACATATGGTATTTATTACTTGACCGAAAATTATGATTGTAACGATTAGTTGATAGTGTTAAAATTATTCTCAATTCTCACTTCTTGAATCAAAATCTCGTACGACCTTAACAAGACGACACCTTAAAACAGAAAATCATTTTTTTCATCTGCATGGTAACTATTCCCCTACTATTTGAGCAGTATTCATTGACTTGTTCATTTCAACGTGTAACCTACAGGTGCACTAATTCATAGAAAAATTGTGCGAAATACTTACGGAAATTATTTTAGAAATTGGGTAACTATGTAAAGAAATAAACCTGAATTTACCGTCGAATCACCTCTGTTTTTATTTGTACCTAGTTTGGAAAAATAAAAAAATAAAACACATCTGATGAGTTTCGTATAGGTACTAATAATGTGAATCCTGATTATACGTATACTTATCAGTATATATTCACATCCATCATGTTTAACGACTTTAACCCGTGAATGGTTTACAACACCCAATAAAACGCATAAAATATCTAAAAAAAAAAAATCTTATAATTTAATATCGAAAGTATTTTTAAACACGGAGGGGATTATTGTGTGGTGAATGAGTGAGTGAAATGATGAAAACCTCGAAATGCAAACACTTACTGAATGTGTTTGGTTTCTCCTTCATAAATATTTCGGTTGTATGGTCCCTTCTTAATGCTGCCACATTTTGATGAGATGGGTAAACAGTATCACCTTTATTCTGATAAAATTCTTTTCGTTTTCTTACTCATCCAAAGAATTCGTTAAACAACGATCACCTTTTATCAACAAGATGCTATGTAAGGTACATATACATGGTTTCGTGTATAAAAAATTAAAAATAAACGACGACAAGAGAAAACACTTGAAGTTTTCCAATTTTATTTATTTCTACCTTCTGTCGACCTTCGTTTGAATACGGACCTTAAAATAATATTTCACATCGCGATAAAATTTCACAAAAATTCGTTATCAATTTTTTTACCTTTTGAAAAAATAAATTAAAAAATTTATTATTTTTAAATGTTTTTTCAAATAATGATGATCATGAATTTATTGTTATAATTGCTTGGTCTTTGTTACTTCGTTGGATAATCTAAAGAAGCTTTTTTCAAAAGTACCTATTCAATTTTTTCATTACATTGAACTTTTTTTTGAAGAGAATTTTGAAATGAAATGATGTGCCTAAAACTGCAGTTATATTGTAGTCTCTAATTTGATACTTTCGTAGAGCTTTATGTAGTGTTTCAAAGCATTGAACTTTTTATTGAATTTAACATTTACTTTTCCAGCCGGATTTTGTTTTTTTTTCAACCTTTGAGATGAATATATCGCCTTCACAATCTGTATTTTCATCTTCTTTTCGATTGATGTTGAATTATTAAACTTAAATTAGGTATTTTTGGGGGAACTTTGAATTAGAAAATTGAATATTTAGATAAGCAAAGGCAAGGTTGCGATTTTGGTGGTAGATGGTTCTGGCATAAAATTAAGATACCCTCTACGTAAGAGTTTGATAATCTTTTTGCTCTTACCGTCAGGCGTTGTATTTATATGAAATTATAAATTCTAAATTGGTCGGTGGAACCTGTCATTATCCATTTCTAGTACCTTGTTCTATGTGTACATCGCTTCGTTTACAAAATTCACTGCACTACATATTTTGTACTTACAGTTAGTATCTGTGAAGTAGAAGGAATGTATGTACATCCTAAAGTTGCATGTATCATTTTTATGCATTGTAACATTGCAAAATTAAATGTTGAAAGAAAGTTAGTTTTGGAGTAAAAGAATACAATAGTTGTATAAGAAAATAAAGGAAAAAGATACTGCTTCTGACATTCGTCGAGAAAATGCATTGAAGTACGATGAAACCTTTTTCCCTTTTACTTTTTTTTTTTTTTTTTTTTTTTGGAATGTTTATTCGCGTATAGAAAATATCGAGTTTTATAACTTCATTTTATTAGAGTGAAAAAGAGTGGAGGGCAGGAGATGAAAAGATGGGGAAAGAAGAAAACTTGAGCATCAAAAGAAAATTTCTGATTACGAACCCAAAAACTATAAAGTGAACTTGTTTCGTAAAATTGAAAGAACTATAATTAAATTACAGAGAGAAAGATAGAAGTGTTTCTTTTTTCTCTTTTCCCTGTCCTACCGCTGTATGGATTTTCTGTCTGCGTTTCTCTCATCTATGCTCCATAAATCATAATCGTAGCTACATAGATATATTTAATAAAAGAGAATCCTAAAAGAGGAAAACGAGAACGAGGTTATATTTTTCATATTTTTAAAAGCAAAAATATTCCTCGTGAATATACACCATGGTGGAGTATGCCTTTTATGATACTAGTGCACTTCTTGTCCCTCCGTTCACGAATTTTCTAAAAGCTGTTTATTATTTATTTAAAACGAGAGATATTTGCGGATATCTTTACGAAATGCTATGTAATTAAACTTCAAAGGATGTTAATACGCCCTAAACTTTGCCGAGGAATTGAAATCGTACCGAAGTTATGAATGACTGGTAAACGAAAGATAAATGTGTACCTACTTGTGGGTACTATCGTAAAATAAATACACGAAAGTATAAAAGATTAATGTTTACTATGACGTTCAATTTTTCTCTCCAGTCTCCAGTCCATCTATAGCAACAAATTGATTGAAAATTGTTTTGAATGTATCAGTGAAAAATGAAATCCAAATAATATAGGTATTTGTCAGAAATATTCAAGCTGCGGTTATCAAGAAAACGTTGAAATTTTTTTTTCCATTTGGGTAGAGGATGCGTAGGCTTCTTAAATATGACCAGTTGGAAATTGGAGTGAATTTCTGGAGGACTTTAAATTTTCTTTCTCGCATCTTGAGCTGGTATGGGTGATTCTACAAAAGAGTTTTGATATTCTTGTCCGGGCACAATATTTCGGCTACCAGAAGAGTTACAGTAATGCGTTTTCGTGGTACTTTGGGCTAAAATGTTGCAGGAATATGATTCTTAACCCCTTGGAGAACAAATCCACAGTATTAAAAATATCTTCACTTTTTTAGGATGGGGTGGTAGCCATCTTTGAGAATTGTCCCACACTTTTTTGTGCATCGACCTGGCCTATTATCAACCTTCCATAGAAGAGTCTTATGGTAAAATCACACTTTGATATCAGCAATGGGATTACATTTTTATAACCACAGAAAAGTATGACATCATCTTTGGTGACATGGCAGCCTAAACAATTGCCAAGCAGGGCCTGCAGAGTGTGCTAAAAGCCTGAAAAATGACCATTCTGAGCAACGTAACGTGCGTCGATGTCAAAATTCTCGTGAATAGCTCATTCTTCTGACATCTGAGAATGGACGCAACTATATAGGTACCATTTTACCTAGATACAATAATTTTAGAATTTTCGAATAATTGTCAATTTCACGTTTACTAGTGCCACCAATACCAGGGTCATTAATTTACTCGGAAGAGGGAGGGGGGTCGTATTTACCGTAAACACTAATGAAAGCCTCTTGAAAACAAAACAAAATCTGTTTTTCTTGTAATTTTGTCACAATACCCAACGTTAATAGGGATAAAATGACAGAAAAGTCGAACCATAGTCGTCTATTTTCTCACTACATTATCACAAATCTGTGCTCATTGTTCTTTATTTTTTTACGCAACGACTGCACAATACTTCCAATTAACTAAAACACATTTCTCTTCAATTATTTTGTTGTTGTTGTTTTTTTTTGTAAGAACATTTTAAAGCGAAAACCACCCAATTTCCACTTTTATTGGTGACGGGAGAAGTAAAAAATAATAAAACAAAACTGTAGCCTTTTTAAAATAGAAAAAAAAAAAGTGAGCATTCTCGGTGAGGGTGAAATCTTGTACATTAGTCTTCTTGTTGGTTGGTTGCGTTCCCAGGAGACTAACTATTTTCAAATCAGCTTATGTATACTGTGTGCATTTGTGTATGTGTGCGCTAGCAAGATTCGTGTAGAACATATAATATTGGTAAATAAAATCTCCTTCCTTTGTAGGAGTCTCGCACGTGTGTGTTCATAATTATGAAATAACTTTGAAAATGAAAATATGGCTTCGCCAGAAGGGAAAAATGATGATAGGATGAGGAACGGGGGAGAAAAAACTAAATTAAGTTGGTGGTTAAAAAATGATCCAATCTGTCCTGGTTTGACCATTTTAGTTTACAGAAGACCAGTATTCGTGGTACACATCATGTATAGCTGAATGACAAAATATGAATTCATGGTCGCACGTAGTTTCTTTTAATGCCACTGAAAATTATGATAAATTTCCTCGATGAAACAATTAAAAACCATTTTTCCATGCCCTTGAAATGGTAGATTTACAAACTATTATCATCCGTTGCATCAAACCACATTATATACGTTGGAGAAAAAAAAATTATGATTTTTTACTTCTTCTTTCTTTATTGATATTTGATCCTTTTGACCTTCTCCTTCTGTGGAATTTCCGTAACAAAGAATTATAAATTCTTCTCCGAGTACACCGGATTAATGATTTAAAAAATTTTTCGCTTAATTGCTTCTAGTCTAATTGCTGATTCTTGAAAATATTTTGTATTTTTATAGCATAAACGTTATAAAATTTTATATCTTATTCACCATCAAAATCTGTGCAATCAGTTAGTAAAATTTTATTTTAAAAACATAGTTTTGGTAGGGGTTGCCAAGAATTATTTATTACTTTTAGTATTATTAAAGAGTTTGTAGATTGGGAACTTGATAGATGTGATTTTAGTTATTTTTTGGTGACTTGCTCGTTTAGTGTTTTTGAAGGGAGTTCTTTTACTTACTTCCTTTGAAAGTAGCCAAATCATCGAGAAACATGTTTTTATAAAGAATTTACGAAAGGCAAAACTATGACAAATTATGCTTTTTTTTTTTAGCACAGGACTGTACATATTATAAATGAATCTAAATTGAAATAAAATATCCATACTATACATACGTATAGATTCTTGGAAAAATATCGGAAAATCGAAATAAAATTATTTTGACTAAAATCTCTTCTTGAGAATTGATTTTCTCAAAACAAAAAAATAAATTTCATCTTTGGGTGATGAATTTAGTCAAACCCGCATCTTGTTCTTTATCGGATCGATCTCTGATTATACCTCTCTCTTGGAAAATTTTTGGGTGCTCTACTGGATCTAATGATAGATTCTTTTTAATTTTTAGAATTAATTTCTAATGACCTTTTATGTACGTTCTTGGGTCCATCAGATCTGATTTACATTCTTGTATATCGTTGAAAAAATTTCTTAATGAAGTTTGTTTTAAGCGCTGGCGAAGAACAAGAATAAATAGTAATGATTAGATAAAAATAAATTATTTACGAGGCCGCTGAGCTGATATAGTCGACGTCTCGACTCGACTAATTTACTTTGTTCAGACGAATGAATAACGAAATAATGTATCTCAATTACGAAAGGTTCAATTGTGTTCGTTGTTAATTGGAACATCGATAAGATATCGAAAAAGAAGACACATTTCGTGTGGATTCTCTAAAAATACGTAGTTTTAAATCGACTGTATTTTAGAGAAGCTGTCGAATTGAGAAATTGTTTCATTAGGTTTTGAGTACCTTAGCGTGAAAAAAAGTGATTTGATCAATTGGCTAACCCTTAATTTATGTGTTAATTTTTTGTTCATCAAAAATAAAGTTCGTTCTATAGTCTGAAAGGTAGTCCTTCAGTATGGGGAAAATGAAAATTTCTATCTATTCGGGAGAAATCAAAGGTTTTACAAAAAAAGAAAGAAGAAAAAAGTACCTATTCTGGCTGGGGATCAATGCTAGTTTTAAATGGAATTACATTGTCGTGTTATTTCTCGTCTCACTTTTCTTCTCTACACAAACAATTTTCAAAATGTATTCCATGCCTTACGGAAACCGGTTTTCTTATTTTAATTTTTATTTTAGTTATATTGTCATAAAGCCTCTTGCTTGTTAGTAAATAAATTGAGCTTATAATTCGAGGTGCGTATTTGATTTAATAATAATATTATACTGCATTGCCTGTGATGAAAATGTTTATTTCTCTTTAATCTAATAAGTGGGGGAAGTTACTTCATTAATTGATTTACATTCTTTCGCACTTTACTAGCCTTGACAGTGCTATGGAATAAAAATCGAGGAGACTTTGTACTAAAAAAAATGAAAAATTGACGCTTAGAGAATACGTGACGTCACAAGGATTTGGAGAAGATGAGTGGAGAACACAGACACCTACATAAAGTAACAAGCCTCTCTACTTCCAACGAAATCAATGCAGTATTTTTGTCCACCATGTTTTGGTTCCTAAACGACCACCAAAGTGAAAAGTTGTTATTTTTCTGTGATTTTAGAAATTTTTTTCTCATAATTTGCTCATCTCTTGGCTAACTGTAGATTGTTTTTATGAATTTAAAAAAAAAATGTTATATGTAATTATTTTTGTCAGCAATATAAGAAGTAACATTAATATAATACAGATTTGCATGAATTTGATTCATGATTAGAGGTAAAACGAACACGTCAAAAAAATTGTTCTTTATTTTTAACTGGTCGGAAAATGCGTCGCATATTGCATACTCAAGGTGGGTGAAGGTAGCTTTTTAAGTCTGTTATATGGAAAAATTGAATTCCTTTCCCTAAATTTTTTAATTTCATCTGTCCCTCCATTTTTTTGCCAGTTTTCTTAATTTGTTGGTGAGTGATCACCACAATGACACTGCGTATGACTCATTATCAATGTTATTTACATCGTCGAGAATTTGTTAAGTTAATTAACTTTTTATTTGGTCTCCCATCCCTTATACGGCGCCAAAGTCATGAAAAAATATAAAAAATTCACCTCCAAGAAAGAGCGAAGAGAAAATGGCGGGCTATTTAAGCAAGAATTTTCAAATAATGAAATTTATAATTAATTGTACTCGAGACGTTTTAAATTTACGTTCGTTTCGAATTTTATGACAATGTGTACAAGAGCACTATACATTTACATGAGCAACGAATAATAACACTTGAAAGAGTATATCCTTGACATCTGTTAACCGAATTCCCCCGTTGTACCCAAAGAAATGATAATGGCTGCGCTGTTGTTAGCACTTTTTTTTTTCGCCATTCTCTTCAGATTTTTTTCTTTTTACGATGAGAGATGCTTCGATAAAATTTTCAATATAGTGGTTGGGATTTTGTGCACGTCAAAAAACACCACTCGGAGATATTAATTAAATTTTGTGAACGAGTTCGAAGAGCTTTTCCAAAGTAAATTTTTACGTCAATTTTTACTGACAAATAAATAAAATGCAAAAGAAAACTGAAAAGAAATAATAAAATAATAATTACGATTTAATTTGGAAGGAATCTTGTAGTTTCACTGTTCTTGTTTTTATGCGTTGCGTTTCAGCTATAGAAAATCGTATTCTGCATTTTTATCAAAATCACGATTTCCCTTCCTCCCCTCTTTTCATTATTGTGGTACGAAGACCCGTGTAAAATACGTCGATGGCCTAGAGCAAAAAGGCGTCATCTATAGTTTGGTTTTTGAGCAAAAATGAATCTTCAATAATATTTCTCTTTGATAGAGATGATAATGGCAACCTGAAAATGAGTTATTCAAATGGTTCCTAAAATTTTCGGTTATTTGGTTCTTCGCGTTAAGGTCTTTTATTTAGGAAAAAAATGAAAACATATGGAAATATCAGAAAACTTTGAAAGTATATATAGGCATCGTTATGTTATCACCACATAGTACTTCAAAAGAACCCGTTGCTGGCATATATCTCAAACAAGAAAATTATTTCTTTCCGTTCTGAACCATCGCATTAAAAGCAACAAAATATACCTATGCTATTTTCAAAATTTCAATCGAAGTGAATTTTATGAAACTTTTTTAACTTTTTTTCATTTTGAAGTAACAATTTTACATATTAAAATTTAAAATATTATTAAGCTTTCTCTGATTTTATAGCAATATTATAACATGATTGTGAAAGTTGAAAAATAGAGAAGGACGATTGTTATTTTGAACGATTGAATTTAACATAATCTTTTCTCAAAATCATATTCAAATTTATTCATGATTGACACTGTAGTTAGACTGATGTAGTGGTAGAAAAATGTCTTTAAAATTTTTAGTTCACAAGGGAATATAAAATCTCTTTCAGTTTCTCTCAATCTTTTCAAATACTCAACGAGTCAGCTTACTGATCTAATCTTCTAAAATGTATTTCTCATTTTAAAAACATTTTCTTTAATTTTGTTTCATACAACATCTTCTTGAAACTACCACCACTTAACTGAAGTAGAACGTCGCACTGCCATCTTTGAAATAGAAGACAAAAAAAAAAAAAAATGAAATTACTACTTTCGTTAATGATAAAAATCAATTTACATCTCAGACTTTTTATTAAAATAATTATGTTTCCACGTCCTTCGTCTCTCTCAAGAATAATTAGAAAATGTTCTTTTTTTTTCTTCTATTCTTTCCATTCTCTATTATTAGAAGCTTATTAAAAACTTACGTAGGTATTTTCTGTATTTTCTTTTTACTCCATTCCTTACTTTTTTCATTTCATATTTTAAATTATGTTTTTCCGGTTGGAAAAAACGTCATATTTTATTGATTTTTTTCCCCCCACGTCAAAAGTTTTTTCTTGTATTATTCTAAACACCGAAATGGCTTATGCGATGCCAAAAATTCTCCTCTTCAAAACTGGGTTTTCATTTAAATTGTCATTTCCGACGAAGCAAAATGCGAAGAGAGAAAAATTAATTTGAATTTTTTACAACGTTCCCAGAAAATTGTGGCCATTCGTTACGATGCCACTTTTTCTTTTTGTTTTAATCGTCCCTCTGTTTATTTTATTCACTGTTAATGATGGTCTCAGTCCGTAGAATTGAAGCTTCTTTCCCATAAGTCTAGACACGTTGTGATCTTTTCTATGGATCCCATATTTAATGAAAAAGTACCTTTAATCTAAACTTTATCGTCATTTTCTTGTGCAGGTTAGTTTAAAGAGAAAATGTAGTAAGTCTAAAAAAATAGTGCACAAAATTTCCACCCAGATATCATAAATTAATGAATATCTAATATACGAGTAGATTGCATGTTGAATGCAGTGGCCCGGTTTTACTCGATTACTCGAAGGACCAGGTGGCGTCGTATGTCACAAGTCAGGAGTTTATCCATCTCAAAATTTTGATTGGCGTCGTATATGACGCCACCTGGTACCTCTAGTGTTAATTCGTTGAGTCTAATGTTCACTTTTAATGACATCTCAAGCTGACACCATTCTAGAAAAGTTTTATTTAAGGTCACCCGGGGTAAGTGAGAACGCAAAATTCACTAATTGCACTTTGATTCCTTATAACTCGAGAACAAATTGACTTAGTGCTCTCCAATTTTGTGGTCAGTTACTTGACACTCTTTATAATAAGTATGCTGAGTTACAGCCTCGTACCTTCTTTCAGTTTTTTTTTTTGATTTTTTAAAAAAGTTGAGTGTGTTCTCACTTTTCTGTAACACGGGGTAAGTGAGAACACTGGATGGGGCAAGTGAGAACGCAAGGAACATTCTATATTGAACAACTGCAAAAATAATCTGGGGCAAGTGAAAACAATTAGTCTTAAATTGTCACCATTTTAGACCATTTTTTTTTTTTTACATCAAAATGTCGGCAATATTAAAACATTATTGTATTCAAACAATTAATATTAAATTTTCACCATTTTAGACGATTTAAAAATTTTTTTTTTTGGTTTTTCAAATTTACATTTAAATTTCAAGTTCTCACTTGCCCCGGTCTCACTTCCCCAGGGTCACATTTATTAAGGGAAATTGAGAACGCAACGGTATTTGTGTGATAAAAAACATTTTAAATCCCAAATCCACATATGTTGCATTTATTGGTACGTAAATGATGTACTTACTGTGTGAAATTCATATATTTCCTCAAACAAGTTGACTGAATTTGTAAATTTGCAAATTTGAAATAAATTTCAAACGTAATTTGATAACTCACAATTTTACGATCACAAAATAAAGTGTGTTATAACAACTGGATCGCGCATATCTCATGTTAGTTGTTTGCATTGGGTTAGTTTCTAACACTTCTTATATGTAGCGCTTCAATATATGTACGTTATTCGACTGATTCGTACAGGGTTCTCACTTACCCCAGATTCTCACTTACCCCGGGTGACCTTACATTTTGTCTAAAATTAAGAAATCACATTTTTCAGTAATTATTTTCAAGCTTTTAAGCTTACTGTAGGAAAATCATGGTCCAATAATCATAAAACTATGTATATGTATAAAGCTACCACTTGGCTTTCCAATATTTTCTTTTCTAGTTCAAGTGGCAAGTAACTGAAACCTAAATGTTACCATCGATAAAATATTATATCTATACTAAACACACGTGAATGAACAAATTTTTCAAAAAATTCTCACCGTATAAAAATGAAATTTCTTCTCACAAGTGGAAAAAGAAAAAGAACCATAGGCTTTATTTTAAATACATGTAGCTATTTTCATTTATTTATTATTATTTTCAACGGTTGACGATCACATCGATGCGTGGCGTAATAAGAGACAGCAAAAAGTTGATAATTTGCATTCAATCGAATAGCGCAGACAAGCGAATACAAAAAAAAATGAATAAAAAAAAAAATTCATATAATAATATAATGAATTAACAGGGGAAAAAAAATGCCAACATTTTTCTTAACAAACATTTAAGCAGTACTCGTTTCTCTTTAACACACATCAATTCTGCTGTCTGAGAATAAGTAAAAGACAAGTACAAAAATGAAAAAATCAAACAAATCTCAACAACTTCCAGAGCTATTGTTGTCTAGTTTACATGTCAAATTCGCGTCATGTTTGTTAAGAAAGAAAAAAAAAATGACACAATCCAATATCTTCCTAGTTTTTTTTATTATCTCTCTTTTGTGACGAGTCATAAAAAAATAAAATAAAAATAGAAGAAAAAAAAATGAAAAAAAGTCTCGAGAAGTATTACAAACACGCACAATAAGCATAACTAAGTATATTGTTCAAAACGCCATTAACATACCTGTTATACGTAAAGTATGTCGAAATGCTTTGCATTATGTCGTTTTCTCGTTGACACACAATCACATAGTTAGCATTTCCCCCCTTTTTTTTTTACTTTTCCCTCTTTCTCTTACTCTCTAAATTTTTGCCCTCACTTTTTACCGTTTGAAGTTTTCTTCCAGCTAAATGTGAAAAAATTAGGCCGAATTGTCCATTCAGCTACACCGATTCAAAGTAATATACTCTCAAATTATTGTCTGTTAATTATGATTTTCCATAATTATGCTTATTTCATATACACTCATTATCCTGTATCCTAATACATGATACAATTTAGTTTTCTTCCACTTAAAGTGAAAAAATTCTAGCACAGCAAGCCCTGCTAGAAAAGCAGATTTTCGAGCAAAGCATTGCAGGCACGGGTCTCACGAACCATTAAAAGTTTATGTTTTAGGATTAAGTAAGAATTGAATAAAAAACGAATTTCGGTCGAATAACTGCCGCTAAGTTTGGCATATAAATTCACGTTCTGAACCTTCAAAACCACTTTCTACAAAAACCAACCAACAAATTGGCTGGAAAGTTGAATGGTATATTTTAGAAGCTTGTATTTGCACCCGTCATATCGATTTCAGATTAATCGATTTAATATTTTCGCTATTAAAAGCCGTTAAAGCTGAAAAATCCGTCAGAATTCGAACGAATCTGTTCCTTGAAAAATTCACCAAAAATCATCGGTTTTAGCGACATTTTTGCTAATTTCTCAAGAATCACCAAACCGATCGTCATGAAATTTTTATCAAACTTCAATCTCATTGAGATTGATCTCTGGTGCAATTTCAGCTCTATTGGTTCAGTAGTTCTTCCTATTTCGTGTTTCAAAATTACAAAGTGTTGGAAAAGAGAGTGGGGAAAAGTACTCTGCACAAATTGTTCGTTTGTGGAAATGGAAAATATTAATGATAGTCTTTTATGTGGATAAAATTCATCGAAAATATTTTACGTAGACTATACTCGTACATATAATATATGCAATTTTATTGTAAACTTATCGAACATCGACGACGTATAATTAAAATACTGGCTTTGAAAAAGAATCTAATTTTTTTTTCTTATTCAGTTTTCACGTGCGTGTTAATATATAGAAAGCCCTAATTACGGAATCGTCGTATCAAAATAATATTAGAACGAATGGAGGTTGGATGAAAAAAAAAATTATTCATTATTTAAAATTATGCTTTCTGGTTGACTGTATAATTATTTAACGCGTACACCAAAGATAATGGTATGTGAAAAAAATTGTAGAGAAAAAAGTTTGATCTCTCTTATCTTTATTTTGGTCTTCACTTCTGAATGGAACTTCTAAAAAGTTGTATCATATATTTGTTGCAGTAATATCTGGGTTCAATTTTGTCTGTTTATTACCAGTGGAAATGGAGATAATGACGGTAATGAATAATGTAATAATTATTTTCTATTTTTTTTGTTTTTTTTTAATTTTTTTTTTATTATTCACTCAACACAGATGGTATTTGATGGCTACCTGTGGATTTTAACTAGTTTCGAAAATAACTCTCAGAGAAAAGTAAAAAAATGGAGAGTGGGTAAGAAAAAGAAAAAGACTAGATAAACAGTTGATTATCTTTATTTGTCCTTTACTTTTAAACTGAATCGTCTAAGAGCTATATCATGTTTTGTGTGTTGGCTTAATTTTTCGTAGCAGTAACTGATGAAGGTGGAGTGGGTTGCAGAATCGAGTACTTATATAATTTGTATCGTTTGCAAATAATTTCAAAAATTCGTATCTAATGTAGAGATATTTATGGCTGACAGTGACATTGTTTACATTTTTTTTGTTTTTAGTTTTCCAGCATTTGAATTTTCTAAAATAATACTTTCTATACTTCTATTAATTCTTTATGTCTTCAAAAGTATGTGGAAGAAAAACGAAAAACTTATTTTTTTCACTGCGGGAGTTTTGTAAATTCCAAGATCAGTTATTGAATGCTGGCACTGTCTTGTGAAAGATATAGCTATAGTCTCCACCTAGTGGTAGAAAATGTAACGAATCGAAAGTAGGATTAAAATTAAATAAAAATCATTTGAAAAAATGAAAACACCATGCTTAATCAAACTTTAGGCTTTTAAATCAGGTGAATCTAGAAATTGAGTTTAATTGATTCAAAATTTTTTTCATCTCCGCTGCATTTTATTAAAAAAAAATTTCTGACTCATACGTGGTTTTTGATCTTATTTTCTGTTCTTACGTACGTATTGAATAACTTGGATGGTTTTCGATTGTTAAAATTTTCCTGAAAACCAGACTTATGCATGGGCTTTGAAAGCTCCATTAAATTGAGCTTTATTCTTACTAAGTACCACGTAAGTCTTCAAATACTAGTTCTTTGTAAGACCAATTTGAGAGTTTTTCTTTTTTGGCTTTTTAGGTCCTTCTTTTTATTTTCGAGTAATGAATTTAGTCTGGGTCAGTTTCTCGATTTTTTTTTTTTTGCTATATGAAATTAACAAAAACCTGAAAATTGTCTAAAACTGGACTTACGAGGCTTTCGAAGAACAGGCACGATGTACGGCTTATTTCTGAGTGTGTTTTAATGTTAAGAAAAATAGAAAATGTTGCATCAAGGAACTGAAAATCGAGTAGAAAATATCTACGAATTCTGTTCATTTTTGCATTTACGTGCGTGCTAGAGGATTAGATTTCTTCCTTTTCAATGCTGACGGGTGATAATTTGTTTAAGATTTTTTTTTTTCTTATATAAGAGATCTCTTATTGACGATCAATAATTAGGAACGACGGATATTATTTATGAATATTTGAATTAATATGTTGACGGATTCAAGACGTTTTGTATTTTATTGACAAGACGTCAATATTTTTATCTATACTCGTGTTCAAATAGATGATAATGAGAAATAATATTATTCCTTATTATTAATCGTCTACGGGGGCCTGCACGGGGGAAAACTTATAGCAGTAACTAAATTGAAGGTAAAAATAATGTTTTCTATAAAATTTTGCTGAATTATATCTGAAAGAACAAGAAGAGAAAAAAGTGCGAAAATGTAAACAGGAAAATCATCAGTTGTTTTGTGGTTTTTTAAGCTTTATTATCGTAGATAAACTAAAAATTTGTGTTTATATTTCTGAGAATAGTCTTAATTATGTTGTTCATCGGAAGAAGATTAGCCTATTTCCTTAACTACTTTTTTTCTCAGAATAACATGAGATACTCGTATCTCCGTAGGAGGCATTAAAACGTAAAATAATGTCGCTTCCTCTTGTTTGTTTCAAAAATTAGGTAATGGAATTCAGAGTTGAAAGCAGTTTATCAAAAATTCTAACAGCTTTTCAGAGAAAAATAATATGTTT
Source organism: Parthenolecanium corni (assembly GCA_038050395.1). Taxonomy (NCBI): domain Eukaryota; kingdom Metazoa; phylum Arthropoda; class Insecta; order Hemiptera; family Coccidae; genus Parthenolecanium; species Parthenolecanium corni. Next base: position 155,832 of record JBBCAQ010000027.1, on the reverse strand, counting down.
TGAAAAAATGTTATTGGATCTCTGAATTTGTCTTCTTTACTTTAACCTTTCATGGTATACGCAGCTAATTTCTTTTTCAGAAAAACTTACAATTACCCAAATTGGAAAAACCAAATCTTGTGGTATAATGGTATATCTAATGGCCCTCTATCTATAAAATCCCAAGGGTTAGAAAACAAGATTTTTAATGATTGGTTGGAGGGGTTAACCCATCAATCCTGAATACAAGTGAAGTCAACTAATTATTTTTTTCTTTTCGTCCAATTTGATTGAACTGTATACGCCAATGCATGATGTGCCTTTTGTGGCACTTGCATATTTTAATCCTTAAAGTATCTGTCAAATTAAAAATACATTTCAAGTTTTTTTTTTTTCTTAGAGTTTTGGCAATCATGAAGAATCTATTAGTGTAAAAGTAAAGATTCCACAAAAATATTTCTTATGCAGTATACAGGAGGCAAATGATTTATCATTTTCTTAAAGCCTATAATTCTCAGTAAAATACTTTCTATACGGATACGTCAGACGAATTTTTGTTGAGAAAAAATTAATTTTCCCATTGAAATGGAACAACACTATAATCGCAATTGTCTCAGCCAGGGAGAAGAAAAATAAGTTGAATATAGACTAAATAGAACGAAACTATTATTTTATTTTCATTTTGAGCGTAATTTTGCCGCCGGGAGGGGGATATTACTTATAACTGTTGGCTAAATTCTTTTGTGTGAATAAATGGCGGTCAGTTTTAAATTTTATATTTTAGCCTCCAACTCGAACATTTGTGTAGAGTGTATAAGTTTTGTTTGTTCATTTTGAATGGTTAATTTTATTTTTATTATTTCGTGATTGATATGCAAACGTTATAATGTTTGATTTTTTTTCCACCTCATTTTATTATACATCAATGTACCTACCTACTGTGGTATTGTTATGTTCGATAAAAGAATAATAAATTTCTAAAGCAATAATTTCGGACAATGATGCATAAAAAATCAAAATACATACGAGAAAACATTTTTAACGATATGAGTTTGCTCTAATAAGATATAATCAACCTTGTTGATTAATGTTTGTTGTAATATGATGTCATCCAATGTACTTTTAGAATTAAAAAGAAAAAAGAAAATTGTGTTTTGCTAGTACATAATTTCAACCGATGACTGTATAAAGCTGTATAAACGCGTCTGTTATTACTCGGGCAATTTCGATTAATCAAGCTAGAAGAAAAATGAAAATACAAATTATTAAATCATCATCCAAAATGAAACGGTTTGATTATATTTTTAACGAGTTCTAATTATCTTCGTGTTCCCAGAGACTGAAAAAAATTCTAACTGAATTATTAATTGTAAAACTTTCTGTTGCAAAAAAAAAAGAAAAAGAGAAAAAAAAAGGTCAGGACGAAGAACATTTCTATTACTTGGAAAAGTTTTTCGTGTCGTAAGATTTTCTGTCGAGTATTTCAAAAGGGTTGTTGTTTGTAAGTTTGTAATGAAAAATAGGTGATTAATTTTACTCGAGCAGCAATAGACGCCATAGATGGAATATAGGAGAAACTTTTTGATATTTTCTTCTAAAGTGTCTTGTTATCTATCTAGGCTTCAATAGCCTTTAGATTAATGAATGAAAAAAACGAAAATGTAATTTTTTACACATATTACCCTGTATACGGATTAGCAAGAAGGTAAAAGATTTTGAGGTCCTTCAGGGAGTTAGAAGCTGTTTTTCACCATTTTTCTGTCCACCTCTCATAGAGAAAATTAAAAAGTCGTTTGAATTTCTTTTATTTCAATAAACTGGTATTTTTGCATCGCATATTGTGAAAAATAATGCGCATAAGGCATAACTTGAGTGAAAATTGATAAATTATAATCCACTCTCTAATTTGTTCAATTTTTACTTCTGCTGGGCAAACCATTGTACAGGGTGTTCCGCTTTGAATTCATTACCAAGCAACTGTAGATTAAGCAACATATGAGTTACTTTCGGTTATTATGGTTTGCCCACTCTCAAATTATTTTTGATGTGTCAACGTCTTTTGTATTTTCGTTTTACGGGAGTAGGTATATTTTGAAAAACACCAAGTTGACAATCAGTAGTCGCAATATTGAGAATGCATGGCAAAACTTGGTGATGCGCGCGCCGTTGTCAGTTATCATCGGGCAGTTCTTATCAATAAACTCTCGGATTAATTTTCTTTGTGGTTCGTTAATCGTATTAACTGCTATATCATATTGGAATGACTTAAAAATAATTTTTTGTAGAAAGTTAATTATCTCTTGAAAAAATTTCAATATACATAATTCGGTTTTTTTCTTAAAAATGGAGAAAGTTGAAAAAAAAATTTAGAAGAAAATGAACTGTCTTCTGAAAATTATGTTCACGTCATATGATACAGCAGTTAGTCTTCTTTCAGAAATAAATTTTTGAAGTACCCATTGATACAAAATTTTCTCATTTGGTTTCTAAAAACTGAAAAATTGAAGTAGTTTTTTACCTCAAACTTTTTACATTTTTATTATTCATTTTTCTCTATACCTACTTCGATTGATCTAATTTTAGATACCGTCGAACGGGGCGACTTTACATTCACGGGGCGACTTTACCCACACTCAAAATTCACAGTTCCAACTTTGATTTTTCAAAATCCATAAAAGTGGGAACAACGAAAATGGTATGAATCAATTACTAGCTATCATTTACACATTAGGAAGGTGGAAAAAATTTTTTTTTCGAAGAAACTAATTTTTGGTAATGAAGGGAATGCAACCAGTAGTTTTCAGTATAAATTTGTACTCAGAATTAATTGATAATTCTAACCAGTTTACCCTAACAGCTGATAAACGAAATTGGTATCATTTTATTCGAAATTTTCCGCTCTTTCAGATGGTATGTATTTCATTTATGTTTGAATAAAATTTTACATCGTTATTTAAGAAAAACTGAAGATAAGTCTCGTATTGAGTGACTTTACACACACATCTTAGCCTGTTAAATACTTGCTAGGTAAAAATAAAAATTAAAAATTGGTGGTTACTTGTTATACAATTATAAATCAAGTCTTTTTTCATGGAACCACCAATGAAATGTTTGATTTTTGTCATTGCCTGACAAATACATGACACGCGAGAATAAAAATAAATGGTTACTTGTTGTGCTACCTACGAAATGAATGAAATGTTTATCGTCAAAGTTGGTTTTTTGCATCTATGGTTTTTTGGAAGACTTTTTTGTTGTGGTGAAAAAAGAGAATTCGGTACCACAAAACCCTAAAGATAAAAAGAACAACGTGAAAGATATTGAGAAAAATCGAGAAAATAAGGAAAATTTGGAACCACCAAATCCTAACAAGAGGAAGGCTGCAAAAAAAAATATAAAAAAAAGTTAAATGTAATCATTAATCATTTTCCATGGTTGAATAAATTTTTTCGTTTGAATTGAGCTTTCGAATTTTCATTAAAAAATTAATGTGTAAAGTCGCCCCATTGAGGGGCGACTTTACACAATTTCTTTGAAAAATTATAAAAAATGGAAAGAAGGCTTCAAATTCAAACTTTTTTTTACGAATGTGTTGAGAAATGTTAGACCAAAATTTTAAAACCAAATTCACTTCAGTAGCTTAAAAATTGGAGGAGTTATTAAAGGACAAAGTTGAAAAACGTAAAAAAAGTGTGTAAAGTCGCCCCATTCGACGGTACAAATTCATTACATCATATTATGCGCTGAATAATGACACAAATTGGAGGTTTCTAAATATCATAGTAATGAATTAATAAATTAAAAAAAATAATTTCCTGTATTAGTCTGGCAATAAAATGATTATAATTGTATACAGCCCCTGTCGGATAGTATGCAAACTATCATACGTGAGCGTAACTCATATTGCTCTGTCTGCAGTTGCCTGGTGGTAAAGTCGAGATAAAACACCCTGTATAGGACCATTCTCATAAGTGAACTACTTGTGCGCTATTTGATAGTTCATTGCATTTATGTTTTTCCATGACATTTAAGTTTCTGATTTTCTCCTTTTGAAAGAGTAGCCAGCACAGTCGGAGAGGATATGTTTTATAAAATATGTATGTTCGCCTATACAACACGATCGAAATTGAATTATTGATTCAAAAGCCAGATGAAACAATTTTCTGTATGTATCACGAAGACTATAATAGGAGCTCTAGCTTTGTCAACTGGAGGAAAGAATAAACTCTTGAGTTATTGACGATAGTTGGAGTGAAAAGAAAGGATTAGTTTCAGGGTGGGAGTCAGTATTCCATTTGATAATCTCTTCCTAGTTATTGTATCAGATTTCATTATTTCCTGAAGCAAATTAGGTAAGTCTTCTTGGGTAATTCGACATCGCTAAAAATTGAGCTTTGTTTGAATTTAACAACTAATTAATGTTCTCCGTTTTCGAAAGTATTATTCAAAAACATTGTGGTTAACCTTTTGCAGGCTATAACTGTTTATGAAATTTGCTAACAGTTTTGATTTTCTTTTGAAAACCTGAAACATTCAATATCTGAAATTACTCTTTTTACGCCCATAAAAAATTTTGATGACGGTCATTCGATTTTTTTTATATCTTTTACGAGCTGTATTTTTGTGGCCGTTGTGCAAGATATGATTAGACATTGTAATGTGCGCGAAAAGCTAAATTTAAAACGACTATCACTAAACTGGACGAAAGAAAGTAATAATAACTTCACGAATATCAATTTTTAATGAGTTTCTGTGGTCTAGTGATTTTTACGTTGAAATTTTAGTACCGATGGGATCAAAATATAGTCTGTAAAAATTTATTAACCAAAGCATATACGTCCTAAATCACTCGTTCTAAAGGAAGTACGTTTTGGTTTAAACGTTTCGGAAATCGACAGCTAAAACTTGCTTTAGATCTGAAAAGTTTGATAAAATTACCTAACCTGTGAAAGGTTGAACGTATTCAAGTGTGAATGGAATTTTCGACGTATTTTCCCAAAGACAATACACTAATATCTAGATTAAGTAATTCTCTGAGAAATAATTTCATTATTGGTCAAAGTTCTGTACATCTAACTGACTAACGAGGTGAATTTCTTAAGAGACAAGCTTCGTGATATTTCAAAATTATTTTAGTCTTGTATCCTTTCGAGTTGATGTCAATTCCAAAGTATTGTGTAAGACTCCCTCTAGAACATCTCTCAATCGAGATGTTTTGACATTTGATTTTTTGTAACTGGGTTCAGATTTTAGGCTTTAAAAGAGAGTTTATCTATTTGAGATGAAAAGCGTTGATCTTGATTCATTAAAGCTGAGCACTGAGCTAAATTGAAGTTCGAGGAGCCTGCATCTGATGGCCCACTTTTTTATTCACTTCAATGTGACAAGAACCATCTGATGCTCTAAAATTATATCTTATTTTAATAATTCTTCAGCTCACTTCATAAGAAACTGAAGTTGAAGTTGCATTAATTATGGCTGAAAAGCTATAGCGAATTCCACTTTTCTTGGTGTATTAAAATATATCGAGCATATAATAATAGGAAGTGAGCTTTTGGACGAATTTCATGGATGACTTTTACGACTTTCAAGGTGATACAAATTTTAGTTTTTCTATCGATTCCATAACGTACTGTTAACCAGTTCTCAGTGTAATCGAAAGAATAAATCGCTTCAGTCGACGAACAGAGTAAATTAGATATGCTGTAAATTTAAATAATTGCCCTAATCGCATGCAAACATTGTAGCCAAAGTGTTTCGGTGGAAAGGTGAAATATTGGTACCTCCGGCAATTTTCGAACATGGTGACGAATGTGTATACGAAAATCTAATTACTAAATGCGAATCTACTTGAATAAACATTGGTGCGAAAGAAAAATGATCGCCATTCGTATTGAGAATGGAGAGTGAAAAACTGAAAAAAAAAAAAAAGTTTGCCTTTGGAGCAACAGCAACAGTGTTCGAACGACTAATAACCTCCCTTTCAGAACTTGTAGATAAATTATTAACGTCTTTAGAATAAACGTTTTATAAAGAGCCAAGTGTATATTATAGTTGAATGTACGTACGTACATTCTATGACTGAGTTTACTATATTCAATTTATTTTATTATTAAGAACTAAAAACTCGTTAATTTGAAGCTACAAATTTATTATATAAATCTCCGATGAGTTTAGAGAAAACGTTTTAATTCTCTTCCAAGTGAATATTTATGGCCCGTTAAAATGTTATTTCCTTTTCTAGATTTCACGTCGAGCACACTGACAGCATGAATTATAATTCAGTCATTTTATTTTCCGTTTCCTTTCTCACTCTGCATATTTTCGTTTTGGCTTTTTCTATCCTTTGGGCCCCGGCCCCCTGATCCACTATTTCTTCATTTTTATTTTTCCGCGCATCACTTTTCGTTACTCTTTTTTCTAGATTTTCCATCTCTCACAATATTATTATTATATTCTTTGCGTCTTATTCCCTACACTTTCCGGTTTATTTCGATTCTTTTTCTTCTCTTTTATTATTTATTTCAATTTTTTTCTATTTACTTATTTTAGTTCGTTCTTTTTTTTTCCCCTTCTAATTTTCTTTCATAACACACTCACGTATAGAAAAACCTATTAAAATTTCATAATACAGGTTTTTTGTATTACTGACATACACGAGTTCATTTTTGTTTTGTGTCATTGTTCGGATGTGTGTGTGTGTGTGTGTGTGTGTGTGTGTGTGTGTGTGTGTGTGTGTGTGTGTGTGTGGAGAGTGTTTTTTCTTTTTTTTTTTCAATTTTCAATCTCGCACCCCTTTCTTCGTTGCCTACGTTTTTCCACATTGTGTGCACCGAGTGAAAAAAAAATTCAATTACGTTTATTTCGTTTCGCCAAAAAATTCATACAAAATTCTGAGTACTTTTTATTTTTTAGTTTTTTGAACCCTGCTCGAAGGTCCGCTGTTATGAAAGATAGGCTTCTTGAAGAGCAAACATAAAACACTTGGAATTGTTTTATTTTCCAGCAGCGTGATTTGTACGGTGTCTTGAAGCAGTTGACAGGATTTACTGAATCAAATTCGAAGCTTACAGACTTCTATAAATTGAAAGTCTACATCAAACTGGAACGGAGCTATGTTTTTGAAAATTTCCTCTGAAATTCGTCGTTAAAGCTGGAGTTGCAAAATTTACAAATTGTAAAGAGGAAATTATGGCTCGTACTCGTATATTGTTTCGATCAAATCCATAAAATTATCCGAATGATTTATTGTTTTCGTTTAGTTAAGGTGATTTGGTGTGAAGTTATACTGTTTTTTTCTACAATCTCTCAATAAGACTTTTTCATGCTTATTCAAATGCTCGCTGTAAAATACAAAATTTTTCAAAAAGTGAAGAAAATCTCATTTTTTGAAAAATAATGATAGAGAGTTTGCGAGTATAGGTATGCTGAAGTGTTCTCATTACACATAAGAATATTAATTATCACATTGCTAATGCTGTATTTAATGTATTTTAATTTTCTTTTGTTGCAGGTATGTTTATGCCAATTTTATCGTCTGTTTGCTTCAGTGAACATAGTGTGAGTAAAAAAAACTTTAAAAGTATTTAATTAGTAAGGCATATTCTGTACATGTACCTGTACACTTGAAAATAATTCGCTATATATTTTGGAAATAGTCACACATCTTTCTATGAAATAATAGCTAATTCTAAACCCATTTTCTAAAACATACTGTTCTATATAGCTGCTCAATATTGCATCTATTTGCATAGAAGGTACGGCACTTGAAATATAAATAAGGCTGAAGGAGTAGCGGTTTTGAGAGAATTTCAAATAAATATCCAACAAATATCAGTTTGAATTAAAAGCGAACGAATGAAAACTAAAAGGAAAGAAAATATATTATGAACTTAAAATGACGAGAAAAAACTACTGAACATTTTAAAGAGAAACGAAATGGGATCGTTAAAAATACAAATTACTGGTTTCGGATAACTTAATGGGTTATTCAGAGAATCAATCAATCACGCTTGTCAGAATTAATTTATTTCGTCCACAAAGTATGGGTTCCAAAAATGCGATTTTCAGTACATTCGTTTCAGTCTTCCTTCTGTTCTCTACTTTGGTTTTATTTATTTTTTATTTTTCACTCTGTCATCGTTATTTGTCGTCAAAAATATGAAGAAAATTAATTTTGTCTTTCCATTATATTGATTGCAATGGGTTGGAAAGGAAAACAAGCTAAAAAGTAGGGTAATTGTGGGAGGAGATCCTGTGTTCGTATTTTAAGGGAGACAGCTTTACGTGAATAAAACAATACCTACAACAAAATAAAGGGAGGTTACCGCAGTTTCAATTACACACAGAAGCATTATAGGGCGAAAAAACTGGAACAAAAGCCATAAAGAAATATACTGATCACTATTTCCTGCAGAACGTTGAATGTAAACCATCGCCTGTAAGTCGATTGTGTTAATCGACGTTCATTAGTTATTTAAAATTATTCATTACAAGATTTTGTAATTATATTATTGGCGGAGGGGGGAGGGGCGAGGCGAGTGACAAAAATGGAAGGAAAATGAAGAAAAAAAATTAATTGAAGTCGAAGGGGAAAAAAAAGAACAAACTTATAACACCGGATTAGAAACGTATCAGAAAGTTTTTTTTACACCACATTTGTTCTCCTTTCTAGCTGATCGTGAGTATAACTGCTTTATCGAAACAGATGTTCAATTTTTTTTTTTTTTTTCAAGCAACTGTTCCAAATAGAGAACAGACAGAAGGAACATATGAGGAAAGTGAGGGTAAATGAGGGGAAGAAATAGACGAGAAAAAGGGTGAACCGTGGGTCTGCTTCTTTTGGTATTCTTGGTTGTACTCCATATCGAAAATTTTAATGAACTACATTGTTTGTTTCCTATCCTCATTTCGGTAGCATTTTCTGGTAGTATAAAATCTTCGCACCCACCTATCTGTTGAGCGCGTGGCCCGAAATTGGAAATAGCAGAAAATTATCGGTGTCTCGTTTCGCGAATGCTAATCGATATAGCTCTTTAATTTATTATTGGAGAAAGAAAAAAACACCTTCATGTCACATAGCCCTGTTAAATGTAGCACCTCAACTTTGAAGTCTATTCTGTCAGCGATGCTACTGTTGCATTTTTTTACGTAATATTTTTACTGTGTAAGTAGGGCTTGTTATGTATACGACTGAATATTGGAAAAACTCAATTTTTGAAAAAAGTGGACTTATCTCTCTCTTGCATCGAAAATGCAACCATCCCTGAGAAAATAGACGTCAAAGTTGAGATAATTCATTAGAAAGGTCCGAGACACGAATGTGTTTTTGTGCTTTCCTGTAAAATATGTGGAAGTGGACTTATTCCCTTCTTGCAATCACTGTTCAATTTTTCGAAAATAGTATTTCGTTTTGAAAATTTACCAAAATCGCATATTTTAAATGTGACATAGGACTTACTAAGCCTAATTTTAATTTTCTTAGTCAGATTTGATATTTACGTATCGTAATACCTGGATCTAGCTGGATTATAACTAAATTTTTTTCTCTCACCCAAATACTACGTTGGCTACGGACTTGTTGAGCAAATTGCATTAAATGCGTATTTACGGCGCAACTTGCTAATGTATGATGGGTATTTCGACGTTTTAATTTGAATTGTGTTTTTTCGTTTGAAAGCTCAGAATTTGGGCGTTTCGTGTGACCAAGATTTTTAAGCGAAATGCTAAGCCAGCCTTCAGGCAAATTATGCGTTTTTATGTAATTTGGAATAATTACGTACATCATACATGTGCTCTAAAAAGCTCTTATCAATTGATTCGTCGAGGGAATTTTTTGTGTTCGCGGTATTAGAATCCCAATTTTCACATATTATAGTGAATGGTAATTTTTCGTCTCCTCATTTGGCGAATGTTTGAGAAGAAAATAAAGTACCTTTTCGCGTTTTCATGTACGATTGAGCGGGTGGCGGAAGAAAATTTTAAGTAAAATTGATAATAAATGATAGGCATTTAAAAAGTGAATGACGATGAATGGCGAGAAAATAATTTTGGCGTCGAAAAAGGGAAGTAATAAATGAATGTCTGCAAAATTAATCTCGTTTCACAATGGTTTTTTGGGTTGCCATGATGAGAGTGCAAGAGAAACGGGGCGAAAAGAGTGGAGGGGCTAGGCTTTAGAAGGAAAGAGGCTGACGAAGAAGGAAAAAGAGAGGCAGCCAGAGAATGATTTTAAAACTTAGGAAACACAACGGCGCTGATGAGGGACGAATGCTGGAAACCTATTTCATATTTTGTTGCTTTCAATTCCACCTGTCGTGGTTTGTTGGAAATGTTATGTTGGTGGAGGGTGAGGAAGGAGGGACATTATTCAATTCACTTTGCGTTGCCACGAGGAAAAAGAGGGACGAAAAAAGAACAAAAGAAAATTCTAATTAATTAAATTCAATCAGACGAACATAGTCTAGTTTTCCAGTAAGACGGTTGTGATCTATATATATATAGGATTACCGATTTAGTTTGTCTGTTATAGATTTTTTTTTTCCAACTCTAGTCTCGCAGACAAGTCCTTGGACTGTGCGGTATACCTACTGGATATCCGTTTGATAAGAAACAGTGGATTCCTTATTGATGGCTCAATGTGCGAAGGTCATAACTGCATTTTCACTCGAAATGTCCTTTTTTAAATATTTTGGGTAAGAAATCTGCTGAAGTTTAAAAAATTTATAAAAGCCATAGTAGGTGATTGGGTTGATTTATCATTGCTCTCATCCTCGTTAGCAGGGTTTCGACAGAAAACCTTTTATTAATTTTAATCTGACTTTCACAAATAGGCATGGATCCTACATAGTTTTTCGTTTCGTGATCTCATAAGATTCCAAAAATACCCATCTTACATTGTCATATTTTTTTGTTTACTTACGTGTGTGTATGTATGGAGGAGTATGTGAATCGTAAATTTTAACTTTGAAGGCTTATAGCAAAACTAATGGAAGGATCGAGCTAAGATTTTAACTGCATATTAACTGAAGCTTTGAAAGTTTACCTTCCAAATTTCAAGTCAATCCGTTCGTTGGTTTTGTAAAAAAGTCATGTTGAATGTTGAAAAACGTGGAATTTTCTTTGCCACACGAGATAAGAATAAGTACTGAACCTGAACCAATATTGGACTGAAATTTGCACTATAGGGGTCAATGTCAATGAAATTAAAGTCTGATAGAAATTTCATGAGAGTCGGTGTTATATTGACAAAAATATAGCTAAAGTCGATGATTTTTGATGCGTTTTTCAAAGATCCATTCGAAAACCTGCTTTTCTAGCCGGGCTTGCTTAGTAGATTATTATTATTATTATTTTTTTGTTTAAAAATTGAAAAACTTTATTTTTATTATTAGGTATAGCACATGTGGACATGATTTCATCGTTGTAATTTTTAATTTCATCTATGAATTTTCGATTTTAATTAATGACAATAAAATAAAAGAATCATAAATTTTGGATATGGCCTCTCGTATGAGTAGCAGTTCTTTCCTTGTTCCGGTTGAAAAAAAAAAGAAACTTTCGGCAAAGAATTTCTTTTAAAGTTTTGCTTCGTTTTTGAAATTTTCTTTCTGGGTGTATTAATCTATAGGTTGGTAGAGTGTACACTGTACACTGTACAGTGTACACGTTACGTTGGTCGTATAAACTTATTATCTCCCTAAGGAATTAGTGTCATCCAACTTATCTAATTAACAAACTTAATAAAAAGAAACAGTAATCGAGTTTCAGTTGTTACTCGTCTGTCATTCGCAGAAAAAACTATTGAGTCGTAAAAGCAACGTATACGTGGTTGAGAAATTAGTTTTTCTTGATAAATGTCTTCTTTTTGCTGAACACAATGCTCAAAAAGTGCTCGTCCTGGTTTTCGATGAAATTTTCAATTAAAATGAGATAACATTTTGAGAAATTTAATGAAAATACTTACATAATATTGTGGAATATTAGTGAAAGAAAATCAGTATTAACTGAAAATTTTGAAAAGTATATTTGTAACATTGGACGAAAGATCATTCATTATATTAGTGTCCAGAAAGAAAAATCTCGTGTAGAACTTGATTTCTTCTCATTTTTATGGCTTCCGCGGAAGATTATTTGAATGAGAAGTTTTATCTCAGCTCCTATAAGAAGCTAAGAAAATATAAATAAGCAAAAAGATACTCGTAGTTCAATTTATTTACGGTAGAGAGCATAAAAATATCGTAATTTCATAATTATGTGAAACATGCTCGTATTAACACCAGTTTAGTTTGGAAGTACCCCATTTTTTTGACGGTGTGCCCGACATTTCTTTTTATGAATGGACTACCAAAATGAATTTACTCGTAGCTTAAGTCTCATTCATCAGTCTGGAAACCAAGCGAGAATGATTTTATTTTATTTTTTTTATTTTCTTATTTGGGTGGTACTCTAGAGAAATATAAGTTATAAGTAATAAGCCAAATTTCAAAGTATATTTTGAACGACTCTATTTTATTACTTGCCAAGTCCTATAACTAATTTCTCTTTTGGAAGTGTAAATAACAATAAATTGTTTTAGGTGCCTCAAAAATAATCTTCCAAAAATATTTTGTGCCAAAACAACGTTGGTAACTTAATATTTTATTGAAATTTCATTTTCAAAATGGAAAAATTCACAAAATTCTGTTTGAAGACAATCTGAAAGTTTATTTATTCGTTCATCGAAATGCGATAAACTATCAGCTTCTTACATTTTGCTAATCTTGTTTGATAAATTGTATATCCGTTATAAATCCTCATCAAATACATGTCAAATTAATTTGTCACAATACCCTTGTTATCAGCTCATGTATTACCTCATCAGTCAGTTCGCAACTCAGATTTTTTCATTCTATAAAATATTAGCAATGATGTCGGTACGTGTAACGGAAATTATTATTGATTTTATAAAAAAATTTTCTTGAAATTATTAGAATTCATTTATTTTTTTCTTTTTAAAACGCACCTACAATAGTGAATAGTCATAAGTTAATGATGTCCACAAATCATAAAACACTTGTAACAAGGAAGAATTGTTAAATGAGGAAAAAATAATCTTTAAACCTGGGTGTGTCGTATAAGACTTTAGAAAAATGAAGAAAACCTTGAAGGTGTCTAAAAAGAAAAAAAAAATGCGAATGAATGCGAAAAAATAGACATAAAAGACGTTATATTATGTTTGATTAGTGCGAGAGAAAGAGAGAGAGGAAAAAAAAAACACTTCATGACAGTTTTCGAAAAGATTGTTTGATTACGGAATAACAGGGAGAAGGGTTTCTTGTTTATAGTCAAAAACATTTCCATATTTCAGATCGTTAATCATACGATGACAATCAGAATAACAAAATCCATACGATTTTAGTTGTGATAGGTATACATCTTTTTTCAAAAGTAGATATTTTAGATGAATGTTTTGTAATTTTATGTGACACGAATTAAACATCGTAAAGGTGTCTTGCACTGATCGGATGAGATTTATAGTAATGATTTAGTTAGGTTTCATTAACACCCTGTGGCTATGATGAAGGTTGAGACTTGTTTGCAGCTGTCTGTTATCAAATTTTCTGGGTACATTTTTATCAATTATTGGTTATACGTGTCTGGATGAGGTGCATTTTTTCTTGTTCGAATGATAATTACCGTAATATTCGTCCTAGTCGATCGTCGAATTGTTCGATTCTGTGACAAATCACCTGCCTTATTATTTACAAGTATTGGAAACCAGAGTAGCAACTGTTAAAGAACTTTTAGAATTATACATTGTTGTACTTACTGTATGAAATTATTGTGGCTCATTGGGATGGCGCACGAAGCTAGAGAGTCTGCAACCTTCAATTTTAATTTTGAAGTTTTTTCGAATAACTTCTGATGGTCTGTAATTTAGGCATTTTTTTTGTCTCCTCTATCCCAGAAAATAGCTGTAGCCTTCACGAAGAGTCGTGAAGGCGAAGATGAATTCTCTCTTACATCAATTGTGTGCAGTATGTATAAAAAAGGTTCATTAACTTTTCTTGAGAAAAACCATTTTCAAATCAAACTTGAAGCCTGTTATGTTGGCGCCAATATCGATTGATAGGCAAAATTTCCGCGTCATTATGAATTTTGCTTGCTTAAAAATTGCATTAAAGCAGCTCCCCCCCTCACCCATTCGTATGGAAGAATGAAATTTAATTAACATTAATAAAACCAGCAAAAAATTTAAACAAAAACAAAAACAGAATTATCGATATTGCCTGATTATTATATTATGTTTACGAAAAATACTGAATTCAATTTGTAGCTTACTTTGTAGCTCATTTTTTTGCTCAGTTTGTCGCTCAATTTTTAGCTCAAGTTTTCGCTCAAATTTTTGCTCATTTTTGGCTCATTTTTAGCTCAATTTGTAGCTCAACTTGTAGCTTATTTTTAGCTCAATTTGAGAGCAAAAAAAAAGCTTTGTCCGGACAGACGTCATCATACGATAACATTGGACACACAAAGACACGTACAAAATTGACTAAAAGTCTCGTTTAAAACAAAACGCCAGGGGAGCTTGCGAAAAATTAACGCATGAACTCTAACTATCAATACTTATACTTATTACCCTGTTTACTGACTTCACGTTTAAAAAAAATTAGTTCAATCAACTTTTCAAATAGAACGTTTCTATATGACGTCAGACCGAGAACTATTGTTTACATTTGCAGTGGATGGGCATTTGTCTTCGAAATGTTTGGGGGACTTTATCTACTCAATACGTAATGATGAATTGGGGAATAAGTGATTGGTGAAGAATAACTGTCCATCAGTGGCGTGTGGGTAAATAAAGACGAGCAATAAGTTTATTAAAGCTTCATATCTTCAAGTTTGACCTAGCTTTCTTGATTTAAGACTATTAACAGGTTTTATAAAAAATGAAAAATTAATAATATTTATCTTGTAACTGTTTCTTAAAACTTGATAATTACTAAATGTGATATTGTGTTTTAAAGAGAGAAACAAAAAACATGCGGAACACTAATAATGTGCTACCACAGTTGCAAGTAAAACACATTAAATGGTAACATATTACCCTGTTAGCATGAATAAGTTATGCAGAAATAAAACAAGACACGCCAACCTTTTGCTTCTTATTCGGCCATTAACATTTTTTCTTACTCTGTCATTTCTCTCTCCTCTCCTTCTGTACCTTTCCAAACTGAAAAAAGAACCACACACACTCAAAATTTTATGAATTAAATTTTGAAAATTTGAAACTTAATATATACTTAATTAAGGGGATAAATTTATTTTAACGAACGACGAAAACTTGCTCAATAGCAGCTGTCAAGAAGATTTATAAAAACACACAAATTTTGTTCATAAGTATTACGTAGAAAATGAATATTACCGAAAAAAACGATGTTTTTTTTTTTCTTCCTTTCTCCTTAGACTCATGAATATTTATGACAAGGAGTTCGTTTAACGCATATCAAGTAATGTTCAAGCTCAAATATGGAGCTTGTTTTGACGAAAAAATGAAAAAATGTTGAATAGGCTTACCCAGATAAAAATATTTAAAACCTAATAAGTACTTTTCCCTTCATTTTAATTCTTTTTTTGGATTTCACTCAAAAAAGTAAATTACTGAGAATTCAAACTCGTGATGATGCTGGAGACTTCGTCACTAGCACTTTTCAATTTAGATGCACGTAGAGATGAGTTGAAATTGAAGCGGTTTGATCTTTTGGACATTTTGCTATTTTGCATCAAACTGTTTGAATATTCTACTCTGTACTGTATATAAGTGGTATGATGCGCATGCGTGAAGAATAAAACCCCCATCAGTCCAGTAGTCCCTCCTATCTCATGTCCCAAAGGAAAATCCACTTCTTGAAGGTTGAAAATCGCTTTTTTCAGGAACCAACCAAGGGTTTGTCTTGGAAATTTAAATGATAAACTCTTGAAACTTCAAATAATACGCAGTTGAAATTTTAGCTCGATCCGCAACCGGTGGTATTCTTGTAATTAACCTTCAAAGTCAAAATTTATAATTGCAAAATAATTTCTCTTTGTCTGTTTTACTTACTCCAATGAATGGAATTGTAGCTGAATGATACGAGGAGATATCAATAAACCTGAAGGTTTGGGCAGGTTTCTCCTTATCTGTTTTATTGCTGATTAATAATTATTACAGATTATATCTTTCTCTTTGTACTATAGGGTCACTTCATTTTAAGAAAAAGGTTCTTCAATTTTTTAGTTTCTGTACATTTAAATGGGTACTGCACGCAGATAATTATCATAGCCAAAAGCAAGAATGTTGAAAAAATTGGCGGGGGGGCAAGGCCGAAGGCTGAGGGTTCGTTGCATACAAAAATGCCAAACACGCCCTCCTCCGAAATTAAATACAAGAAAGGAATAGAAATGAAGATTTTGAAAGTTTTTTTTTTTCTGAATATATTTATTGGGTGGTCTTATAGAAACCTGAAAGAGATTGTATAGTTATGAAATGACCAATAAATTTAATTATTGCTTCAAAATTTTCGAATTTTTTTACATTTCCTATCAAACTAAAATATCATTATAATAATACATTTCTGAGAAAAACATTGTGTCCGAGTGAATCATCTAAAAAATTTTTACGAGATTAAATGCGCCGCACCAAATAAAGAACAGTAAAATTTTAATTTTCGTCATAAATTTTTTGATTAATTTTTGCAATCGTTGTAAAAATGATGAACAAATTACGATATAATTTGCAATGACGCGACGTTTATATATTAGAATATTCTCTCAGTGTGTGTAAGGTTGTATAAATTTTTACTCGTACTAAATGCATAATTTTAGAACATTGACTTTCACAACTCGAATATATTACAGAATAAAATTGTAGATTTATTTTAATGGCTTTTTTTTTTCTTTCTTTACAGGTAAGTGCATCGATGCGATAAATAAAGAATTCATTTAAGTCGTTGGTGGGAAATCCAAAGAGCACAAGACGAAGACAAAAAACTGTTGGATGGTGAGAAATATTCAACTCTATAATGTTATTCGCACGATTAGCTCGAGATTCAATTTTTGATCGGTGGTTTTTCAGCCTAAACGAGTAAATTGATTCCGATAGTAAATATAATTTTTTTCTCCACTTCAAGCCACATGATCATGTTCTCGTAAACAATAATTCCCATCTTATCTATTTTGTATACGAGTCAGTGTCTATAATATTGGTATCATGTTGATTTAGTTGAAAAAAAGTTATCGTGTATAAACACGTATAGGTATGTGTATATTCTCATTGTCAATCTGCAAGAGAGTAATTTCTTTTTTCAGTCAATTACGAGTATTATTCAAATGATAAATTTCAAAATGCTATTTCGAAGATTAAGCAATTAACGAGAAAAATGGTAGGTGATCCTTAACGTTAATAGTTGAATTTGAAAAATCGGTATTATGAGAAAAATTCAAATAAGAGTTAATAGAAGAGGAAAAAGGTTAATCGGTCTCCATTGGAGATCATCAAAAAGCATGCATCACATACCCACAGAGACTATTTGGCACAAGAATTGCTGTTGCTTCGACAACTATTATAACTACCGCTAGGTGGTGATTTAGTTTTTTTTTTTTTTTTTTTTTTTTCAACGCTTGCCTAATAAGTTCGTTGGTTTTATTTCGTAATAAATGGTCACTGTTGCTGACCTTAAAGAGCGATTCCAGATGAACAATTTATCATTTCTATTGGTTTAACTACATATTTTCGTTTTTGCCAATAACCTGGTTGAAAAACATGCCACTATAGTTTTAAATGTTATAATTTTAATTTTTTTTTTTTTTAAATCAATGCTTTGATGTATTTATAGATTACAATTTGTGTTGCATTTTGGTTCCTTAAAAGGTTCTGCAGTTTGAAGGACGTTGCAGGGTTATACTCGAGGGCTGTCCAATGGTTTGAAGTTCTGATTGCTATACTCCCCTGTTGAAATATCATTTTGATTATATTGACCTTTATAATGTCATTTAAAAATACGGTCAATTCGATGAAGGAAGGTCTGTGTGCAAATTAAAATTATACGTATATCAGGTACATATTATTCATATGTGCTTCCTATTATCCCATATCACTCGCCTTGCTGCTTCCTCCAGGCTCCAACTAATAAAATAAACTAAATTCAGTGACTTGGGCTACTTACTTTGATATGTAGGAACTGCAGTGGCATACTTACGAGGGAGGTTGGTGGCGTCAAACCCAACCTCCCTCCCAGAGCTAGGAAAAAAATATTTGAAACTATTGTGTCCTTTGGTGTTGAAACATTAGATTTGGTAGTTTTTCCCACTCCTTGATCAGGTTAGTTGTTTTTCTTTTTCTCATAAAAGTTGAAAACCCGTCATAGTTTACTATGAATTTGTTTGAAAAAAATAAAATAAATATTTTGCGAACGATTTGTTCTCGGTGTATTTTACACTAAAGTCTTTTAATATTTTTTTGGTCTCTTGTTTTTTGAAAATTCTTCAAATTTTTAGTGTTTTTTCTCTTTTTTGAACAGGCCAGCCTGCACCCGTAGAAAGGTGGCTTGAATGTGGTTAAGAAACAAAATTCTGTGAGTAGTGCCGATGTTGGTCTGAATAGTTTTGTACAAATGAGTAATTTTATTAATAAATATCCCAATACGTATCAAGGTTGTGAACTAATCTGCACGAACAATAGACATTCACCCGACCCACGTAATTTATCTCCATCGAGTACACAATTATTGAATTGTAAGAGGCTGATTTTCAAAAAAAAAAAGAAAGAAAAAAGTAAATTGCTCAACAACCATGAGAATAATATACCTACTCATACAAGTATAGGTAAACACAGATATTTAAACGCACCCATTTTCTGGGTGTATTAGGGATTCCCCCTTTTACAATTTAAGATCTAGACTTGAAAAATGTTCAAAATTGGCTTTACATTTATTATTTTTTTAAACCTTTGAGTCTTCTTCGTTTTTTTCAAATTTATACCTTCAATCAATTTTTAAAATTTCACATTTCCTTCAGATAATAGCGCAGATTCAACGACCTCAAAGAGTATAAATACGAGTACATAAAAATTCAACACATCGTCTTACGACTTCTCAATAAGTACCCTCCACGTATATACGAACCCCCTATTTATGCATAATCTTTCCTAATTTTGCACCGCCGTTCAAAGCCTCATATGCCTTTGATTTTCGAATTCCCTGTGGAGAGTGTACATCAAACAAAGAAAAGTCGAACGTATGGAAAACGTATATAGACTCGAAAAATGAGAACATTTTCACAATATTATACGTATATTCGCGCTAAACTTTTCCTTCGTTTTGCAAAAAAGGATTATACTATTTCCCTCGACTAACGACTCAAGATATTCATATTCACAAATTCAGTATCTTTTGTTCCACGTAGCCGGCAAATTTAAATACCAATCTAAAACTCGCACACAAAAACAAGCAGAGCAAGATGAGTACACCATGGATGAGGTGTGGAGATACATGTATACGTGAAACCGTTATATAGCATAGAGCAGTGGTGGAGGGCAGGCGGAGAGGAAGAGAAAAATTTAACGAGTAATTAAACGTACGATTCATAACGGAGACACAATTAAAAAATATCAATAAATTAAAATCTTTTAACGAACGAATGACATTTTTGTTTATTTTTTTTTTGTCGCCATTCTCTTTCTCTCCATTTTAAAGCCTAATTAACCCGCTTAAATTTTTTTTTTTCATCATTTTTCTCCACTCTTTTAATTAGAGTTTGTATAATATGCAAAATGAATAATGTCGAAAAATTGAAATTACTGTGCATGGCGAATTGCTGAATACAATATGGAAATTACGTAAGGATAAAAATAAAATGAGATGATACTCTCTATTATGGAATTTAGAATATAATAAGCTGTTTTTGCGGTTGCCTCAAAAGTTATAATTCCATATAAAAGCGACGAAAAAAAATTGTCTCTTTTTTTACTCGTATCTTCTTTTTTTTTTCGGTGGCTGGAGAGGAGCTTTGTTTCGAAAAATATAGGTAAACACATACTTGTATTTGTAGCCAACGTAGAATTAAGTTTTCTGAGTGAAAATTAAAATTTCATTAGCATTATAATCACAAAACCCTTGGTTGGGAAAAAAGAAGTACGAGTATAAGGCTTATTTGCTGTGCTGGTATTATAGAAAAATCTGAAAGCTTATGTTTGAAGAAATTCAGTAAGTAAATGATGGTTTTATTTAGATGAAATTGGCATTTTAAGATGTCCTTGAAAAGTATACTTAAAATTATTTTCTTCAATGTCCAGCAAGTTGAATTTCACAAGATGAATGCATACAATTATCTCGACTTGAAACTAAATGTTTAATAATTTTAAGCTTAATTTTTTGGAATAGAGCTGACCGCAATAGGTATTGAATTTTTCAAACTCATAATTATTATTGCCCTTGCTATTGCAAATTTTGCCAAAACGTTGAAATGAAATTCTCGATTACGCTGGATGAGTTTTGTCCTCTTCATATAATCGAGGAAAAGGTTTCTGGTACCTTCCAGCTTTTGAAGAAAAAAATCAGCTAAGAATTTATCCAAAATTTTAGACACCTTCAATTTCAACAAAAACTGGTAAGAATAGGTAGTTTTGATTAAGTTTCTCTTGTGTTGTACCCATTAAACAATGAAAAAACATGTCAAGTATAACTTTTCAGAATCGATGTTACCGCTAAAATAATGAATTTCTCGAAATTGATAGCATTCTTTAGCTGCTTCTATGAAGGAAAATATATTTTACGAATCCGTTATGCTACCCTCGTCGTTCATCGTTTGTCATTAGCTCGTTTTCAAATTTCATTTAAAAAATGTCTGTTGTTTTGGAAATCCTGCTTGATAATTTGTTGTAGGTAAGTTTATTCATTAGAAGGCAATTTCAAACTATACCGAAAGACTTGCAGGCAGTTGTTCCATTGAATGTTTGAAACAGTCTTTCGTTTTTCCTTTTGTTAATTCGCAGAACTTTTGAAGACGAAAACCATTTCTCAGCCACTTCGCATTTCTCTTCAACCTCATCCATCCTATTCACTATCCATTGTTCAGGCAAAATTATCTTTGGAAAAGTGTGTATTTATACGTAAATATACACTTTGTGCAGAAGAGAAACTTCCTCTTTCTTATCTTTGGCTGAAATTTACTTGTATAATTATTGTTCCCTAACGGGCGCTTCAACATAAAATTTTAAGAAACAACAAAACTCGTAAATCTTTCCAGTCGAAGAACGCGCTGGAATCTGAATTCATCTCGCGCACACGCGATGAAAGATTGCCCCCGCCCCTTCCAAAAAATAAATTTTGTCAAAGTAAAATGAAAGTTCAATTTGGAGTTGGCAAAAAGTGTAAAACGGTAGTTGAGTTTCGCTTATGGTTCAGCGCAGATATATATGTAGATGTTTCAGATTGAAAAAAAAGTGCCTATCTTCGGTGCTCTTTATCTCTGTTTTCATGACAGATATGAAAAAACGATCAGATCAAAAGTGGTTGACAGTTTGATGGGGTGTATATTTTGTTTGAAGTATTTTTTCATACAGCGTACTGTTTGCGTCGAGTTATAGCGAAATAACCAAAAATATGGATACATTTGATCCCCTTTGGTGGAGTTTCGGCGGATGGATTTTAAATGACTTTTAGGAGGAGATTCTGGAGATGGTCTTTGACGATTCTGCGCAAAATTATTTTGTACAGGATGTTTTAATGCCTTTATATTGCATTTTTTATCAAATCTCACCGGACTGCTAATTCAAATCCTATTATGGAATTTCTATCTGACCCGTGTTTAGATTTAGGGTAGTGCCCTTGACATCCGAAATATCGAACTCTCTTCTTTAGATTTTCACTACCTTGAAATTTCACATTTTTGAGAAGAAAAATAAACAAATATAATATGTATATCCTTTTAATATTTCATTCCACATGTTTTTTTAATTTTTTTATAAATACTGATCATGGTGATATAATATTTTTACTGACGCTTTGTTGGTTGGATTTTCAAAGTGTTGGCCATGAATTGCTGTACAAGTTGAAAAGTTTTTGCTCCTGAATTAAGCTTCATCACAGTTCGGCACCAAACTCTTTTAAAATTTTATAACCGACCTCGCTCTTTCCAGTTCAAATATTTTGGATGTTTTTTTTTTTCTTCGTGTTGTATAGTTTCTTTTATTCCGTTTTGATGTTAAATAATTTTGAAAAACTATCCCCAATTAATTTTCCCCAGATATGTCGCTGATAATTATAAATAATTTTCAGTGAACAATTAGGGTTGTTGTCGTCGTCATTTTTACCCATTTAATTTCGAACAGGAGATAAAATCGATTTTAGGGAAGGCAGAATGAGTTGGAAGAGAGTAAGAGAGATAGTGAAAAAGGAAAAATAAAAAAGAGAGAAAAAAGAAAATGCTTCTCTCGAGGCAACAACAACATTATACACGTAAACGATTCGATCAGCTACGTATACAATCTCTGCCTTCATTCACTATTTACTTATCTTTTAATAATAATACCTGTCACGGACAATGCATGATTAATGGCCCGTCAAAATAATATTTCAGTTATTTTAATTTCCCTCCCCCACAAGCCCAGCCTTCATTTCGTGTTCTCATCGGTATTAGTTTAGCTTGTCTTCTTTTTTGTGTTTTGTTCCTTGTCTCCATCTCTGTCTGCTTGAGCGTTTCTCTTGCTCATCTGCTCTCAGTCTGCATGTCTCCATCTTTGTTACTCTCCTCGAGGATGAGTCGATACTTTTCGTCTGTCTGTTTCACTCGTCGTTCACCCTTCGTACACATTTTCGTGTGTAAAGTGTGTACTCTGGAGCTGGAGAATCGAGCGTATTTATCTCTCTCTCGATTTTCAAATACCATTTGTAAGTTTTATCGAGTGGAAAGGAAATATTTTGGAAATTTTTTAATTTCTGTTGCTAACGCGACTCTCAAGAGAATGAGAGGAGGGAAAAGGAATCCGAGATAAAGATTCTTTCGATTCCTTTGTTGACTCTGGAATGCTGATGATTGGAAGAAACAAAATCATTTTAATTCTATGTGTTAATGCTTCAATATTTGTAACTATTTCTGACCTGAATCCTACATAGCTGCGAAAAATAACATTTTATTATAGCCTTTTTTTTTTGTTGATATTTTTAATATCATCTTTTATTATGGTAATTCTTGATGACAATGATGATGAGTTACTTACCTAAAAAAGACCAAACTAGTATGAAATTCATTCAATATACGTATTTTCAGTTGAATTCAAATTCAAATTGAAGAATCGTGGATTTATATCCTCCTTTTCAAACTTAGTTCAATTCTTCTTATGCAACACGAAGAATAATTGAAAACTGAAAAGTAAAGAATTGAATCAAGAGTGGGAAATAAGATTAAAACTATTGACGGTAAAAGTAAAGTGTCAGAAATGAAAATCTACCGCAACTGTTTAAACGAAAAAAAAAAAAAAAAAAATCAAGAGAGATGTGAACAGTATGGGTCACGGATGATGAACCAAAAGTGAAGCCTCACGAGAGACCTGAATTTCTCTTGAGCCTCTATTTTAGAAGAAAGAAAAAAGGTAGCCAATAAAACTGACATCAAACGATATTCTGGGGACCAGAGTCGCTTCCATTTACATTGATTATTTTAAAATTGAATAAAAAAAAGATACCAGCCAAGTAAAAAGGTAAGAAATGGTTGTAAAATGCAGCTGTGATCGGAGAAGGACATCGATTTGAAAGTGGGATCTTTTTCATAATTTTGGGGTAAAAACGGGAATCAAGAGTAAGTTTTTTGATAAACTGAAAGGTTTCAGAATGTAGAGGAAATGTCTTAGCATAAATTAAGAGCAATAGGCCTAATAAAGAATCTCTGTGATGAGGAATTGAATGTTTTCGTGAAAAAATGTTAGCATAAAAAAGCAATAAGTTTTTTTTTCTAAATGTGCATAGATTGTGAAATTTATTATTGATTTGTTTAAAAAAAAAAAATGTAAATTTGAAGAAAGGGTTAAAAATATAAAAATGCTAACATAACTGAGAATAAAAGAAAGGCGAAGATGAAAATGCCTGGAATGAGACATGAAAAAAAAAAGGAAAAAGAAAACGAAAAATGGTGTGAAACCTAGTTCTTTGGGTAGGCCGCTTCGTCTACATATAATATGCTGTTATGCATTTGCATGTTTCGTAAATTTACACCATGTGGATGTGTATACAGGGTGGACCATAATTTTGTGCGTAACTCACAGAGGTGCTTATTGTGATTGCTTGGTTGTACCTGTCAGGTTTACTATAAGCGCATAGGCGAACCTTATAGAGTTGAAATCAACCCCCCCTCCCCACCAGTTCAATGAAAATTAACAAATAATGTTTGTAATGAAACTATTGGTCGCGTGATTCTGGATAATTGAGAGGTATGCAATAATATTATTGGAATTCTCTCACTGTTCATTTTCCATAGCTAGTTTCTTGAAAACAAAAATCAGTTTGAAGAGGGTCTAGGTGCCATAAATATTCTGACTCAGGTAAGGTTCGAGTTCGAACTTGAACCTGGTTCAAATGTTCATAATTTGAGGTTGACCCTGGTTCATGTTTGAGTCGTACTTGAACAATTATTGTACAACCTCCTTCTAATAAGGGTATAATTCCCACTCAAGTAGTTGTAATTTTGGAAATGGAGTCTGTTCAATGAAAAGTGCATTAGCCATCGCCATAAACACACTCTGGCAATATAATTGTACACAATTCCGGATGGGAGACCACGTTTTCCTTTTCTCACCCAATTTGTCTTTCCTCACGCACCCCCTCTCCCTTCGAGCCTCATGAACGTGCAACGTAAATCTTAACTCGCTGTATATCTCAAACTGTTTAGAACCTGTGACACGGGGGCACGAAAATCAAAAAAAAAAAAAAAAAAAAAACGCAAGGAGGTGGAGAAAGAAAAAAGAATTTATTACGCTCGATAAATTAACGAAAATACAAACGATATGGAAAATTCTGCGAACGGTTAATTTTGTGAATGAATCACACTTTTTATTTTATATATGTAAAGCCGTGAGTCACGACCGTGGAAACAATTTTATAGAAGGGAAAAGAAAGATGGACGGACGAGCAGACGGACTGGAGAAAATAAGAAGCGAAGAGAACGAGGGGGGAAAAGAACATAATAATAAAGAAAATACTTCCGAACGATTGTATATATGCATTTAAAATGTCGAGAGATATAGGAGAGAAAAATTATTTCGTTTTGTATGAGAAAACAATTTGTCAGAATCTGAAATGTGTCAGAAATTTTCTTGTGGTTACAACATTTCAGCGTAAGTATGGAAGAAGAGGTAATGAGAAAATGCGTCCATTGTTTAACGCTTAATTGCTTTCTCTGGCCTCCAGCATTTTCCAGTAGTTATAGTTTGAGAGGAAGGGTAGGAGTCCAGCAGCTGATCTAGACCACCCTTGGTGTCTACAAATGAATGACTATATGAGATTTTCTTTCGGATATGAATAAACAGCAATGAATTGTGACCTGGAAAAAGGCGTTTATGATGGCTACTTTGACAGATGTATAGCTTATCTCGTTTCTGAAAAATTTGCTATTGATATGCGTTCCAAATAACTATATTTTTTTTAACGAGCGAAGTGGATACATGTACTATGTATTATTAAATAATAATATAGTTCTAGTTGAATAAAAAAATTAAAAACTGTGAAAAAGTGGTGGGAGGAATTGAATTATTTTTACAGGGAGACATTTATCTGTAGGTACTCGTATATGTCTGTCTCTTCCAAGGGTGCTGTGATCCCCCAAGGCTTACGAAGAGTGCCTCCCTCCAGGTCAAATAGGAATGATGACAACCCTACCCCCCCCCCCAAAGGCGCGAGAAAAAATTTTTGGTATTCGATTATCTTTAAAATTCTTTTCTAAATTTAAAAAAAAAATGGGCCCCCCCAGAATCGTCAAGGAGGAGTTGCTCCTCAAGATCATGCCTTCACGGCACCCCTGGTCTCTTCTTTGATTATACGCAGACTTTTCTATCGAACAAAATGAAGTACCCATGTTTTGAACAATGGCACGCAAAAATGAAAAACCCCTACAGATTTATCCTGCAAGATAAGTATATGTAAATACATACATAGAAAACATCAACAAATTTCAAATTGATATTGACATTTCATGGCCAGATTGGGAAGGCTAGACAACATCTACGAAGAAAATATTGAAAAACCTCTTGAACGAATTGGCTTTACACGGACAAGACTTCTTAATGATTCGAAATTAATTCATATAATTTGAGAATCAATCACATTTGGCAGAATCGCGCAAAATAATGAGCAATTTCTAATGGTCGACCACTTAC
The DNA here is from genome assembly GCA_038050395.1 of Parthenolecanium corni. Lineage (NCBI taxonomy): Eukaryota > Metazoa > Arthropoda > Insecta > Hemiptera > Coccidae > Parthenolecanium > Parthenolecanium corni. Next base: position 129,470 of record JBBCAQ010000027.1, on the reverse strand, counting down.
TCGTTCCATTCTTTTCCACCTTAGCTGTATACCTCTGCGAAACCAGTTCTCTTCCAATCGCGTAACTAGTTCCGTAAGCGAATAAATTGATTATTTATTTTCAATATTGAGATTGCGGAGAGAGAAGAGCTCAAATTATGGTAATTTGTTCGGCATACATTTGAAATTTCCTTTATTTAAAGATTAGGTAGGTACCCATTGCATCGATGCGATTGAGTATGCAAATTGAAAACAGCAGCACAATATGCAATTTTTTCTACATGACTTGGCATTCACCTATGTAGATAGTATAGCTGTAATTAATAGGCCTGTAATTTGTACTGCTACCACCAGCGTTCGAGCAAATGAGCAAATGGAGCGTACATATTAACCAGATTATTGGCTATTTGTATCGGTTGAATACAGGTTTGAGGAAGTTGTAGAGTAAAGAAAAGAATACTTGTATATATTTGTTGGATTAAAAACGTGAGAATCATTTTCAAATAGAAAAACTCAAATGAGCACGATGAAAAAAAAAATTTAAACGGTGAAAGTGAAAATATTAAAAATTTATTATAATTATTATCTCTATGATGATTTGCTGGAACTAATTTATTTATTTATTTTTTTCAATTTTTGGAAGAAAATAATTTCAGAAGCTGCCTTTTCAGTGCACTCTATGGCTAATACAATATACACATATTATGTACAGTTTTTAGATTCCGGGTCAAAATACCGAATCAGATCCCACATGGATTCTTTCGCGAATGGACTTTTCCCCGAGTACCTTTTTCCCGAATGTACCAATGATTACTGATGGGACCCCCTCTTTCGTACCCACCATCACAAATAATTTTACCATGGCAATATTATGAAGGTACTAACCTATACTTCATTCCGGTTGAGAGTTCCATGACGTCACAAGCATTTGAAGAAAGCGATTGGTGGAAACGGTTTAAATCGAAAGTAATTTCTTCTCATTCGTTGAATCTAGTGACGTCATGGAACTCTTGACTGGCACAGACTATACTCGACTGCTGAAAACTTTAAAAGATTATTTTCAAAAGTGGATTCCCGAATTCGGGATTTTGTCCATTCGGGGCAAAAATATTCGGGGAAAAGTCTGTTCGGGAAATTGTCCATTCGGGAAATTTGATTCGGGAAACTGACCGGAACAAAATTTTTAACTTGAATAAAAATTTACTGCTTCGATAATTCTGATCAAAGAAAAAAAATCCAACGTCTCGATGATCATAGAATACTTTGGATGAATGTTTATAGCTGCAAAGTAAAAAATAAATAAATAAATTGATAACATGATTTGTGGTCAAGTAAAACAAGGTTTTGTGAAAAAAAGAGCCTAATTTTTTTCTTTCTGAAAAGCCGAATTTAAAAAGAAAGTTCATTATTTCAACATGCTAAAATTTTGGTGAAAACATATGTAGGTACTAAAATAAGTACATACAATGTGCGACATGCTACATATTATTAGCTTCTAAATTCCGCATCCTTGCTTTAGCAATATTATTTCAAGATATTTGCATTACAGGAGTAATATATTGGTAGATCTTTAAGTTATTCTAAAGACTCTCTTCATTTAACCCAAATTTCCTCGTAAAACTCTAATTATATTTTACCCTTTGTGTCTCTTTAAGAAAACATGATTTCTTCTTTATAAGTTTCTGGTCTAATGATAGAAACGCACCAACGAACAAATAAAATGGATTTGTAATAATCACTGTAGTCGCGATAGACAATTACGACTGTTATTAGCATCTTGCAAGTGCAATCCAAATAGAATTTCAATTAGGTATTCAATTTTGCTAATCATCATTTTCGCGACAGAATTGCAGTTCATAACGAAATAAAAATTAATGTTTTGCGATGATTGATTAAAATCTTTCTCTTTATCTCTCTTTTCATTGGTCGAATGACGGTTTCACATGATGGGTGAACAAAATCGAGGTCAATGACAGACGCACAGACAGGATGACGCGGGCATTATGGGATTATCTTGCCACCTGCACGAATACATGAATATGTAAATTAGGGTTAAAAGAAGAAATAAATAATAAAAAAAACATACGGTAAAGAACTGCTTTTGTCATGATAAATTGAACGGAAAAATTCCTTTCAAAGATTGAAACTAAGAGAAAATTTTTTTTTGTTAACTTCAGGTATACTGTACCTGTCTATTGGAGAAATAAAAAGTAGGTCAAGAAGATAGCAATTTGACAGAACTTCCTGCAACTATAATGTCATTATTTGTTGCAGGCATTCATTTTATCTTTGAATGCTACTGATACAAGAATAAATAAAGTACAAGAATAGTTGCATGTAAGTATACATATTTTACAGGAAAACTTTAGAAGTACATTAAACGTAGTACAAGTTTGATCTATACTGGCATGGGAGTGGGGCTATAAAAAATTCAACCGAATTCTCATTTGAAAAAAGTACATTTCCGTCTCATTTTCGATGCGTTACATTTTCTACCACCAGAGGGAGACTCTTTCGTTGGACGGTCACCATAGCCGTTGGAAAGCTCAAAATTTTCGACCAAGAATTTTGACATAGGGTGGGGGGAGTTCGACGTGAAACAACTAGATTGCTGGGCTGAGTTTTCAAAATTTTTTTTCTATTCTTTAAATTGCGCCTTCATGAGGTACATTAATTATTCAAAGATAAAAGACAAAAAAGGAATAAGAAAATCAGATCAACGATGCCTTTATAAATGACCAAAACAGAAAATAAAATGGAAAATGGGTGTAATTTTGGGGTGTTTTTCGTTTGTTTTGCTGTAATTCTGATTTGACAACCCTCATTTATTTTTTTTTAGACGTTCGATGCTCCTTCATTCTACCCTTCTGGCAAGAGAAATGACAAAGTTCTGTTTCTTTTTTCTTTTTTTTTCTTCCTTTTTTTCGCCTTGCCCAAATCTTGTCACACATGCTCCCCTACGTGTGTCTGTGCTTTTACCCCACTTCGAATTCGAAAATGTATGCTATCTAATTTTTCAGCTCGTTGAACGAATTTTGTTGAATTAACTAATCGGTCACTGCCCCTTGGGAAGGGAAAGTTTGATAGAAGGGTTGTGCGCTTTGTGAAGCGATATCTTCTTTTCTGCGAATTTTCAAACAAGTGTAGACGAAATAATTCCCTAAGATTAATGTTTCTTTTTTTGTAATTGTGTGTGGAACTTTTTTATTTCGTAAAAGACCCATTATTTTTCCAAATAATTGAAGTAGGGAAAGGTTATGTGGTGGATGAATTTTAAGGAGTCGTTACCCTCTGGTAGTGTCTGGTATTTACGAATAACTCATATTATAATGGTACATTGGTTGATTCGTGTACGTGAAACAACTCGCTAGAATGGTTTTTGTCAATTTCTTGTGGCATTTGGAAAATCTTTTGAAGGAATAGTGAAAATTTAATTCGTCGAACTGATATCCTCTGAGATGAAGTTTTCCACGAATTCAAATTTCGATTCGCGTTGCCGCCGGTGATGTACGTTGATTTGAAAGGATGCTGAGAGAATTGTTAATCTTGTATTGTCAGATATGTAAAAAGGAAAAATGGGGTGAGTAGTCAAAAATAATGGTTCGACGTGTTCCTGGATTTTACGTTGGTTGGTGCCCTTAAAAGAAGCTTGATTGAAGCGAATAGGTGGGGTGCACTATGTTTAACTTTTGAAATCTCATCAGAAAGATGTATTTGTTGACTGTTCACTATGTAGACGAAGTGAGTGTCTATTGTTTGTAACTTTTACGCATGTAAACTTATATAATCATTTGTAAGGGATTCTAGCATTAGAGAGAGAGAGAGAGAGAGAGAGATGAAAATAGTTTTCGGTGCTTTAGGCAAATCAAAAATAAATTTAAGCTTCATTTTAGGGTTGAAAATTGTTTGGGGGTGTTGGAGTACAGTACGCCTTTGATCGACTTTAATTAAGAACTCTCAAGAGTTTTTTTCCTCATTATTTTGACTGATAAATTTGGTTACTTTTGATGTGAATTAACATCTTTGTTGTTGTTACACGGGGTAAATTCGGAAATTTCAATCCAAAAGTTGAAATCGATGCGGAGATCGAAAACGTAAATAATGCGCGCGTCGTTATTAGTTGTCTTCGAAACGGTTCTTATCAGCAATTTATAGTTTAATTTTCTCAACGGTTAGTGAATCGTTTTTAATTTTCCATGATTTCTTAACTTGCATTATCATGAAAGATGTTAACACATTAAGGGCGTACCTACTTTACTTTTGCTATGAGGTCAAGCAACACTGACGTCTAAATAACTGCTCGGAAATATTAAATATAGAGGCGAACTAAAGACAATTTCTTTGGCACGTGTGTTGCGGATTTCCTTTTTGGCAGCCAAAATAACAATTTTCTCAAGTTTTCAGCTCCAAAGTGCTCTCACAATTTACTTTTTTTTTTTTCTCAGTTTTGCATCAAATTTGCTTTAACATATTTTCTATGCCTGGAGAAAGCTGTTTTCTTCAATTTCATTTTCTTCCCACTTTTTTTTTCAAATACCTTCCCCTTCATCCTCCCTCCAAAAAAAAGGTTCTTTGAAACCCTCAAAAAGATTTAAAATTTTTAAAATAAAAAAAGAGCTTAATCCGAGCATAGATAATATGTTCAAGGATAAGATATTCAAATTTTAGCAAAGTCGGTGTAAAGCTGAGGGGAAAAAATGATAAATCTTGAACAACTCAAAAAAGTGAAGGTAGTGTACACTTCCAAAGATGTATAACTGTGAATAATTGAAATCATTGGCCTTTTTATTTTTTATTGATTGTTTTGTTTTGTTCATGACATTTCATTTTATGAGCTGAAATCTGAAGTGATTTCAGTCTAATTTGGATTTCAAAATCATTTGATACTTGAATAAGGATCAGATTCCCCGAAACTGGTTTCCCTCTCCCCTTGAGAAAGCACCAAGCCTCTATGAAATATCGAAGAAGTCAGTCGTTTTTTTTTCGTTACGATTGTTTCCACAGCTGTGATACAGCCCCTTAACTTTTGTTTTATGCCAAACTAGCAGCATATCGAAGTGCTTGATGGAAAAACTTGATGATAATTATTACGATTCCGCACACTTCTCTGTCCGCATGAACGAGTTCTGTGCACCTGCTCGAAGATACCTATTTACAATTAACACCTACGCAGACAATGAAACGTTATCAAAACACACAGCAGATAAACTTGAAAATTTATTTTCAACCAACTGAAAATAAAACAAAAAATTATCCAGTGGTATCGTCGTCGCTGCCGTTGTTATTGTTATTGTTGTTATTGTTTTCATTGTACTTTAAAACAGCAAACTTTCTTCAAAACTTTGTTATCATTTCATTAACTCTTATTTTTGGTCTGTCTATCTATCTATCTGTCTGTGTGTGTGTGTGTTTGTGTGTAGCTCACCTACCTACTTCTACCCCCTCACGCTTCTCCGTATTTCGAACAAATAATAAAATTCCTCGCAGGTTATAATAATATGGTGCTTGTTCATCTTCTTTTTTAACGAGCAATTATGGCTGCAAAAAAAAAAAAATCCATTAATTTTGACGAGAAGTTACGATCTTTGAAAATGTGTAATAAACTATGAAAAATCGGCAAGGAGTAGGTATATCGAGGGTATAAGCTGGGAAATGGTGGACATCAAATTGAATAATTAATTTTTCTCGAATATTTTTTCGAATTGCTTTCTCCTCTGCCCTCGTCTGGCTAAAAAACATAATTAAAATATAATTTTTACACCAAAAATGATTACAACTATTCATTTTGGTCATTTAATATTTTACTATTTTTTCATTCAAACTCGAATGGAGAAATTATATGTCGTGAATTTTGTTTTTTCTGTCTATGTGCTAAATGAGATTTCACATTTTATATCGAAACTCGTTAAGTTTACGCTCTCAAAATCATCATTAAGACATCATTCGTTATATTCTTAGACAAATATAAATCTCCGCACAAATTAGTATCAATAAACCAAACATCAGCCGTGCAAATGTTAATGAAACAATAAAAAATTAATTTTCAATTCTCAACTTCTATTTTACAAAAATTCTAATTCTAGATGGGGTAGACCGTATAAATCTTTATTATTAGTTTGTTTTTCATTTTATATAAGTAAAAAAAAATATTGGTGCTACAGATTTACGATCGAATTTCTCGCCGTGTACTTATAGTGAGTGCGTGTACCTGTTTACCTGTGAAAATCTTTTATGAAGAAGAAATCAAAAAAAAAAAAAAAGAAAAAAAGAGAAAAAAGGAAGTAAAAAAAAAAATGGTAGAATTAAAACAAATAACAGGTTTTTGAACACGATAAAAAGTTTTACGATTTTGTAACGTTATTATCATCGAAAATAATCTGTTTTACTTGTGTTGTTACACTTTACGCTTTAATGTGTTTCAAACACGAAATGAAATTTCGTTCCTTCCATCCCAAATACACAAAATGAATATAATATTGGACATTAATGAGCAGTTTGTCAGTTATCAAATTTCATTATTGTTGTGAAAACAAACAGCAAATTAAAAATAATACAGTTGGGATTCGCGTATGAATAATTTGAGGGTGAAGTGGGACATCCCTTCAATAAAAACGTTATTTCAACTCAATTTTTTTCCCCTGAAATAACGAAATTATTTAGTAGGTTGTGTTTTCGTACTCAATAATTTACACTTTTACCATGACATTGTTTTGTTCGAGTCGTAAGTTACAGATACTCTTGTAATTATTATTTGTCATCACTATACGGGTGCTCAGTTACTGAAATTACTGAAAATCAAGAGGATAATATATATTTTGACCTGAATCATTGAGACCTTTGAGGAATGTATTCCAATACTTTAGTCTAGGGCAATTAGACCAAAAAATGGCAATTTCAATGCTAAAAATCCCGCCAAAAAAAAAAGTTTGCGTAAAACCGTTAAGGACCACCCCAAAAATCATCCTCTAAAGGTCTATTCAAATCTACCTGCCGTAAACTCCCTCCAGGAGGACAAATATATCCACATTTTTGGTTTTTTGCCATAACTCGCAAATGGTACAGAGGGTGATTCTGGTGCAAAAATTTTTTGCAGGATTTTTCGCCATCTAAAACACCGCGCTATCTGCACTAGACTACTTCATGACACAAGAAAAACGCTGGAAGTTGCTTTTGAATAGAGATTCAAAACCAATAGCTCATATTTTCTTTTTTTCCCGGCAATATGTGTGATCGAGAAAACAAATGTAGCTGGTCATTTTGGATCACCCTGTATCTCGAAATTACAAAATTTGGACTCGGATTCTTTTGGTTCTCGGTGCCCAGAATTATCCGTTCATAAGGATTTCTTATCGCAAATGTGTACCATTCTTGCGTTTTCGAGAAGGTCAAATAATATTTTCATCATTTTCCTCCTCGTTTCCTTGAGAAACTAAAAGAATTATTTTTTCCTTCGTTTTCCTCCATCGAAATTGAATTTAAGCCATAAATTCGATTATTCTTTTAAATTATGTTTTCTTTTGTCATCTTGCTCAACCCCAATTACTGTTTACAGTTTTGGCGAAGCGCCAAGTACTCGAATTACATCGGCTATTATTTTGAGAACTTCTTTTGTGGCTTCGACAAAAATTTTTCCTCTCTTAGACTTAATATTCTTGCAAAGGAAAAACACCGGTAAAATATACTAAGCGTTATTGTGAAATGAGAATAAAATGGCAGACTTAAAGAAGAGAAAAAAAAAAGGTTTTGACAAAAATATAAAAATATATAACCGTAATCAGGATTACGCTTGAAGGGTCTTTTTTAAGGAGCAGTAATTTGCTTACCCCTTAATTGCTACCTTGTTATTTGAAAGTAAATTAATTATAGTTATTATATTTTTAATTTTCAGTAAGGATTATAATTATACTCGTATGTGGTTGAAGGCTGTAGACATAAGTGCGAAAAAAAAATTTTCTGCCCAATTTTTTTCATATTTGTCGCAAGATAGGCTGATAAAAATTTTCGATTCCATTGATCAGAAAAAAGTTTTTTTCTATTTTTTCTTTTGATTTCATCGTGAGACACAAACAAAATTAAAAGTGAAATTACTGCGCAAACTTACGTATATAAATAAGAAAGAAAAGATTGATATTTTAATAGGGTGTATTGTCATTGTTTATTTTTTTTTGAACTATATGTCTTGTTTTTCAATCGTGTTCTTGTTAAAATCCAGTACCCTCGTTATAAAAAATGGCCTCCAGCGCAAACACGAAAGGTAATTCGATAGTAAGAAAAAAAAAAAGGTTATCAACATGAGGAAATCATCCTAATATAGATCGAAAGAAAGCGATCTATAAAAATTCGAAGATAGATTATTTCACTTTTAATTTACGTCCATTTAAAAAGGAATTTTTTTATGCCATAAAAATGACCGCTGTGTAAGAAAAAAGTTTTACATTTGACTGTGTGTCTACTATTGTGTAAATAGTTAAATACCAGTGTATATAGTACAAATTATAACCGCAGGGGTTACATAGTAAAATAATATATTGTTTACGTAAAACAAGATCACTTTCACGAATATATACACAAATGTATTTTGAAAAATGAAAAAAGTAACTATAAAAAAAAATTAACATGCGCGATATTAATTTAAGTTATGTCACCTTCATTATAGAAATTTGTTTCTTTTGGTTGTTTTCCTATTTGGCAATAACATGATTCTTTATACAAAGCTGGAATCATGTTTTGCATTTAAATAGCTCATTATAATTATCGGTTCAGAAATAAATTAATATAAAAGAATAGAAATATGATCAACATAAAAGTTGATTAAAATTGGCTGCGTTAAAAAAATGAAAAATAAAATTTTTCTGTGAGGTTAAATAGAAATGAAACCCCTTTATGTGAGTGGAAAGTTGCCTCGGAAAAGTGCAATTGTCATCGAGGCTTTTTTAGAAATTTAGTAACTTTTATAAGAAAAAAGTAACGCATCGAAACAAATGCCGTAAAATCGAGCTAAAATAATCCAATACGTTGCTACATAGCATGTTATAGGTTCTTATATCGCTAAGGCACTGATTATGGCAAAATACACCGCAGACTTAGAATCTCAGACACATATAGAAACCAACAAGTCCTCGTACTTGATGAAAAAACTGTCTACAGCCAATTAGTTCGGCAATTCTCCACCAGAGTCTAACTTCTCCAAATTCTTGTTGAGTATAATATAATGTACCAGTTTCTTTATTTACAACTACCTATTTTCTCTAAAAATAAATGTATGGTGGGGATTATTGGCAACCATTATCTACAGTCACCCTTAACACTAACAAATTGCTAGAAAAAGAAAATTCTAAAATCACAGAAAAATGATCAAATTTTCACTCTGGGACTGTTTGGGGACTGAAATACACGCACAGTGGACAAAAATATTACATTGGTTTTATTGGAGGGGGAAGAAAGACTCGTTAATCTATGTGTCTATGTTTAAAACACTGATATAATTATGGGAGCTGACTTGAATTAATTTATAATTGACGAATGAAGGTAGACCGAGAGCTGCGCTCGGGACGGGAAACTTTTCTTATTTAATTCAAAGGAAAAAAAAGCTGTTGTAGATCTGCTGTTCTCCATCTAGAAAAACTGGCAAATCGTTTGACAGATTTTTATGAGTTATTTGATGTCTTGTATGAACCATATATTGAAATCTTGCTAGCTATTGGTGTGATTTGCAAAAGAACAGATCCTCGAAATAAAAACTCATAGATTGTTATAGTTTTAAAGCAAAAACATCTATAATACCTATACTATATCTACCCATTTCTGTCTTCCTTGGTGGAACAACCCTTTTACATTTTTTTTAATGTGGGGAGGGGGATGCGTGCTGTAATACTAGTCAGAAGGCTAAAAATATTCGTAAGATAATTTTGGTAATACGGTTCCCTCGATGCTCATGAAAACAGTTTTTTTGCTAAATTTTTTTCGAATTCAGTAGCGAAACTTACTGGCTTTATCTACTCTGCAAATTTAGACAAATTTTTATGAATATCGCTGGCTTCGGAAAAGTTTTTTTACGGCCACTCCTCACTTTTTCTTTTGTCGTGACTTCCAAGAAAACATGGGAGTTTTATTGTTTTACGACTCTTTCCAGCGTTAACTTTACACGCCAAAATATTTGTACTTTTTAATAGTCATTCGATTGGTATTTTCAGCGAAAACTTCGGTGGTTAAAAAACCAAAATGGAATAAATAAAAGGAAAAAAAAAAGGAAAAATAAATTTAAAAAGAAATAATAAATTTGACGTTAATTAACCCGAGCTCGACGGAATTTACGAGGTCTTTCTACTCACAAAAACCAGACTTTATTGAAATATTGCATTGCTAAATTAATATCCGTGAGAAAATGCACCTAAAAACTTCGAAAAATGGTTGGGAAAATGGCGTAAAAAATTTTCATTTTGCAACCGTTTTTGTGGAATAGGTAGCTGTGTTTTGTGCTTTTAAAATTTTTTGTACCTAGTAGACCTTCTAAATTATTAATTTTATCCATCCACTTTGGTCTATTTAGATTTTCATCTTTTCCTTTCTTCGTTAAGGGGTGAAAAATGAATTAGCCATTCAAACACAAGCTCAAATTATTATAGTGCTTTGATTGATGGGGAAAATTTCAAATCGAAGAGTAGAATAGTAAAGAGGTGGAAGCTAGAGAGCCGGATTGAAGAGAGCTGTGATGGATTTCTTTGATAACGTCACTGTAAAATCGATTATTTATTTTGATGACCTTCAGTAAAGAGCTTGCTCGAATGAACTAGGTGCTTGCTGAAGAGGTCAAAACATGTTTCGGTGGAAAGTAGATAAGAGCTGGCGAATGAAAGCATAAAATGAAAACGCAGCTATCTAGCTTCCAATATTTTTACCTCAGAGATGGATATACGAGTGCTGTATACGCACATCTATTGCTAGGTAGATGGCTTTCTCAAAAATTGTGATCTTTTTTCGTATTATTATGTGATCTAGAATGCAAGGTCTTAATGTCTTTCACGATTATAGCGCTCATCGGAAAAATGAATTTTGATGAATACAATAAAATTTTGTCGCTCAAAACACAGCACCACTGAATTCGCCCGACTATGATGATAAGTCTTAAAAATATGGGGGATCTAAAGCAGAAAAGAGACGTTGGGGTCAAAAAAATTTTTTTGCCTTTTCTGTGTTCTACATAATAATATTCTACTTAAAAAAATCGAAAAACTAAGAGACATAATTGATTTTCACTTAAAGGTCAATTTTGGCTTTGGATCCTCCATGGAATCGGTAGTATTTGCGGAAGCGATGAATGTGACATGACTTTCATGATGTTTTTTCCTATAGCACTTTCTTTTTTGCATTTTTTAAATATTTTTTTATTTTTGTGTAGAACACGAGAAAGTTTGTAAAAAAACGAACAAAAAAAACATATTTCTTCACCCCAAGCCCAAGGTTCGTTTCCGCTTGCGATCCCGCAAGTGTTTTATAATTTGTACTTGTTGTGCAGTTAGGTATACAGTGTTTGAAGATTCTCACAGGTGTGCTCATCAAATGTGTATTTCTGGTAAGAATAATTTTCAAAAGACACTACGAAAGTTATTACCTTTGAAACTTTGTTTATAAAGGAGAGAGTTGAGTTACAATTTTTTTTTTCCTTTGTTTCTTATTTTATTTATTTTTGCAAATTCAAATTTCAACGTTTTCTATTATCACTAAGTCAGTATCTATACTATTGGTAGCATCAGTATTCGTTTCCTGATTGAATCAAAGCGCTCCAAGCTTATATTAAGTTATATATTTGCTTACCTTTTAGCATGGTGTAGAGTATAGACCTGTATAGGTAGTGGTATGCTATTGTGTTTGTCAAAAATGAACAGCAAACAATAATAAAATTGTGCTTTATGGTTATTGCTCATCACACTCTTTTATTAGTTTTGTCCTGCTCGTGTTTTTTCTCCCAAATATTTGTTTCTTACTTGCTGAGCCAGTGCAGACGCTATAGGGTTTGTTTCTTGCTCAGTACTATTCGAAAAAGGAGCAAAATAGAATGAGAGAATTGAAATGATTCGAAAAAAGAAGGTATAAAGATGCTGCTGCATTCGGTGTTTAATGAATGTAATTTCGCGTTGCTAATTTATTTAATGGTACCAGAAAATAATTGAACTAATTTTTGATAATTATTTTCTTTAAATTTCGTCTCGATGTTTTTGTTCTCTTTCTCAGAAAAAATTACATTCTGTATTGATTGCTGAATGAAAGTTTTGAACTCGTTGAAATTTTTGCCACAACTCATTATCAGCGTGTTTGTTATTGATTTTCCAAGTTTCTAAGAATTTATTTATCAGTGCGAGCTGTGAAACAATTGTCAGCTGAAAAAATTCATGAAACTCGATCTACGATATCTACCCAGACGTGTTATGAAGGGAATTTTCATTAGAAAATTTTCATGAAATTAACATTATCTAATTAGATATCCGAATGCTGTACCGAATAGTCGAAAATGACGAAGGACACAGATGAGGGATGAAATCCTTTAAGAAAATACTGTATAAGAAAACTTGACCAATTTTATTCTTTCAAAACGGGGCTGCCGTCGTAAAATTTAAAATTATAACCGAAACTGAGTTCCCCCCGCGCGCCCTATGCAAATAGTAAAAATTACTACCGACAATTTTTGTTTCAGTGTATGCATGTCTCATGACTATTTGTAAAAGTCAGACCAAAATTAGTAGAAGCGAAAAAACAGTCTTTTTCCAGCATAGCTGCTATTTCATCCTCCATGCAAAAAAATTTATACTTCACCGAATGGCCCGCGGATAGAATACGAATTCTGTGGAACAATATCGTCGGTGTTTATAATATTATACATACTCGTACACCCGCCAATTCTTCAAGGAATTTGCGATTTCATAGTTCGAGAACACACTGTGGCGATTAATTTCCATCGGTTTCTTGTATTTTGTCGTGGCCTGGTTGGCAGACTTGTGGTCATTAACACAACCTTGAAATTCAACTTTAATGACCGGAAACAATAATTTCGGTTCCTACATTTTGGTGTGAAATTTTTTTTCGATTACCATTCATTAGGCCAGCAGTATACTTGGTAAATTGCAAATTTTTGCCCTTGGTCGTCAATTTGATCGTGAAGCATTTAGGGGCGAAAAAATTGGAACTGTCGGAAAGGCGCTGAAGTTGGAACAATTATTTATTTTTGGTTGATGTAATTCTGACTGTGCAGATTTAATGGCCATGTAGTTAATTGAATTTTGAAGAAAATACTTATTTGGATTAAGCAAATTTTATAACTATCCGCCATTACTTAGCTAGTTATAGTTCAGAATACAAATATACTCGTATAACGAATCCTCCCGAAAAGCATAAAGAGTGATTTTTCAGGAGAGGTAAAAAAAACTGTTTCTCTTCTCGAATTGGAGATCTATGCAAGAGAAGCCCATATTTTTTCACCTTCCAACTATTTAAATCAGGAGCCTACAGGTTGTTAAAGTGAGAGATAATGAAATTTTTCTGCTCTTGGCGCAGATTTTTTGCAAAATTTTTGTTTTTGTGGAATAATTCAAGACTAAGGCCCTGGCTGATTAAAATTTTCTGGGTGCGCCATTGCTGAAAATGAAATTATTTCCCATTTGTATCTTGAAAGTTGGGTCACATTGAAACCAGTACACATTTCATTTAACATGTAAACTCGATAAGTACGACGAGTACATAGTTTGTATATTTGTAAGTTGGTTATTCACCTGACGCCATTTCAGATTAAAAAATTACCGAAGGCAAGGTTCTTAACGTGTTTTGCCCCTCCACTCACTCCCCTTTCTTTCTTTTCTTATTACTGTGGTTACACAAATTATTATCGAAAGTTGTAAAAATAATGTAGGTTCAGGTTGGACAATGAATCTTTTCGTACACGAAGATCAAGAGCATCTGAACATGTGGCACCAGACTTGTAAATAGCCAAAAGCCTTTTTACTCGTAACTGTTTTTTGCCTCAGTGCAGACTATGCATTTACACATCTTGAATGTTTTCGATGCGAGAGGAAAAAAAGTGACCTGTGGCTAAAATATAATGTGGCAGTGGCAAGAGAATGGAGAAGAGAATCCAAGGCACGAAATAAATGATGATGATTCAATCTTGCAACTGGTGTTTGATGCCTTGGTCCAATTCTCCTCGCACAGATTGTATTTTGATATAAAATGATCGTGTACAGATGCAACCTGAATTTATAGCTTTAGGTTAATTTTTTCTGTTCTTCTCGTATGGTAGTTTTTCAAGTTTATATCGTCTTCATAAATGTATTTGTTTCTAACATCTGGGTGATGCAGAAAGTGAATGCTATTCGTTTTCTGCTGCAGGTAAGATTGATGCCAACTTCTCAGTTTATCTTCAGTTTATGATTATAAATTATTATGTAAACAAATCCCATAGTTTTTGACATTTACACCGAAAAAATTCAAGGTCAAGCTGTGTGAATTCAGCAGATATCATACTTGTGACTACTATTCCATTTTCAAAATCTTTGATTAATTGCAGAAAAAAAAAGCAAGTTCTTCTGGGAGATTTACGAAATGGCTTGAGGTGGGACTTCAAAATTTTTATATTGTAATGTAGCCACTAACCATAGTACAATAAAAAACCCACCTTCAAAGTAAATTCATTCGTCGTGAGATAATTTTGAAACATTTTTAGGTTAATGCTTTTATCTTAATCATGCGCACTTTAGTTTGATGAGACTAAAATAATCATCCAAATACCACACTTTTCCCTATAGGATTGTACGGTACAGCTATTCGAATTCCAAATGTAAGGGTTGACTTTTATTGAATGAAAAAATAATCATTTTTATTGGAACTCATGAAAATTATGTCGTATATGACACCACCTGTTTTTTTGAGCAGTTCATCTCAAATTTAAAGTGCTCATATACGACGCCATCTTGTTTCTTTTAGCTGTTAAATTGATCATTAATAACGAAGCTATCCCACTTGCACAGATTTTATACAAGTTGAAACGATGCCGTATGCGAATTTTTTCTCTCCAGGGAAAGGGGCAAGTTGATTGGAAAATTGTTTTTATCCAAATCCATACATTTTTTCACCACCTTCTCTATTCCCGTTCCAAACGTTAGGAGCGATTTAATTGTTTTTGGGGGTCACTCCTGGCTCCCTTCCAAGTCCGCTTACTCAGAAAAAAATTTCGATGGTTATTTTTTGTTGGAATAGGGCGTACCTTGGGCCCGTACTCACTGTTGGTAACCCTATTCCAAGTTTGTGGTTATTTAATACTGATTATTATCTCACTAAATAATTCAGGTAATGTCAGAGGCACAAGTCAATAAAATGCACTTAAGACTGAAGATCACCTTTATTAAAGACATATGCAAACACAGCATGTCTGAACCCACAAGATGTTGCTTCTAAGAAAGCATAGAAAAGACTGACGAAGCCCTCCTGGCTTCCTCATGAAGACAACGTTGGTTGTCAAAGGTTTTTGGTAAACAAAGTCGTTATGTCCACACTTTACGACTTTGTTTACTTCTTAGAGTTCACAACAACTCCAACATCTCCTTATATGGTCATGTTTTGGTCTACTAGATGCCCAAAATAGCTTTCAGTAGCTTATGTAGGCGTACACACAGTTGCCAACATAAACTACATTGTCAAGTATGCCACACCCTCAACCAGTGTTACCACAACGCATATTGACTCTCGCATTCTGCTCGTATTCTAGACGTCTAGTTCCAACATTTTTGCAATTCGGATAGGAAAACAGGAACAGTTTTGAAATTTGTTGCAGAAATTACTTCAAAAATAGTGATATATATATTATCTAAGATATAGCACAAGAAATTTACTCGATTACTCAAAGGACCAGGTGGCGTCATATTTGAATCAACAGTAAAAGGACCTCGAAGGACCGGAAAATGTCATATACGACGCCAACTGGTCCTTCTAGAGATTGTGAAAACTGCTAAAGATATTATAAATTATTTTCATACAACAGGAAATTTTACTTGGGATGAGAAATTTAGAAAAGTTACTATTATCTTTATAATTAATTGCATTCATTTCTCTCAGTGCATAATTGGTGCTAACGCCATTCTGAGCTTTAATTATCCCAATTTGGAAATTCTGAAATCGATTGTTTGTCAACGATTGGAAAATTTCGAGTGGGTACAAAAATAATTTAAGCTATATTTCGGATGTTTTCTCTCAGTGGGGTAGAAATTTTAAAATTTTGATGTCATGAACGCATCAAAATGTAATTGTCCTCGAGCAACCTAAATTTGAGTTTTGTTATTCTTTCATTTTCAAGTCTTCATTTTGAAATTACTGTTCCCAAGTTCTCGAAAAATTTTCGAATGAATTTCTTTTCTCATTTTTTATTTATTAGTACTTGTCGGAAAATATTGAAATATTGAAAATGGCTAGTGCAATAACCGCCATAAAGTGCATTATACGTTGCGTAGTCTTTTTTTTTTTTCTATGCAGTCTACAACAAGGTTACCCATCTCACTCTATCTGTCGGATTTCACGCTTCGACTTTATGGTAATTCGGCATCGAGGTAATGCAAATTGCAATCAATTTTTGTTTGAATGACATTGTGGTGCAAAAACGAACGGTAGTCGTACGAAGAAGATACGCATGTGCTTTGTGTCTGTCTGCTGCGCTGTCTCATTCTTCGGCTATACTTCCTCGCAGCCATGAAAAGAAAAAATGGTAGCGCGCCTCGGCGCATATGGATGCGCGCGCAGTCGCGAGAAAATTCTCGACAACAACCGACTGACCTTGAAGTGCAACGACCTGACGATATTCGCGTTTCCTCCTGCCGCTGCTGCCATCCGTTTCCCTTTCCTCTTCCGCCCCTCGTGTGCCCAATTTCTCATTTCTTCATTATTTTTTCTTTCATCCATTCCAAAGCCAAATCGCATGAAGTTTCTGGTGCATAGCGTTCGTTATTCGTCATCGTATAATCGTTAACAATAATTTTCACGGTGCTATTGTGATTGCCTACATTAATATTTTATTGTTATAAAATCTGTATAACTCGAATTCAGGGCTGCCAACTTCTTGAGGAGTTTTATTTTATGACATAAGTCCATTTTGGGGGGAAAAAAGAAGAAGAAAATGTTGTGATGTTTGAAAGATGAGTAACGTTGGGAGTATTGCAACATCAGTACCGATCGTTCGTATTGGAGATTTATTCTGACAATTTTGCATCGGAGGTCAGTTTTGATGAAAGGAAGTGAAGTGTCAAATTTCGTGTCGATTCGTTCTGTGATTTGCTGGTGATTAGCAAAAATGTAACTGGAAAACGGTAATTTTTCATTTTTTCAAGGTACAGTTTTCTTTGGATGGAATTCTTAAATTCGAAATTTAATAACAGGAAGAGTGTAAAACCGAATACTTACAAGTCTTGAGAAAGCAACATGAAAATTTCACGTCAGTTTGTCGTTTGGATTCTGTGAGAAGCATTTTGGAAGGTTCAAAAATAGACCTTTTTCCATAAGACTAAGCTTTTTCTTTCCCAAACTATTTTGATACCAGGGGTTTTAGTCTGATTTCTTTCGGTGACAAACTATTATTGGGAAATGGTGTGATAAATGTTGAAATAAACATTTGTGATGTGATCTACGAAAAGGTATCTTAAGTCGGAAAATTTATTTCCGAACAAATGATTGCTTTTGATAGAGGCGGGTTCTGTGAGCAAATGAGATCTTCTCAACTGGTTAAATATTGACTGAATTATGAATTTTTGAATTTAAAAATTCTATTTTTTAGAAAATCAAATTAAAAGTTTTAACTATAATTTTCAGAAATAAGTTAAAGCGTTTCTTTTCAAAATGAAATTTCCGTATGTTTTTATATACCTGGCCCTTTATGTATCCTGTAACATTTTGACAAAATTAATCAGGTTGGTAGTTTTTGTATTAAATGGTTATTTAAAGAAGAAGAAACATATTTAAAAATAGGTCCGTTTGAAAAAAAAATTAATTTGTTTAAAATAAAGACTATAATACTCGTATATCATTTGGTGATGTGAAACTTCATCGAAATGTTGTCGAAAGAATTTATAAATAGAAGAAAAAAACACGAGTTTTTTATTTTTCGTCGTGACCATCACTTTTTTCTTGTTTCTCAAAAAGTTGTTGGCCAACTTAGATACCTTTTAATCGATCACATCTCATTTTTAATAATTGAGTACCTCTTTTCCGTTACTACCTATTATTACATTTTATTTATTTAATTTTGCCATAAAATTTTCCTCCTTCAGAAAAGTGGTTTGAAGTGAAATGGAACTATGCATTTTAGAAGCATCACACCTGACATAGAATGTACCTACCCATATAGTTTCTTGCTCGCAGCTTGTGATGACTACTTATCCGCTGCATCTATATCTGAAATGCGTACATACTGAATCTACATATATGTACCTGGTACTTAGCCATTATTTCTATCGTCTTCGATGTAAATATAAAGTGCCTAGTACTTTTTTTTCTACTTCGCACTTCCTTTGAAATCTGGAAAATGCTTTTTGTTTCTCTCCTCCGCTCTAGCATATACCCAGCATTTTCGCTGGAAATAACGAAATTCCCTTTGAAAATACCCAAGATATTCAACTGTGGGGATATACGAGTGAACTTATAATAGGTACTGTGCTTTGCATCAAGTGTTGTTGACAACGATAGAAAAACAACGTGTGAAAATGAAATTTTAAGATATATAGTACGTATGTACTGCTCGTGTTCAACCCTCCTCCAGCCCTTCAGCTATACATACAGTATCGAGTACAAGGTAGTATTGTAAAGAAAAGAAAGCGGATTTGAAGAAAAAAAAAAAAGTGATTGAAAAGGAAACCAAAGAAAAAGAAGGTCGAAAGGTCGGGGGAAAAGAACTGAGGGGGACTGAAAGTGTTGTATAAAGAAAAACATTTACATATTTTTTCGATTACTCATATATGCGCGATAGATATGACGTATATTAGTCCCCTTGCTGCCCCGCCCCTCCAGCTTCCTGAGTAACTGAAGAGAGAAATTAAATTAGAGTGCGGCGCCATCGAGCTACTGAATCGAATTATGTTCGAATATTTTTGTGTTTTGTTCAAATTTTTACGTTAGCCCTGAAATGGCTTTTCCCGCCCGAAAATGCCGTTTTTGAATTAACTTTTCAAGTTACATCAGGAATTGATATGAAATATGCTCAGTCATACATTAATATACATATTTATCAAATTGGAGGGCGAGGAAATGCTGAAATATTTATAGAAGAGGAGGAATGTAGAATGAGAAACGAAATGTGTTTATAATTTGAGCTCTGTGAAGGAGAACATTAATATCATAATATTCGTTGGCATATTTGGTAATTTATTTTTTCAATCTTTGATATCCGATGTATCAAGAGGATTTATAATTTTTTGAAGCCAGTGGTCTCACTATTCATCTTAACGATGATGTACTCGTACTGTATTATACAATTTGTAACATACTTTGAAGATTATTTTAAAACCTCAGAATCTTGAAATGAAATCAGGTTTTGTTGTAGCTTGTGAAACGTATTAGCAGTTCCAAGTTAAATAAAAGCTTATATATGATATAATGAATGATTTTAAAAAACTGACAATTGAGGCTGTCGTGAACTTTGAATGCGGAGCGCACTAGAAGACAGTTGAGTTTTTAACTAAACTTTAATACGAATAATTTGAGAAGTATAAATACAAGATTAAAAAGTTGAATAAAAGCATCAAATCTGCAAAATAATTTTTGTAATAGTTTTCCAATGTTCATTGAAATTTTCATTATTACGTTTTTTTTTTTCAAGTGACATTTCTAATTTTTTTTTTTTTTCAGGTAAGCTTGAAGAATTGTTGTCATAGCTTACTGAATAATTGCAGAAATCAGTAAGTAGTACTGCTTCATGATATTTTGTAATCTTGCACTTGAACATATATTATGCATTGTATAATTTTTCAACGCTATTGTGAGGGAGTTTAGGGGACTCCTAGGGAGTAATTCAGGCGATGGTCCATAAAGTTTCCGAGCAAAACATTTTTCTGCGGGATCTTTTGCATTTATATTGCATTTTTTTGTCTAATTGCATTGGACAAAATTTTCATTCAGCTTCTTTTCGTTTCTTTATACAGTGATTTTGCAGGACGCCCATGAACTGGTGATGAGTGCGATTTGTTCTTACATATGTCTTGCGCTACCCATTAACATTATTTATGCAAAAATATGCACGCTAAATATTCTTGTGTTTCTAAAATCAACGAAGTTTCGTGAAATTATTGTAAAATTTTCTTGCATAAGCTGCGTGCTGAAGAAAAAACCTTGCTAAAAAGTTGCATTTGCATATAATCACGTTGATTTATCTGCGCATAACCAGACAAAGTTATCTTCTGCATCAGTGTACGTTATTCTGCATGTCATTCACTTAGTTGAATAATGTGTAAATCAGTATTTTTAACGAACGTGAAAGAATAATGCACGAATAAGTTAAACAGGACATGCTAAAAATAATAAACCGTTTGAAACAATGTGCGGAAGTTATGGCGATTGATTTTTTTTAATGTTGGCCATACATACCTGATGTTTGAAACGAATCATTATAATAATTTCTTGAAAATTTAGTCAACATTTTTGTGAAAAATAAAATTTGAATTTAGAATCGCTTTGGGTTTGGAAACAAAAACTGACTCACAGTGCCCTATTTTAAAGTATAGGTACTGTTAGGAGAATGTGAAACATTTAATTTGTTCAAAAAGTAGATACTTGATGCTTCAGTTTGATTTGAATCATATTGTCACTGTCTGTTTTCTGTGTTAGGTACTTTTGAAGGGGGCAGGTATAAGAAGTGACTCGTATAAATTATAAATATGAAAATATTTCATGTCTGTGTTTCATTTCAATCTACATAATTTGCCACTTTGACCTTGAACTAACGATTTTGCCTCAGTGACCTTGGCTTGATGATCTAACTTTTTTTTTGAAAACGGAATGTGGTTGGGGTGAGATTATTATCTTAATTCTGAGGAGTACCATAATAATTATGTTCAATATACAAAATTATAACTACATAGATAGATACGAGGCTATGTCAAACTGGGTGAATAGGATTACTTTTCAACTTTGACAAGCTGTACATCTCTATGGCAAGTAAAATTATAAAACTACAATTCAAACAAAATTATGGGTCTTGGCTTATATTTTCCCAACCACCCATCCCTTCTTTAATATCTCGGATAAGATGGGGTCAATGGAATTACCCATGTATAAAATATATGGGTTTTGCCTAGCATTTCTTATTTTGACCAGAGAAAATAAATTATGTATCGGTAATTATACTCTCGCTCGCCACTTATAAGTAGCTATAGAAAAGTTTGTTTTTCTTCGTTTTAAATTTGTTTTTTCCTTCTTTTTTTTTCTTTTTTTCCTATTTTGATTTTGAAATGGGTAAATTTTGTCAAGTAAATTTTTCTTGCTTAGCTTCGTTCAAATTTAAAGCATTTTTATTAGCAATAATGCCAATCTCATAAGTGTGAAAATGTAATGAACCGAGTCTCGTTAGTGTCAACAATAATTTCCAGCTGGTTGGCATCTTTTACTACGAGCCAAAACAGAATTATGAATTTTTGAAACTTCTCGTGAAGTTTTGATCCTTAATTACCTTCAACGGTCCTATAATATATATTATTATAAATTATCGTAAAATTCAGTTGAACGTTTTCTTTATGACATGCTGACTAACTAAGATTGAGGGTACTCCATTCTTGTTTATTTACTTGAAGATAGCAAAGGATGAAATTTTTCTAAATGAGCGATATGTTTTGCTTTTTTGAATTCTTCGAAAGTTCAATTTTTAAGAAGTAGTACCGCCAACTGGTTATTTACGACCTACTAAAAACGCAATTAATAATAATATCTTCCCTCTCCCCATACGTGATACCGCTGAAGTCTTGAAAATTAGTTATAATGAAGGATTGTTTGTGTAGTATTGCACGTGCTGCGAAAGTATCTTGATAAATGTTGACTTTTTTCCAGAATTTAATTTAATTTATAATTAATATTTTCTTTTTAATGAGTGCTGGTATTTAAAAGCGAATGAAAAACTGGTTTATCTCTGTCAGAGTTTTTTCATTTTTTTCATATTATATTTATTTTAGATTATAATCAGATTTATTGAAGGCAACTCCAGTCCGGTCGAAGTTGTATAATTATTGTGAGAAAAATGGGAAAAAAAAGAGTTAAAAATGAAATAAGTTGATTGATGATGACTTTATGTAAGTCTGATATTCTTAAATTAGAGATAAATGCTTGGTATGTAATTTTTATGAATACTTATCGTTGATGTGTATCATTATATTATGTTTGAAAATACGTCAAATTGTGGGAAATAATTTGAAGTCAAAATGTGTATGCTTAGTCGAATAATATGTTTTGAATTACACATATTATACGTCACAATAAGAGCACATCATTCGCATCGCAGAAATGACTGAGTATACTATACTCAGTATAGTCTCTTGAAAAATGAATTTGGCTTTTGATTAAAACCGAATTGGCAGGAAAATGAGTCTAAACTCAAAACGCGTCGAGTAAAACTGGAAACAATCTGGTACCTACTATAAAGTTGATAATTTTTCAAATCATCTAATTTAAGAATCCATTCGTCATTGGTGGTCAGTGTATCTAATTTATAATGACGATTGTCAATTTTTTGAAGCAAGTCGTAACATACATGAAGATCACATCGCACCCTCTGATGATTCCTTATACCTAAATATCTAAAAACCATTCAGGCAAAAGACCGAAATTAAGTTTTACAGTTTTTTTTTTCTTTTATATTACTTTGCATCCCATCTACTTGAACGTCGCAGCTCGTAAAAATTTCTTTCTATTTTTTTTTTCTCTTTCGCTTAAGACTCTCATAATTTAATCTTGAAAATGTTACACTATGCTGGAACAGCCTTTTTGAAGTAGAAAATTATTGAAACGTCTAAAATATTTTTTGAAATAAGCATCTTTTCAAAAAGGTGAAACTTTTCAAGTTTACTTTAACTTTACGTTGAGACCTTTTGTTTTTGCATATAGTCGCTCCGCCACTCGTCAAACAAAATTTTTTGATCCGTGTTCTTTGTTTTTCCAAACTTTTGACTGTATGCACAGTTTCATAATATAAATACATTTAAAGTAAATGAAAGGGAAGAACACTTATAGGCTTAGGACTTAATTGAAAATGAATTGAAGATCATCGTGACCTCTGCTTCAGCACGTACTCTCACGACAACGTGTGTAGGTTAGATCAGTTTTTTCCTTCCCTTCGGAGCGAAGAAGAGCAAACTATATTTTGGGGTGAGGTGTTTGAAAAAAAAAAAAAAAAATTGAGGAGAAATGAAGCATAATTTGAAAAATAAATCGTCGTCGAAAACAAAAATAACAAATATAGTGAACGACATCGTCTGAATGTTTAATTTTTCATAATTCTTCTTTGGAATATATATGTGTATCTCTCATTTCTCCTTCAACCGATGAGTACTGCCTTCATTTTCTGTATGTACAGTATAATCTTCTGCCTTTTTTTTTTTTTTTTCTTTCTTTTGATCGTTATAAACTTCGTGTATTTACCATAAAGACAATGTTTACAGAAGGAAAAATAGCTGTGGGAAGGAACAATTGTATTTACCGTTACACTCGATAAACTTGAGCTCAAGTAGGTACCTCCTACATAGCGGTATTGCACGGTCACGAACTCACTAAAGTATAATAGAAGCCAAAAAAAAAACACAAAAACAAAAAAACCAACAACCAAAAAAAAGTCAATCGTAAATTGAATTACCGAGTCAAAGTGAAAAAAATTGTTTTCCGTCTTTACCGATTTGTTAATTATTAAATTCAGTACCTATAAGCAAAACGAATTAGGTATACCTACTTACTGTCAAATAACGTGCAAAATTGATGCAACGCCTTTCGTTCATGACTGAAATCGTAGTCGTATAGTAGAGGATGAATGAAATTATGAATTACGAATCACAGCTGATCGTGGACATGGTCAAAAATGTTGGTAGAACTTTGAATTCATATACTCGTATACGTTAGGTAGACGGAAAGAGCTCTCCCACAAATTGTGTTATATGTATCTGCAGTTAATTCAACATTTGGCAGTTGTTTACCCAGAAATTTGCTAAGAGGCTGAGTCTCGAATTTAACTTCAAAGAATAGAGATTTAAATGTCTTTATTCAGCCCCCTAGCCTCTCCCCCCCCTTAGGTACGCCACTAACATGGTGGGAAACGTCTCCCATATCGTATCATTACAGGTGTTTGCAGAAGCGATTTCTCTTCAGTAAACCAAAGGTTACGTGTTCAAATCGAAGCCTACCTAGAGACTAGAATTTTTTTATTTTGATTCTGATTTGTTTGAGCATATATAATTAGTAGTATACTATGACATTTAGACTGATGAAAATGAAGACGATGTATTTTTCCTAACTTGAAAATAACTGGTCGTTATCAAGCGATAAAAAATATAATATTCTCAAACAAATCACAAAAAAAAAAGACGAAATTAAAATGAAAAAAATTTGTTCTACCCGCGACCTCTGGTTTACTGAAGGAAAATCGCTTCTGCGCAGACACTTGAATGATACCATGTGGTAGAGGTTTTGCTGTGATGTTAACATAGAATTTTCAACACTAAACTCTGTCCATATACCCTCCCGATGGGCAAAAAATGAGAAAATGATCCGGAAAATGAGAATTTTATCCGTTGTCAGTTCGTTTTTATTTTCGACCATCGGATCTGAAAATTTGCAGATATTTTTGTCATCTTGATTATTTTTCCAAATCAGTTTGTAAAATGAATTTCCTGATTATAATCAGTGATAATTTTTGGGCAATTTTTCTAATTCCGTTTGTAAAACGGTTTCATAGATTATAACCCGGGCCAACAAACATGATAAAACAGCCTTCACGGAAAATAATCCGGACTCATTTCCGGCAAGACTGATTACAATCCGTTCGAAATCCGTTTTAGAAGCCGGAAAACAGGAAAATTCCGGATTATAATCC
This sequence comes from Parthenolecanium corni, assembly GCA_038050395.1. NCBI lineage: Eukaryota > Metazoa > Arthropoda > Insecta > Hemiptera > Coccidae > Parthenolecanium > Parthenolecanium corni. Next base: position 104,407 of record JBBCAQ010000027.1, on the reverse strand, counting down.
AGAAACGGATTATAACCCGGAATAAAACGGATCCGTTTTCAAAATATTTTGCCCATAGGGCTATACAGTGAATAGGAAAAATAAATTCTATAATCGCATGAAAATTAAGAATTTCCGAAATCTAATTTTCAAAAATGTGGGATTTACAGAAGTATAAGAGATGATAATTATATTCTTTGGTGAAGAGACGCTACTTTCTCATGAAAATGAGTAATGCAAGTATTTCAAAAGTAGATAAGACAACGTTATAACTATCACGAATGAAATCGTGATTTTAATTTTCCCTTCCTCTTTCTCTCATTCTCTGCCAATCAAATGAATTTATTTTCTTGCTTATGCATGATGACATAGAATCATAAAATTTTAGCATAAAAAATAAATTGACATACTTTAAATGCTCTTTTTTCGTTCTTGTTTAATAACGGCCATCAAAAAACTAACAACGAAACAAAAAAGTTTCATTCATTCGAAGAAGATTTCCGTTTATTATTGCATCACATTTTAACAAGATTTGTTAAAGCTTCCTTTATTGCTTTTTTTTTACTTATTTTTTATTACTATAGTAGGAAAATTATTATTTTCATCGTCATCGCCGTCATTATTATTATCAAAAAGAATGTAGAATCTCGCCAAGTTATGGACTACTTTTAGAATGGTGATTTATCATGCATTTCGCAATTTACAAATTCGTTAAAATGATTTGAAAATTTGTTTACTGGCTTTCATTTCTATAACTGTATAGGCTATAACCAATCTGCTGGCATTTGGCTCTATTAGAATAAAAGCTCGTAACAGTTTATAAAAGTTGGTGTGTGTTTTTTTTTTTTTTTGTACATCAAGGATGTTCAAATGTCATTGGAGAAAATGGTTATCGTTATTTTTCCGAGTCGTAAATATTCGATGTTCAGTTCCTGTATGGAGTAGCAGGCTGTAGCTTTTTCTCAGAAGAGAAATGTTGATTTGAAAACGTGAATGTAATGACTTAGCGAAACTAAAATCCTTTTCCAATTGATATATTTGGAAAAGTTCCGAATTCGCTCGACTGAAAGTGGCGTACAAAACTTTTAGCAAAGTTTTTTAGCCTCCTGCAGTTTCCCTCTTGTTGCTCTCTTTTTCTGGTTGTAAAACTTTTCCCTACTGATTCAAGTAAATTCGAATGATTTTATTTGATATTTTGTCTGCCCGAGGAAGTATAGGTACTAATGGTTTAATACAGTTATATGGAAATGAGAGGAGGTGGGGTCTATTAATATCACAAAATTTGCGTTTAGAATTTGTGTATTTATGATTTGAAAGTGGATATCAAAGAAGGGTCTGAGTAAGACTAAAGTATTTTGAGATATTAATTTAAAATTTTATTTAGTTATAAAATAATATAGGTTTGAGATTAAGTTGTTAGAGGGTATTAGTATTTTTGCTTAGTCTATTGACTATCCACAATGAGCTATGTGTCGCAAGTTTAATATCCGTAGAAATAAATTTGTAGCTATATTTAGCTGAAACTCTACAAAAGCCAGTTGAATGACTTTGACCCGATTTAGAAAGATTTCAATCGTAGTTTCGAAATTCTTGTGATCAAAAACCATTAACAGTATCACAATATTATATGTATATTTAATGTATGTACAGCGAAACTTTCTTAAATATTAAAAATTGACAACTGGAAGTTATAATGGTAAAAATGAAAAAATATATGACGAAATTATTGAAATTGTGTTCGCTGTAATGGGAAAACATATTGAAATTCAGTAAATTATAAAAAACTGACAACTGTCTTTTATAAGCATACGATAAATTATAACGTAATTTACAGTCAATCACTGTACTACATCGTTAATGTGTCAACATCTTTCATGATATAATGCATACAAAATGACAGACAATGATAGAAATAATTAAAATTATAAAATTAAAAACGATTAACGAACCACCAAGAAAGATTAATCAAGAAATTATTGATAAGAACCGTTTGATGACATCTGATAATGCCGCGCTCATCATATTTTATATTCTGCGTACATTCTCGATATCGAGAATCGATTTTTTAACTTCGTGATAAATTTTTGAATTTACTCGCTCGTGTAACAAAAACTGAAAACAAAGATATGTCAACTTGACGAAAATTTTTTCGTAATGAATGTTTAAAAAATATTTGTATTAAAAACTGAAGAACATTAAGATCTTAAGCAGCCATTTGAAAAACGCTGACATTTCATGAATTTGTGAGATAGGTACGTATAGTGGGCTAAATGATGACTCTTGTAGCAAGAAAAAAGGCTACAGATGATGAAATTGATGGATTTTAAGAAAAGGCGAAAGTTCACTCGGGCACTTCTTTGATATCCACCTTCATTTGTAAATTGTGATTATTGTCTTTTGTGCTCGTTATCGACTTCGAGGAATTTTGGAAATAATTTCAACTAAGAGAGATCACCTATACTTACCCAAAATACTCTCTCTTCAAGTACCTGCCTATATTCAATCTAAAACTCGCTGCAGACTTAATTCACTCACCACGAATGCCGGGATTCAATTTGAGCCGAAAATGAGTTCAATTTTTAACCAAAAAACTGATGAATTTGCTCTACGCAAACGTGTTCAACCAAATTAAAAAATAACAAAAACTAAGGGACAAAAAATAAATAGAGAGGAAAAAAAGAGACTAAAAGAAGAAAAGCTCGTTTAAATCATGTCTGTTTTTCTTATCTTTCTCGTTCATACGAGACAAACTCGGCAATAAAAAGGGTGTCTTATATCCCGTTTATTTATTTTGGAAGTTACAAACTCTGTTCTCTACACCCCCGCTTCCCTTGGTGCCATTAACCACGGTCGTATTGTTTGCCAACCCCAATACTGCCAGCACCCCTTTTTCGAGACTTGGTTGCGTGTGTTTGCGTATAGTGTCTTGTATTTTACTGCTCCCTTTCCTCTTCCCGCTTGCAGAAAATCTCTCGCAACTCTCATTGTACAATAAGAATTGACGGTTATCTCCTTAAACACTTTCGGAAAAAGTACTTGGCGAGTTTTGCTCTGCATGACTATTTTGTTATTTAACCTCTTATAATTACTGTTCTCGTGATCGATCTGCAAGATACAGCAGCGATAACTTGAAAGATTTGCGAATGGAAAAGTTGTAGAGGAAATTCGATCTATACTTACGTATTTATGGTTTGTTTCCACATCGTCCTCTTTTAAAACAACAGCTCGTGTCTCATATAGTCCTTACAGTCCTGCGATAAATCCTAATTTTTAAATGAAGAATATTAAAAAAAGTTCCTGATTTTTGAAAAAGAATCACCTCTTATTTTCTTCTTCCTTGAAAGAGTTCCACATAAGTCCTAATTTTTTAGCAGATTTTTTTTTGAATTATATGTATCTGTAGACATTCCGAAAAAAGTGAATGAAACACGTATTACTGTTGCAGGGTTTTGAGATTTTTTCCCCCTTATATCTCGCACTCCTCAACAGTGTAGTTTACCGTTGCTATGAAGTCAACATCGACGTCTGAAAAACTGCATGAAAATATTGAATGTAGTCAAAATATACTCGTATACGTGTAGGTTCAGTGTTATTTCTTTGATACATGTTTTGCGGATTGGCGTTTTGAAAGCCATAACAAGTTCTCACAATTTCTTTTTCTTTTTCTTTTTTTTTGCCGAGTTTTGCATCGAATTTGGATACGTTATCCTTGAATATATCATTTATCCAGACGAAGCTGTTTGTTCCAATTTAATTTTTTCCCATCTCTTTTCATAGTCAACGTTTTTTTGAGACGTTCAAAAAATTCCCTCAGCTTTTGATGATCAAAAAAAGGCTCTCCACAGATCCGGGTGTAGGAAATATGTTCAAGAGTTGCATATTAAAATTTAAACCAGTTCGATGCAAAATTCAGTGGAAAAAATGGTGAATTGTGAACCACTTGAAAAATGCAAAGATATTTTTGTTAAGCGTTATTGTGACCCCCAATTTCCTTATTGGATGTTCTTGTGGCACCCATTTTTGCTTTGTGGCACCCGGATTTGGGTGCCACAACGTTTTTAGCTAAAATTGGTGGTTTTGGGGTCTAGGGGGCATGGGGGATGCAAATCCACATTTTACCCCGGGTGTCACATTGACATCCAAACTCATCCTACATACTGGGGGGTTCCCTGTATGTTCCACCAGAGTGCGGAGTGTTACATACAAACATACATGAGCTGCAAGTAAATGTCTTTGTGACCCATTGATAATAAGATACAATGTGGCACCCAAAACATGACAACAATGCAAAATAAGATTTTGCAAATATGGTTAATTAAATATTGGCTTTTTTTTCACTCATAAGATTAATTATATAGTTTTTGAATGAGTCTTTAGTCTGTACTCTGTAATCAGTAATTTTTTTAGCTTTTCAAGATTGAGGAGGCTGGCTAAATGGGAAAAGAAAATTTTTGAGATTACGGAGGCTGGTTAAATGGGAATTTTAATTTTAAATACTGTGGAAGGGGCTAAATGGCAATTTGCATTTTTGAAACTGCGGAGGCTGGCTAAATGGCAATTTAAATTTCTGAGACTGTGAAGGCTGGCTAAATGGAATTTGCACTATCGAGACTGAGGACGAGGAGGCTGGCTAAATGGAAAAAGAAAATTTTTAAGATTACGGAGGCTGGTTAAATGGGAATTTTAATTTTAAATACTGTGGAAGGGGCTAAATGGCAATTTGCATTTTTGAAACTGCGGAGGCTGGCTAAATGGCAATTTAAATTTCTGAGACTGTGGAGGCTGGCTAAATGGAATTTGCATTATCGAGATTGAGGACGAGGAGGCTGGCTAAATGGGAAAATAAAATTTTTGAGATTGCGGAGGCTGGCTAAATGGGAATTTAAAGTTTAAAGACTGCGGGAGCGGGCTAAATGGGAACTTGAATTTTTGAAACTGTGGAGGCTGCCCGACGGGCAAAAAATGAGAAAATGATCCGGAAAATGAGAATTTTATCCGTTGTCAGTCCGTTTTCATTTTCGACCATCGGATCTGAAAATTTGCAGATATTTTTGTCATCTTGATTATTTTTCCAAATCCGTTTGTAAAACGGTTTCACGGATTGTAACCCGGGCTAACAAATATGATAAAACAGCCTTCACGGAAAATAATCCGGACTCATTTCCGGCAAGACTGATTACAATCCGTTCGAAATCCGTTTTAGAAGCCGGAAAACAGGAAAATTCCGTGTTATAATCCAGAAACCGATTATAACCCGGAATAAAACGGATCCGTTTTCAAAATATTTTGCCCATAGGGTGGCTAAATGAGAATTTAAATTTTCGTGACTGCGCAGGCTAGCTAAATGGGAATTTAAATAAAATCAGGCGAATCAAAACTGAACCTTATCTTGTATGTATTTTTAAAATTTTTAAATTAAATTCAATGTAAGTACTTATAAGTGTGACTTCGTCACATTATGGGTTCGTTTGGAGCCACCTTTACTGAGCTAGGCTACAAATTTATTTGAGTAAATGCTGTTGTGGCACCCATGTATATGCATTAATAAATGTCATTGTGACACCCTGAAAGGTAGATATTTGGCAACGCCTCTGGGTGCTATAATGACACTCACTAACCTACATACATGGGTGCCACAATAGCATTTACTTACGGTGGGTCACAAAGACATTTACTTACATTTTCAATACATGGGTGCCACAATGACGCTGAATAACCTGGGTGTCACTTCGTTAAGAGTTTAAACATATATACAGATTTTTTGTTGCCTGTTTGTATTTGTATTTGAAACGAAGTATGTATGTCACATTTTATTGCCAAAAACTATGTAAAAACACAATTTTTGAATTATCCATATGAAACTAAAAATGTCATTATAGCTTCTGAGTTCAGCTGATGTTTCAATTTAAGTCTTAAAAGAGAAAAAAAAACCTTATAATATAAAAGAAAGTTGTGATTATACTTCCAGAGTAAGTCTTTGTCCAGATGACTGGGAAAAAAATGAATTAATGGCACGTAGCATTTGTTTTCTTAAATAATGTTGAAAAAGAAATGAAAGAACAATTCTTTTCCTTCTTTGTGACTGTCAATGTTGAGTTAATTAATGTATTTGAAGAAAAAAAAAGGTGTACGTTTATTTACGTACGAACGGGTTATTATTATTGAATAATTATGCACGTACTCATAGCATACAATTGAAAAAGAGAAAAAAAGAACTGTCCTAACTGGAAAATAATGACAAATTCTGACTGAAAGTTGCATCTAACGAATAATAACCAGTTCTTACTCGTTTAGTTACCAGTTTAGACGATGTAGATAAGGGGAAGAAATGTGCAATGGAGGGAAAGGGTTTCGACAGTTGAAAAGTTGAAAGAATACCTAATAAAAAAAAAATTGTAGAAAATCAAACTGTGATTAGAGATACCACTAACCTACATCAATTGAAAATGGCTCACAATTATTTGAGAGAAATTAAAAATTGCACTGGTTATGTGTTTTCGTGAGTTAATAATTTCAGTGCAAATGAAGAATGTTGGGGCTTCATCATTTTCAACTTTAGATACGTGCATGTTTTCTATAGGTTGAGCAAATGATTCAGGGAATGATAGAACAATGTTCACCATACAGAATATAAATTAAGACCACCCTAACGGACTGATTTTTAAAAATGCATGAAAATTCGTACATATGTTTATTATTAACAACGAAATGATGTCAAATATGTGTTTCACCCTCCTTTCCACTTGTTTCTACAATGTTGATACAAATCATCATACAACCCTTTATTAGTTACATCACGTATTTTTTTGTGGAAAATCGATGGTCGGTCTTTAATGAAATACTTAATTTTAATTATATTTTGAATGCTGAAAAAATGAAAACTATACTCGAATTGTAGTCACGACTCACAAATAGCCCTACATCTACTCTAAGAGCTTATGAGCTCGTCATCATTTAATAAAGTACGAGATCAAAGAGGTTTCTAGAAAAGTTCTGGCCCTCCTTGACTTCTCTCCTATTATTTACTATTGACCTACATGACTCTGATCTCAACTTGTTTCTCAGAATGTTTTAATTAACCTAGGACTAGTCAATGAATATTTTTTCTCTATCCCAGAAGTACATTACCCATACATTGTTGAATATGTATTGCTTCAAGCATCAGTGAAAATAATTTAGCGAGAAGTGTGTTCATGTCTGGTTAATTATATTGCTTCAATTTTCACACTCTACATAATTTTTTGGTCCTTAATGCGTTAAAAAAGGAAAATTTATACGTTTATTCTTTTCGCAAAGGGTGGGGATTGAAAAATGGATTTATTTTACACAAAATAGTTGTAAAAATTCTCGCATCTAATTGGATTCTTGAGCATAATTATTATTAATTATATAAATAATTCGGATGAGGAGAAATTCTGGTAAACATTATATCACTTGAGTTAGTCCATAAAAATATATTATAAAGAATTTACACAGAAATGTTTGCATAACAGCACGTTTCATAATTCACATTTGCATTCAGAAACACGTTTCCGCTTGCTACCACAATTTCACGCTTTCTCATTCTTTATTTGTTTTGCTCTTTCTCTTTCACTCGCTCACTCCTCTCTCTCTCTCTCTCTCTCACTCCCCCTCATTCGATATTTTACTTTTTCATTCATTTCGGTCACCTATAGTAATGATAATCTCTTCTTTTTTTTTTGTTATTTAGATTTGAAAAAGCTTAAATAATGTTTCTTAAGACAAAAACAAAACAAAAAAAGAATGAAGATTAACTCGTAAATAATCCTTTACCTGATAATAATTTTTGTAATAGCACAATTAGTGTTTGAAATGATTTGAAAGAGTGTACATTGGGAGCAAGGACGAGGTAACCTGATTAACCTGAATTTCCATTTCTCTTCGTTTCTCTCTTCTTTCTCACTTCTCTTTTGCCCTCATTCATTTGAAAATGAAGAATCTAGTTAAGGCTATGCTTTACCAGACGACGAACTCCACATTTTCGAGACGAGAAAAGGGCAAAGAAGAATTGGTCAAAAAAAAATAGTTCCAAAACATTTTCGTTAGATGGCGTAGATTTTTATTTTGATGTGTCGGATTTGGACGAGTGAAGGAAAGAAAAGAATTATTTCAAAAAATCGAAAGACACATCCAGAGAGTGAGGGAGGAAATAGGCGAAAAACGAAACTGACAAACCGGATTGTGAGTGAAGATGAGAAGAGAAAAAAAGCCGCGGCGATTATAGTTGCACCAAAACACTTGCAATCTGATTTTTTTTTTCGTTTTTCAACAGCTGAAAACCCATCAAGCACTTGTATTTTCTTCATTCTTTTTCTTACCTAAAAATTTTATTATTTTATTTATTTTCATTTTTTCAAAACTCTGATGATTTTTGCTCTCGTTGCGACGCAACTACATAAAAAGCTGAATTTGGTCCCATTAGAAAGAGGAAAATCTCAAAAATACGATGATGTATAAATCTTTTTAATTAGAGTTTTAATTTCACTGCTAATGATGAAAACATTTTTAAAAACTGAATTTCATTCTACACTTCCACATAAATTTTAAAGCTGAGCGATTTTCTTTCATTCATTTTATGAAAACATAAAATTTTAGTAAAATTATAGCGGCATTGAGCAAAATTGTAAGAAAATTTGAGCAAGATTGGAATGTAATTTGATCAATTTTTCACGCTGAATTCGAATCTGCAACCCGTTTTGCTCTACATCACAATTTAGATCCATTTAGGAGCATTTTTCCTGTTTTTTTTTTTTTTTTTGGCTATATCTCGCCAGACAAGAGTTGCCGCCAAAATGGCTATCAGGTTCGTGTTCACAATACCAGTGCTCAATTTACAATATTCTCTTGAGCAGAAACCTTGAAATGCAAAGTTTTTGAACATGTGTATTATATTAGGAGAAATTTTTGTAAAATTTAAATATATCATCAAATTATCGAATTATCTCTCTCTAAGCTACCAAATGATGAAAAAAATTTGGCTATAAAAAGCAGTGTTCATTAGGACATAGCATATTTCAAAATAATTGGATGAAAATCAGCATCAGCCCACCAGTCATCACATTGAAATATAATATAAGCAAATTATCGAATTTTCTCTCTCTCTCTCGAAGCTACCGCATGATGATAAAAATTTGACTACAAAAAGCAGTGTTCATTAGGACATTGCATATTTCAAAATAATCTACGGATAAAAATCAGCATACCAGTCATCAAACTGACCCAACACATGTTTCATTTATTCAATTTTTCACAATGAATCCGAATCTGCAGCCCGTTCATCTCTACGTCGTCATTTATACTCATTTTGGAGCATTTTTCACATTTCTTATTTCCTGAGCACAAAATCAGGAAGTGCAAAGTTTTTGATCATATTATATTAGGATAAGTTTTTGTTCAATTGAAATATATTAGCAAATTATCGAATTATCTCTCTCTAAGCTAACGAATGATGAAACAAAGTTGACCAAAAAAAGGCAAAGTTCATTAGGGCATTGCATATTTCAAAAACTTTTCCTTCACGCCAATTGGTTGAATAATTTATTGTATTGTGAAAATATCAAAGAAGAGGCTAACAGATAAGTTTAATGATTTTTCATATTGTACCATAAATTACATTTGTTCGGGTCAATTTGATGACAAGTATACCTGATAATGTTTTTTGTACAGAGAATTTTTTGAAATATGCAATATCTGATTAAACACTGCTGTCTTCAGCCAAATTATTTTCACTATTCAGTAGCTCAGAGACCGATAATTCGATAATTTGCAAATTTATTTCAATTGAATCAAAGCCTAATATTGTAATATGGGTAAAATTTTTAAGAACTTTGCATTTCTTTAATTTAGCTTAGGAAATAAATTTTCAAGTTGAGCACTAGTATGGGGTTTTTATAGGTTCTTGGACACGAATCTTGTAGCAGTTATTGGCAGCAGCTCTCGCCTAGCGAGATATGAGCTAAAAAGGTGAAAAATGCTCAAAAATGGATCTTAATCGTGACAAAGAGCAAAATGGAATATAGATTTTAACTCAGCGTTAAAAATTACTCCGTTCTGAAATGTGTAGAAGTTTAGAATATAATTAAAAGATTTAAAAATATTTCTAATCAGCAGCAGTGATATTAAATTCACAATCAGAAGGATTTATACATCATTATATTTCTGAGATTTTCCTCTTTCTAATGAGACCCACCTTCATTTAAACCTCAAATTTGGATTCAGCACCTTTGAAAACATCTGCAATGATATATCACACATAATTTTAACCATCTTTATTTTTTGGCCATTATTTTAGCCACTATTTCAGCCAGAGGTAACATCTTAGCATCATTATAGAAGCAGATTCTGATTTAGCACCCTTGCAAATAAATGCCACAATATATAACACATGCTTATCGAGCATTTCATTTTCTGGCCAATATTTTAGCCACAATTTCACCGCAGGGTTACTTCTCAACTTTAATTTTATCTCAGATTTGGATTCAGCACCTTTGAAAATATATGCAATGATATATCACACATAATTTTCACAAACTTTTATTTTTGGCCATTATTTTAGCCACTATTTCACCCCGAGGTAACATCCTAGCTTCATTTGAACCTCAGATTTGGATTCAGCACCCTCAAAAATATATGCAATGATGTATCACACATAATTTTCACCTACTTTGTTTTTTGGTCATTATTTTAGCCACTATTTCAGTCTGAGGAAACATCCTAGCTTCATTTGAACCTCAGATTTGGATTCAGCACCCTCAAAAATATATGCAATGATGTATCACACATAATTTTCACCCACTTTGTTTTTTGGCTATTATTTTAGCCGCTATTTCAGCCCGAGGTAACATCCTAGCTTCATTTGAACCTCAGATTTGGATTCAGCACCCTCAAAAATATATGCAATGATGTATCACACATAATTTTCACCCACTTTGTTTTTTGGCTATTATTTTAGCCGCTATTTCAGCCCGAGGTAACATCCTAGCTTCATTTGAACCTCAGATTTGGATTCAGCACCCTCAAAAATATATGCAATGATGTATCACACATAATTTTCACCCACTTTGTTTTTTGGCCATTATTTTAGCCACTATTTCAGCCTGAGGAAACATCCTAGCTTCATTTGAACCTCAGATTTGGATTCAGCACCCTCAAAAATATATGCAATGATATATCACACATAATTTTCACCCACTTTATTTTCTGGCTAATATTTTAGCCACGATTTCCACACAGGGTTACTTCCTAACTTCAGTTTGACCTCAAATTTGCATTCAGCACCTTTGAAAATATATGTGCCAATGTATCACACATAGGTACTAATAGCACACATCATTTTTTATAGCCATTATTGTAGCCGCTATTGTCATCTCAGAAAACCTGCTAAAATAACCTTTGTTGACATAGCTGAAAACCTGCCTTTTTTAATTGGCGCCATCTATTCATTTTACTCTGAACTGCTTCACCAAAAAATGACAAGAATTAGAGAAAAATACATGAAAACATACTCCTATTCAGTAGGCCGTTCCTCACTCGATTTTCAGCCAAATTGAATGATTTTTTTTTTAAATTGCACATAAAGGATGACCTGCCAACGCTATGGAATTAGAATTCTAGATTTCATTCATTAGTCATAATTATCTTGTCTTGAAAATGGACAACTTTGGGCCAAAATTTCAGCCAAACAAAACTGAAATTCAAAATTCTAATTCCATAGCGTTGGCAGGTCATCCTTTATGTGCAATTTAAAAAAAAAATCATTCAATTTGGCTGAAAATCGAGTGAGGAACGGCCTACTGAATAGGAGTACCTTTTTGACAAAAAAATCGGCCGGTAAAGCATAGCCTTAACTATACATAGAGAGATGAAAGATGAATTGGACTCGACTTTTTAAAACGAAATAAGTTATATTTACTTTACTTTTTTTTCTTTTTCTTTTTTTACAACGTTTAATATGTTTACTCTGTCATAACATCTCGAGATTAATATTTTCTTTTAGATTGGTCGAAAAACAAACGAGGAGTGGGGAGAGGAAGAAAATGAAAACGCATATTTATGTAAGTTCTTTCAACTTTGGCTGCCTTCAAGCAAACAAATTTCGACAGTGCTGTAATAAATTTATGACAAATTTCGAAACGAGTTGCATTTTAAGTTAATTTTCCAAGCAGTGTCTGCTGAAGTGGCTTATCACTCATTTTTATGATACAGAATATTCTCAAGATGAAGACACTTTTGCATCGTTTTGTGTCGTCTGCTGTCGTCGAGGTATTTTGTAAAATTTTGTAATTTCTTGGCAAATTTAATTTGTCGCGAAGGAAGAGCGGTGGGGTAGAAAATCAACTTTTAATTTATTCTTCGAGCTGAAATCTCATTAGTGCTGGTTTTCAACGACTGAGACAGTTTTTTTTTTTTTAATGTTACGAAAGTTTTTTATTCTAAATAGAGTTTCTGGAGATTGACTGACGAGGAGGAGAGGATGATCTTCGCTTTTAATCGCCAGGAGGGAGACGTCAAATATTTTTGAATATATTCAGAATCTCGATTCTGTTTGTAATAATTTCTTTTTCAAGTAATCCAATAACTGTGATAATGAATGACTGATTCAACACAACTCCGTTTCTTAAAAATAATATTGAGCCTTTTTGAATTTATTTTTTAATTTATTTTTGAATCCGGATCCTCATTCCCTCATCATTGTAAATCTGCAAACCGTCTATTCCAGACCATCACCGTCCCAACGATATCAGCAGTAATATATGCGAATCTTTTGTATACTAAAAGGACCGGTATTACAAGTATCGATTACCGATTTAGAGGATCATTTTGGCAATACTGCTCTCATATTTACCAGTGTTTGTATTACTAACCTAACACTTGCATGTTCATCGAAGTGATAAACACTGGTGATAACTTCGAGCAAGTAGCCAGAGTTTTCCTCGAATTGGTATAGCTGCCATAAATCATATTTCCAAGCAATAAATAAAGTACACTGTACAGAACTTCCCTTATAAAATGCAACCCTGGATAGATGCGTGCGCAGCATGAAATAAAAAAACAAAGCAGGGAATGTTTCGCTGCATCTGACATCATATTAGAATGTTTTTGAAATGCGCATGGCCGAGTGCACGTTGATATTTTCCACAGAATTCACATTATTTATCTTTTTGTCGTCAAAAGTATCGAATTTGCAACCTTAACTTTTTTTAATCAAAATATGTAGCAAACAGAAGTGCTATGACTAGGAAATCGGAATTGGGCATTCATTTCCAACATTTATTATGATAATGTATTACCTACTTTAAATGTGATTTGTGAATTTGTATTAGAATTTTGTGGATTTTTGTAAATTTTTGTACTTAAAGATTGCATTTTGTAGAAGATAATAATTTTATTATACTTACTCTGTAAAGTTTGGAATAGAAATTGGACTTTCTTACAGCTAAAAATAGATAGAAAAATTTGTTTCTCTCAATATTTTGCTGAAGTCAAGATACTATTGATAGAATTTTGATGAACTTCTTAATTTTTTTTTTTTGTAAATAGAAGGATCAGCCGCCGCATGGCCCAAAAATTTACTATGATGAATTTTTTATTCTTGAAATACTTATGTAGATATCATTCTTTTTAGGGTACACTACCCAAGTATTCGAATCAGTTTACGCTCTATTAAATGGCTATTATGGTCACAGTATGTCTTGCTCAGTTACCAACCGCTAAGTGTTTTGGTTACCTTGTCGCTGTTTTTTTGTTGTATTAGTCTCAAGAACTTGTGGTTTATTGAATGATCTATTACGTGAATATTTTGCGTTCTATGACTATTTTCTGTTGTACCGCCATCAAGCTCTTGTGACCGACTGCACTTGTGAAATACTTCTCAAAATCCAATTCACGTAACAATATAAGTATAGTCGCAGTAAATATGAGTACTTTTATTGGAAAAAGTAAATATTGATTTTTATTATATTCTGTAATGTGATGTAAAAATTTAAAATATGCATCTACGACTTACCGAATAGGAATTTTTGCAATTAAAAAAACTGCACCCCCTTTTCAGTAAGTTCAAGTTATTAACAGACTCACCTTCCGCATGTTTAAGATTACTTTTGATTCAGATATTTTTCCTCTTTCTCCCTGTAATCCACTAAAAAAAACGTTTTCAGCTCTTACTGAACCTGCTATTTTATACTCTTCCAAAATATCTTCCTGCGCTTACTGATCTCAAACGAATTCTGTTTTAATACTCAGTCCAAGTTCATCATTTCATTAGTATGCCATTTTTAATGATAAAATTTTAATGCGCAAGGAATTGCCAAAATTTTAATAATTTCAACAATTTAGAGCTGAAAATCTAAGCAATTTTGCGGTTTAATGAGTTGAAACAGGTAATAACGAGGAGTAGGGTACGGTGGAAAAGAGATTCTAAATTTTTTTATACTCGAGTAGACGGACACAAAAGAATTATGTATATCAATTATACGGCAGCAATCTACATTTTTGGCATTTTCCCAGCATCCGCAGGGAACAGAAGGTGAAACGACCTACAAAATAAAATGAAACTTATCGTCGTGATTTATGCGAAAAGATTTCTCATTTTCTTTGCAAAAAAAAAAAAAAAAAAAGAAGGAATAAAAAAAAGTAAAATAAAAACGTATAATGTATAATACGTACATACGGTATGTGCGTAATATTCGAAGAATGTCAATGACTCAGAATAACATATGCGGCAAATAAGTAAAAAAAAATAAAAAAGAGAAAAAAATCGAGTAAATATTAATTTTCTTGTTGTTGGTTACATCAGACGAGGGAGAAAATCATTGGTCAAATGTAAATCAGCTTTTTTCTGGTATTCTTTATTTATTTTATTTACCGTGTCTCTTTTTTCGCCCCTTTATAAATCTTTTATGCTGCATATTATTATTTAGATTAGACGATTGAAAAACAAATCAAAACGAAAAGATTGGGAGCGATGATGGGGTAGGTATATATTTGTAGAAAAAAAAAACTTTGGTATTAATTTTTGAACCTGCGAGTGAATATTCGTTCTCTCCTCGTTCTGTGTTCCCTTAGCTCAATCGTGTTCATAGTTTACTCGTATACACGTCCAAGAACATCGATTAGACATTGTATGCTTACTGACAGAATGTAATGAATATTAACTAATTGGAATGACGTAACGTTGTCTCGAAGTTAATTTATTACTTCGCTATCGAAAATTTAAATCGACTGATCAGGAGAGTAAAATGGAGGAATGAAATAATTTTTATTACATGTTGTTGCTCCCCCCCCCCCCCCGCCTACAAACAGCATACACGCGGAGTCGCGGATACGTTAATACAATGTACAGGTACTATTTATGACCTTCTTATTATGTGCATATGTTTGATTGCGACTTGGAGTGAGTGTAAATCAGTTTGTAAAAAAGAACCACTAATAAAAAAATTCTAGCGCAGCAGGCTCTACTAGAAAAGCAGGTTTTCGATTGGAACTACAGTGGTTTTTATGTACTTTATCAACTTACGTGAAGGTAAAAGAAGGAATTTTAGATGGTATTCTCTCAAAATGTACCATATATTTATACGTGATTTAAATATTAGCTCAATAACTGATGTAGTACTTTTCCTGGTATTAGCTTTTGAAGCTGAAAAATTACATCAAATTTCGAAGGAAACTATAGTCCATGCATAAACCATCAAAAAACACTGACTGCATTTCTGATAACCATTGAACAGCTTCAATCTCATCATTCTGACCTTCGGTGCAGTAGTTTACCTAGGAATGCATTTAAAATAAAAATCCCCTAGCCTCCGCTACATGAATAAATGAAAGAATAAAAATTTGTGAACATGCGAGATGGATATTTCTAGAATCATCAGAACATGAAACGAAAAATTATGTTTGTCCTATGCCGATTTTTGAAAGCTAAAAAAAAAATGACGAAGAATTTAAGATTGCTAGGAATAAGAAATGTTACATACACCATTCTTTTTAGCAGGTTTTTATTGGAAACCTTTTATTAATCTTAGTCTGTATTGGACAATTAGGCATGGGACATGCGTATAGTTATTCATTATATGATCTCCGGATTCCAAAAATACCCATATCGTGTTTTCAAATTCTTTATTTCTTTATTTATGTGCGGGGGATGGGGGGATAGAAATCGGAAATTAGAGTTGACCATATCTAAATTTCAAGCCAATTCATTCATTGGGTTTTTGAGAAAAGCTATATTTTGAAGGTTGAAAAATGTAGAATTTTTTTTTCACGGGCTCCAGAATGAACCACTGCATCAGTTGGGCTGAAATTCGTACCTTAGGTCAATATTGATGAGATTTCAGTCTTATAGAAATTTCATGGCGATTGGTTTCACAAAGTAGCAAAAATGTAGGTAGATAGTGATTTTTTATTAATTTTTCAAGGAACGTAATATCTTCAAATTCTGATGGATTTTTCAGCTTTGCTGGCTTCTATAATAGGATAAGTACTGAACCAATTGAGGTGAAATTTATATGGTGTGCAGATAGACGCGTCTGAATTATTTAATTTAAGTACCTACCATTCAAGTTTCAAGCCAATTTGTTTGTTGCTTATAAAGGTTCACAAACGTAAACTTTCATTTTTTCCTGATACGTCTAAAAAGTAGCCGCAAAGAAAACTAGCTTTTCTAGTGAAGCCTGCATGCTGCGTCAGAAATTTTTTGGTACATCTGAGTTTTTGAAGCTTTATGCTTCAAAGGTGATATCTTCTTTTAAAAAATACAGTTGACGAAGCGCGTAGAATATATGACCTTTGCTGACAAAGTGTGTTAGATGAAAATTAATGTTTATTTCATTTTTCATTTTGGAAGCTTCGATTTTTCCAACAAGTTTACGAACGACCCAAAAAACGCTGTCAAATTAATGTATTGTTTGAGTGAACTGCGGTATGCGAATTATAAACTTCGTTATTTACGGCGTTGGGTTATGCAAATTTAACTGCACATAGTCTTTCGCTACGAGAGACTTGAACGATCGTCGATGCGAATTAAATTATCACGAAACTTATTTATATACGTAGTACGAGTACCTTCGACGTTTAGGTTTTTTTTCTCTTTATGAAACAAATAAACTGAATCCGGAATCGAGTTATTATGAAAAGTTTTCATAGATGCTATTTTAATTCTGACGTTGTCAGAAAGTAATAGTATTAGTGAGAAATCACATTTTTCAGAAAAGATTTTTCAAGGTTAAAAAAATAGTGCAATGTTGAAGTTACTTGGGAAAATTGGAAAATATTTTTAAAAATCTCGAACATTCACCAGAATCTAAGAAAAAAAAATTATTTTTGACTTATACACTTCATCTTCTTTATATCCTCCAATGCTTTTGAACTGATGGTGTTTATTAGAATTCACTTTTACTCGGGGGTTTGAAGTATTTTAATCGTATGGTAATTAAGGATCCAAGGGCAAACTTGTTAGACTCAGCGAGGAAAGAGAACCAAGCAAATGCAAGGTACCTGCAACAGAGTATTTGAAAATGACTGGTAATGCATAAATACAGGTCTAATTGCGTCATAAATATGTAAGAGATTTGATTTTAATTGTGAAGGGAGGATGGGTAGATGGGGATGAATTTGGTAAAATGTGTATGGATGATTGTGGGGTGGCGGAGAGGGGCAGAGGCAGGGTATGAGTGTAGGATTATATGTGTAGATAGGAATTTATAAATGTGTTTGAAAGGTTATTTTTATATGAAGACGAGTTACGGTTCTAAAATCTCTTCATTGTTAACTTGTTAAAACCTCCTGAAACTAGGCTGTACAATCTGATGGAGGGGAATATTTTCTAAATACATAAATTAAATAGATAAAAACTTCAAAATCGTAGTTTTCATTATTTTGTTTTACTCTCTTCTCTTTTCATCATTTTGTTTTCTTTTCGTTCATAATTATGGTGTAATGAAACTATATGTAGATTTATTTCCTACACATTTTTCTTTACATTTTCTTTATGGGTGTATTCACGATTTTTTTTTTTTTTCTTTCTCTCTTCGACATTTTTATGTAACTTATTATTCGGCCGGTTACGCATTTCGCGGGTTTTTAAGAAAATATATTTCTTCCCCTCCCCAAAATGCCACATTAATGTACTGCAAGACACCTGTAGGTACATGGTACGTGCTATCAACTTTTTTTTTTCCTTCCATTCTTTCTTTCCTACACTCTACTTTTTTTTCTCTCTTAACAAGGTTAACGTGCAATGCTGTCAGTTTTTTTATCAAGTTTTTTTTTTTCGTTTTTAGGTGTGTTAGTATGTCACCAGGTGAAAGTTTCATTTGCGTACACATTTTTGTTGTTGTTATTGTGTATTCTACGCACTTGAAATGTAGTGTACGTGTATGTATTTTTGTAGATGTGCGGAGTGTGTACGTTCGAGAATATTATTTCACTTCATCTGTGCAGCCATTGTCACAAAATACTGTATGATCGTTCGCATGGAGAACAGAGGAAAAAACCACTCAGCTAAATGTACATTCGTACATAGATTATCGAAGATTATTCGTTTCTATTTGACTTTTTACACCCAAGAGGAGAAATTTTTTTCTGTTGTTATGTCGAATGGAAAATTAATCACAATTCATTATGTTCTCATTGTTACTGTTGGTGGAAGGTAGATTATCGAACACGAAAAGGTGTGTGGCTCATGTTGAACTTATTAATCGAAGTTACCAGTGAAATCTTTAAAGTAGTTTGAAAAATTATTATAGATTATCTCTTAGCCTTTGAGAAAAAAAACTTGAGAACTTACGAATTTTTCACTTGTGCTGCTGTCTCAGCCACGACAAAAAGTAATCTATCCTTTTTAAAAATGAAAAAAAGTTGAATTTTTTAAACTTAAGTACCTATTTTGAAAACGTCTAAAAACCAATAAAGATGTAACAAATTTTGTGTTGCAAAAATTAGACTTATGGCTTTTTTTTTTTTTTTACAAAATATTCTTCAGATGGGAGCAACATTTGCTGATGAGTCTTATATTGAAGAATTTTCATGTTATTTCCCTCGAATCGTTTTGAATAGTCATTTCCTTCTTATTTCCGTTGAACTGAATTTCGCTTGAAAATTTTTTCTACCCGAATGCACTTATTGCTTTTCTTTTTTATTGATGAAAAAGTATACAGAATTAACTAAACTGAAGGCGTTAGTTATAAATAACTTTGAAGAATGGCGTTATTTTTGGAAAATATTTCCTTTGAATAATCCCTGACAAGAATTTCAGAATGTATTTTTTTTCGGATGATTGTGCGAGTACTTACTTCTTTTAGAAAAAAAAACATGAGAAAAAAATCAAAATCCAGATTCTGAGGAATTTTTTTTAGAAAGTACTACTCAATATTTTCGTCTAATTTAATTATAATAATATGTTAAATGGAAATCTCAAAGATGCGGTCATGTTCACTTTTTTCTCATGTACTCGAAAATCAAATCGTTTCGGATGAATTATAATTATCATAATTCAGTTGATTTGCTGTAGTCTTCATTCTATTGTAGGAACATTTTTGTGGCGAGTTCCCATGCTTCAGCATATCAATTATTTAGTTTGTCGTTATACATTTTGAAAAATCGACAATTTATGAAGTGTATAATTGTTTTTTATGAAATGTATATAATTATAATTGTTTGTTTAAATGAAAATCATCTTTTCCGCCACGTTCGAAATACTTTAATTAACGCTAAATGCATTAAGTAAATAACTTTAACTTCATTATGTGCGTTTAAAATTCGTGCTCAGGCTTGAAACTTCTTTCGTTCTTTCGTGTTGTTCGTCGCTAATGATACTGTATTCTTTTCTGAAGAAAGTCGACTGTTTACAGTACTGAGTCTTCTAATTTAATCATTAAATTATTAACGCAAATTAATAATGGGAAGAGAAAAAGGAAATAAACTAATTTTTTTCGAAATATCATACCCGATGCTTTTAACCTAGGCTTTATTTATAAATCATGCCGACTTTTTTTTTCTCTACTTTCACTTACGTTTTGAAAGTAGGTAATAAAAATTTATGTACAATAATATTTATATTACTTATAGTGGGTGTGTACATGTTTGAAAGAAAGGTGACAAATTTATCGCTTGGAATTGCTTATTTTTACGTATTCAATTCCAGAAGAAGTTTGAGAAAAAACTGAATTTTTTTTGAAGGATTTATAGCTATCTACTCCTCTATAATAGATGAAAAGAAATTTTTGTTACTCAATCATGCAACAGCAAATGTTAAACTTTTGGCTCTCAAAAGATATGTCTCTAGAGTGCTTGGTTGAAGGAATTTGATAATTTTTGCTCCAGATGAATTTTAGGAGGCTGTAAAACTCGACGTTTTTGGGTATAACTCATAAAGAAAATGAAAATTAAAATACCAAACGAGCACCTGGTAGACATAGGCTACCTACTATGACAACAGATTCGTTAAAATTTCAGATCAATCGCGATGCATAACTGATTGTGAGCGACTAAAATTCATTCTCGTAAGTGCATTTTGACCATGAAAAATTAGAAAACCGTCTGTTCCAAAAATTCAAATTACTTTTTTTTTTAAATGGAGCTCTGGAGAAACTTTTTATTGAAGCTATTCTCCAACACCAATGTTGAGTTTAGTCGAATTTTTGGTACTATATATATCTTTGATTAGTTCCTTTTCTATTTCTGATCTTCTATCGAGGATTCCATCAAAAATACGAATTTCCATGACAGTCACTTCTGAGTTCTTCTGTCGATAAAATCTTGAATGGCCTCATTGATTTTTCAGCTATGCAGTTCCAACCCACCATAAACCGGTACAATGAAACAGAAAGAAGTGATTTTTCAATGAAAAATTGAAAATTATTATATTCTTTGAGGATCGTTTATACTCGTAGAATAGAGAAAGACCTATATAGGACTTCCTGATTCTATAAAATGAAATTTGTTATTCATTATTTTTTGATAATCTTGCTCAGGGTCAGGAAATATTCCTTTCAGCGTATCTAATGAACTCATGGTCATATCCAAAGGCTTTCGCTTTTTTATTAAAGTGCTGGCAAATGATTTGCATCAAATTCTTCTATTTTCGACATAAATTCTTAACACATTATTTGTGGTTGAACTCGTTTTTACTGGCGTACTAATTTCTTGTTTGTTTTTCATGTTTCAGGTAAGCAGTGAACTGAAAAGTGACCGCAAAAATAGATTCGAAAACGATAACATTTCGCAGGAATTATGAATATCCAGGTTATTTTTTTCATTTTAAATTTGCTTTTCGTATGTACATTACGGTCAAATGTTTATACTTCTAAGGGTATATTTTTCCAGACGCAAAAAACATATGAAATATTAATATTTTCCTAAGAAGCGAATTTCAAAAATTTGTAATTTTTGGCCACGATGGATGTACTGAATCAGATTTTCAAGTTGCATCTTGTTTATGACTAAAATTAACTTAACAGTTAAAGTTACATCTATACATCTATACTTTACGCATCAGTAGAAGCAGATTTATTTATTCAGTCAAAAATAAAAAATTAACTCTACGAGTACATAATGTAAGTTCATCATACAAGTATAAAACATAAATGTATTTCGCAATCATCTGCTAGTTGAAAAGTTAGCCAGAAAACAATCGAGAAAATTTCCTCGTTATATGAAAATTATAGTTTTCTCGAATATCATTTTATCAAAAAATTTGATAACCGTAATCCTTATAATGTTTGATGGTTTTGGCTAATTTAAGATTTCCTTGACCATCGATAGGATTAAAATACTCACAATATTGGTTGTCCATAGTTACAAATATCACTGGATGGAATTCCAGCTTTTATCTGGTAATTAGTCGACATTGCTCCAGAAACAGGTGTCATATAATTTCCGGAAGAACGAGAAGTGAAAAAAGTTTTTTATCTTTGCTCATGTTATGAGCCAGTTTTCACGGTGGATAGTAGCTCAATTGGCGTACTCTGGAATGGCTTTTCAGATGGATAAGACCAGTTTTGTTAACCGATTTCATTACGCGAATAGATTAGTGCATTCCGATTAAGTGTTGGTTAAGTGTGAGAGAGACTATATTTAGAATCGAAAACTGGGTCACGAAATCCTATATCCATTCTTAGAACGGTAAAAATGAGAAAATTTCATCATCTTTCGACGAACGTTGTTTCGAATTTCATTAAAATTTTTACACCGCCAATTCTCTCGTTCTGTCGGATTTAATGAAAAGCCAAAGAGAGCTGCGAAAAGGCGCAGAGGTTAGTGCGGTAGGTGAAAAATTCCTTTTTCGCAGTCATCATTAAACAAAAAAATTAAGAGCATTTTTCATATTAATAAGGCATCAAGAACATTTTGAAGGAATTTTTTCTGTGAAATATTTCGTGTTGAGCCTTTTATAAAAATTTGTGAGATTTTATGTTGAAAAAAAAAAAAAAAAAATGATCTTGACCTAAATCAATATTTTATCGACGCAATATAGCCTACTGAAATGAGAGATAAAAGTGGAAAAAAGAATGAACAAATCTCGTTTGAAGTTTAATAAAGTTTTTGTGACCCACGTGTAAACAACTTACGAAAGAGAACTGCAGATCTGACTGGTAATTATGGCACCGAAGGGGAGAGCTATAATAATTCATCTACGAATATTATTACCAAAGAAATAATATAACAATAAAAAATGTTAAAATTGAGAAGAAAATAATTAACCAGCAAGTGTAATTATATTAAAACCTAATTCGAACGTAAGTGTATCATTCTAGACTGCTTATGAAAGTAGATCACAGAGAAGAGAAGAGAATTCTGGTATTCTTGCTCAAAACTCCTGCACGTATACTAGGCGTAAAAATTACGTCATTTTTCAGATTGTTTACGTTAATTAGATTCTTGATTACTTTCCGCATTATACAATAATTCCTCTCCGCGTCTCTGCGCTTTAGTGTTTCTTCTCATTCCATCAGCTCCTATTAATTTAGACGATTTTCTAGGATGAATCATTTTTATTTTCGTTGGCCGACTTTTTTATATTCTCTATTGTTATGAACTAGGAGGTACGGTTTAGGATGCGAAAATAAAATTCAGTATCATAATCAACGTGAATCTTGTTCGTGAAATTAACTGGAAATAGGTTATCTGTGACGTAAGGAAATTATTTTAGTTTTCGGATAGTAGGGCTGAAATTTTCACCAAAAGTCAATCTTGATGAGACTGCGAAATCTGATAGAAATTTCACGACGATCGGTTTTGCGGTTTTCTAGAAATCAGCAAAAATGTAACCATTATAGCCAAAAAACGATGAATTTTGATCAGTTTTTGAAGGAACGGATTCTTTTCAATTCTAACAAATATTTTTTACCGTTGAAAAATTGGGAAAATTGTACCTACCCAACAATTTTAAAAATGTGAAAAATTGTTTTGCTTGTATTTCCCGTCAGCCGCATTTACAAAATGGTCTTTGGAAAATAATTCTTTTGTGACTTTGCTTTCAAAAAATCGGGCAAACTGTCCCTATCCTTTTTACAAAATCCTAGAACATAGAATTTATGTGGTTTAAACACCTCTGTACTAGGGTGAACATACCAGTTTGCAACAGTTTAAGGCTACATCCAACTTTGAAGTCTTCTCAAAAAGAGGGAATTGTGAAAATCTGAAAAATAATGGATATTCAAGGTTCCTAGGAATGTATATTTTTCAAAAAAATTCCCCCCCGACAATTTTGAACCCCTACTCATCCATAATTAAAATAAATTTGAAAAATATTCAAATTCCCAGTTTGAAACACTTTCATGCCAGTTTGCAACATCCATTTTCCCAGTTTGCAACACCACTTTTCTATTATGGGTAACTTTCTAAAAGTGTCCAAATTTTGCATTTCATATAGCTTAGGTCTAAATTTATTACAAAAAAACGGACGGGGGGATCTCCCATTGCCCCGTACTGAAAAGTAGGTAATCTGCCATACTTTTTTTTTCACAAACCGTCTTCAAGAATGTTTATACATTAAAAAAATTATTCTCTGATATTGATTTATATTAAAAAAATAACGGATACAAGTTGGTAGGTACGAGTACATTGGGAATTAATTTTTTTAATAAAAGAAAAGAAAACTTGGATAAATTTTGAAAACTGAATAGATCAGATCCTTGTTGGCTTCCACATCGAATAACAGGGCTTGGTAGTTTTCTGATGATGTTTTTCTTCTCATAGAAGACTTTATCTTCCCTATCTGGCCATTTCCACATGAAAGTGCCTTGGTATAATTTTTTTAAAAGTTTTAACTTGATATTTGTCAAAATTATATTCACCAAATTGGATTGATACAATGATAAAATGCATGTGTTGCAAACTAGGTGGTGAAATTCATCTCCACTAAGCCAGTTTGCAACATCTGTTGCAAACTGGCTTAGTGGAGTAAATTTAGGACCCACTTTGCAACACACACAATTTAGGTAAAATTTGTAAAAAATTTAATTGAATTCATTAATATTTTATTGAAAACAGAACCTTAAAGGTCTACTTACCATGTTAGAACCATTTCCTTCCCTCTTTCCCATTTTATTCTGTTTCAGGCGCTAATTTTAAATCCATCCAATTTGGATCATTGTTATTAGAAATTTGTAATACCTTGTGATAACTGGATGATGCACATTTTGAAAAACGATAAGAAAACAAATATCACAAATGAAAAGTAAAGGAATTGACACTTTTTTTTTTCAACTCAAAGACTTTCATTTAAAAATAATGGATGATGCTAAAAGTCATGTGAGCTCTTAATATCATTATTTTTCTTTCATAGTGTTGCAAACAGGAGGGGTGTTGCAAACTGGTGTGTTCACCCTATTTATAGAAAGCTTGCTTTTGTAGCGGGACTCGCTGCGCTATAGAATTTATTCACTCAAACTTTTTTAACTAAAATGTTATCAATATTTTCAAGTTTCTAGCGAAAAATAACCGTTTAATATGCTGAAGTGTGTACGTAAAACTATTTTACTTTATCTGTGACCATTATATGTAGCTTCAAGAGAGTTCAATCTATCTTTCAAGAGTAAAAATGTCTAGTCGTTTTCCGGATCTTTTAAATAGCCGCATTCATCTTTTCTACATATTTTACACCTATTCGTCGCGTCGACCGAAAATTGCAAAATACACCCTTACCATTAGACAATAATTCACCTAACCCTGATGTATTAACCTTCTTCCATGCAGTTCCTGCACGCGTGTAGAAAACAAAAGAGGATATAAAGAGGAAGTTGAACCGTTACTCTGTTCCAGTTTCCGAATGTAATTAAATTTAGCCATGAATCAGCTCGTTCATGATAACAACTAACCGATTGCTGTTTCTTACTCTCTTCTCGGTGCATATGTATGAGTATTTACTTTTCTGGAAAAAAAAATCAAATC
This sequence comes from Parthenolecanium corni, assembly GCA_038050395.1. Taxonomy (NCBI): domain Eukaryota; kingdom Metazoa; phylum Arthropoda; class Insecta; order Hemiptera; family Coccidae; genus Parthenolecanium; species Parthenolecanium corni. The sequence goes on along the minus strand of JBBCAQ010000027.1, from coordinate 79,021 downwards.
GGATATACCTACAAGTAAAACTTGCTAAAAAGGAATATTACAAAAAAATATTGTTGAACAAAATATCGAATGTGCAAAAAACGGCCAAAAATAGAGTGCACCAAAACACAGAAGGAAAAAAAACAACAAGGAAAACGAAATAAATAATAATAATAAAATAGTAACAAAAAGAAAAGAAAAAAAAAGAGAAAGTGAGAGAAAGGGTGAGAGGGAAAAATAACTCACCTATTCATTGCCTTACAAACACACTACCACTCGGTCAGAATACTCAAAACGAATACTCCACGAGTAGGAAAATAACGTGGCCGTGGTGGAAGTGGCGGTGGCGAGAGGGTTGGGGTGAAAAGAAAAATGTGTATATATTAGGGGCTGGAAAATACACAAAAACTACCTTAATTCCATCGGCTTCATCTTTTATAGGAGGAAATTTATGATGAAACGTGTATATATATAGTATACACGTATATAGCTAACAAGAAAAAGGAAAACGGAGGTCGAATACGGAGGAAAGGGCGGGAGGGCGGTGGCGGGTTGAGGTAGATGAAAAGTTCAGGGGCGAAGCGCCGGTAATATTAAAAAGATTTATTCCATTTTCCCCTGTTCGCGAAATAATTCATGAATATAATGCGAGTCCCTGTCACGGGTAACGACTTTTTAATATGATTCATGTTGCTTTCAAAACTAGCACTCTCCGCGCTTTTCCCCAAAATTTTCTCTATTTACCTCACCGCCCCACCTCGCCCGCGTCGCGCCTCGTGTGCGCGAATTTTCGTTAATAATTTTACGATTTCGCAGCTTATATTGTACATTTATACATAAACGCTAGACACGATAAATAACCTAACTAAAATAAATTCACGTACACAAAGACACACCTACTAACAAACACACACGTACATATACCCCTAAGTGCATTTACAAATTTACACTCACATGATTTTCACGCTCATATGAACAGAAAAAAAGGTGGCCGTTCGAATAATTTTCTACGTAGGTATATAATAATATAATAATAGAATAATGTGCGTGAAAGATTCACGAATTTCGAAAATTTTTCGAAAATTTAGGGCGAAAAAAGAAAGAAAAAGATTGAATTTTTTGTGGAAATAAAATATGCTTGTGATTCGCTGTGATTCGCTGATACGGAGTTGCTATATAGATTTAGTATTTAGTTCTGCGTATGAATATTTTTAGATTTCTGATTTCTTTTTCTACCCTTCTTTCTTTTATTATCATAGGGTAGTCGATAAATATCTGCTGAAAGGAGAGAAAAATGTGTACTTTAAGATATCCTTATTACCGTCGAACGGGGTGACTTTACATTCAAGGGGCGACTTTACCCACTTCGTTTTAGCCCCATAAATAAATTGCCAGGCAAAAATTAAAACCGAAATACGATTTTGATCGAAGCAGGTAGAAGGAAAAAAATAAAAAAAAGATCGCCGCCCCTACCTCACTTCACCTAGTAACAGAACAAGAAAATAAAGCGCGATATGGTTTTTTCCTTTTTCTTATTCGGCTTTTTTTTTTTAACGACAGACACTCAAAATATTCAGTTCGGTTTCACACGGTTCAAGTTTGTACTTGACTAGTTTCTTCTCAATCGTATGTCTGAGTACAAACATCCTCAAATTTTGCCTCCCCACCCATCAATAACCCGTCAATAACAAATTGATGGGTAAAGTCGCCCCATTGAGGGGTGACTTTACACAAATTTTTTGAAAAATCATAAAAAATAGAAGGAAGGCTGCAAACTCAAACTTTTTTTTACAATTGTGTTGAGAAATGTTAGACCTAAATTTTAAAACCAAATTCATTTCAATAGCTTAAAAATTGGAGGAGTTATTAAAGGACAAAGTTGAAAAACATAAAAAAAGTGTGTAAAGTCGCCCCGAATTCGACGGTATTGTATAAAGCATATCGCGCAGAATTTCAAAAAAAAAAGAGAGGTGAGAGAAATACTAAATATTATTCCTCTACAGTCTACATCATCAGAGTATAGGGCAAAATTTTCAATCATGATTACGATCGACCCAAAATAATCATGATTGATGACTGACGATTATTAATCATGGTTAGGTAGTTCGCATGATTAAATTATTGATGATTGAATTAATCATGATTGATTCAATCATGCTAATTTCAATCATGATTAATTCAAATCCTGATTAAATCGCTCGGTAGTCAGAAGTCCGAACCTTCAGCCTGTTGCGAAATTTTTTCAACTTGGAAAATTGTTTTTGCTCATTGTAAGGTATAAATTCAGGGAAATTCAAATTTTTCACACCGAAACTCGTAGACATCGATAAATCACACCATTTTATACGATCAATCATCCCTGATGATTGATGCGATTAATGTCAATCATGATTGAAAATAATTTTCGATCGTCAATCATCAATCATGATTGAAAATGATTTTTAATCATAAATCAGAGTGAAATTTGCCCAACTCTGCTCTAAATTTGTTCTTGTTGAAGGTACATTATAAGTGAGTACCTTACTAATCTACAACTTGTGAAATTAGTACACTGAAAAAAATTTTCGGTAGTAATTTCTACTAGGTACCTATTTGTATGAGAAAACTGGGACAGTTCAAGATTTTTAGGAGAAAGTGCCTTAGAAATAGTAAAATTTTCGTATTTTCTAAAATTGCTACTTTTTGGACATTTTGCGTTTTGATATCAAGCTTTTCATTATGTATCTCAATGGACAGATAATTTTTTACACTGAGAAAAATTTCAATGGTAATAATTTTTACAATTTGGATGAGAAAACTGAGAAAATCAAGATTTTTGTCAGAAATTAACACAAAAATAGTAAAATATTTATGTTATATTTGATAGTAAAATGCACGAGGTACAAATACTAAATTGTAGAATATTTACAATATATTTATATATATATATTAGTTTTTATAACTGTGATAAAAAAATTTATATTCTGTTTCTAATTAATATATTATACCTCCTGTTCATTTCTCTCAGTGTATTATCGAAATTCATATTGAAGATACTCTGGGCGTTTTGCATTTTCCGCCTTCAAATTATTGACGCGAATTATCTGATTACTTTGTAGGATTACGGAAGTAGGCGACCCTATTATAAAGGATGATAGGGTCTTCGACGATCCATTTTTTTTTTAAATTTACACGTAGGTACGAGTACGTCATTTTTCATAGGGTATTGATGAAAAAAACACTGCATAGATCGTTGCATCACTTGAACGATGAATTCACATTCTGTGTGTAAAACGTGTTCAGTATTATTCGCGAGAAAACAATGTATGTTCTGTGTAAATGTGTGCCAATGTATACATTTTTTGGCTTTTTTTTTCTGCTATTAGGTATTATTGCATTCGTGTTCGTGGTAAAAATGAACAACAGGTTAACGGTTCAGCATGGCTGATCTCACAGCAAATGCAGTGCCAATGAACGCGTATCGTTAAATAATTGACGAAAATGAAATCATTACCCGAGGGGGATGTGCACAAGAATGAAAGTAACTTGTTTCGGGGAGGAAAAAAAAAACAGCAGCGAGAGTATAAAAAAAAGAAGGGATGAACGTAAATTACGTTTAAGGGTACGGGATGTATCGTTTGTAAAACTTTATTCGATATTGTCTTTTCCTTCCTTTCTTTCCCCCGCTCCTTGGTGAAAGGATAAAACAAGCTTTTTTTTCTACCCTTCCAAGTTCGAGGGTTAAATATTTTTACCCTGTCAATTATCTTAATACGTCCGTAGTATTTTTTTTTTGTCAACTCCTGCCTTTTCTTTTTTTTTTTCCAAATAATCTTTCTACACTGATAAAATGAAGATTGTACAGCAAAATGAAAGCCATTTTTGAGGGATGACGACGAATTTACGTTAATTAAGAATAAGAAATAAGTGACGTGATTGATAACTTGAAACGTAATTAATCATTGTCTTAATTTCGCGCCCCTGTAGAAAGTGATGCCTATACCTGCGGATGGACGAATAGTTTACACACCACCCTGCTGGTTAGCTTTCCGGTGTAGAATGTAGAATGTGTTTGACGAAGTGTAAATTTGCGGTTAGCATAAAAAGCTTATTTTGGGTGTAAAGGCAACGAACGAAAAGACCAGACCAGGAAGGTGTGTATTGTGAAAATAGATCGCATATTAGGTATAGTTAATTATTTGCAAAGCCGTGTTCTGGGATGTTCTCAAGATCTCGTCTGGAAGCTAACAAAAAATACCTGTTTTTGGGTAGATTTTGAGGAATATACATATTGACTCGATTTTCGTCAGTGTCGGAGATTTTGTGTTGAAGCTTAATATTCACTCATTTATGATACAAATTTTTTAATGATATAGACTGAATCAGTCGCGTACCTGGACCAACATTGTGGAGGGGGGGTTTCATGTGGTAAAAATAGTGTATTTTTCACATTTTCCGCTTCACCACTGGAGCAGGAAGAAAAAAAATGAAATAAGTCATAGGAAATTCCCAAAAAATGAGATGTCAGAAAAAAAATAGCCAGACAAAATTTATTGTAAAATAATGAAAGGAATTTTTTTTGTTTTTGGTATTTTTTTTTGCAAAAATTTTTAGTGAAATTTGATTTTTTGGCCAATTTCATGAAAAAAAATAAAATAAAAAAAAACAACAAAAACAACAAAAAAACATTAACTTGATCAAGAGAGGAAAAAACTGCCAAATCTGATGTGTAAACATCAAGAGTACTGGAGTTTCTTATGAATTTTTTTCTGACTCATTGGGGTGGGGGGGGGGGGTGTATGAACATCCAAAATCCCCCCACTACTACGCCACTGAACTGAACCAGCGTATTCGACTCATTTCTCATTTAGTTTGTTTGATTCCAGTTAATCAAATATTTTTTTCAGTTATTTATTGCAAAAAATCACAAATGAAGCACATCTTATAAAGTCATAATAAGTATATATAAATGATAATTATTCTTTCTTTGTCAATTTACATCTTTTATTCTTAATCCTTCGTCATTCCTAATCCTTCGTTGAATTGATTTATCACACATATTGGTTGGTGTGGGTTATACTCTGATTTTTAGCAGAAAAATAAGTTTTTATGGTTACATATAATTATACCTTACTAAAATTACATCAACTCTGAGAGGGTAGACTTTATGGATTTTGTTGTACAGTTCGTTTCTTTTCTATATAGCATTCAACTGAGCATTTTAAATCCTTCGTGATTTCTAAATCCTCCGTGATTTTATTTTTGCTGTTTACTTGCGAAGAAAATAGTCTACGACTCATGTACTTATTTACGGCGCAAAATAGGCTTCAAGCGATTCATCTAATTCTCGTTTATTGTTTTCACGATCTCAACGACACATTCGTCGGTATTGTCCTAGACGAAATTGAATTTAATGTAATTTTCTTTTTTCAACCGTTGACAAGTTCCACTCCCCTCCCACCGTAACCCCGTCCCCCTTCACCACAGTTCCATTTATGCTTCTCTTTTTTCGTTCGTTGTTGTTCGCTATTCTTCGTTTCTTTAATAAACTACGATTAGTCACATTGGACAAGTTTGTTTCGGATACGGCCAATAAACTTATTTAAGAGTGCGTGAGAGAGTTGAATGAATAAAGTCTTTCGATAATTTATTACGGATTCCATTCTGTATCTTACCCTCATTTTTATTGTCTTCTTTTTAATAATTTTTTTCAACTACCTATGTTGTCGCAAATTTTGCTCAAAAATATAGTTAAGGTATTGGACTTTTCTTCTTTCCTTGTTCACGGGTATGCTGCTGTATGATCAAAATCGGTGCACCAGTTATACTTTATAAGGCTTTTATATTTTAACTACTCCAAAATGACTCTATAGTACTTTGGATTAGAGCTTTTGTCAATTCAGTTATTGAAGTCAAAAATGCCTTATGAGAAAGCTAAAAGATTTTTATCCCCAAGTAAACAGTACGACTCTATCCTGCGACTTATGTTGAAAATTTTACAGTCTTTTGTAATTGTTCACTTCGTGCTCTTTCGTGTATTATGAAATCCTCATTTTCTAGACTCGGTGTTAATTATGATGCCACTCAAAGATTTACCCAAATTTTCTAGTTCGAACAATTATCTTACCTGTTGCTCATGTTGAAATAATTCTAATGCACTTCATTTCTACTGTGACCTTTTTAATTATAAAACCTTTCGGTGGAAAAGGTGTGTGTGTATGTGTGTTTTTTTTCAATTACGAAAAATTTACTCATTATTTTGGCTAGCCGCCGGTAGTGGAGTGAGAAACAGAATTGGGGTCGATGGAATCATGCAGCATATGTAGTTATCGTTTTTCATTTTTAGAAGATGAGATAAGGTGCACCAGAGAAAGAATAATATTACTAATAAATATGAGAAGAAAAAAAAGTTGTAGTTTGATAAATGATATAAGTACTAAACCAAATTTTTCTTCCTGGTTGTGGATGTAAATACGTTTATAAAAAATTCAAATAAAATGTAATTTTGTTTGCATAAATTTCCATATCATCGTTGCTTCTCCAACACATATTTATATTTTCGTAATTACATCGGAGACTTTAATTTTATCCGTCATAAATATGATGTGTATATTTACTGGATGTAGGACCTTAGCTCTCTTTCTCCTTACTTCCCATTTACCTGAATAATGAAAATATTTGTATACGATGTGATGATGCACGTTTAGGTGCTCCTAATCTTCGAGCAAATAAGATAAAAGCCTATAAAAGACGGTTTATAATTCTGTGGACACAAAATGTCTTCGACATTTGTACATTTTTTCCTCGATGTTCAAACACGTCAGTTCAAATGCTGAACAAGTATTTTTGTGTACTTGTTCAGTGTTATACACTCGTATGTTGGTGTTATCATAATTAAAAGTTTATTCCTCTGTAAATATGAGAACAATTATTTGCTAAGAAGAAAGTAAATATATGTTAGTTTGAAAATACTTCATATTTATATCTTTCGACGTTTTCAAAGACCTGTATAGTTATTTCGTAATCCTAAAAATAGATGAAAAATCTTCGGTCAGAATGATCAACTGAAGTATAACGAATTCAGTAATCTAAACATTGCCATGGATTAATAATTTATCATGTTAGAATTCGGTTCAAATGAAAGATAAATCTTCAATAAAAAACCTGAAGCTCTAATAAATAGATTGTATAGTGCTTATTACATACTATATTTTATTAAGTATAAGTAATGTTTCTTTTTGTTTTTTGTTTTGGATTTCACCCCTTTCCATTTTCTACTTTATTTAACCTATGAGAAAATCCTGATGGTGACCCGATGGGCAAAAAATGAGAAAATGATCCGGAAAATGAGAATTTTATCCGTTGTCAGTCCGTTTTTATTTTCGATCATCGGATCTGAAAATTTGCAGTTATTTTTGTCATCTTGATTAATTTTCCAAATCCGTTTGTAAAACGGATTTCCTGATTATAATCAGTGATAATTTTTGGGCAATTTTTCTAAATCCGCTTGTACAACGGTTTCACGGATTATAACCCGGGCCAACAAATATGATAAAACAGCCTTCACGGAAAATAATCCGGATTCATTTCAGAACAAAACCGGCAAGACTGATTACAATCCGTTCGAAATCCGTTTTAGAAGCCGGAAAACAGGAAAATTCCGGGTTATAATCCAGAAACGGATTATAACCCGGTATAAAACGGATCCGTTTTCAAAATATTTTGCCCATAGGGGAGTTTGTGCATTACACGTACATTATAGTCCCTATCACTGTTCTATTTGTAATGAACAAAATACTGCGGCTAAGTCTTTCCCGGATCATAAAAGGCTATAGAAAAAAGTAGTATTTTATAATAAGCGATTAATATAAAAAATACTCATTGGATGACCGCGTGCCTTATAAGTAAGATATAATTATGAACAAATAAGCAGGTTTTCAAAGTGAAAAACTGCTAAAGAAATAAAGATGAATGGGCTATAGATGCTGCAGGTTGACATTACATATAGTCGTACCTATTTCTTTTTTTTAATAAACTGAATTGAAGAAAATTAATACTTAAAAATATTATTTATGTCGACGAACATTTAAAGTTATTTTACTTCGTTCGTCTACATTGAAAGTACTGAAAAAATTGAAATAAATGTTAATTACCTCAGAACTCCTACGTGAATTTGCTCATCATGAATTTTACTTACAATTTACAACCGGAAAGACGTGGTCGTCAGAAGACGAGTAGACCGCGAAAAACAGGTGTTTCACGTCCAAAGTTGAAATAAATTTTACTGGAAAAAGAAACAAACAAGAAATGCAAAAGTGATTTTTTTTTTGTGACTGCATAGATTGTGGTTTTTCTGGTGAAATAAAGTTGAATGTCTGAAGAAAGCCGTTAAAATGTTAATATCGAATGTTTGATAAAATTATAACCAGCCTACCGGATATGTATTTCAGTGCCTAATTTGAAATTTATTTTCATTTTCCTGTGAGAATTCCAGGTGATGAAACGACCTATTTATTGATATTCTCGTACTAGATACGTTTTTAATTTATTCTCAACTTTCTCTTGTTTTTTCATGTTAATTTACTTTTAATTATTTATACTCGCAGCTTCATAGGTATAGCTTATAAGATTTTTCAATTGTAATATAACTTGGTATAGATGGAGGTATGGTTAGGTATGGTTTATATAAACGCTAAATATTATTTTTAGGTGATAATAGATGCAGTTGTGAGTTACCTAAAATTCAAAAAGTATTTTAAAATCTATGTTTTCCTGATTCAAAATAGGTACGAGGTTTTTCCTCTAACTTTTCCTGTTAAAATTGAAGTTTGATGAAAAATAGGTTCATAGAATGATGCAAGTCCACATTCGCTACCTAATTCAACGAAAGAATACAAAAAAACCACCTCGCCGGTGTAAGAATTTCGTATAACACCATCCCAATTAAAGAGCCCTTTATTGCAAAAAAACGAATTATGAGATAATGCTACGATCTGGTAGCAGAAGGGGTTCTCCATCGACTGTTGGTTATAACTTTTTCAAAACGCAGTTTACTTCTCTTATTATTCCATTTTTAACCAAAGAATTTTTTAGCATGCTTCCAAAGTGCGCTGAGTGAATCAGAGTTTAGTATAATATTCTGAAATACTCATATCTGTGCCAAAATGCGTTTAGTGAAAATCTCTATTCCAAAGTAACCTGAGTGCCCTAAGCCCATTGCACGACCACGATTCCAAAATGAGCTAAGTGCAGAACTTCTATTTTTACTGAGAAAAATGAATATTGATTTTTACCAATTTTTATTGGAAAACGGGGATAATTCAAGATTCATTGTAGATATTCTTAGCATTTGTAGTAGATATACTTTCTACTATCTTAGATGGTACCATTTAATCTTATAGATTATATATTTTACTATTTTTGTGGTAATTATAGCTGGTAGAGTAAGAAGAATTTATTTCAAGTGACAAGCTCAGCAACTCGGGTCACTGTCTCTGGTGGGTTTGGCGTTTATTTATTACCACAATTGTGTCATGTCGAGCTCAGGGATTGGGGTCTGTGCTATCAATGTTTCTCAGTATGACTGTGGTTCTGGGAAAGCCAAAATGCCATTTTGAATCATATTTATCGGATGTTGACTACCATGGGCTTGATAATGCAATAATCAAACAATAAGACTGCGGTTCAAGTTCAAATCATCGTATATATTGCTATATTCAATGTCGCTCAAATAATCAGATTTTACTGTTTATTTTTAGATTAAACGCGTCTGTCCATCCAACATTCACTCTTCTCATGTGCTGACTTATTTTTCTCTTTGGAGAGTTTAACGTCCGTCAGTCTGTTGATTAATTATTCCAAAGGTTAAATGATTGTAATCGCGTGAAGAAAAAAAATCGTTCAAAAAAAATCTCTAAACGTGTACAAATCATGTTATGTTAATCAAAAACATTTATGTATGTAGATATAAATGCATTCAGTCACTCATACTTAGTGGTTGTGTGTATGTGTGTGAATATTAAAGTTAGCAGAAGAGAAACAATGAAATAGAGAAAGAATTATTAAAAGTAGGAACCATCCAAACGAACGTACCATGTATACAAAACACACAGGCATAATCGTGGAGAAAAATTACTTGTGCAGGTTGAGTAATAACCAAGAATGTTATGACGTAAGTGGCTGTGTAAGTAGCTATAAATGATGTGAAATAGTAGAGGAGGAAAATAGACCAGTTCGTGAGTGTAGGAGGTTTGCACGATTCATGGGCTAAACAGTCAGTGTGTACATTGAATAAAATGTGGTTACTCTGTTCACGCAGTATATAGGAAGAAAAAATTCTACAAGAAATGTTGCGAGAAAGGGAGTGATAGGGTGAGAGGAAGGGTGTAAGAAAAGTGAGATGGAAAATGTAAAATATAAAAGACAAGAAGAAAGGCAGGGAGTCTCGTAGCACATATAGAATGAAAGGGTAAAAGAAGTAAACTGGTTCAATTGAAAAAAAAAAAAAAAAAAAAAATCGAGAAGAAAAAAAAGGTCAAGAATCAATACATGGAGAAAGCTGCTTTTTCGCCACCACTATCGCGCACATATAATCGAAACGTAATGCACAGTGTAATAAATTTAATATCATATTGACAAGATAAATGAGATTCGGATGAAGAAAGACAGAGATTATCCGTCCAAAAATGTGGCTGACGAAGAAGGAGAATGAATGATGTGTGAGCTATTAATTAGCAATAGCTGGGGTATTTTTATGCGTAAAATGTGAAGAGGTGAAAGAGGGATTAGAAAGAAAAATTCTAACGCAACAAAGCTCGGCTAGAAAAGCAGGTTTTCGAATGAAACTATAGTAGAAAAGTTTTTTTTTTTAAATATTTCAAGTTTTGAGACATTGAATGTTCGTGTTTTTGGACTGTGCAAAAAAAGTAAAAAATGAATAAATGAATATCTCTCATTATAAAGAATAATCCATATTTTTTACGGAAACTAATCTACGAATTGGCTTGAGATTTGGATAGTGGACTCACAATAATTGTTCTTATACACGTATCGAATTTCAACTCGATCGGTTTCGTACTTTCCCTATAATTTGGCTGTGAAGCTATGAAATTCCATCAGAATTGAAGAAAAAAAAAAAAAAAGGAGACCTTTAATGCGATAGATCTGCATGCGAAAATGGATTGATAAAGTGGTAGTAGAGCGGAGGATATTCGTAAGCATGCAACGTCAGTCATTGTCATGATTAGGAAGGTCATGAACTGTCGTTTCAATTTTTTCACGTTTCCTCATTTAGTGTCATTAATATTCGTCGTTATATAGATGAAATGATATTCGCAGGTATTGTTGATAACATATTTTCACTGGTTTTTATTAACTGAAAATGAAGCTAAATATCTGAGCAGCGGACTGAAATATTTTTCGAACATTGGAATTTAGCAAATTGCTCTTGCACAGTATTTAATTCAAGATAGTGAGACTCGTTTTCAATAATCCAAAATTCATTTTTCTGAAAGATATTTTATAAATATATTTCCTCAGGTTTTTCAGAAATTATTTTTTGCGACCATTTTAAATTTAAACCACATATAATACGTTGATACTATAAGGTATATAGATGATCTTCCATAGAGGCATAGAATTTTTAGTTATTGCCTGAAAAAAGGCTCTTTGACCAGGTCCAAGAACAAAATAATTATTCACATGACTTTTGAAAAGTCGTCTGGCTGTACTGTACTGACTAAAGTTTTTTTAAATTCGCACATCAAAATATTAATGAGGGTCTGAAATATTATCCTCTGTGGTTTAGGTGCTATTTTGTTGAATTAAAAGTATTTGATGTCCATGCCGATGGATAATCCCTAGAAACATGTTTAAGTTTTGCCTCCATGTTGAAGAAAAAAATTCCAGAGTAATTAAAGTAGAAGTTGAAAATATGGATCATTCAGATCTTTGCGGTTGGCCAGATATTTAGCTGGCATAAAAATATCAACATTCTGATAAGATCACCAATACACTGGTTAAAAAATGATTACTCAGCTGAGAAAACGTGGCAAAATTTTTAATGGACCAATAGACTGCCTTTTTTCTTACATTTGAAAGCTGCAAGTCTCTACAATGAGTAGATACGTTCTTTAATTGAAAACCATCGCATTTTTGAATTCCTCCTTCTTTCCCTACACACTTCTGTCAGTTTTTGTTTGGAAAAAATCGACGATCTTTCAGTTTATTAATGTAACGATCAAATTAGTTATAGAATTTTATTTAACTCATAGAGAGTGTAGTTCCTTTCGTAAATCATCGATGGTTGCAATATTAAAACGGGTAGTTTTCTTTCAGCAAAGGTCTCAGAACCACCTTTCAGTACCCTGTCACTCCATAATGACATTTCCAAATTATTTTGAAATCTTGTAGCTAGGTAGTAATATTTTTTTTTTTTGTTTTGTTTACAGGTAAGCCATTTTGGATTCATTTAGTAGCATTTACTCAGCAGCTATTATTTAAAAAAACAAAATCGAAATTTGATGATTTTGTTGAACAGTTCTCTATTTTGATCTTTGCTTAACAGGTAGAACTTTTCACATTATATCATTTTTGCATACTTTTTGTTTTACTTGGACTTATATTCTCTGTCTATCCGAATATGTCTCGAAATAAAATGAAGATTTCTATTTACGTACCTATTTTAAGAAATTATTCATGGACAGAAAATAAGAATCTAACCTTGAGCCTCCAAAGTTTTGTGAGTTTGTTTTCTATGCCACTTTATGATAAGTATTAAATCTTTTACCAGATAATATAATATTTCCACGTCGGATATGCCCTATATTTTCAAGCCCATAACCTCGTGGACCATTTCATCTAATTCACTTACAGCTCCTAAAATAAACACTCGCGAAGCGAACCTTCGAAACCACTTAAGAATAATAATTATTATTAACCATACTCCTTCTGTACCATCTACCTAATTTTTGAATACACAATGACGAACACGAAGATTTATAATTTCCGTAGGGAGGAGCAGATGAACAGAGAGAGAAAAAAAGGCCAACATGTACTTTAGCTTTATTGTTCAGAAAACAAAACCCCCCGAAAACTTTCTCTTTAGGTACTATTTGTGAAATAATTAACCTATCATTAATTACCCAACATTAGTTTGAAAAACACGAAAGAAATTGAAGAAAAAAAATGTAGAAATTTCTTTTAATAATTTTTTTTTTTGAAACACAGTCAATCTATCGTCGGTCACGTAGCTATTGTAAAAATTCTTGCACGTTGCTGTATAGCATTCAAACATTTTTTTCCTCTTAATTGTCTCTTTTTGCTTGTAAATATTAACAATATTGATGCTGTTCAGGAAAATATAATTAGCAATTAGTACCGATTAGGCTGGTACTCGCGATGAATTTATATTAAGAAAGGAAGGAGTAGTAGGACAGTGTTGCCTACTAAGGGTGTTGAAATCATAATTACCTAGCATGACAGTCTTCAGATTTGCTCTAATTTCAAGCCTCAGTTACGATGTGTGAAAATTTGTTTGATTTTTTGTGAGATGGACTGATTTTTAACATCGTGAATTTATACTGTTTCTTAATTATGTATTTTTTTGTAAATCGTAACACTGGTCAAAAATCATTATCTAGATCAACAATGATTCGGGTAAAAGTACGTGTTTTCGTACATTTTTTATCAAAATCATGAGTATTTTATAATTTGTTATACTTTACTCTCACGAGTGATTAGTGACCAAGCATAAAATTACTACATTAGCGCTACCATGTGTGTGATTCATCAAACTACTTTTTAATCATCCAATTTCAAAAAATGAAACATTGAAGACTTTTTTTACCTCTATTTCTCTTACTCATCATTTTTTTCTGCTTACTTACTTCGGTTGCTTCAATTTTTGAAACTAAGAAATTTACATCATATTTACAAAATAATAGCGCAAACTGGAGGTTTACAACTGTTATCTAGTAGTGAATTTATGAATTTTTTAAAATAATTAACTGAAACGGTCTGGGGGAAAATGATTCAAGCATTATACAGCCCCTATTAACCGGAGAGTATGCAAATTGTCGTACATGAATGTAACTTGTGTTGTCTCATCTGTAGTTGCTGGATAGTGAATTCGAAGCGGAACACCCTGTATAAAAATTTAGGGGTTTATTTTTAAGCATTTCCCTAGTTGAGTGACTATTTTTTGCTCTTGAGTTTGGATTTAATCCTTCATTTTGTGTAGGTTTAAATCGAGGGTAAAGCTTTCAGTATGAAAATTTCAAATACATAACATATAAACTATGTAAAACTTAACAAGATACCTACAACAAGAATATGAGAGTGTCTTGTTAGCAGTTTCATGTTGGAAAAAGTCAACTACCTATACCTTTCCTTTGTTCTTTCTAAAAATACTCGTAATTTTAAATTTCATAAGTTCGAAACTATAAATTTTCTTTATCGATTTTTCATTAAATCATTATGGTTAGTAGTGTACAAGAGATTTTGAGAAACGCCGCCCTGTAATTATTATAGCTGACTGGAAAATGTTAGATAAAGGTTTTATAACGTTTATTAACGGAATTAATTTTCCATTTATTCGGCTTCAAACGCTAATAACGGGTAGCTATATCGCATTGAATACAATTTTCAAAGGGCCATTCTTGACATTACAGAGTTTTCGTTTTTCAAACGAGCGACGAAATATTATGGACTAGGACTTTGGCGTTTGTCGTGGAAGGGTATTTAATTAGGTTCATTTCACTTTGATCGTTGTTTGAAGAAAAATATCGACTTGATATAATGTTGCAAGTTTTCTTCAAATTTTTATTTCAATAGTAATTTTGTAAGATTACCTCACAAAAAATGTTACACAGCAGCTTTTATATGACTAGGAAGTTGTCCTAATTTTTATATTTTTTCTGATGGTTCTATTATTATCAGTATGGGATGCGATTATGTAAAAAAAATTAGGCGACTTATCATCAAATTTAATGAGAATGTTGACTATAATGTCGATTTCAGAATTACTGTTTGTGGCACTTAAAATAAGTCATCTCCTGCAATTTGATATGTACGTAACTATTAGCAGCCCTGGTACGCTTTGTTGCTTCGAGCCTTATTTTTTGTTTCCATTGTCAAGAGTTTCAGGATATGGAGGGGGGGGGGAAATAAAATCTGGTACCCCACGGTTACGATGACTATTCAAAGTTGTGTACCTATGTGTTTTCTCGTGGTCCTTGAAAAATATTTATTGATAATAAAATAATTGTCCTCCCGAAGGGCGAAAATCGCTTTTAAAAAAGGTTCTCACTGAAATTAATCGGCGAATAAGATCTCTTTTCCTGTGCGGAGGAGGATTCCATCAACCGCATACAATAACATTGGGAGGCAAAAAAGTGACAATTATCATCCACCCAAATCGACATCTTCGATCTATAAATATATTATATGTATAGATACCAGTTTGTGAGTATGGGAAAGAACAAAATATTCCACCATTATTGGAAACATTATTAACATTTTCTACACTTGTTCGACGAAAGCGCGTCGAATCGATTGTGTCCATCAAAAATGCATTTTGTCCAAAGGATTTTTTTTTTTTTTTCATTCATCTAATCATCGATTTATGAATTTTAAAATAGCCAAATGACGGGTAAATACGAATATTCGATTGTAAAATACCAAGAAACGCTTCCTAAATTCTTAAAAATGAGACTCGTTCAATTGCATTTAATAATGGTGCTACATTAAAGTGTATAGCTAGTCTACTGAGTGAATGTAATTCTGCTGTAATATCCATTTATATGCTAAATATTGCTCATCAGTGTATTATTAACGTCCATATTTCTTATAGACTTGAGCTTTTTGAACATTTGCCAGTTACTTGAATACTGTGCATTAATTTTTTCGAATGCATTATGTAGGAAGAAAAAAAAAGAAATGGAAAAAGCAGGTACCTGATTTCTCTTTGAAGTTGAAAAGAGGAGTGACTTTCTTACTGATTTTGTTTTTTTTACATTCTATAGAGACGAGCGAGAGAGGGGCGATTGAATGCTTATTGCTAAAAAACACCTCAGAAAAATGAATGAGTCACTAGAAAAAGGTCTCATGCAAAAGTTTGGTCATGAGAATGAGAAAAATGCGTTACTAAAATGGATGAAGCTATTATATTGGGTGGTGAATGAGAAAATATTTTCATATTTTGTCTAATATAGGAGATAGCTATTGTGCTCTGTTAGCCAATTGAACAAATGTATATGTGTAAGTCATACATGCGCCCTTATCTATCCTTTATCCGCGTATGATGATACGTGTGTGGGTTTGTACTTTGTTTTCCCATCCGGCTAATAAATTAAATATAAGTTTGATAAATTAATATTAATATCTATCAGTTTCTCTGTAGATTATATAAGGTTTTTTTTTTTTAGAAATTTATTTTATTCCGCCACCTTTCTATAAACTGGACGCTTTGAATAAATATAATTAATTAAAAGAGCTAAACATATTCACGAGCATCGAGTACTTAATTTTAAAAATATGATTAATTGGAAGAATGAGCATGGTTACCTACGACCAGAAAAATTATGCGAGTAATTAACACTGATGAGACACACAAGACCTTTATCTAAACAACCAACAATTGCATATATTTATATAAATTAAAATTATCTGCTTATCGGTTAATTTAAAAAAAAAAAAAAGACCGAAAAAAGAATTCATTATTTTCATTTCTTAAAGAGAAAAATTAATGTAAAAGTTGATAATATACGTTTGGAATTCACGCTAGCCTATCTTGTTTAGATTTTTGAAAATGATAACTGCAGGTCCTACTGTGAAAACTTAATTTTCTGTGTGTGAGTGTGTCCATAAACTCGAATGTATTATTTCTTTTGTATCGTAGGCCTGTAACAAATTTATTTACGCCCTCTTGGCAACGATTTCGAAACTGAACACATTTTGGTGTTATTTTGGTTGTTGTCTACGAAATAACTGATTGCGTTAAAAATATGTAATTAAAAAACGAATTAAACATTTACAACTACTCTTCCCCCACCTGCGATAGCATTTATTTGTTTACTCACTCACCCTCGATTACATTGTCGGTTAACTTGGCGCGTCAGTCTCGGTTGAAGTAGAAATTGAAAAAAAAAAAAAAAATTATTTTTGGTGGAAAAAAAAGTTGTTTTTTTATGCCCACGAGTGAAGCTGTCAAATATCGTGACAAATAAGAAAGGAACGAGATTTGATGGGTAATTAAAGGTTTTGTGTTGGTGTACATTTTTAGAGGGGGAGAAAGTAATTTATTTCACTTGGTATTCAAAACCTCAATGATGGATCGTGCGATGGACAAAAAAAAAGTAGTCATTTGAAAAAAAAAAAAAATGGAAAAGGGTGATAAAATTAATGACACTTTTTCCTCGACTACCTTGAGAAAAATAAAATCTGGAATTCGTTGGTAAATAAATTATTATGACGTACCTATTATAATGCTGTCGATGTTTTGAAAATTCAAACCACCGTGTATGAAAAAAAAAAAAAGAGCACATGTGTGTGACGAAGTTTTAAATGAACTTTGAAAAAGAAAAACCGTATAAGATATAGTAAAAAATCATTGAAGAGGGATTTCCAAAGAGTGTGTAGGAGTTTGAAGTGAATTTTTAGTAAAAAAAAAACAAGACAAAAAATATTTTGTATCAAGGGACCTTGATGATATTCTACGTAGGATTGTACATGACATAATTGGAAGGGATGTCATCTATATTTTATATAAGGTATAATAAATACAGCTATGATACATAATTTTTCTAAAATGATCAAAAACTGACCATTTATTGTTGTGCTGGTGGCAAAAGTTTGCCTAGAAGTTAACATCAAAATGTTAGGGATTTTTTTAGACAGTTTTCGCTTAAACCAACTAGGATTTAGCAAAATGTTGAAGTGGTCTCCTGCGAACTCTGTTATGAAAAATAAAGGCGAGCCAATTTTTCTTCTGCATTTTTATTACCCTCGAGTAGAACAATTTTATATGGATCGAGCTTTTGTATAAATTATTTTGAAACTGTAACTTGGTTTGTTCATTGCAATTTTATTTAAATTCAACATTACATGACTATATTCATGTTCAAACTAGAATAAATTTAAATAAAATATTTTTGCTCGAAATCAAACGTTATTCTTGTTCGAACCTCTGCAGGTTAATTAAAAATTTTGCAGCTTCTGCCGACTGATAGCTGGAAAAAAAAAATTGCTCAAATTATAAATTTTATAAATTTGAGAAAAAAGTAGTTCCCAGTAGCAGGAGTTGGAAAGATTTTGACGTTGTGAGGTGATAAAGGGAGTTCTTGAGAGAAGATTTTTTTTCATTTGAAATTTCATTAAAATGTACTGTTTGTGGTGGGTGGACAAGGCAAAACGATTATAAGTTAATTGAATTTGAAATTATTCTGGCGAAATATTTCTTAATTTTTATTTCGTGAAAAATGTGCATTTTTTTCGATGCATAATTTTAGCTTCTCGAGGAAAATTAATTATTCCAACACCGAAGGCATGTGAACGTCTGCGTTTCAGCGGTACCAAGTTTATCAATAATGAATTCATTCGTTTAAAATGTTTATGTAAGAATACTTATTTCAAAAACGAAGAATTTCGAACCGCTCCCAAAAAATTTTTATTTGAAAAATTGGAAATGCTTGAGGAATGTTGTACACATTTTTTTCGCCTTTTTCTGAATATTCAAATGAGATGCTCGTGATGAATTGATGAACCAAAAATTCGGTGTAGGTTTTATAATGCCTAATGTAATAATTATTACTGTAAATCGTAAATTGATACACACTAATTTACTTTGGGAAATTTACTTTCATGTTTGGTTGGAATGGCAGAATAATTTACGATATGTATGTAGTTATCTCTTTGTGAAACCGTTTTCTTATTTGAAAATATTTTTCAATTATAAAATTATTTATTTTATTTATAACCTCAAGTGTTGAAAATGAGGGAAATTTTTTCGTTGTATGAAAAGAAAATTTGAAGAAACGCTTTCTTTAAGCACAAAGATGAAAATGCAATTACATATCTTGCTCATGCTCTATTTAACGATGTTTTTCAAAATCGGGTTTCAGTCAAAATATTTTGCAAAATTTCAGTTAAATAAAATAATGATTATTTACTGCAATCTTGAAAAATTTTGTTTTATTACTTTTATTATTTCATAAATAATTGTTTTTTGTTTGATTTGATGTAGGTAGGCCTACATATTTATTTTATAATATTTTGAAATTTACTTTTAATTTATGCGGTTTTCTTGGTTTTGTTTCTATTTATGGTTAAATTTTTTATGTTGCTATTCAAGTTTTTTCTTTTCTCTGATTGTCCCATTTTTCTTATGAAAGAAATAAAACACTTACTTATTACTGTTAATTTCATTCAGTGTAGATTGTTCAAAGTATCGGTCCTATTTTTTTCTTAGAAATATTTCTGGAATTGAAAATTGATCTTTGAAAAGCCACTTTGACCTCGAATGTGTCCCGGTTCCTTAAGAACTTTTTTTTTTGTCGTAATTATAATTTTTTGAGCCAATTACTCTAATAAAACTGTCTCGCTCGAATATAACTTTGATTAATTTGATCATTTAAATTGGTTCAATTTGACGTACAAAGTCAAAATCCTACTCTATTTTACTGATGGTTTTATTCGTTAAATTATTTTCATCCTGTTTTAATTGACTTCTCTCGATGTTTTTATGTAGGAAGTTCGAGGGGCCCGGGAGTAATACCCAAATCTTGACTTATTTCTCGATGTTGTCAATTTTCTCATTTTATATACTTACCTCTTATTATTGTTCTTGTAAACTTATTTTTTGTACTTTTACTTTTTTTCACTCCCCTCCACTTGGGTTCTTTACGTTATTCTATAGTACTATCGTTTATTTTACGAGTATTACGATGAGAAAACGTCGTTTTTTGAGTAAACAGTTTCGCCGGAGGAAAAGCAAAAATTGACGTATAAAAGTTTGAACGACTTTGTATGAGGAGGGGCAGGGCCATCATCCCCACCATCAAAATAGTCTGTTCTAATCGAAAATTAAATAACCCGTAAAAACAGATCGATATCGAAAACATTAAATGTTTTTATAATTCAATAACGACGTATATATGCGAATAGCTAACCTATTATTTTTTTCGACTTTTACTATTTTTTTGCCCAACTTTTTTTTTTTCACTTTTTTTCCTTTAGCGTGAAATTAAAACTAACTTTAACTGTTCGTAAAAATTTTACGATTCCTTTAATACCTATAATATACATTTTTTTTTCTTCTCGAAATTAGGGAAGTTGATTCGTTCGTTGGAGCGATAAAAGAAATTCTAACACTTTGACGACCATTTGGAGGAAAAGTAAAAATTTTTTCCGTAGAAAATTAAGTTTTATCGTCATATCACCAATTATTAAGAGAGCTCGTCGTCTTGTTTACTTCGTTTTTAGCTGGTTTTCATTTTATTTGTTCACTGCAGAGTTATATTGTATTTGATGTACCTATTCCTGCCAGAGAGAAATTTTGGCCAAGGTATAGAACTGCAATACCAAAAATGTTTCTTCTTTCTAATATTTTTCATGAATAAAATATATTCTTTTGAACTTCATATCAAATCAAATAAAAATTTATCCATTGAACTTTGTTAGAGCTTGCAGCTTGAAGAATTAATTATGATGAATTCAGTTTTTTTTTTCTAATATCGGTAACATGAATGGAAAATTCATGTTAGCTTCGAAATCACCTTTGACTGTAAAAAGTAGTTTCTTCTTACACGCGACTTAATTCGCACAAGCTATGGACGTTGAACTATTATTTGATAAAATTAATGCCAACAAAGTTGTGAAGGAAGTAAAATATTGTAAAAATTAATTTTATTGATATCGTCATAAAATTTGTTTGACGAAGAAAATTACAAGATATATCGCCAGTGAATAATATGAGAAAAGAAAAAAAGCGCATCATAGCTTTATTTTTCACCAAGAGAAAGAAGAAAACAGTGAGACAAAAATTCTAAACTAAGTATAAAGTTCATAAAAAATTTTATGGAAGTTTTTTTTTCTTCAAGTTTTGTATGGAGTGTAACGACAGCTCTGAGCTGAATATAAGTAAAAATCCGCAAACGCAATGAGCTTGGTTAGACAGTTGAGTTGAGACGGACGCGACGTACAAATATAGAGAGTGAAGGAGAGAGTAGATAAAGTTTTTAACAAAAGAACCTTAACTATGCTTTCTCGAGTCGAACGCCGAAACTAAATTAAGAAGCAAAAGTTCATATTCTTTCATGCGTGTATAAAGATATCACTCAGAAATTCAACCCTCGGAAGATTACCAATTAGCGATAAGCGAAATAAATTAAAGAACTCCACTGTTCGAAACAGAAATTAGAGATAAAATAGTTTTAGGGATCTTTCGATCATTTTGTTTTTCTCCCCAACCGCATGTAGAAGAGTTTTTGAAGTTGTTAAGATTCTCAATTTATTATTATTTCAAGTTTTTATATCCTTTCTTTTTCATTTCCCTTCCACTTCACCTCATCTAATGTTAGTCTCCAGTGTCTCGAGATGAGGTAAAAATTTGAACATTTTTGGAACAAAACTTATAACGGCACTTTTCAATCCCTTTCATCTGACAGATATTTCATATCGAAGGAACATAATCGTAGCTGACTATCTGAAAAATATTATTCGTACAAATGATATCAACCTGCGCGGTACATAATATTTTTCTTATTTTTTCGTCTAATTCGTGTTAAGTGCTTGTAGAATATAATAAATGACGTGGTGCAGTTGTTGGTTTTTGAGCATTGACTGATGTGACTGGAAAAATGAAAATAATAATTGAAGACACGTTTTCAAGAGATTTGATTCTCTTCATCCATCAAAGTTGTTAAATTAATGATTCAGTTCTATTTGATGTAAACTCGTCTAATAGGTGATTCTGTTTGTAAAAACGTACTTTTTAAAAGAAAAAAAGTTATCGAGATAACATGTTCGAAGTTTGACACTTTTTTTATACACTTTGGTGTGGTAATTCGCTTCCGTTTTGTTGTGTCTTCATTTTAACCGTCTAGAAGTGTTTTGAATGTTTGTAATTTTTATGGCATTGCAAATAAAAGAAGTAACCATTTTTTCATTAACAGTACGAGTAAACAGGAATGTTAAAAATAAGTACTGTCTGAATTTGAAAAATTTCAAATAATTACATAAAAAAGTCAATAAAAATCTAAAAGGACTGGTTATATAAATGCGTTTACACAAATTTTTGGTTCTTGTAAATGTACTCCTGTGGTTTTGAGCCGTACTCAAATTACTCAATATTTTCGTCTATTTTCAAATGTACCATCAAATTGGGTGAATTTGATCAAAACTTCATTAGAAAGTTTTTTTAAATTCATAACTCACTTTCGGCTGATTATAAAATATTCCATAGCAGTTGGAAATGATCGCTGACGCTAATGAGACTTGGTCTATTATATTTTCACTCTCGTGGAAGAGGCAGTATACTGATAGTAAAAATGTTTTAAATTTTACTTGTTTAAAAAAAAACTTGTCTCGAACAAATTGTAGTTATGATCGAGTCCAAAGTCCCAAAATTTTCTGAGTTGAAGAAACTCACATAATCTACCTAATAATTATTGTGTTTAAGAACCGAAAAGCACCCTTTTTTTCCAACAAAATAATTTGGATGAAAAATCATGTCCACTGAGAATATACGAGTCAACAGGATCACTCAGCTAAATACGAGTAGACAGTTGATGGAATTTTCTAATGTGAAATCATGTGGGTTTCAATTTTTCAAGTAAAAATTATTCATTTTTAACTTTTTGATTAACATTACAAAAAAATATTTTTGAAAGGAAAAAGTTCTGAAGTACGAGTATGAAGGAAGGGATGGCAGGTTCACCATGAGAAAATATAAGCCAAGATCCATAGTTTAGTTGAATTGCAGTTTTCTATCTTTATTTGCCTCTGAGATGCAGCCCGTCAAAGTGGAAAAATGATCCTATTCACTCGGTTTGATGGTACCTGCTTATCTAAATTGCAGTTCAAACGTCATTGAAGTATTTATGGGATTCGATAAATTAGTCTGTGCATTACTCGTGCGCACACTGTAAATGCACAAATTAATTTTATACAGTATCTACTCATCGCATACTTTTTGTATCAGTCTACTTTATTGACCTTGATCGTCAAAAAAATTCAAATTAACAAATATGACGAAAGAAAATTATGAGCACATGCAGAGAATTAGTTCTTTCCTCTGTTGAACACGTCTACAGGTACGTAGAGTTTTGTAAACAAAAATGTGCTTAGTAATAATTATCATTGCAGTAGAGAAAATGGAAAAAAACCTCATGAAATGACAGTCACGGTCGCATTATTTTCAATTTTGCTTTTCTCAAAGTTTTGCAATTGCTTTGAACACGTAGACAATTGAATTGAAAATAGATATGTAGCAAAAAAAACTCCATTACCTATATTTGATTTGTAACTATTTTTTTTTTTTTTTTTTTTTTTGCAAACTATCTACTGAGTGTAATTTATTCTAAAAATGCTAACGGTCGTGTTGTGATTATGTTTAGTGACATATGAAATTCTGAAAAAGTAAGTAGTAAGTACCTATTTAAATATTTTTGTTGATTTCATTCAGAAAAAATTAATTATTTATCTACTTGACAAATTGAGTTGAATTTCACTTAAGATTTTAATACTTATGAAAAAAGTGTTTTTTTATCATTTTCTGTAACTCTGTTCCTGCGACAGATGAAAAAAGAATGTATGAGACCAAAGTTGTTTATGTTTAACAGAAAATATTTTATTTCAAGCTTTTTGTTGTTGTTATCGTTGTTTTTTTTTTTTTTCATTAAATGTTCCTACAGTTTGCAAAGTAGTGTGCAAAGCGAAAATGTGGCTACATTAAAGCTTCTTTTGGAGAGTTGTAAAAGGTGGATATTTGGGAACTTTTTGAGGATTATTTTGGAGATGTCTGCCCTCTTTTCTGTAAAAATTATAAAAATTTTAATTTCGTAACGCACAAGAATAAAATACCAACTACATATAATATATCATCTCTTATTTGAATAGCTTAATGATTGGAACACGTAAAATTTAAAAATATCTCTAAAATTCCTCAAAATCCCTGGTCTTATCATTGACATTTTTTAAGATGGTAAAAAATCCCTGGTTTCGAGGATTAATGCCTGCAGTTGATATCCCTGATCTGGTGCTGATGTTATCAACTAACTATAAATATCACCTGAGAATAAATTACTCGTATATAAACGATTTTCGATATTGTGATTATTTTTTCCTTATATTCATCAAGTCTTGAATCTGTATTTTTCGCTTCCTTTTTTACTCGAATTTCAATTCGGATGGAAAGTAAGTAGTAAAGTATAGAAAAAATTACTCTGTAAGATGTTAAATTTAGATTAAAACATCAAATAATGTACACATTTTTAAATGAAATTACCCACGACGTATGTATCTCGAATGAAGGGGTTGTGAGGAGGGATAGAATTTATTCAGAAAATTTTCCCACCATAGACGGAAAGAAACATAAATACAAAAATAATGGAAGAAACAAAATCTATGCAAATAATGGTTTTTACCGCTAATGAAACAACTGACAAGAATGAAAAAGGGAGAGAGAGACACACACACATACACACACAGAAAAAGAGTGAGAGAGATGCGATGAGATAGAGATACAGACAAAATCAAAGATGGATTTAAACGAAAGAATGAGAAAAAAATAGAAAAGAAGACTGAAACATTAAACAGAGAAATTATTAAAATAACATTACAACGTTGCAAGTTAATGGCAATAATAACAATAATAAACGAAAGAATAAATAATAAAGGTACAAGACGTGAGCAATTTCTTTCGTTATTTAACGCCCATTTTAATCGTGACGTTGACCATAACGTGGTAATTTATGCCGTGTAAACCGGTTCCAACCAAACTGCATTATAATGTGGCCAACAGTGAACGGGAGATGTCGTTCTTCTGTTGTGATTCCATTTGAATCTGTGTTGAAGCTTTTTCAAGAGTTTTGCGATTTTGTATTTTCATCAGTCAAGTTTTTCACCAATTTTTACCATGGATGTAAACTACAAGGATAAATCCGTGAAACTAGTAGCTTTTTATTGTTTTAGAAAATGTTAAGGATAAAACGAGATTTTTTCTGACCAATTTTCAACTTATTCAAATCAGCTATTATTACAGATATTTTATTCTTGCGTACATGTATAGTTTAAAATTTTTCATATTGAAATTTTACAGTTTTCAAAGATTTAGTTATGAAAAGAAGAGTAAATATGACAATAATTCTTTAATCAGTTTTTTTTTCTTCAATTTACTAAATTCAAGGGACTTGGTCCCCCAGTCGTTTTTTTTTAGGAGACAAAACTTCCCAGCTAGAAAATGGTAACGTGAACTTTATTTTACCGACAGGAATTGTTTTTTCGTTCCAAGCGATGATTTTTAATCATTTGGATGTTGCCAAATTTGGATGCCCTAACCGCCCTTCCCTTCGAATGTACCCTTCATGCCCTATAAATTTGATTTTTAGATTCTATTTCCAATGTCGTTTTTGAAACGTGCCAAAAATTTCTCTATGGGTGTTTTAAAAATTAACTATAGAAAAGTCAGTATTCGTCTGATCACTGTTACATCATTTAGTGTAGGTTAACGCATACGAGTAAAACATCGTTTCTATAAGAAATAAAGGAAATATGTATTTAAAATACAAATAAACCCTCTTCCAATATACCATCAAAAAATCCTCATGATTTTGATTTTCTGAATAAAATCTAATTTTTTTATAATTATTGATGTCGGTTGAAGCAAAAAACATTTTTCTGAATCGAACATCATTCATGTGGGTCATTCTAATCTAACAATAGGTATAGATTTTAAGGAAAACCCTACAGAGAATTATGAAAAAAATCAAGATCCTACGATTCTTTCTTCGATCGAACAAATCGTTCCGAAGGTAATGATGATAATTTTGACATTTAAAACGAATACATTCACAACAACTGTTCAAATAAAAATGAGGAATGTGGTTAACATTCTCAACCTGCATTTTGTTGGCTACCCAAAAAAAAAAAAAGAAAGAAAAAAGAAGAGATAACCGACTATAAAATACACTGAAGATTCTTCGAAAATTATTAAGCTATAGTTTGTTTCTGTTTTGTGCTTCAAAATTGATTTCGTTGGCTTATAAATACTGATTTTTTTTTAAGATATGGGGAAGGACACAATGATAATTTTGCTTTTATATAACTCTTGAAAATTGATCATTACCTCATACTCGTAATTGTAATCAGAGTACATATTTTCGATCTGGAATATTGAATTCAGTAATTAAAATAAATTTCAAGTTGAATCTTAATGAGCACATACATATTTTCTTCGAAAAGTAGATTAGGTAGGTATCTAATGAATCTTGCTCCAGTGATTCTCATAATTTTCGATGAGTCCCCTTTGCTGTACAATCATAATCTCTTGGAATGAAAGCTTTCTAAACATGTCTGTTGGTTTATTGTCTTTTCTCCATTTGTCTTCTTTTTTAAAAATTTCTAAATCGAATAAATAAAGTCTTAAAACCTTTTGAAATGTATGTGCTCTTCGTGTATCGCTAAATAAATACTCGGTTTCGAGAGATATTTAATTAATTCACATTCCACGTACATCGTTGATGAAATTCGAAGTCAACAAAAACGACTGAGAGAGAACTGGAAAGGAAAAACAGAGATTAGTGGTCCATGAGTGCAGGAGAAGAGCTCGTTTCCTCCACAGAAAGTATGAAAACTTTGAGAAACTCCTTGTATGGCAGAAGAAGAGAATTTCGATAATGCGGATAAAATTATCGAGAGTTGCTTTTATGTATTTTGAAAATAGTTTTGTCAAGTTTTGCATGGTGTAATTTTGAAAAAGATACTGCTCTACCCTTAGTTCACTCTATGATGAGAACAAAAGCATCAGATAAATATAGTGGGATAAGTGAGGTGGGTCAAAGGCGAAAATTTTCATCAATAATTTTCACTGAAAGGCTACTCATTTTCGTGGAAGCTAACTGATAATTTCTTAATGGCACGAAGAGGAATATTATATTTGCTGCTGTTTTTCTTTTTTTTTCTCTTTTTTTTTTTCCCATACGTCTAGACTTCAAGGAGTTTTGCGAGATGCTTGCTGCTTTATTTAGCTGATTTTAGATAGAGCTACAAATAAGTTGAAATTTTTCTTCTATCTTGCTATGCAGAGTCCGATCGCCTAGAAATGGTTTTTTAAACCGAGCACACACTAGCGCTTCTAAGTGTAAAGAACTCGAAATAATAAAATTTGAAATTTTGAGCTTCTTGCATGATTTTTAAATTTCTAAAATTTAATTTTGCTCTGTAAACTTGATTTGTTCGATTTCTAGTTCTTTCATGTGACGTGAAAATCTGAAAGTTTATCGAAATTAGTTTTAAGTTCGACAAAATCTGAGAACATAATTATTTTTAGTACAATTTTCATCGTTATCCCATTTGTAGTCTTCACCCTGATTAATTATCAAACTCGGTGGTATGATCCTTTTCAAATCAGTTTGTGAGCTAATTATGTCTGTAATTATGGGTTGATTTGATGGAGTTTAGTAAGCTCTGAGAACTGTGGCAATGTCACGAGCTCGAGCTTCTATACTTTCTAGCTCAAGCACTTAATTTGATTAGTTGAACTCGGAGATATCGTGGTACAAAATGACTCGTATTTTTCTCTTCAGGTATGCAAAATGTTTTATTTAAATATCTGAATATATCAGTGTGAAGTTTGAACTATTTTGCACAACTGGTCCAAATTTCAGGACGCCTGTACTGGCCAATTGTGTAAAGGCCTTTGAAAGGCACCCTCTGGAAAAGGGTCCTTTGAGAAATATAACGCTCCCGACATGACAATATTGATTTTTATGAATCCTGGTCCACCGCTTGAAAATAGAGCGATACGAGTATTGCAAAGGGAAAAAAATGTTTAAAGGTTGCCTTTTTTTTAAGGATGTGAAAATTATTGTTTTCTAAATGACGAACCTTTGTTGAGATTCCGGAGGGTACATATCAAAGGCTTTACACAATTAGCTCGTAAGCAGGCATCCCATTTGAGATATTAACTTGGAATTGAATTAGTGAAAGTCTTAATTTATTTCATTGGGAAGCAATTTTGTTTTCAAATCTAAACCAAAATTGTCACGTTTTACTCGAAGGTTATTAATGAAATTGAGTGAGTGATTTAAGTTGAACATGATTTCCCTACTTGTAATATTATTTTCACCTGCTATAAAATACAGTATGCTACTCGTTATATTCTCATTTCTGAAGATTATTGCTTAACATTCTTTAAGAAAAATTGTTTTAGAGATGAAAAAAACGTTGTAATCTGATAAAATACCCTTTTCGTCCTTATTTACGTCAGATTCATGAGGATCTGTATCGAAGAGCACATTGCCAGTGTTGTTTTATCTATATTTTTTTTCATCTATAATATAAAGAAAATAAATTTAGAGAAATGAGAGAAAAGACAACAGAGGAATCTCGAAGATAAATAATATGAAAAATAGAATTTTAAAAAGTAGGTAGAGGAAATATGCTCAAAAAGTCTTTGAAAACTTAATACCAAAACTATAGAAGTAAATTTTTTCCTCTTCTTTTAATGGTCTTGTGGTTTTCCCGGGTGGTAGCTTTTCCAATTTTTGTTTTCTTTCTTTTTGAGTGCTGCATCAACTTTGGTTTTCCTTTACTGAATTTCCCCCACCCTCATTCTCTTATAACGCGTTTACAGCATGAAGTTCACCGTTGTTGAATTTCAATTTTCTTTTTGAAATTCAATTTCGAATGTCAACTACGTGTAGATAGTTTATTAGAAAATGTGATTGAAGTGCTTTGAAAGGGAGATAAATTATTTTGTGTCTTAGAAAAAGGTGATTTTTTTTTTCTTATGGAATAAGCAGTGTAGAAGTATTTCTAACAAAAACAACGAATCGATCTTATTCGTAAGAAATTTTCTGGGAATAATCTTGTAATTTACTGAATAATGGTGGCGGAGGCGGATAGACAAGAAAACTATTAATTAAACACAAGTTTGAGTAAATCTCTGTTAGGTATAATATCACGAATGTGTTAACATCTTTCATGACATGTAATGCATAAAATATGACTACAATAATACAGTAATGAAAATTAGATAATTGCAAACTCTTCACGAACCACCAAGAAAATTAATTAAGAGATAATTGATAAGAATCGTTCGATAGTAACTGACAACGGCGCGCGCATCATTATGTTTTGCCTACATAATTGTCGATATCGAGAATTGATTTCTAACTTAGTCATGATAATGTTTTCAAATTTACTCCCATGTAATAAAAACCGAAAATAAAAATGAACATCAAAATTCTAACAGTTCTGGAAATTCTTGTTACGGTATTGTGCCAGAAATCCCATTTGCTCATATGAGTATTATATTAAATGTAATTCTGTGCACATGATAAATACTAACAAACTTCATATCACTTACTTGCCTGTGAGTATGACTGATGCATGAAATTAATTTTTCATCATTCCTGATTCGAAAAAAAAAAACATTGAGAGGAATTATAGGGTAGTAACTTTTCTCATCACGGTGAAGAAAATTATTTATTGTAAACATTCTTAATGTTTGTAATATTTTTTACTATCTTAGATAATAGATTTTACTATATTTTAATACTCTCTGCTACCAAACTGGAATTTTCCTATCTATTCAAATTGTAAAAATATTGCTCCTTAAATTTTCTTCAGTGAAGCTGATGACTAGAATAAAAGGCTTTCTATGATCATTTAATTTTATATTTTTCTATATTTCATTTTTCACATTATTCATAAAAACGATTTTGTGAATTAAATTTTCATTCCAAGTTTATTAATTGACATGAAACTTAATCAGATTCAAAGATTAGATTTTTTTTCGAAGAATTTTTCAAATTTCCTCACCATCAGCTCAGCAGACGGATCAGCTATTTCTTCGAATTCGTCGGATGAAACACTTCCTTTTGAATAATTCCATTAATTTTTTTTTCGTATTGTTTTTTTTCCTTCCAAAGCTGTAGATGTACAATTCGATAAACATAAATTAAGATAAAATAACAATATAAAAACCTTTCATCCCGCATTTGTCCATAATAGTCGATTGAACGACGTAGCAACAATTTAATTACCGCATGAGTGAAGTGTGACTGACGTAGAGAAACGACAAGAGTAAAAATTCGTATCAAATTTCCGTGTTTTCTTGTGTGTTTACAAAATCGAGGGCGACAATAAGTACACTTGTAATCCTTCTAGTAAAACGCCCGTTCGCCCCCTCAAAAAAAAAAGAAAAAAAAAAGAAAGGGGAGCGCGAATACAAGATTGTAATTCGATACTTTTCTCCAGAACGTTCACCCTGAATCGAAAAACACGTGACCAGCTAAGATCAAATTTAATTTCCAATAATAACTCTCAGTTGAATGCTGAAGCTTTGGCGAACGCAGGATATAGGTGTGCATTCTTCTTTTATCGGACTGATGAATAAAACATGTGAAAGAAAACAAAGAAATGAAGATAAAAAATAAAAATTCCCTTTCACGTAAATATTAAATTAAAAACTATTTTATACCCCTATATTAAGTGACTCAACAAAATCTTCTCTGGGGGGCTGTTATCGAATCTGTCGAGAATAGGTGGACAAACTTTGTGCAAGTTTTAGAAAATTATTACATCAAAGGCTTGTTGTCTGATGACTAAATTGAGGGAAATGAACCGATAAGAATATAGTAAAAGCTTCAAGCTTCTATACCTATTAGATATAATTAATGAAGTTTGAATAAGTTTTTTTTTCAATCGACAGATTATAAATTCTGCGTGTACTCGCATGGTACAGAAAGCAGTACAAAAAGCTACATTTTTTTACCTCGAAAAATTTTAAAAAAAAAAAAAAAGATAAATAATGACTGATAACTCTCTGGCACCTGGCACGCTAGAATTATTTGAACAAGATTTTAGTGTATGAAACAATTAATTTAAAAAAAAATCACAGTATTGAACGATCTTGTTTTTAAAGTACAAATGTCTGGAGTACCTAAATGATTAGGTATGTTGGAACGAGTAACTGGTACCAATAGATATGTATGTACTGTACCTACTTCAAAATAAAAGTGTTTTTGTCACTAAGTCAGAATTATCTAATTTAAAAAAATGTTTTATGTTAAATAATATGTACTTTTTTTAAATAAATTAAAATTTTAATGTAAATTTTAACGTACAGTAATTAATGTAATAACCTTTGAATATTCATCTAGCATGATAATAATATCAGATAAATCGTCAAGTTTCCCTTTTATTTTTGAATATAAAAGTTATAATTATATGTTTATCACCACATTCACCTCGAGCATGTTTGAAATTTTGCGGATTTTGGTGAGATAACGATAATTCGTGCCCTGCAAAGTATTTTTGACCTTGCACAGTTTCTTCAAACTAAATATTCTCTTTGAAATAAAATCATCGCTGAAAAATCACTGCAAAATATAAAAAGTAGGCCCCTTCCTTTTCTTTTATAAATTTCGCCCAATTGTTACTTGGTTTTTTTGGGTTTGCTAATTTTTTCCAAATTTTGATATAATAACCAATTTTGGAAGCTTTTTTATAGCGATTACCAAGATTTTTCTCATCATTCAATTTTTTTTTTTGCAAGCTAAGCAAAAAGTGCTTTCTAATAATGGATTGATGAGGTTTGACTTCGAACAAATTGTGAATAACGTTCTAGATGTGAAGTTTATACTTCAACGACACTCTCCATTCTAAGGTTATTGTATTGTCAATAAAATTACTTTTTTTTTTTTTTGTCTCAACTGTAGGATCATTCTAATTTGATGGAATATTTATTCATTAAAAACAAAAGAAAGAATTTAATGACCTGATCGATGAGAAAAATTCCAATAAAATATTTTTCGAAGCATTAAAACTATACAAGAGCATTTTGTTCTTGAACATGTAATTATTTTCAGAGCACTATCTATTCTTCGTCAATGTCAATGTTTGTGTCAGATATCTGACAATGATCGTGATTAGACCTTGACTGTGCTTTGAAGAAGGAGAAGAAGAATAAGAATAAGAAGAAGAATATAAAAAAATGGCAAAAAATTTGTTATTGAAGATGATTTATTGAATTTTTTGATTTAGCAGACACTGGCATCGTTGTTCTTTCAACTCTACATGCATGTTTCCCCTTGTAAACAAGTTCTTTTTTTCCAAATTACTAAGTATAGGTACCTAATACAAAATATTAATCGTGCAAACCAATTTTTTAAATCTTTGAAATAATTTTATATGAAGTTGATGGGCAAAAAAAAAAAAGAAAAAAAAACATTGTTGCTCACTTTTGTAAAACTTGATTACAATGTTACGCTATTAATGAAAGAATGATAGATTGAAGAAAAGAAAGAGAGACAGAGAGAGACAGAGAGGGTTAAGAGAATATCGACCGGCTAATGAGATTGAAGAACGTGAAAATGGCGACGAAAAGCTGACGATCGTTGAGGAATGCGTTTCGAATAAATTTAAATTTTCATATCCCTAATTTAATACCGTGTGAACGTAGAGAAAGGAAGAATACCTATAATTTCTAGCGCAGCTCTCTAATATTATAACTTGCACGATACTAATGGCTAAGTATGGTTTGATTTCAGAGGGAAAACAGCGATCTATCACCGTGCTCGATGCCA
Organism: Parthenolecanium corni; assembly: GCA_038050395.1. NCBI lineage: Eukaryota > Metazoa > Arthropoda > Insecta > Hemiptera > Coccidae > Parthenolecanium > Parthenolecanium corni. Next base: position 46,256 of record JBBCAQ010000027.1, on the reverse strand, counting down.
ATCAGTCACAATGGAGCATACTCAGTTAACGAACAGGTAAGATTTATTTTCAGTTTTGATTCTATGTAATTGTTCTGAACAGTAGTAACCTGCGTGTAGATTAGGACATTATTATAAGTTTAGCCATCAGCTGAATATAGAGGTTCGCCGTTCGTCGTGGGAGGGTGGATTTGGTGAGAAATCTTTGGACAATGGAATGTTTGGAATGTTGAAAAAAGCGGTTTTATAATTTAAAAAAATTCTAGCCCAGCAAGCCTCGTTAGAAAAGCAGGTTTTCGATTCACTGTACAGAGATTCAGAGACACTATATGCACTTCCTCACACCCAAACTGACCTTCGGTGCAAATTCGAATACTGTTGGTTTTGTAGTTCATCCTAATATCTCGCGTGGCAAGGAAAAATCAACGTTTTACAACCTTCAAAAAGACTTTCTCACGAACCAACGAACGGATTGACTTGTAAAAACTCTATTAGACTAGTTCAATTAATGTTCGGTGCAAATTTCAGTTTTATCTGATCAGTAGTTTCGCTGTCATTACTGGCTTTCAAAGTCGAACGTTACGTTACATACCCCCCTCTCCCAAGAACATAGGTAAATAGAGAAATAAAGAAATAAGAAAATACGAGATGGGCATTTTTGGAATCCTGAGATCATGAAACGAATAACTATGAGGGTCCCTTCCCAAAGGGGGGCGGGTGCTCGGACAATAAATTTTTAACGAGTAACTTGTCAATGGCAATATATGAAAGTAAGAAAAACTTTTCTGAAAAGAAATCCGAACAAAAAACATACTTGGGGTGAAAGGATATTAAGGGTTGACTTGCCAGTGAGAGAAGGAGATCAGAGGACCTCTGCGCCAACAGCTTGAATTTCAAGGAATTCATAAAAATTCGAAACAAAAGAAATCTATCGAACATTTTTGTCTTGAAAATAATTCAGTCAGTTGCTCAGTTCGAATCAATAAGAGCGAAAAACTCGGAGCATGCGTTGGATTTGTGTGATACACTTTAAATACGAAACTACTATGTAGTTTGGTGATTAGGATTTTTTTTTTCTGAAATAATTGTAATAAGATAATTTCGATGACGCATTCTTGTTGACTTGGATTTTTTTTTCTTTTGAACATTCAAATTTACGTCACACGTTTTACACTGCACGGCGCGGATAGGTAGATACATCTTAGATACTACAAGCAGTACAAAGGGGAATGCGCCGTAAATACGAAGAGTGATGCTACCCGCAATACACGATTCGAGTTCTTGAATTACGCGCATGCTTCACCCAGTGATCAGCGATTTAGTAACCAGATTGAGGTTTGAAAAAAGTGGGGCGTGCAATAATATTTTTCATAGTCGAGTCCAATATTTTAGTCAATTAATTTCGGCTTCCTTTTTTTCCAACTTAAGCCTCATAAAATGAAAATTATTATCATTGTCAATCTTTTCTCTTTATTTACTATTGAGAAAAATCATAATCGAGGGTTAAAATTTTTTTTAAATGTATAAATCGTCCTTGAAAATTTTAGTCCAATTCAAACAATGACTCTTCAGATATAACGTCACGTTACGTTAGGGTTGACTCATTCTTAATAAAAAGCACCTCTGATTCTCGGTTCTCCATTTCCACGAGATCATTAAATTCGTCTAACCAATCACTATAGTGAATGAACTCACCCCTTTTCGCATTTTCAGGTCATACAAATTGAAAATTTTACTCGTTCATTAAAAAACTGCTCGGTTTTATCATTTTCCAGCGAAGACGAACGAGTTGCCAAAAATTCTGCTGACTAATCTTCTGAAAAAGGGAGAGAGTCGACCAATAAAAATCAAGACCACGACAAAATTATGATCAAGATAATGTTTTTAGAATATTATTATTAGATACGTAATTTATGGGAACTGACATTATGGTAGCTCCTCGCTTATTGCATACATCTATGGCAGTGCTGCCATCACAATTACTGCGTGAAGGAAAAATAAAATGAGATCATACTATAGAAAATGCGGAAGAGAGGAAGAGGTTGATCATTAATACGATAAAAAAGAGAAGTTGAAAAAATAAAATAAAAAATAAAATTAATGACTTTCAATTTGTTCGTTTGGGCGAACAGCATCAGTACGCCCTCATTAATATCTATTTAACTTTTGAATGGTCAAATTAATGAGTGTAGCCGAGTTAAGTTATTTCAAATGCTAATGAAATGTTGTTTTTTTTTTTCGTCATCTTTCCACTCTCTTTTCTTCGTCTTTTCATTTTGAAAACGCCAAGAATCGAGGGAGTAACGCGAAAGGTGAGGGAGCAGGGGTTGCCACAATTTCCACCGCAATACCATCATTCAGTCTGTTTCCTTTTCTCTTTCCTCTATAGTTTAGTTCATTAAACTTGTTCGCTACATAAATCAAAAAGAAGAAGAAAAAAAGGGGAGAAAAATCTCAGGTATTGGCGTCTTTTTTTTTCACTTTATAAGATTTTTCTTTCTTTATTGCTCTTCATGTTTTTGCTCTTCATTCCATTTACTAGGTACTACTACACGTCTCTCTCGCTCTCTCTCTTTCTCTCTCTCTCCATCTTGTCGTGATTATTTTATCAAATTCTAATAATAAACTTTTTCAAAATTCGTTCAACAGTCTTAATTAAGCAATCAAATTCGAATAATGTTTAATCGTTTTATCTCGTCTATCATCAGTCTGCACACTGTAAGTACTATAGAAGTTGAATACATAATTGTATATTGGTATAATACTCAAGAAAGTCACTCTCAAAAACTAATTTTATCCATTTGCGATAAGTGTTTGTATAATACGTAGGGTATAATTATGCAGTAATAAATATCATTATGGCACCACATTGTCAAATTTTAGGTGGCACTAGGTCCGTAGGAAGGTGGTGGCCGGGGAAGACACCCCCCTGGTGACACTCTTTGCCCGCGGAAAAATTTTCAATTATTTTTCTGAATTGAAAAAAAAATGAAAAAAAGCCCCATTTAATTTTTTTTTTAAATTATAAAAACAAAAAACATTTAGCCATCTTTGGTGGCTTTCCTGAGATTTTACTCTGTAGCTACTGGCCTGGGTAACACTTTGTATAGAAATTATCTAATGGATCAAAACGACCTATTTTTTTATGCTTGCATAATTATGTGTATATAATTTCACACTCTCTGAAATAGACAGTGTGAGATTGGTTTCGATATCAAAGTTACCCACAGTGGAAAAAAGTTGTATGCCCTCTCATTTTACCGAGAACTCAAGAATAAAATTTTTGCTGAAAACCCCGTGACGCCCAAAAGTGTGTATCGCAGCATCAAAATATAGGTGTCACTGAGACATTTAAAATTATAGCTGATTGGGATTACAATGATGTCAAAAATAATAATATTATGTGAAATGTCATGTTGAAACTATAATCACTTTTCTATCTCAACTTCGAAAATTCAAACTTTGCTGCTCTGGACTCATATATCTGTGGAAATTGAAGTCGACAAAAAAGTGTTGGTTTTTTTCTTGTTCTTGTGATAGTTTCATGAGAAAGCCTAATAAAAGTCATAAAAAGGAACGGAAACTTGAAAGGCGTACGATGTTTTACTAACTCACTCCTTTTTTTTTTTTTTTTTTTTTCATTTAAGGACGTTTTATTTGAAAAGATGCTTTTTAAAAATAGCTTAAGACACTTTGATTAAAATATCATGCTACCATAGCTACTTTATGACGTTCGAGTTAATAAACATCGTTATAAGTAGGATCGTAATACTTCATTATTGTATTTCAAACGAAAAGTTATTTGAGGTCGAAGGTAAGCCCTATAATAATAATAATGGAAAAAGTTATTTTTAAATTCTTAAGCTCCATCAAAATCAATTATGAAATGTTTGATCTTTTTCCTTAATTTGAGTCTATAAGAATCGCTGCTGGCAATTTTTGAACTCCATCAATATAAATGAACAGCCTTATGTGAAAAGAGACGAAATTCAATTTTTGCTAATTCTTCGGTTACTTCATTTGTGACATCCTTCCTAATTTTAGGTACTTTTCCGAAGAGTTCTAGAAATAATATGTACTTATACCTATGTAGTTTTATCACTTTTTTTTTTGGAAAATACTTCCAATTTTGAAGAATGATTTCCCATCGCGCATTGTTTCAGTTCAGTATTATTTTATTAGCTGCCAAGCAATTGAAAATGAAGAGTATTTCAATCTATCTTTATTATTACCAATGCTTAGCAGCCAATAAATACAGAAATCTCGATGACTTCAAAGCGTTTTAGAAAAATAGAAAATTTTTATTTCCTTTTCCTCTTTCTACCCACCATTGTTAAAAACTATGGAAATCATTCGTGGGTTCAGTGCTGTATACCGTATGTGTATGTAATCTGCATGGTAAACTATCTAATGACAGCACTGACTCATTTGTGGAGAAAATTAACTTATAATGCGTTTTGGAAAGATGCGCTACAATTATTGGTAGTTTTTTTCATTTTTTTTTTCTTTTAATTCAATTGACAAATTTAATTGGTACGTTATTGTTTCTTAGAGACTATACATCTCGGTGAGTAAGTTAGTCTGCACTGTATATTTTAGATTGGCACACTATGCTTAATTTTATCCAGCTCAGCTATCTATCGTTTTCAGAATCATATGTCGAGAATAAAATAATAATCAAGTTTACAATTTAATAATTTCTCACCACATTATATTGTTAAGGAGGATATTAACATCTTCACAAAATTGTTTATTACTACTGTATAATGACCTATGGGACCACTATATTTGCTAGCATTTCTGGATCTTTTTCTGCAACTATAGGTATACTTGATAACGCTGCCTTTTATTTTCTTAGTTATAATTCTAGAACATGGATTTTTACTCTCGCACTAATGAAAAGTCTTCAATAATGAAGAAGGGAAAATATAATCTTTGAAATGTAAGTTCCGCACTCATCTCTAACCTTTAAACAATGGTATTTTCTATTAGTATCCTCGTCTGCAAATATTATAACACAATAACCAAGGAAATTGCTAAACGAAAATTGTTTACTGAAGGTTTTCCATAATTGGCACCGTAAATAAGTAGATATATATTTTCGTTGCTTTCAGTAATTTTTTTCTCTCAGTTTCCTTGAGGGGATTTTTCCAGCTTTTTATGTTTTGTACTTCCCTTTGCTTCGTCTTTTATTTTTCTCTTTTATCGCACATGTTCTTGTTACGTTTATTCGACTTCTCTTTTATTAACGGTACGTAGTTTACTTATATTGTATTTGTGTAGATTCAGTTTTTCTCCTTCAATTTTCTTCATCTTCTTCTCTTGTTGCCTCGTTTGTCTAACAAGTTTTCTCAAGATTACAGCGTTTTGTATCTTCGATGAGCAATTTAGGTATAGCTATATTATTGTGATTCTTTGCGTTTGGAATGCTGATTGGGTGATAGTGTAATGAGAATCATAACGTAATTGAAAATTCTGTTTTTATGGTATTTGGTAAGTGGTGCACTTCATTCGAATTCGTCAAAACGTTTTGTTACTGTTCGGTTTCAATCAGCTGATTGTTAAATCACATTTTCGCGGGTTAAATGGAATAATATACCTGAGTATTATTTCAACATCATGGAGATGGTCATGCTAATTTAAACAGTCCTATTTTTATACGATAACTTAATGGTATTTTCATCAGAAAATTGAAATTTCGATTGGAGGGGTGCTTTATGTAGCCCGAATGATAGATTTAAACACCCTAGATAGGGAATAGCGCGTATCAATTAAAATATCAATCAATTTTGAAAAAATAACTTACAAAGGGATGAAATATTTATCACAAAACGAGTAATTTTCAAATGAATTTTAATAATTTGTTTCAAGTACACATTTTCTCCCAAATTATGTTTTTATATTTATAGTGGCCGTATCACATATATTGTTACAAATAATTAACACTAGAAATACCAGATTTTACTCGATTACTCAAAGGACCAAGTGGTGTCATATATGACACCACAATAGTAACCTCAAAGGACCAGGTGGCGTCGTATGACACGAGTCAGGGGTTCTCAAAATATTGGTCTTTTGAGAAGTCCATCTCAAAATATTGAGTGGTGTCGTTTATGACACCACTTGGTACTTCTACAATTTGATGACTATTATCTGATGCTGTTTTTTATCCGGGGATTTTTTTTAAATATGCAATGTTCGGTTAAACGATGCTGCCTTTAGAGAAATTTTTTCCTCATTCGGTAGCTTCGAGACAGATAATTCGATAATTTGCTAATATTATATTTCAATTGAACCAAAATTTCTCCTTATGTAATCTTAATACGAGTAGGTTTTCTTTTTGCAGTCATTTTCTTATATTCGCTGTACTAATGGAAAGATAATCCAGATTTTTGTGATGTTTCGACCTTAATTAAATTTATGCTGTGTGAGAAATGAGATTGAAAAGATGGTTTTCATTAGCAGTTCCGGCTGCGCCGAAATTTCGAAAACACATTTTCGAAAAAAGGGGAAACAGAAAAAGAGGAGTTGAAGAGTTGTGTACGTTAATGTCATTTGTAAAAGAAAACGTCGCTTCCCTTTGGGAATTATTGTTGGGGGGTACGCACGAGGAGTACGGGGTGTAACACCATTTTATGGAGACGAAAATGTTTCCCCTCATAAGCCCCTTATCCCCCGTCGCATCCCTCAGTCGTTATACTATTATGGTGTTGCTCTGTGCATGAATAGAAAATTTTAAAATGCCTTCGTCATTTTCCACTCCCTCATACTCCATACTACATATAGGTATATATATATACAGTACATTTGGCGAGCATATTTTATTATTTTATTCCTTTGCTGTGTTTTAATACTATAATATGCCACGCGTGTGTGTTTGTTGTGTGGATATGTGTGTAGATATACTAGTTGTGTAGTATTATCTATCTAGTGCGACTTTAACGAAAATAAACTACGTTGCTATTGTGCATTTATGGAATGCATTATTTTAAAATGCGATACGTCTACTCGGCCAGCTATGTATAATATGAGGAAATGAAAAAAAATCTGTTCCTTAGGGATATGTTTTTGGGTAGGTATATATTTCTGAAAAATATAAATATCGCCCACCTAAGTCCAAACTAAATCCTGTTGAGTCCAAAAAATTTAAATTTGTTTTTTCACTGATTTGGCTAGAATAGATTTATAATGTATCGTATTAATTTGAAAAGAAACCTGCTAATACCGAAAAGTTTAATTAAATTAGGTATTCAGAAGAAATATTTAATGTAAGACAATGCTTTAATTCGATTAAATCCAATAACTTCTGTTTTGATCGATTGCTGCTTTTCTTTGAGAACCTGCTTTAAATCACTATCACGCCTCTACATCTTTGAATTTATGCTGTATAGATGAAACGAACTTTCCTGCATGGTTTAAAGTCGTAATCAATTAATTCGGCATCTGGAAAAAAAATCTGCGGCTCATTTTTGGACTGATTTTATTACAGCTTAAAAAACGGACTCATCGTTCAAACATTCGACTAATTCATAGATTTCCCATCAGGATGGGGGCGAGGGTGGTTAGTGCCTTAGTGCCTATTATCTGTGTTATGTTTTTTCATAATTCGGCATTTGGCACCATCTGTCGACGAGTACGTTTTACATTAACACTAGTGATAGATTCTGGTAGTAGAGGATTTGGCACTTATCAATTCCGAGTGAAAAACAAAAAATTGATGATACCTATTTGATCTAAACTTCGTTTTTTGAAATGTTCCAAAAATGCTGAGCGACAAAGTAATCCTTCCTGAATGAGAACGGTCGTCTCAGTCAAAAATCGCCATCCATTTTCTCTAGAATGGCATTAATTTTTTTACTATGACAAATTACCCACTATTGCATTGTGGAGGGTACAACAAAACAGGAGATAGAGATTTTGTTGCCAACGAATTAAGTTATACGTTTAAGTTATAATAAAGAATTAAAAGAAAGAGTAATGTCAAAGAAGGGGGAAAAAATTATGGGGAGAAAAAGACAACGAGGAAAAAGATTGAGTTTTTATTCGTTTTTATTACGGTTATAATGTGAATAGTAGAAGAAAAATATGACTGGGCAAGGTGTGGGGGCGCGGGGGGGGGGATTATAACCAGATCGTTACACTTTTTGTCTAACGTTTCACGGTGAATTTTCTATTGTTTCGTTCACAAAAATGCCATTTATCTCACAATTACATAACAAACCGAAATAAGGAAAAGAAGAGATAAAGGAAATGTTGTTGAGGAAAAAAAAAAATAATAATAATTAAAACCCGTGTTTTATTCCCTTTGTTTCTTCCACCTCTTTTTCCTCCGAATTCCTCTCGACCTTCTCAATCTCCTCCTTTTTATTTCCTCTCTTCTTATAAAATGAGGGGAGAAATAAAACAATCATAAATCTTCGTTTGATTTTTCTCATACCAAACGTTTTTCTCTTTATTAAAATGTTGAAACAGTATTTTCTCCAAACATCGTTTCCGGAAATTATTAAGTATATTTCTGTAATTCCGTTCATTTTTTTTCTACTAAATTTTTCACTGAAGAATCATAATTTGAAATAATTATTGGTCAAGTGTTTTCGTGTGTACAATTTTAAGTGTGTGAAATAGAATGATTTATTCTGCTATATAGTTCTCAAGTTGTTCTGAGAAATTTTGAGAGAAAACAAAAACGATTGAGAAATAAAACTTGATAATGAATCATTTATCCCTCTGGGAAAAATAATCAAGTGTGACAGGTTTCTTGGCAAGTTTTTTTTTCTTTTTTGTAGTTTACGTCGGAAATCGATACCTTAAAGCAAAAAAAAAAGTCACGTCCACCAGTTAATCACTGTTATATCTTCAGGTGTTAATATCTTTCATGATAAGGCATAAAAAATAACTACATTAATGAAAATTAAGAAAACTAACGAAGGAACCACCAAGAAAAGTAATCAAGTGATTATTGATAAAAACCGTTCGACGATAACTGACAACGGCGCGCGCATCATTATGTTTTGCGTTATGTTTTGCCATACATATCGATTTCGACTATCGAATTTAATTTTGCGTTAAATTTCCAAATTTACCTCGTGTACCGAAAACAATGATGTTCACACAGCTAAAAATTCAAGTAGGTAGGTGGGTAGTTATCATTGCGATTTGAATGGGAGAAGATGAGAGATAATTCAAAATTTGTTGCAGAAATTACTGTACAAATAGTAAAATAATTATGTAATCTGAGGTAGGTAGTAAAAAGTTGTACAAATTTCAATAATTTCTTATAAGTTTTTCTCCCGCCGCCCTAAATCGCTTTTGACGAGTAACTCATCAAAAATGTTGTCCAAGAGCATCCTTGCATTGAAATTTGCATTTTAAGAAATGAACTTAGCGTTTTTGTTTTTTTTTTTTGCTTGAAAGTATCGATATCGAGAAAGCTCTGTATCATCGTTTTTGTAATTTGAACTTTACTAAATTTGTAGAATGAATAAATAATAGCGTTTGACTTTGAAATTATTGCGAAGCACAGTTTTAGAATAACTTACTTGTAATTTGCAGTATTATAAATTGCTATAAGCCAGGATTAAAAGTCTGAGAAAGTACATTTTCAAGTCATTCGCGGCAGTCTGCGTCTGATAATGAGATGCATGATTTAACAATTAAAACGTGGGGATGAAGAAGCGCTATCATCAACTAAAAATGTATTGTAATGAACTAACGTTGAAGCCTTAAGCAAGATTAATTTTTCTTTAAAAAGTGTACAGAACTCTAGACTATGTATGAGAAAACGTGAATAAATTATCAAGAGAGAGGGAAAAAAAGAGCATTAATTTAAGGTATAATACATAAACGAATTTAAATTAATTTTTTTTTTTTTCATTAGGATTTTGGTTTGCGGTTAAAACGAAATAATCGTTAATTTGGTGAGGAGCTGTGAGGAGAATGAGAAAAGTTGAATTACGATGATAGGAGAAAATTATGAATATCTAATCGAGGTGGTTCACAGAAAAACGTTCCTGGTATAGGTGTGCAGGCTGTCAGATAAAGTTCTTTTACAAACAGAATTTACAGTCGAATAACTCGAGCTGGTAATGAGAACTTCAAGCCCTTAATGAAAGACATGAAATAATTTTCTTTGAACGAGTAAAATCCGCAAGACGTGTTGAAAGTTACAGGGCGAAAAAATACTCATCTTTTAAAAGAGTTCATTGCAAGAGGTAGCTTTTTATTTCTTAATTCAGCAACTGAAGTAATAATTTTCTAAAATGATTAATGGCTGGCAGGATAGTCTATTTGTGGTTACAAATTTTGAGTGAACTTTTATCTCTAAATCTTCATTATGTTAACACAGCCTGTACCTACTATCAGTTGAGTATGTTTTCTCACTAAAATATAATTTACATGTTTATTTAGAGTCTGTTACAAGTATACGTGATGGAATATTTATTAATAATGAAAGACTTTATATGCAACCAGATGTCAGTGAATCTTCATTTGTTTTCGTTTTCGTTGATGAATTATCTATTTTTGCTCATTTTTTCAGTAGGTTTTCACTTATTAAAATGGTGTCAAGTTGGTGAAGTGCGTTGGGACCAATATAGCTTTTCAGTTTATGACTTGACGTTCGAGGCAAAAAATTTCATTTATCTTCATTTAGTTATGTTCGTACACGTATATCCTTAGGTGCTCCTTATTTTGAAATTCGGAATTTCGCCCCTCCACCTTGCTAATTGTTTCCACTTCAAGAGGAAAAAATTGCATAAAAATTTCAATACCCTGTGTTTAAAAAAAGTGGTGTCTCAAGAGGGTTGAAAATCTGTACATACAAAAATTTGCATTGTTTTTCTTTATAATCAGCATTGCATATAAATAATATATATCCCAGTGGGGTGATTGAAAAATAGGTTGGGAGTATTTGAAAGGGTTTGGACCTACCCTCAAGGTAAATAAAAAATCACAATTTTTATTTTTCGAATTAAAAAATTATTTATTTATTATTATGAGTGGATTTAATAAAAACATTACCTATATTGATCTTTCAATAAGAGACTTCTACTGCTTCAACCCCTCCACTCACCATTAGTTGAAAAAATTTCAATTTTGCCATAATTTCTGAAAAATGAGGGCTTTTGAGTTACCACTCCCGTTTGAGTGAGGGAAGTGAAACTTGAGTCAATTTTTTTCTCATGAATGGGAACTACTTTTTTGGGGGAGGGGGCATTACAAAAAAAATTCATCATATCTATACATGTGAATAAGAACCACCCTAATGTATACATAGAGGGTCGTGAGGTCTTAAACTACCCCGAAAATTTTTCTATCAATTTTCTCAATTTTGGACAGGAAAACCGAGAGTATTCAAGATTTACAGTTGAATTTATCATTTAAGATAGAAAAAGAAAAGCACTACAAATGCTGAAAGTATCTGCAATATTAAAATAATGTGAAACAGCATGTAATATAGTTACTGGTCATAACTACATTATCTTTTTTCAGTTCAAAATATACCAACTATTTGCGTAATTGCATAAGATGCATATTTCATAGAGTTTATTCACTATTCGTCTGAAATACTGTTGGGCGAAAAAGTAAGAGAAAATCCTCGTAGTATGCTATTCGGAAATTGAAATGAATTGGTAACACGAATTTTAATATTTTTTTGTTGTGCTTCAGTTTCTCTCATTCTGTCTTTTCAAGATTGATTGACATTTGCTAGAAGCTAAATATGTGGAAACGAATGACAGATGTTCTGAGGTTTACCCCTTTTTATTTTCATTTTTCTTTCTTTCTTTTTGTTCGATATTTTATATTCGATCGATGATATTTGAATTCATTCTACCAAGAAGAAAAAGTAATTTAAACTATTCAGCCTGCAAAGAATGAGGATGAAATTTGTTGTTAGACACCATTTTGTACAATTGCTATCCATATCTATCATATTAATTCAAGCGTGAAGTGGTATATTAATTATCAGATTGTCAAACAACAAAATTACCTCTTAATCTGACCTTCACAGTTCAACTCGGTTTGTTGAAATTTTTGATTTTTGATTTTTCTAGTCATTTTACTTCATAGTTGTGTCACGAGTTTAAAAAAAAAAATATTTTCTTGAAAACTTGTTCTTTTTGGTCCTAGATTACATTGTTTGATGTTGGTATACTCATAAGTCACAGGAAGTAAATTATTCAATAAGTGAAATTATGCCTGAATATACGATGAAAATCACTCGCTAAAATCCTTTTGCCAAAAACTCAATTTTTTCAGAATGTTTTTTTACTTTTAAAAAATGTAACAAAATATAGTTGATGAGTACGAAATAGAGTCTTGTAGAAATAAATGATAGCTGAAACGAATAAATTGGGTAATAAAAATATTTTAGAATTGAGGGATTAAGAAGTATAATGCAACTGCTTTGAAAAATAGCGTTCTAAAAGGGATGCTGTTGCTGTAAAAATCTTGGCTTTCACGTTTGTTACTTTTATATGATGCTTCCAGCTATCGATTATAGATAATTTTCATTTGAAATAAGTGGATTTTTTGAAATAAGTGGATTTTTTGTTATTTTTGCATTATTTTTTTTTTTTGGAATAATTCTTTTTGCTCTAGTAATGATTCTTCTTGACCTGGGAGGTATTATCAAAATCTTTTAAAATAAAAAATCAGAAAATCAGTACAATATTCATTCTTCAAGGTTTGGAATGATGAATAAAACGCATGTTACTGTTAATCAGTGTTTATATCTTTGAGATGTCAACATCTTTCATGATATAATATGTATTATGAAAATACGAGTAGAAACAATATTCAATAATACAGTAACGATAATTAGAAAACTGAAGATAATTAAACCAACCACCCGGAAAATTAATCCAGAGAGTATTGATTACCATTCGATGGCAACTGACAACTGCGTGCGCATAATTCATGTTCTGCCCTACATTCTCGATATCGACTATCGATTTGACACTTCGTGTTAAATTTCCAAGTTTACTCTCGTGTTACGAAAATTGAAAACGAAGAAAAACTGCTACTTTCTTGTTTTTGTAGAGAAGATATTCCTCTACTGACTGAGTATAGTAGGGACACAAACTAGCGTGAGCCGAGGTGAATCATAACCCATGGAAAAAAGTTCTTATATTTCAAGAAGGAAAAATGAAATTTCAAGGATCGGTTCTATAAGTTGAGCGAGCAAAAAATTTTTTGGTGTAAATTTTTCTCTGGCAGAGTGAGCAACCCTGAACTATAGCCCACCAAAAAAAAAATGCTGGTTACGTCCTTAGATTGAAATTGATTCCTCTTGGGTGTTGCCCTTTCTTTCCTCTGCTACTCGTTTCTTTCAGTGTGTTGATTCTCATGATTTTGAAATTTTCCATGAACGAAGCTATATGAAACTTTTGAAATCACCTTATTTGAATACGATATCTATGGGTATACTGCAGTATTTTCACTGAATAAGTACTCCAATGTAATTGAGAATAAAATTCGCAGTCAGGTGACCTACTAAGTAGAAATTTTGTTTCTCAAATACTTTCGATCGATCATAAAAATCCAAATACCAAAGTTTTAAATACCTTCCTAATTTTTTACATGACAGCGAAATTTGAAACTTCCGTGAAAACAAACTGCGAAGCAAAAATTCGATCAATTAGGCCGACTTTCTCGAGTGCGTTGCCTGGCAAAAGGTTAACAATTTCGTCTTGTTTCTCGTTGATTTTGCGCGAAAAATAAAGTTTACCCACAAAATTGGGTCAAATTTGTTGAGCAAATTAAAAAAAATATGATATGTTGGGCTGGCGAAAGGCCAGCATAGAGTTCGTTTGCGTTGTTTTATTTTTTCCATCGCATAAATCTGCGCGCGAAAATATTTACTTTAAATTAGATCAATGACCTTTCAATCATTAATTTGCGCTATTTTGAAAACGAGCAAAAAATAACGTCTTCATTGTACTGCACACAGTTGATTATGTGACCACAATATCATCATTCATTCGTTAACAAAAGAGAAGGGGTAACTGTCTTGAACATTTTATTTAAACGTCAGTTTAATTAGAAAATGTCGAATGGAAATTATTCAAAAGTCATGACATAAATCTGCATTGAAAATGTGATAAACAAACAGATGAAAAAGGGCTTTTTGCACGAAAATAACGAATACATAAAATAATGGACTTTGGAAATTATTGATTTTGGTTTCACCGAGTATAAATTATTTCAAAGAGTATAATATAATCTCGGTTGAGATGAAAACGATGAGGGTTGCTGCAAAGAGGAAGTAAAAATGAAATGAAAAATGGGTTTTAATATAATGGGCTTGTAGTTTCATCAAAATGCTCTGAATACAATGTAACGGCCAACCAACATAAAATACAATTTTCTGATAAAACTGCGCCTCAAAGTGGACTTTTTATTTTGAGACAACTGAAACTAGACATTATCATTTCACTCTCATACCCCATACCATGGTGAAATTTTGCATTTTGTTGAACTGTAATTGGAAGTGAAAGTTAACATAAACTGAGTAACTCCAATATGGTAGATGGTGATTTCGAATAAAATCTAATACGTCTATTATGTAAAACATATTTGAAGTTTACATCGAAGGCTTTACTAACATCAAGGAAAATTATTTCTCAGTAAATATTAAATCTGAATTAAAGTGTATTCCTAATATAATATAATTCATTTTCAACGCATAAAAAAGCTGTTTTTTTCAATTTAATTTTTTTCCCTCCTGTTTTCAAACTTAAAAAAAATGCTATTTGAAACCCTCCAAAAATGCCCTAAAATTTTGAAAATCAAAAAAGGACTTTAGGAGTAAAAATATTAGAATTTAAAGTCAATTTGGTGCAAAACTCGACGAAAAAAATTGTTAATCTTGAACCACTCGAAAAAATCAAAAAAATACTGCACCCTTAATCAATTAAAAACAACTAAAATAATGATGAAAATGGGAAAAATATTTCAAAACGTTGACATAAAAAACAGCTTAACACTTTTTTCAATGTTTCTTTTTGGTGGAAAACAAAAATATGTCTGTATTTATTCTTAAAAGAATTTCCAGCTCTTCTGATATTAAAAATATACCACGCGTTTACATAACCTTTTTTCTTTTTATTTTCATTTCTATATCTGACAAGTGATTGAAAAAAGTAGAAAAACTTTTTCTTTTTGCATTAAAATGCGAATTACAAGGACAAAATCTGTGCTCTATCGATCGACGTGTTTGCTCGGAATAATAAAGTGTTTTCTAATTTAAATAAGTGGAACGCCATTCTATTCTGAAGAAAAATATTACTCAGATAAAATCTCACGTCTGCTTTGTTCTGTGTGGCACATTGTAATTAAAGTTGGAGAGAACTGAAAATTAATACGGTTACCTAACAAAAATATTTCGTTTCTAACAGGAATTTTAATGATCGTTGTCAGCTGAAGGAAAGAGTGAGAAGAAATTTGCTCTCCGAATGTGTGTGTATGAAAGACAGAAAAATCGATTGCACAGTGTAACGGTTAATTCTATCAGATTAATTTAGGTTAGACGTTGCGAAGTAATTTCGATTATTTATTCCTTCCTTTGCTCAATATCCTAATTTTTGGAAAGAAAACGAAAGAAGAAAAGAGAGAAAGAATTTTATAATAATGAACTAAAAAAATAATGTAATCTCATGTAAGTTTTATAGAGCGAATTATGTTCGCTTGGATATTAAAAACATGAAAATTCAGTACAAATTATAAATATATCTATTCGATTCCAGTTGCTAATAATTCATATTCAGTTCAATGTGGTGCCAAGGCCAGCATGAAGAATCCTCAAAGTAGAGAAAAAATGTCAAGTTGAATCTCTCTAAAAAATGCTTTCGCACTGTTAACTTAGTTGATTTTTCATATTATACTGGAATTTTCTTTTTTCAAAATTATCAGCGTTTATCAAGGAGTTTGTAAAGTGCCTTCTAAAAAAGTGGAAAAATATTACAGGAGCAAAGAAAATTTTACCCTAAAGCCATTAACTCAGACGTGAATAACGATTTATACCTAATGGAAAAGTACCTATTTTGAAATTATTAAGGTAATAATTTGATGGCGAAACCGCGCCTGCATATTTTTCAAAGGCGAAATGAAAATATTCTTTCCGTCTCAGTAATCACCTTCTCTCATATCGTTCTAATTTTTTTTTTTTTTTCTAGCTAAAAAGCTCTCTTGTGCTTTACAAATATATCTACTTTACATTCATCCGTATCTGTTTTTAATGTTTTTCTCCCTCCTCCTTCGCCTCTTCTCTCTTCTCTAAGCTTTTTCTTGTTTTTCGTTTCTGTGTAATTTCATTCACAGGACTTTTTCATTTTATTTGCACAGTGTTTAAAATTTGAAATTAAATACGCGAATGAAAATATTTCATCAAATGTGTACAAATAGTAATTTGTTTCCTTTTTTTCTTCCCTCCATTTTTCATTTATTTTGTTTACTCTGCATTTAATTTCTAAATGTTCTCTCATTCTGCGTTTAATATAATTTCATAGTTTTAATTCTTCTTTTTTTCTTGTTAGTATCCTCTTTTTCTCATTCTTTTTCCATCTTCTAAAGAGACCAAAAAGTTTGTAACAGTAACTAGGTTAATAAGTTTAATTAAATGGAAGAAGAGTTATGGGGGCACTTAATAGGGTAGCTTGAGTTATAAGAGAAAGAAAAAAAAAGAAGAATATCGTGAGAATGGATAACATTATTCTAATAAAAACGACCCCCCATTATTTTTGTTCAATATTAAAAATTTTAATTGAAAAATACTTTCTTTCCACCCTTATTTAATTTTGTATACTTAAAGAGAATGATTATTGATGTCGCGAAACAACTTAAAATCATTGCATAGTTATATGAGTGAGAATAAGACTATTTTTTGTTATTTTCTTCATTTTCCGCGGTTAATTTTTCATATTAGGGCATTTTCTAGAATTTTTATTTTTTCAAAATAGAAAACCGGTCATGAGAATGTTCCCCGATCTGCAAACTGTGACAAAAATTTGGAGGAAAAATGTGACGCAGATGTGGCAAAAATTCAACAAATTAGGAAGCAGTGGCACTTTTGTGACACAGATGTGTACACAAACTCAACCAATCAAGAAGCAGTGTCACAAAAGTCACATTTCTCGTCCACATTTGTGTCACATTGCAGATCGGGATCGGTTTTTTTGAGAATTATACCTATTAACGTTACTATAGGGTTGAGGACAAGGCTGGGGGTGGTTTTATTCACTTATTCACGAAGTTCTATATCGATTTATATAAGGAAAATAGATACAGGCTACTTATAGTTTCCTCAACACAAATTTGTTTTGTAAATAACGTTTTCAAACTCGATGGCAGACCAGACAGAGAAAAATCACGCTCTACTTAATTACAATCAAGAATTTCGAGTATATCCACTAAAAATATCTTCACATCTCGTGAAATAAAATGTCTCCTCATCCTTCCGCCTGGAAATCCTGTCAATCCTGTTATCGTGAAATCGTATATATCCTCGATTCAATCTGTCAGTCTTGACATCTCAATCGCTATTCCGCAGTGATAGGAAGGGTTGTCGATATGCTTGTCTCAAGATTTTCTGTTTAATAGAATAATACGCCTACCAATAATCTACTCTAATCTTCGCATACCAACTACTTACCATACACTATCCACGGGTCAATCAAATCGATTTTTGTCTACTATACGAAGATATAATGAAGAGGCTCTGAAATGCCTTCATTCAAAAGCTGTGGTGACAATAATTATTCGTTCAATTTCTCACGTGAATGCTGCGAACTAGTTTCTTCTTTTTTTTTTACTATTCGGCTATTAAACTGGCTATCAGATAATCTGATTAGGAGAAAAGCTATTTATCCGTTTAATTAGTGAGTTAATCGAACTGATGATATTGGATGGAGACGAATTTGAAACGTCTCATCGGAAAGTAGAAAATGCAGACGACCTTTTAATGAAAACATTGATGTCTGTGTTTTCCAATGTTTCACACCCGGTGCTAAGAAATTAAACCACAAATTAACCAATTTCGATCGAAATTCGAAAAGATCGAGTAGATTTATTGCAGGCAGACACCTATTGTGCCGAGAAAACTATAAGTACTCTTTTTATTGAAAATTTGACCCTGTAGAAGAAAAAATAAATGTTTATCTTGGAGCGTATTTCCCTAATCTAAACCTTTTTTTAAGTTTATATCTAGCATAGAGACTGAGCTAGAAAGTCTTGAGGGTAATTTCTCCAGTTAGATAAATTACACATTACTAATAAGGAATGAAAATTAAGAAATTATAACAAAAAATTATAAAGGAAAATTTCGAACAAATTGAAAAAAGAAGAAAAGCCCCTTTTTTGTTTTCAAACTGGCTTTTAAAAGTTGACTACTACAAGTCACTTCTTGAATTTTTGGCCCAGTTATTATGAAATCTGGCATTACTGATCTATGAGTGCACTCCATGCAAGTACGATAATCTTTTCTTGAATTTTAGTCTTCCAATACCATTTTCAAGATCTTCATATAAAATACATTTGGACATTTACTAAACAGCTTGAAAAGTAAAGTCGAATATTCCTTAATAAAAAGGTTGTAGCCCAATATAATTAAGTTCGTACCCTACTTTCAATCACACATTTGGCAAATCTACCCATTCAATCTTAAAATACTTATTTTCTTTGTGCTTACTTATATTAAAACTTCGATACAAAGAAGAAAGACTGTATTTATGTACCTACATAGCTGGATACACTAGAGTGACCCTTATTTCGAAGTTTTGAATTTTTTGCCTCCCACCTTGCAGGTTGGTGAAAAAAAATTCCATGAAAACATATTCAGCCCCTCTAGGTTGAAAAAAGCGATGCCTCAAGGGGGTTGAAAATCCATACATGCAAATATTAGCATTATTTTACTTTATATAATCAGCACTAGCTGCATGTAAATATATTTTTTCTTTCAACTTACTATTACAACCCATCAGTGAGGTTATTAGGAAATATGTCGGGGGGTTTGAGAGGTTTCGAACCTACACCTAAGATGCCTAAAAAAAATCAGTATTTTTGTTTGTTGAATTAAAAAATAATTTATTTATTATTATGAATGTATGTAATCAAGAAATGAATGGTCTTTTAAAAAAATACTTCCCCGGCTCCAACCCCTCGTGCCCCCTTCATCAGTTAAAAAATTGTAATTTCACCATAATTTTCAATAAGGGGGGCTTTGAGTCACCACTCTCCACTTAGTGAAGCAGATGAAACTTGATTAGAAATTTTTATTTCCTGAAATTGAACCACTTTAATGGGAGAGGGAATTACATGAAAAATGTTCAACATGTGTCAATAAGGACAACCCTAACGTACACTCGACCGTACTTTTGTAAAAAAAAAAATTCATTTCTCAAGAAAATCCAAGAATAATTCAGTCTATTCATATTTAATGTATTTGTTAGAAATTAAAAATATTTGCATCATGTTTTTGCTGAATAATACAATAATTTGTTTCCCTCGCTGGCAACACTGCCAAAATAAAGGGAGAATTCAGATTCAGCTTAATTCTTGTTGTTGTTGTTTTCTTTCTTTCATACATACCTCTCCTCATTCTTTATTATTTTCTCTGCATGTCATCATTATCATCATTTCTGGAGAACACTAGTGTTTACTTGTACCACTCTGTGACTGGTACTCAACTCTCATCTGTTTTCTTGTTCCATGTTCTTCTTTGCTCATGCTCAATCAGTCAGTTCTCTACCAACCGCGGATGGAGTAACGTCAAAGTTTCCAAGTATTTTTTCCATATTCTTTACTAGTATTGCGCACTTTTATTACAATTGTGTTCATCTTTAATTCTCCTTTTTTGAATTTAAATTTTCTGATTTTCTCCTTTTCAAATAAAATCTTTTCCTTTATGTTTTATGTGTGAATCCAGATCGATTCTTTACAGTATTCGACGGCGAACTAATTTAGAGTCTTATCAATTTTTCTCCTCCACCCTCCCACTTCAGTCCCTTGATCACTCTTAGTTTCAATACGGAATCGTAAAAGAAAGTTGAATAAGTTCAACTTTTCAGTTTCTTGTTCTTGTTTGGTTCGTTATGAAAGTCCCCGCTGTGACGAAAGTTTCTTTTCTCCTTTATTTTTCCTTCTATTGCAACGAATTTAAAAAGTTTTTCGAAGAGTACCTATATGTTGTAAACAAATACTATTTTGGATGTACAAAAGTTCGTCTTTGGAATGATGAGAAAAAGGTGAATTTTAGGAAGAGTTGATAGAATATGAGGATATATGATATTATGGTTGTTTTGTCTGTCTTCATTTCATGCTTATTATTCGGTTTCAGTTCGCCTCCCAGCTAAATGTTAATGAGTGTATTAAACAAACTTGATCTCTATATTTTGTCACAAACTACGATATCAGACCTTTTGATCATCTCTTAATCCTTTGGTACTCATAGAAATATTTTGTTTCTGGAAACATCGAATCTCTTGCTACAAAAAAAAAAAAGAAAAAAAGGGAGAATCGAAAATAAGGTTTTAAAAATTGCCAGATAGGTACTTTGATCATGTAAACTCTCATTCCAAGTCAAGATTATAGAGGTAGTAAGCTGATATAAGTTATGCAGGCAAATACACCTAATAACTGCTTTGAGCACATACTTGATTGTTGAAACTTGAAACTTCCTAATTCCAACATATTTCCAATTGAAAAATTTTGTGATCTCAAAGTTTCTTAGTAATGAGTCGACTATAATAATGTTCCAACTCGTGAGTTATATCTTCAGTCTTTTTTTTTTTTTTTTACTACCAGGAAACTTGAAAATCATTTTTTAAATAATTTTGGACTTGCAAGGTTTTACTACCTTAACGACGTTATTTACTTACTATTAAATAAATAAGAGTGTTTAGTAACTAAAAGAACAATTCTCTTGAACCTTATTTATGTATTTTTCATTTATTTTTTTTTATTCTTGCGAAATAATATGTTAGATATTATAATGCATAAAATAAATCCATCCCCTTCTTTTTAAAATTTGTCACCACCCTATCTACTGAATACTACAGTTTAAGTATTTTCATGCATAATTTAATAAATACCCATTTAATTCATCAACAGGACTTCTTTACTAATCAATCATTTTTCCATTATTGTTTCAGACTTTTCACACACCAAGCTTTGGAGATGAAGATTTTGATATAACGCCATTGGGACCTACAGCCACACCAACCAGTAACACGTCACAACCGCCATCTTACCAGCACCAAGTAAGTGATCTTAAGAACGCATGCCAAAATTAGTTCAGCTGTCGTTTGCCTTCTGTGCAAGAACGGCTAGTAAATCGAGTTAATTATTAGTTACACCCATTACAGGTACCTATGTCAAACCTAAAAAGCGAACCAATGTCACCGTCGAGGCAAGAATTGTGCAACACGAATGGTTATCATTATATGACATCTCCTCTACAACCACCACCATCCTCAGTGCATAATAGCCACAGTATGGGTATAAATGTCAGGTAAGTCATAGTGTAGACTCTTGGAGATTATAGTGTTGCTATAATTTTTTATTTTTCGTATAAAATTAAGTGTGCCCTGTTAAGAACATGAAAAATTTTAATCCTTCTGATGAAAAAAAATTCAGAGAAAACACGCTGCAGTATTAATACACTTTTACGTGAGAGTGTATTTTTTCTACAAACAACTAGCGCCTTAGTGAGCATTTCAGCAAGTTGTTCAATTTTCTAAATTTCGTGAGTAGAATTCTCCTGGAGCCAAAGTAAAAATGTATAAGAAGAGAAATGTGTATGATACTCAAGTACATTTGGTATTGAAAGACCTGATTTGATGGATTTTATCTCACTTGATTAAGTTCGTGTTTTTTTCATATTTAACAAATCATAATTCATTTGGCATTAGAAATTTTACATAAAAAAATGTTTTTTCGTTTTTTCCATTTCCGACCGAATTTTGTCTTGATTTTTTTTTTTTTCTTGTTCCATCTTTTGGGAAATTTCGTGTAAAGTATTTTTATTTTTTTTTTCGACCTTACAATCATACTCCGATTGTGAGCGCGAAAATGGTAAAGTTATTAATTTTGACTCGATGGACCCGCCCTCCAACCCACAATGTTAGTCTAGGTACACCACCGAAAGGTTTTTCAGCTTTTTGAACATGAAGAATCGTTTTGAAAAAATGAAAATATAGCGTTATTGTACTAGAATGTTCCAAAAACGATCTCAGAAAAGTTTATTTACATTTCATTCGTCTTGTGAAAAATCACGAAAATTATCAGTTTCTTATAATATGGAAGACACCGAAGTTCCTGTTTTTCAATAAATTCATTAGGTTGTAAGTGAATGTAATTCTATGGTATGATTTTTGATTTTTGCAGTGCAAATTATACGAATTCTCATCAACAACCTGCCTACTCAATGGCAAACAACCACAATCCCCAGTTACTACTGCTGCAGTCGCCACACCAACAATCTCAGCAGTCACAGCAGCTTCATCAGCAACCCCAGCAACCTTCACATTATAATGTGGCCGCCATGCGATCGTACGCACAATCACCACAAGCCAACAGTCCTAATGGTATGGCATCGACACCAGGTCCAAATCCACCAGGGGGTCATGAAAACACCACCACAAGCGACGACAGCGACGATAGCACACCACATACTACCTTAGTAAGACATTTTTTTTTCCTTCTAATTTTCAGTTTTGGGTTGTAAAATCAGACTTGTAATTACACTTTCGTGAAGAAAGAAAGAAAAAAAAATGGAAAAAAAGGAGCTCGTTTTCTTCGCACCTGTGTGAGAGTACTTCATCTGGCAGACCGAACCCTAAATTAACAGGATGTCTACAGACTTATGCCAAACATGATAAGTCATGATATTTGAAAGCTTCTCCTGATCGTCATGGTAAAATCCTGATAGTAAGTCCTGATATTCGACAAAGATGAAAATTTTCAATTTTTCCTACATACGAGTAATATTTTTACTGAAGAAAATAAAGATGATTTTTTTTTTGATTGGCGACTCAGCGACATGACTTTATTATAAAGTCATAAAAAAGTCATGTTGAAGTCATAATATTTCATTTCCATTTTCCAGTAGACACCCTGATTAGTTGTATCTCAACAATTAAATTTTAGTTGAGAGTTACACTAACACTGCCACTGAAAAAACTAAATATTGATTTTTTGGTTTTTACTATTTTTATGAGAAAAATGGTACAATTTTGAGATTATAGTAGAAATCATTCGGAAAATAGAAATGAATCTCATAAAATATAGCAGTTTTGACTATTTTCTTTTTACTATTTTTGTAATGATTTTTACTAAAATCTTCAAACTGTTGTTTCATATTTTTCATTAAAAAAATAGTAAAAATTACAATTTATTTTTTTCAGTGCATAGGGTGAAACCTCTTCAACTTTACTCTTCAACAGGTGCAATACCCGTATAAGATTGAGAGATGAATAAAATTCTATTTTAATGTGAAATATTCCGTCTGCTCCAGGAAATGAATTCTAAATGCCGGCTAAAAAATTTTCCTTGAAATTAGAATGAAATATCAACATTTTTTGTAGACTCCTTCTCATAACTTACATGTCTCACCATGTAGCTTCTGGGTAGTCTCACTGATAATAGGTAAAATGAGTAAATTTTTTAATCAACTTTGTAAATTAATGGTTCTCTCGATCAGCCGCCACCGTCTCACTTTTTGCACCTCGTCGTTTTGATCTCTGTTGCTCGTCGACGTTATAATAATTTGAAAAATGAAATTTATTTTCAAACTTTATTTGTGCTCGACGATTTAATTAAAACTCTTCTAATTTCAACTGTAGGGCAAAATTTATATTCAAAAAACTTCGCTCGCCGAGAATTATTAACGAATTAAATGGCGATATTTTTATTCGTTTCGGTCTTCTCCCATATATTTGGAAAATGTATGTGCGAGAAAGAGCCAAAGGTGCAGAGGCTTGAGAGAGGAGGAATAGAGGGGAAGAGATTTTAATGATATACTGCGAGGAGAAAATTTTTTTTTCTCTCTCTCTGTTTCTACCCTCTCGACTCTCTTCATCTCTGCGTCTTGTGTTGCTTAACTCACAAATGTGAAATTTCATATAAGTTTCGACTGCTATTTTAAACTTCTTCAAACTAATAAAACTTTGAAGGGAAAAGTTTGTTTTCAAACTTTTGCTCTAATCTCTTTGAAATTTGCTTTCTGACTTTACATTAGTATTAAAAGTTTTCTTCTTTTCTCTTACTCGCTTTCGAGCGTGCATATCTCACTCACTCTAGTTTTTCGTATAAGTATTATATATACTTATTCCTTTTCATCTTTTGCAGTCGTTTTTCTCGTCTCTTTTCATGGTTTTTCTCTAGATTTTATTTGAAAATGATGGTTGTGAGTTTACCTGAGGGAATGTCTTTAGTTTGAAATTAAAAATACATTTTTTCCACAGTTCATAATAGTATGTACGTAGGAATATACATCATATATATGCGCTTCTTTTTCACTTTTCTCCGTTTTGATGCCAAATATTTTCCTCTTACAGATGACTGGGATGAAGAGACCATCGCCAGAACCAATCGAACCAGATATACCAAAAACGCAGAAAAAACCCAAACCTACGAAGAAGAAGAAAAAAAAGGATCCAAACGAGCCGCAAAAGTACGTTATTTTTGTCTGATTAAAGCTAAACTATAAGTTTTCCTATAATATTATACTTAAAGAAAATACCGTACCAACCAAAGCGTTGAAGCGATTCGAAAATCGGACCCCAATTCCAAAACTTTTTAATTCAAATTACATACAGCAATATCTCAACCAGTTTTCAAGACCAGAAATCATTTAAAATTGAAATAAGCAGTAAGGTCCGGCAATTCGCTCATTAATGTTTAATTTTTTACGCATATTACCTCAAGTGGAAAACAGCGAAGGTGAAATTTTTCACCTCCGTATGATTTTCTGTTTTCTATGTTTCAAGCTTTTCTGAATTAAAATTCAAATTTCTAAAATAATTGAATTTTCTTCCAACTCTTGTAATGGTGTCACTCTTGCAATTAAATTCTGAAACCTCCAAGCTCGTTCATGACTTCCAACTAATAGCACTTAATTTCTTCTTTTTTTTTTTTTCCAACTTAATGGTAATTCGTAAGACTTTGAATGATAAAATTAAGGTAAAATGATTTTCAAATTATGAAATTTTCATAGTAAGAACTCGTAGACTTTCAGTTTTATTCGTCCTTTACTCATTAGCGAAGCTGAAAATTTATTCTAAATATTCGACGTTTGCATAGAGACGATGACGGAAATTTTCATGAATTTTTAAAGATTATTTTTATTTGGGTAGCCCAGAACATTTTATTCAATTTTTCTGTTAGTTTAGAACACTATTTACATTTTTCATGGGATGTCCTTGAAAAACTTACGATCAAGTTTGACTCAATTTTTATTTATTTAAGTATTTATTTATTTATATTCTTCGTAGAATGTTGGCGGGCTAATAGTAAATCTAATTTCATCGTGTTCTTTCCAAGTAAATTACTTTCCTCTCGAAACGAATCAAGAAAAAAAAGAAACCATTCTACTTGTTCGTACTTTCTCGTTTGAGTCAGTTGAAAATTTTTTATACCACGTTAGCACCTAGAAAAACCAAAAAAAAACGTATTCACAGTGTATGCATAGTTCTGTTATAGATCAATAACACTCCCACATTATGTACACAGTTGGAATCATTGGAAAGTAATTCCGTATTAAAAATACGATTTGATTTCTATACTTCCAATACCAGTGTAGAGAATGCATGATCTTGAAATGATTTCAACTCGAATTAAAATCTGTGCTGTTGTTTAACCTTTGATTAATAACTTTCGTTTAGGTACCACTAAATTTCGAATCCTTGAAAAAATTTTTGGTTTTGGGTTGGATTCTATTGAATATTTACCTGCGTTGAGTATTCTGTACACCTTCACCAGAATAAAAAAAATTTTCAAGAATAGAAATCTCCTATTATTTTGTTTTACTTAGCTAAGCAGTCTTTTGCAAAAAAAAAAAAAAAAAAAAAAAAAGGTAAGTTAAGTACTTACTTAATTCCAAATGAAAAAAATTTCATACAACTGCAAAAAACACTTCATTATAGTAACCTTTTTATTGGTTGTAGACATTTTTTAAAATTGGTCAAGAAATGCGGACTGTTCATCTGTTGAAAAAAATTTTTTTAATAATTCTGAAAAATGGAAAATATTGTAGAATTCACAGAAACATATTCAAAAATTGAACAAAAACAAATTTTCGCTCTTGAGTATATACGTATATGTTTCATGTTTACGTATATTTTTGATTTTTTTCAAAATCAATCTGTGAAGTTTGTGATTCTAATGACTAGTTCTAGTTGCGTTTTATGGATTTCAATATATTGGCATGCTTCATTTTTATAGTCTCTTATTACTGTTTACCAGCAATCATTGGCAACAAATCTTTATCGCAGATATTGATTCCAATTAATATGTGTATTTCGATCGAGTCTGCCATTGTCATTAATATAATTTCGTATCAAGTTTATTGCCAAGATAATAATAACACGTTGTGCTTATTACGAAACGTACCTACACATATACCTATATTCAATTAAGTGCAGTCCAGAAATGTGTGAATCATATAGAAGTACCTTATAGGAAACACCAGTCAACCGTATCCCATTATGTATTTATTACAAGGCCAAATTACTTCCTTCTTGTATGCTATCTGTGTTTCGAGAAACCCTGTATAATAATTCGGTGTACGAGTAGACAAATTTTTCTAATCAGTTTTTAGTGTCAGCAGATGATACTTTGCGATGGTAACATTCTTATCGCTGAAAATAATCTTAATGATTTCTTTTTAAAAACTATAGGCTATGAGAGAATGCAAATTTGCACTTATCTGCCCGTCATTATCTTCGGATGACATATCAACCTCAAAATGTGTATGTAAATAGAGGTCATATGGTGTAGACAGAAAAAATTACAATATTAGAATAATATTCGTGAAAGTTATTTGTATGTTTGTATTACTAATTTCACGTTTTTATCCAAACAATTTTTTGTACCTTAGAAATCAAAGATGAAGAAAAACTTTCACCATAATCTTCTTTTATTAATCGCACCTTACACGAGTGTAGAGGAAGGGTGGGGATCGTATTCTCGTCAACTTCTAAATGAATATATCACATAGAGAATACACATTAGACTATTATAATAGTTAAATAGAAGAATAAGAAAAAAAAGAATAGATGGAAGAAGAAAAAAATCGTTTCCATTTTATAAAGAGCTTCAATTTAACAAGCTTATTACGGAGAGACGGAGTGAGTGAGAGGGAGATGCAGAATGTATATAGTAATGCACAGAGAGTAAAATGTGGAGTATAATATAGAAAATGGTAAAGCACCCTCATGAAACTTTTATTGCGGAGAATAAAATGGAAATCATTACGCAGTCGAGAATGCACAGTAGGTACCTACTTGTACAAATTCTACTCTAATCTCAATTTAATGAAAATTAATTCCGCTTACATTATCATTCTTTCTGTTAAATTGCGCAAGCCGTGTGTAGGTACATAATTTTTACTTATAAACGACCACGTTTCGCCCTTCAACATTAATAATCATCGATTTGGAATTTTTTAAGCTATCAAACGAGGAAAATATGGCGCCACGGAGTGAATACCGCGATGGCTGGAGGGGGGGTGGAAAAGGGGTTAAATTTTGGTAGCTTAAAAAATATGGTGCATCAATTTTGCAAGGCCAATGACGAGTCGTTATAAAAATACGTTTCCAATTTTAAGCATTCTAAATTGAATGTACTCAGATCCATCCATCCACAGCAGGTAAAAACCTGAATCGCCACTAGCTCCCTCTGTCCGAATGTACTAAAAACCGTAATACCAACGTAAAGTTGATTATCTACTGGCACTGTGTACAAAATTTTATGGCATATGTGAGATTGGAGTGTATCAACTAAAATATTTGTGATTTTTAGAAGTAGTATGTAGCAATACAAATATGACGTCATTATAGTGCTGCAAAAGTTGAGTGTAGATTTTTGACCGCCCTCAGGGGCCAGGGCTTACTCTATCATTATCTCACCAATTACTTTATAAAATGTCGTACACCATAGAACTGTGAAATTTATTATGCTACTCATCTGAAAAAGTTTTAAATCAAATTTGGATATCCATATTATTAACTGAACATTATTGATGTGTCAACATCGTTGCGTTTTCATTACGCGGGAGTATATAAATTTGGCAAATTTAACACGAAGTTAAAAATCGATAGTCGATATCAAGAATGTACGATGATGCGCACGCCGTTATCAGTTGTTATCGAACATTATTTCTTATCAATAATCTCTTGATTAATTTTCTTGGTGGTTCGTTAATCGTTGTCGGTCCTCTAATTTTTTTCATTACTGCCTAATGCATTCTTGTAGTTATTAGTATTTTTTAATGCATTATATTATGAAAAATGTCGACATAGGTACCTAGTGAAAAAGTAACAGACAGACGACAGTGATTTACTGGAACATGCGTTTTGTAGTTAATTTTACATATTAACATTTTATCGATGTCTTATTATTTAAATATGTATATTTCATAACTAACCTTTATATTCTTTTGCAGACCTGTATCCGCGTATGCATTATTTTTTCGAGATACTCAAGCAGCAATTAAAGGACAGAATCCGAATACGAGTTTTGGTGAAGTTTCAAAGATCGTCGCCTCTATGTGGGATAGTTTAGATGTTGCACATAAAAATGTAAGTATTTTCAGCATCCACTTAGTACAAACATAAGATACATAATGTTATGTAAAGAGAAATTGAATTTTTTAGCTTCCGTCCAGTTGGACTAGCTTCTGAGGGTTTGGACTAGTTTTGGAGGGTGTACTGTACTTAAATATACACGTACAGTGTGTCTGCTATCTGCAGAATATCAGATATTAATATGAATTGGATATGCTACAGTTATCAAAATGGCAATATACTCGTACCAATACGAATTTGTATTCACGATTGAGTGGTCTGCAAATGCTTTGTTTCATTATAACATTGCTAATATGCATTCTGCTACTGTAATAACGAGAAAATATTTTTATTTTTCTCGTGCAAACGAAAAATAAGGCAACAAAAAAAAAAGTGAACGAAGGGGTAAAAAAATGAGAAGAAAATAAAAAATTGAAATAGAATAGAAACAAAATGAAGAAAACCAGCTGAAAGTCTGAAAGTGTGTGAGTGAGCTTAAAGTGGAGAGGTGAAGCTCGTATAATCTATTTCCAAGTTATTTCTTATTCAAATGTTAATAACGAGGAAGACGATACCTTGTCTATTTTTTTTTTTTTCTTTTGCAACGAAAAAAAGAGTCGAATGCAATAAGACTTGTTTCCTTTCTCCATGTAAAATAGAATTGCAAAATGAGCTTACAATCTTCAAAAGAGAATACTATAAAAAGAGAGTAAATAATGTTAAGAAGGAAAAAGCGAGAGATATGTATTTACTCTGTTCCATTTTCTTTTCCTCCCCCTCCCATTTTGTATTTCATTTCTCTTTTTTCTTACACCACCTTTTCATCGTATGTGTATGTTACACTATTTTTCTAGGTTCTACTTTCTCACTCGCACCTTCTTTTTGGAAGATGGAAAAGCCTTATACATACTTGAGACTACTTTTTGAGATTAAACATAAGAGAAAGAAAAAGGAGCGAAGAAGAAGGGGAAAAAAAACAGAGGAAGAAAAGCGATAGAAAAAGATAGTGTAGAAAATGGAGAGAAAAGTGGGGGCTGGGGGTGAAATAAAAAGATAAAAAGGAAATAGAAATGATATAACGTGCCATAAAAATATGTAATGTTTAGCCGGGAATACACTTTGCGCTATTTCGCATTTCGCATTTCACATTTCGCCATTTCATCCTTTTTCGCGAAAAGTGTGTTGGCATTTTTTCGCGAAAAATTTTTTCACGAAAAAGGGTGAAAAAGATTTTTTCACATTTCGTCATGTTTTTCGCCTTGAGCGGTTTTTGGACGAAATCAAAAGAAAATTTCGGCGAAAAAAGTATTTAAACAAGGAGAATACATGAAGCACGGTGAAAATGTGAAAAGTGTGTACAGCTTTTTCATGAAAAACAGTGAAAACGTGAAATAGCTGCGAAAAAGGATGAAATGGCGAAATGTGAAATGTGAAATGCGAAATAGCGCAAAGTGTATTCCCGGCTTTTCCCTTCGTTCTGTTTATTATCGTTCGGGACGAATAGAATGAAGGGAGTTTTTATCTGTTTTGAAAAATATTTTCCATTACGTTTATGACAATAACGTTTCTCATATTATAAATAACTGCCAGACATGAAATATGGGATATGTCGAAGAATAATAATAAATTCCAATTGGAATACTTCAACTGGCACGATTATTATAAATAGAAGAGAAGCCTCTTTCACACAGCTTCATATATATTATTTCATTTTCGTTTTCTTCTCGTTTGCTTTTTGATTTTCATTTATGGTTTGGTTGGTGTTTTTTTTTTTCTTTTTTTGTCTTCTCTTCTTCGTCCCTATAGGCTATGGTATTTAAATAAGTCTAGATAATATTATTTATAGGTGTGGAAGAATACTTACTTGAAAATGAGGAATTTTGGCCAAATATTTAAAAATGTTGACGATATCACTCAGCTCATTGTGCCATGATGTCACTTCTCTTACCTGAGTCGTCTATGCTCAAGTGTTCTAACTCTTCACCGAATGAGAATGAAATCTTTTTGAAGTTTTCACGAATGTTATGTGTGATGATGGATTCCTTATGACTGTCAGATCATTTGAAGAATACTTGAAAAAAATCACATCGGATCTGACTAGCTTTCAGGGCTAAATTATGCAGGTGCCATGAGAATGGTCTTATTTTTGAAGGTGAAATTTTTGGCGCTCTTGCCCACCGAAATTGTTCATTTTGACGCAACAAAAATTGTCTGTGTAAAATTTTAGCTTCATCGGAGAGAAGGAACAGGTGCCACCGAGCACAGTCACCAATACAAAATATAAAATTACTTGTAAAAATAAAGAGTATTGTATACTATTGTACATTTCTCTTGTCCGCAGTCAATACAGGTACTCGAATTAAGTGAGGCTTTTCAATTCTAGACTGGCGAATATAAAATTTCATTACTACTCGCATCTTGGTGCAGTGCTTGTCAAATGCGATCAAATAAATCTTGATGGAAAAAACTGACAAAAAATCGTATTGAAAATAAATGTGGCAGTTTGACACAAAAGCAAAATCTTGAATGCATTTTATGTGGGGACTGATGACAATTTCAGTCATTTCTTACCAGATGAAACGTATTGTGACGTCATTTTCGGATTACTCGTAAGAGAGTTTTGTATAGACTTTAAGCAATCAATTTCAATGCAAAACTAAAAATCAAAAATACTGACCCGACTATCTCTTTTTGCAATTTCCCAAAAAACTGCTGACCGACAAAATGGTGACTTTTGTGCGAGACCGCCACTTATAGAAAAAACTTGTAACATTTCTTAAAATTATAATTCCCCCAGGAGGGTAGGTAGTAGGTACTCGTACATACTCGTAATTTTCCCAACAATTTTTTTTCTCACCAACATACGAATTATTGTTTTTTATTTCAACTCGCTCTCTCAAACGAGAATATTAATTCTTTTCAGTCAAAAATATAAACCGCAATTTCTAGCTAATTTATGAAAACCAAACCAAGTTGGTGAAATATTAATTTTTCTCATTTTTTGGCTTTCGGGATTACGTTGTTGACGTCAGTGGACGAGCAAATGAGGAAAAAGGGTTTGGGTTGGGGCGGAATTCTCTGTAGAAATGCATTTTAAATTTTCGAACAAATTAACTGGCAGTGGTGGCAGACTGAGATTATTAAGTTTTGCGAAGAATATTACATGTTTAATATTTCGCTAGAATTTACAGTATTTTGTTGTTGTGGCGAAATGGCCGCTTTATTATTCAGTCGTAAAAACGACTCTCGACAATTTTGTGGTTTTTCACGAAAATGTATGCATTTTATGCTGTATTTCTACTTGGAAAGAGACTTGTAATGTTATGTTGACCGAAATTTAATATTTTTCCTCATTGGAAAAATATTAGAAAGTTTAAATTGTTTCGTCTAATAAAATTGAAAAAACATTTTTTTTTTTTTCAAGGTTTGATAGTTTTTATTTAAAACACCAGAAAATGGTATACATTGATGCGGAATAGTTTTGAATCTCGTTAGAGCTTTATAATTATACTTTGTGTGTCAGTTAGTGCTAAACTAAATTCATTACAGTATTTTGTGAATTAAGTATGTACATTTTTATGTAAGTACAATATAGTAATAATTGATAATCATTTATTTTGTGTTTGCGATTGCAGGAATACAAGAAGAAAACAGAATTAGCAAAAAAAGATTATTTGAAACAATTAGCAGCATATCGAGCAACGTTAGTGGCAAAGGTATATTTATCTTTTGATTATAAATAGCTTAATCTAAGAATCCATAAATATTGCAACAAAATGTCACTAAAATATTTTTAAATATTTTTGAACACAAGCACACCTTACAGTGTAGCTCTGTCTCTGTCGACTATAATTACCATAAGTATTTATCGACGTGTTGGAATAGCCACAAAAGTTTTCATTTTTATTTAATGCGATCATCGAGTATAGCTCAATAAAATAAAATGTGAACATAATACATGCCTTTGACTTTGACTATGTATAAATATTTATGGTAAATACTATTGCAAAAGCTGGTTTCCAGTCAAACGGGAGTGTTGAACATTTATGTAATTACTTCTCTTTTACTCAATTTTTGTATAAGTACTCCTAAAACATGAAATTTTAATAGTTCATGTGATCTTCCTGTAATTCTATTCGAAAACCTGCTTTTCTGGCGGAGTTAGCTGCGCTAAATTTTTTTTCAATTCTTGAAGAGACGAAAAATCAATAGCAGCATAGAAACTGTATTTTGAATAATTCGAATGCAGAAATAATGAAAGTAAAGAAACGTGAACAGTGCTTCTACCAATAACACTATTTCGTCGGCGATCACAAATTTGAATTGTAACGAAATGAAGATTTAGTATAATTATGGTACTGTAATGTACGCCCAATTTCTCATCCGTATTGTACGCTTGCAGCCTGGAGAAAATGATAACAGTGGATATGGTAACTATGGCGGATACGGTGGCAGTTACAGCGGATACTCTCCCCCGACGGGGTTACCCTCGCCGCCCATACAATCACCTTCACCACATCAACAAATGTCGCATGGGACTATGACTAAAAAATCTCAAATGATAATGACGGATACTAGGTTAACTATGAATGGGCATCAACCAGTGAGTACTATTTTCTATTCTTCACTTCGGTGCTATGGCTCCCTGACAACTGTTTAAGACTCAATATCTGTGGATAGTATGAACAATAATTGTTTAGTTACTAAAAACTTGGTTCAGAAAGCTATAGTACCTAGTGTTGTATTATACACTGGCTGAGAATCCTGTTTCTGTTTTTGGATTAGAATACCATGAACAAAATTTCGAAAAATTGTGAAGTAAATAACATTTTGTTTTAAAATTTCAATTTTGCAGAATATGATGACGCCGCCGTCCCATATGACCGCATCAAGTCACATAGATCATCAATCGCAGCAGCAGCACCAGCAGCACCAACAGCACCAGCAGCAGCAAGCGTCTCCCTTAAATACAGTTCCACAGCAACAAAGCCAACCTTTAAATCCTAGTTATCCTCATCAACAACAACCAGTAAGTTTATTTGCCATTTTATTACTATTTTAGTAAACTTGCGAATAGTAGATTCAGTATAGAGTTTTAGTTTCGATAAAATCGATGGAATTATATTCATTTGAGATACGAATCTGTATTTCAAAACGAAAATAGCGCAAATATTTACTTAATAAAATTATGAATATTTTTGAACATCAGCCAAGTACTTGTTTTTAATTTTGGAAAAAAATTATCACTAAAAATGATTTTGAAAAAATTGGATGAGTAACAGAATATTAAGGAAAATAATAAATGTAATTGAAGGTTGAAAATAATTTTTTTTTTCTCTCGAAATACGTGACAGATATTTTTTCGATTAAAAATGTGGTTGAAGAATTTTGGGGTCTCCGTGAGTCTTGAGAAAATTTTTCAAACGAGTGTATTTTATTTTTTTTTAATTTTCATGAAAATTTTTTTTTTTCACTTTCTTAATTTTGATATATTTTTTGGAAAATACATACTTTATCATAAAAAATAACTCATCGTATT
The DNA here is from genome assembly GCA_038050395.1 of Parthenolecanium corni. Taxonomy (NCBI): domain Eukaryota; kingdom Metazoa; phylum Arthropoda; class Insecta; order Hemiptera; family Coccidae; genus Parthenolecanium; species Parthenolecanium corni. Next base: position 11,960 of record JBBCAQ010000027.1, on the reverse strand, counting down.
GTAAAACAGATTTTAATTCTTACCATTAATATTCACCTATTTTTTTATTCGCAATTTTGTTCGAGTTTAGTTTTTTCCTATTTTAAAAATCAATTTTTTTTCATTTTTTGTGAAGCAGGCAGATTTTTAATACCTACGTAGTTCTTCGTGTATGTTTTTTTTTTTTTTTTTCAATTATATTATTTGGTTTTTATTTCTATCATTTTCCATGACTAATAATCTACGTTACATTTTTACAGCAGTGGCCATGGTGTTACCGAATGGGACCTCCTAATCAATAAAGAAGAAGTTGATGGATTGCAGTGGCTGAATTTCTTTCGAGAATCAACGTCGTATGTCCTTCTGGTAATTTATGATTGCATTTATGATTGCATTTTTTTCCCTGTAAATTGATGATTTTTATGCTGACCCATAAATATGAAAATAAATTAGGAGTAGATATTCCTGTTCTATTTATATTTTTCAAAGCTCGAGTTAATCTTGGATACTTGTAGAATGAAAATTCTTTTTATTTTACAATATTGCGACGTGATCTGAATAAAAAAGAATGAAAAGCTGCGACTTTGAATGAAATACTTATGATAATAATTTGAAGATTGAGAAAAAATTCTTGAAATTCCAAAAAATCCCCGAGATCCCTGAGAAAAAAAAATCCCTCGAATTCCGAAAAAAAAAAATTCTTGATACTTATCCTTGAAATTTTGAAAAATTTATTGTTTAGACCTGACATTTTTTAAGACATTAAAAATACATGGATTCATGGATTAATCCCTGAAGTTTGCATCCCTACTTCCGATATTTCAATTGAACATTGTCTGATTTTAATTTATAATCATTGGAAAATGAGTTTTTTTTTCAATTTTTTTCGAATAAAAATTTTAATTTTCTGAATTCGCGTAGCTCACCTATTCTCAGATCTTATTACAATCCATCTTAAGGATTGAAATATGTTGAAATGAAACTAACATTTTTTCGAATCTGGTTTGCAAAAGGTTATTTGAAATTTGCATTTATCTATTTTTGTCACAAAGATCGATTCAACGTAAAATTTACTGATTAAATCGTCAAAATATTTTCAAACCAAGAAGATTCAAGTAGATAAACTGAAATTCGCTATCACGCTGTGTTAGTTTTAACTTTTCATTAATATTATAAAATCAGCTAATTGTTTTTTTTCCCCCATGTTTGTTACAGAAAAACAAATACCTTTGAAGATATTTGTAAACCATGTACATACGTGAAGAGGAAATTCGATATCCCGCTGTAAATTCCATCTTGGACTGTATATATTTTTACTATGTGTCGCATTGTATACCATTTTATTTATTTTTTAGATAAAAATTTAGTACCATCTTTCGGAGACATAAATATTTTTGACAGGGTTACCAAATTAAACTAACTTATATGTACTATTTATTTGCGTGTAATGAGAGTCATACCTCCACAGAAATGACTCCTAAAATGAAAACGAAAGGAAAACTGGTCGATTTTTTTTTTTTTAATTTAATAATTCCCTATCAAAAAAATTAATCAGGTTTCTCTGTTTCGTTTTGTTTTATTGTGATTCGATTTGCATTTCACTGAAAAAAAATAAAAATATCATGCATGAAAATTGTATCAGTTCATACGAATTTGGTAACCCTGGTGAAACTGTACAAAGTATGTGTTTTTTTTTAATGACATTATCATGTATTTGAAATATGATATTGTTTCATTTCTCCTTTCCAAGAAATTTTCAAATTGTGTATATTTTCTAAAATGTTCCTAAATATTAATAGAAAGTTCAAGAATATTTATTACGAAAAAAGTATGTTTTTTTTTTTCTAAAATATAATATTCAAAAAAATTAGAAAAAAAAATGAACTGAATCAATTTTTCAAACATTTTAAAAGAAAAATGGTATTTTTTAAAAATTTCATGCATTTTTCTCTCACATTTTGTTGATCATACGTCTTTGAGGCTTTTAACTTTTGTTTTTTGTTTATTTGTTTGTTTGTTTTTTTTTTTTTTTCATTTTTATTTTTATACAAGTTGAATTTTAGAAAAAGAAAAATATTCGACCTGATTATTGAAAATAATTTTCTCATTTTATGTATAAATAGAGTAAGCTCACGATGTGCCAAATTTGTTTTCCTTGATAATCAATATTCAGACGATTGATTCGTTTTCCTAAAATTTTCCAATAAGAAGAAAAATGAGTTACGGTATATTTATTAGTGCATTTACTTTAAATGAGAAAAAAATAATGAAGTTTGTGATTGACCGTAGATTTGTCTTCCTTTTTTTTCTTTTTCTATTATTATTGTTATCATTAGTTGATTAATTATAAAATTTATTGTTATTTCCATTCATACTTGTAAATTTTTGAAAATCTTTTTTAGCTTTGTTTTCCTTTTTTTTTTCTTTTAATTTAAAACTGTTTAAAATTGTTTTTATTTGTTCTATTTTTTGTTTTCTTTATTTGTATTTTTTTTTTTTTTTAAATGCAAACCCATGGTCTCTCTTATCTTGGTCACTGCGATTAGACTTAAGAGTACTAAGGCTTGTGAAAGTATTTAAGACTCAACATTATAGCGAACAATATTTTACCAGCATTTTCATTCATCGATGCTGGAATACTGTTTAAAACGTAGACCTTTAAAATTTAAAAAAATTCCGCGTGAAAATTTCTAAATTTGAAACGTGAGACCAATTTTCTTTTATTTGTTTGAATTTAATTATGGAACATTCCAACGCAAAGGAAAAAGTGATGGAAATCGAATACGTTATGTTTTATGTTCACTTTAGTTCGTATTATTTTCTCTTTCATGTAAATAATGTAATAATTCGTTCATTGTAAGTTGATTTTTTGAATTGAAATGAAAAAAAAATAGAAATTTTTTTTTGTTTTTATTTTGAATTATATAATGTGTAATATGACTCGTGATAACGTCTGTAGTAGATTACAATTTTGCAACGCTCATGTTACTGTTGATTCATCCTATTATATTGTAAATACCAGAAATAAAAAAATTATTATTATTTAAAATTATGAAGTTTTGTTTTGTCGTTTTAATTTTGTTTCAGTTAATAGCGATGAGAACAATATCGGTGGACTTTGCGGTCTTTGCCTGATGCGTTTAGGGTAGCCGAAGAAGATTGGGCCAAAAAAAACTTAATGAAAATTGTGGAAAGAAAAAAGTCTACCTTTGTATTCTAGAGAACTCAGGAATGTAGCCAGAGCGTTCCGATAGGGGAAAAAATCTGAAGTTGGTTTTTGGCGGCGGCTCTCGCCAAGCGAGATATGGCCAAAAAAAAATGAAAAATGGTCGAAAATGGACTTAAATGGCGACGTAGAGTAAAATAGGCTGCAGATTCGGATTCGGCGTGAAAAACTACATACTGTGGATATGTCTCCTGGAAAATTCTGAAAATCGTCAATTTTTGTAAAAATGGGAAGGTTAACCCCTTTGCATTTTTTCAATTTTCTCTCAAATAATTATTTTCGAGATTAGCGTCGATATGGGGGTTTTCGAGGTCGCTGAACCCGAATTCGAAGTTGGTTTTTGGCGGCGGCTCTCGCAAAGCGAGATATGGCCAAAAAAAAATGAAAAATGGTCGAAAATGGACTTAAATGGCGACGTAGAGTAAAATAGGCTGCAGATTCGGATTCGGCGTGAAAAACTACATACTGTGGATATGTCTCCTGGAAAATTCTGAAAATCGTCAATTTTTGTAAAAATGGGAAGGTTAACCCCTTTGCATTTTTTCAATTTTCTCTCGAATAATTATTTTCGAGATTAGCGTCGATATGGGGGTTTTCGAGGTCGCTGAACCCGAATTCGAAGTTGGTTTTTGGCGGCGGCTCTCGCCAAGCGAGATATGGCCAAAAAAAAATGAAAAATGGTCGAAAATGGACTTAAATGGCGACGTAGAGTAAAATAGGCTGCAGATTCGGATTCGGCGTGAAAAACTACATACTGTGGATATGTCTCCTGGAAAATTCTGAAAATCGTCAATTTTTGTAAAAATGGGAAGGTTAACCCCTTTGCATTTTTTCAATTTTCTCTCAAATAATTATTTTCGAGATTAGCGTCGATATGAGGGTTTTCGAGGTCGCTGAACCCGAATTCGAAGTTGGTTTTTGGCGGCGGCTCTCGCAAAGCGAGATATGGCCAAAAAAAAATGAAAAATGGTCGAAAATGGACTTAAATGGCGACGTAGAGTAAAATAGGCTGCAGATTCGGATTCGGCGTGAAAAACTACATACTGTGGATATGTCTCCTGGAAAATTCTGAAAATCGTCAATTTTTGTAAAAATGGGAAGGTTAACCCCTTTGCATTTTTTCAATTTTCTCTCGAATAATTATTTTCGAGATTAGCGTCGATATGGGGGTTTTCGAGGTCGCTGAACCCGAATCCGAAGTTGGTTTTTGGCGGCGGCTCTCGCCAAGCGAGATATGGCCAGAAAAAAATGAAAAATGGTCGAAAATGGACTTAAATGGCGACGTAGAGTAAAATAGGCTGCAGATTCGGATTCGGCGTGAAAAACTACATACTGTGGATATGTCTCCTGGAAAATTCTGAAAATCGTCAATTTTTGTAAAAATGGGAAGGTTAACCCCTTTGCATTTTTTCAATTTTCTCTCAAATAATTATTTTCGAGATTAGCGTCGATATGGGGGTTTTCGAGGTCGCTGAACCCGAATTCGAAGTTGGTTTTTGGCGGCGGCTCTTGCCAAGCGAGATATGGCCAAAAAAAAATGAAAAATGGTCGAAAATGGACTTAAATGGCGACGTAGAGTAAAATAGGCTGCAGATTCGGATTCGGCGTGAAAAACTACATACTGTGGATATGTCTCCTGGAAAATTCTGAAAATCGTCAATTTTTGTAAAAATGGGAAGGTTAACCCCTTTGCATTTTTTCAATTTTCTCTCAAATAATTATTTTCGAGATTAGCGTCGATATGGGGGTTTTCGAGGTCGCTGAACCCGAATCCGAAGTTGGTTTTTGGCGGCGGCTCTCGCCAAGCGAGATATGGCCAAAAAAAATTGAAAAATGGTCGAAAATGGACTTAAATGGCGACGTAGAGTAAAATAGGCTGCAGATTCGGATTCGGCGTGAAAAACTACATACTGTGGATATGTCTCCTGGAAAATTCTGAAAATCGTCAATTTTTGTAAAAATGGGAAGGTCAACCCCTTTGCATTTTTTCAATTTTCTCTCAAATAATTATTTTCGAGATTAGCGTCGATATGGGGGTTTTCGAGGTCGCTGAACCCGAATCCGAAGTTGGTTTTTGGCGGCGGCTCTCGCCAAGCGAGATATGGCCAAAAAAAAATGAAAAATGGTCGAAAATGGACTTAAATGGCGACGTAGAGTAAAATAGGCTGCAGATTCGGATTCGGCGTGAAAAACTACATACTGTGGATATGTCTCCTGGAAAATTCTGAAAATCGTCAATTTTTGTAAAAATGGGAAGGTTAACCCCTTTGCATTTTTTCAATTTTCTCTCAAATAATTATTTTCGAGATTAGCGTCGATATGGGGGTTTTCGAGGTCGCTGAACCCGAATTCGAAGTTGGTTTTTGGCGGCGGCTCTCGCCAAGCGAGATATGGCCAAAAAAAAATGAAAAATGGTCGAAAATGGACTTAAATGGCGACGTAGAGTAAAATAGGCTGCAGATTCGGATTCGGCGTGAAAAACTACATACTGTGGATATGTCTCCTGGAAAATTCTGAAAATCGTCAATTTTTGTAAAAATGGGAAGGTTAACCCCTTTGCATTTTTTCAATTTTCTCTCAAATAATTATTTTCAAGATTAGCGTCGATATGGGGGTTTTCGAGGTCGCTGAACCCGAATTCGAAGTTGGTTTTGGGCGGCGGCTCTTGCCAAGCGAGATATGGCCAAAAAAAAATGAAAAATGGTCGAAAATGGACTTAAATGGCGACGTAGAGTAAAATAGGCTGCAGATTCGGATTCGGCGTGAAAAACTACATACTGTGGATATGTCTCCTGGAAAATTCTGAAAATCGTCAATTTTTGTAAAAATGGGAAGGTTAACCCCTTTGCATTTTTTCAATTTTCTCTCAAATAATTATTTTCGAGATTAGCGTCGATATGGGGGTTTTCGAGGTCGCTGAACCCGAATCCGAAGTTGGTTTTTGGCGGCGGCTCTCGCCAAGCGAGATATGGCCAAAAAAAAATGAAAAATGGTCGAAAATGGACTTAAATGGCGACGTAGAGTAAAATAAGCTGCAGATTCGGATTCGGCGTGAAAAACTACATACTGTGGATATGTCTCCTGGAAAATTCTGAAAATCGTCAATTTTTGTAAAAATGGGAAGGTTAACCCCTTTGCATTTTTTTAATTTTCTCTCAAATAATTATTTTCGAGATTAGCGTCGATATGGGGGTTTTCGAGGTCGCTGAACCCGAATTCGAAGTTGGTTTTTGGCGGCGGCTCTCGCAAAGCGAGATATGGCCAAAAAAAAATGAAAAATGGTCGAAAATGGACTTAAATGGCGACGTAGAGTAAAATAGGCTGCAGATTCGGATTCGGCGTGAAAAACTACATACTGTGGATATGTCTCCTGGAAAATTCTGAAAATCGTCAATTTTTGTAAAAATGGGAAGGTTAACCCCTTTGCATTTTTTCAATTTTCTCTCGAATAATTATTTTCGAGATTAGCGTCGATATGGGGGTTTTCGAGGTCGCTGAACCCGAATTCGAAGTTGGTTTTTGGCGGCGGCTCTCGCCAAGCGAGATATGGCCAAAAAAAAATGAAAAATGGTCGAAAATGGACTTAAATGGCGACGTAGAGTAAAATAGGCTGCAGATTCGGATTCGGCGTGAAAAACTACATACTGTGGATATGTCTCCTGGAAAATTCTGAAAATCGTCAATTTTTGTAAAAATGGGAAGGTTAACCCCTTTGCATTTTTTCAATTTTCTCTCAAATAATTATTTTCGAGATTAGCGTCGATATGGGGGTTTTCGAGGTCGCTGAACCCGAATCCGAAGTTGGTTTTTGGCGGCGGCTCTCGCCAAGCGAGATATGGCCAAAAAAAATTGAAAAATGGTCGAAAATGGACTTAAATGGCGACGTAGAGTAAAATAGGCTGCAGATTCGGATTCGGCGTGAAAAACTACATACTGTGGATATGTCTCCTGGAAAATTCTGAAAATCGTCAATTTTTGTAAAAATGGGAAGGTCAACCCCTTTGCATTTTTTCAATTTTCTCTCAAATAATTATTTTCGAGATTAGCGTCGATATGGGGGTTTTCGAGGTCGCTGAACCCGAATCCGAAGTTGGTTTTTGGCGGCGGCTCTCGCCAAGCGAGATATGGCCAAAAAAAAATGAAAAATGGTCGAAAATGGACTTAAATGGCGACGTAGAGTAAAATAGGCTGCAGATTCGGATTCGGCGTGAAAAACTACATACTGTGGATATGTCTCCTGGAAAATTCTGAAAATCGTCAATTTTTGTAAAAATGGGAAGGTTAACCCCTTTGCATTTTTTCAATTTTCTCTCAAATAATTATTTTCGAGATTAGCGTCGATATGGGGGTTTTCGAGGTCGCTGAACCCGAATTCGAAGTTGGTTTTTGGCGGCGGCTCTCGCCAAGCGAGATATGGCCAAAAAAAAATGAAAAATGGTCGAAAATGGACTTAAATGGCGACGTAGAGTAAAATAGGCTGCAGATTCGGATTCGGCGTGAAAAACTACATACTGTGGATATGTCTCCTGGAAAATTCTGAAAATCGTCAATTTTTGTAAAAATGGGAAGGTTAACCCCTTTGCATTTTTTCAATTTTCTCTCAAATAATTATTTTCAAGATTAGCGTCGATATGGGGGTTTTCGAGGTCGCTGAACCCGAATTCGAAGTTGGTTTTGGGCGGCGGCTCTTGCCAAGCGAGATATGGCCAAAAAAAAATGAAAAATGGTCGAAAATGGACTTAAATGGCGACGTAGAGTAAAATAGGCTGCAGATTCGGATTCGGCGTGAAAAACTACATACTGTGGATATGTCTCCTGGAAAATTCTGAAAATCGTCAATTTTTGTAAAAATGGGAAGGTTAACCCCTTTGCATTTTTTCAATTTTCTCTCAAATAATTATTTTCGAGATTAGCGTCGATATGGGGGTTTTCGAGGTCGCTGAACCCGAATCCGAAGTTGGTTTTTGGCGGCGGCTCTCGCCAAGCGAGATATGGCCAAAAAAAAATGAAAAATGGTCGAAAATGGACTTAAATGGCGACGTAGAGTAAAATAAGCTGCAGATTCGGATTCGGCGTGAAAAACTACATACTGTGGATATGTCTCCTGGAAAATTCTGAAAATCGTCAATTTTTGTAAAAATGGGAAGGTTAACCCCTTTGCATTTTTTCAATTTTCTCTCAAATAATTATTTTCGAGATTAGCGTCGATATGGGGGTTTTCGAGGTCGCTGAACCCGAATTCGAAGTTGGTTTTTGGCGGCGGCTCTCGCCAAGCGAGATATGGCCAAAAAAAAATGAAAAATGGTCGAAAATGGACTTAAATGGCGACGTAGAGTAAAATAGGCTGCAGATTCGGATTCGGCGTGAAAAACTACATACTGTGGATATGTCTCCTGGAAAATTCTGAAAATCGTCAATTTTTGTAAAAATGGGAAGGTTAACCCCTTTGCATTTTTTTAATTTTCTCTCAAATAATTATTTTCGAGATTAGCGTCGATATGGGGGTTTTCGAGGTCGCTGAACCCGAATTCGAAGTTGGTTTTTGGCGGCGGCTCTCGCAAAGCGAGATATGGCCAAAAAAAAATGAAAAATGGTCGAAAATGGACTTAAATGGCGACGTAGAGTAAAATAGGCTGCAGATTCGGATTCGGCGTGAAAAACTACATACTGTGGATATGTCTCCTGGAAAATTCTGAAAATCGTCAATTTTTGTAAAAATGGGAAGGTTAACCCCTTTGCATTTTTTCAATTTTCTCTCGAATAATTATTTTCGAGATTAGCGTCGATATGGGGGTTTTCGAGGTCGCTGAACCCGAATTCGAAGTTGGTTTTTGGCGGCGGCTCTCGCCAAGCGAGATATGGCCAAAAAAAAATGAAAAATGGTCGAAAATGGACTTAAATGGCGACGTAGAGTAAAATAGGCTGCAGATTCGGATTCGGCGTGAAAAACTACATACTGTGGATATGTCTCCTGGAAAATTCTGAAAATCGTCAATTTTTGTAAAAATGGGAAGGTTAACCCCTTTGCATTTTTTCAATTTTCTCTCAAATAATTATTTTCGAGATTAGCGTCGATATGGGGGTTTTCGAGGTCGCTGAACCCGAATTCGAAGTTGGTTTTTGGCGGCGGCTCTCGCAAAGCGAGATATGGCCAAAAAAAAATGAAAAATGGTCGAAAATGGACTTAAATGGCGACGTAGAGTAAAATAGGCTGCAGATTCGGATTCGGCGTGAAAAACTACATACTGTGGATATGTCTCCTGGAAAATTCTGAAAATCGTCAATTTTTGTAAAAATGGGAAGGTTAACCCCTTTGCATTTTTTCAATTTTCTCTCGAATAATTATTTTCGAGATTAGCGTCGATATGGGGGTTTTCGAGGTCGCTGAACCCGAATTCGAAGTTGGTTTTTGGCGGCGGCTCTCGCCAAGCGAGATATGGCCAAAAAAAAATGAAAAATGGTCGAAAATGGACTTAAATGGCGACGTAGAGTAAAATAGGCTGCAGATTCGGATTCGGCGTGAAAAACTACATACTGTGGATATGTCTCCTGGAAAATTCTGAAAATCGTCAATTTTTGTAAAAATGGGAAGGTTAACCCCTTTGCATTTTTTCAATTTTCTCTCAAATAATTATTTTCGAGATTAGCGTCGATATGGGGGTTTTCGAGGTCGCTGAACCCGAATTCGAAGTTGGTTTTTGGCGGCGGCTCTCGCAAAGCGAGATATGGCCAAAAAAAAATGAAAAATGGTCGAAAATGGACTTAAATGGCGACGTAGAGTAAAATAGGCTGCAGATTCGGATTCGGCGTGAAAAACTACATACTGTGGATATGTCTCCTGGAAAATTCTGAAAATCGTCAATTTTTGTAAAAATGGGAAGGTTAACCCCTTTGCATTTTTTCAATTTTCTCTCAAATAATTATTTTCAAGATTAGCGTCGATATGGGGGTTTTCGAGGTCGCTGAACCCGAATTCGAAGTTGGTTTTTGGCGGCGGCTCTCGCCAAGCGAGATATGGCCAAAAAAAAATGAAAAATGGTCGAAAATGGACTTAAATGGCGACGTAGAGTAAAATAGGCTGCAGATTCGGATTCGGCGTGAAAAACTACATACTGTGGATATGTCTCCTGGAAAATTCTGAAAATCGTCAATTTTTGTAAAAATGGGAAGGTTAACCCCTTTGCATTTTTTCAATTTTCTCTCAAATAATTATTTTCGAGATTAGCGTCGATATGAGGGTTTTCGAGGTCGCTGAACCCGAATCCGAAGTTGGTTTTTGGCGGCGGCTCTCGCCAAGCGAGATATGGCCAAAAAAAAATGAAAAATGGTCGAAAATGGACTTAAATGGCGACGTAGAGTAAAATAGGCTGCAGATTCGGATTCGGCGTGAAAAACTACATACTGTGGATATGTCTCCTGGAAAATTCTGAAAATCGTCAATTTTTGTAAAAATGGGAAGGTTAACCCCTTTGCATTTTTTCAATTTTCTCTCAAATAATTATTTTCGAGATTAGCGTCGATATGGGGGTTTTCGAGGTCGCTGAACCCGAATCCGAAGTTGGTTTTTGGCGGCGGCTCTCGCCAAGCGAGATATGGCCAAAAAAAAATGAAAAATGGTCGAAAATGGACTTAAATGGCGACGTAGAGTAAAATAGGCTGCAGATTCGGATTCGGCGTGAAAAACTACATACTGTGGATATGTCTCCTGGAAAATTCTGAAAATCGTCAATTTTTGTAAAAATGGGAAGGTTAACCCCTTTGCATTTTTTCAATTTTCTCTCAAATAATTATTTTCAAGATTAGCGTCGATATGGGGGTTTTCGAGGTCGCTGAACCCGAATTCGAAGTTGGTTTTTGGCGGCGGCTCTCGCAAAGCGAGATATGGCCAAAAAAAATGAAAAATGGTCGAAAATGGACTTAAATGGCGACGTAGAGTAAAATAGGCTGCAGATTCGGATTCGGCGTGAAAAACTACATACTGTGGATATGTCTCCTGGAAAATTCTGAAAATCGTCAATTTTTGTAAAAATGGGAAGGTTAACCCCTTTGCATTTTTTCAATTTTCTCTCGAATAATTATTTTCGAGATTAGCGTCGATATGGGGGTTTTCGAGGTCGCTGAACCCGAATTCGAAGTTGGTTTTTGGCGGCGGCTCTCGCCAAGCGAGATATGGCCAAAAAAAATGAAAAATGGTCGAAAATGGACTTAAATGGCGACGTAGAGTAAAATAGGCTAGATTCGGATTCGGCGTGAAAAACTACATACTGTGGATATGTCTCCTGGAAAATTCTGAAAATCGTCAATTTTTGTAAAAATGGGAAGGTTAACCCCTTTGCATTTTTTCAATTTTCTCTCAAATAATTATTTTCGAGATTAGCGTCGATATGGGGGTTTTCGAGGTCGCTGAACCCGAATTCGAAGTTGGTTTTTGGCGGCGGCTCTCGCAAAGCGAGATATGGCCAAAAAAAAATGAAAAATGGTCGAAAATGGACTTAAATGGCGACGTAGAGTAAAATAGGCTGCAGATTCGGATTCGGCGTGAAAAACTACATACTGTGGATATGTCTCCTGGAAAATTCTGAAAATCGTCAATTTTTGTAAAAATGGGAAGGTTAACCCCTTTGCATTTTTTCAATTTTCTCTCAAATAATTATTTTCAAGATTAGCGTCGATATGGGGGTTTTCGAGGTCGCTGAACCCGAATTCGAAGTTGGTTTTTGGCGGCGGCTCTCGCCAAGCGAGATATGGCCAAACA